>JALBUN010000015.1:122500-722500 GCA_025174535.1 Cantharellus purpuraceus
ATCAAGTACAGTTACACAACTGTAAAAGATCCTTGAACTGGTAATCAACAGTTACTGAGATAGAGGATGACACTGTATGTCACTCTAGTCACACTGGTGTGCAGAAGATAGGTAGAATATGATGATATGTTATTCTTTCAGAGGCAGAATGGCCTCCTTATATATTGTATTTACAGGGGCTGACTAATGCTTCTGGAATATTCTACTATTAATAGATGGAAACTACTGGAAGGTTGTGGAAGGTGGAAGAAAGGGGTAGAATATTCCAAGCCAATCACAGGATCTGATCACAGCACTAACACTGATCAGGAGCTGAATAATGGTTCTGGAAAGTTCTATCTAATAATAGAGGGAAACAGCTAGAATGTTATGGAAAGGGGTAGAATATTCCAAGGCAATCACCTGATTTGATCACCCATCAGCTGATCTGATCCCTGAACTAGGCACTGATCAGGCAAAAAGAAGGGTGTCCACCCTGTTTTCTGCACTGGTTTGGACAGCCATGGATAGCCACATCTCAGGTGATGATCTCCATGGAAAATAGTGCCCTGAGAGGCTGTGGTTGTTAAGTTACAGAATATTTATTGATCAGAGACATCTGAGCTTGAATTCAGGCCAAATGCCTGGTCCAAAAGGGGAGAGCCAGCTGTGTGAAGGTTTGTGGGCGCCTATGGGTCCACAACTGTAGCACAGCAGAAATAAATGATTCTGAGCCGAGTTCTGCATGGAATATTCCTGAAAAAATATGGAAAAATAGAGAATATTTGAATAAGTCCATTCCAGGTACAAGCATCAAATATATGCTGATATTTAGGAATGGAAAAGCAAAGAATAGCACATTGGTGCTGCATAAATGGAATTTGATAGGGAAAAGGTGGTTCCCATACAGTCAGCGAAGGTATCATTCATGAACCTCTGGAAGGCGGCCAGAGCATTGGTTAGTCCGAAGGGCATGATGCACCACTTGAAAGATCCATATCGTGTGTGGAAGGTCGTTTTCCATTCATTGCCTTCTCGGATGCGGACTAGGTGGTAGAGAATGGACTTGGCTTCAGCTTATGTGCTGCACCCTCACTAATACCGGTGTCTGAGATTTCAGAGACAGAGTACAACTTAGAGAGTTAGGATCGGACTTAGGAACTAGGCATGATTCAATATTTGAACTGGGGAATGAAGTCCCCAGTCGGGCAACTTAAATACATATTTTGAAATCTAATAATAATTACTCCAGTGATGGGTCTCTGAGGCTGACACCTTACATGAGTATGTCCCAGTCCCATGGGGATGGATGTCTGGGTTCCTATGGTGATGCTGATGCATCAATTGGAACTGGAGACGGATGGGTGGAATCAGAGGTGACAATGGGACAGGTAGATGGAGACGGCGGTTTCCAAATGGAGTATAGATTTCATATGCGTGGGGATCTGAGTGGATCGGATGGGGATCTGGTCGTTAATGAATATAGTCATAACAGATGAGCACTGTACAGAACGTTTGAAGAAGGTCAAATTTGAGGGAGTATATCCACCGCCATTGGAAAGGTCTCATAGGAATGAAGAATATGAGAAGGAGAACTCAGTTCCAAAGAAACCCACAGCTCCTAAACTTCCAAGGACAACTACACCAGCACCACCTCCTACACCAGCACCTATGCCACAGTCTTCTGTTGTACCACCATCATTTTCAACCCCAGCACCAGTTGTGTCACCAGCTCCTTACATGTTGCCACCTGTTTGACCATCAGCTCTCATTCCAGATCCAGCACAAGCACCAGTGATTCCAGGACCTACCATTATCCCCTACGATACAACAGCATTACCTTTCAATCCAAACAATGATGATCAAATCATGGAAGATGTCAATGACTCAGATGTATCACAGTATGTTCCTCCTAGCACACCAGCTAAACTACTGCCAACTACTATCCCTACTACATCTGCAAAACCAGTCAAACCAGCAATCAAACTGAAGCTTCCCAAGACACCTAAAACTCTTCCAAAGATTCTCCCACAACCTCCTTCTGCTATGATTCCAGCATCTTCCAAGCTTCAAGCTCAGTGTCACAAGGATTTCAACACAGATCAATTTTTCCAGAAGATATGTGATACATCCATTACTATCACTATTTCCAAAGCCCTCAGATCATCCCCACTTATGGCCAAATGGATGCAGGAGTATTTGCAGCTAACTAGAGTCTCTCAGACCAACCAGACTGGAGAAGTCCATTCCATGGGAACTTGACTACCGCTAAAGGCCCTCGTGCATTGGTACAAGGTATAATGCACGCTATGTTGGGTACATGAATGGCAGATTGACTGGCATCTAACTCATCTGTCACACTTTGGGACAGGGCATTATGTGCTGTTCAATAAAGGCTGGCTGCATCGGGATGTGAGCATCAGGAATGTGATGTTAATGGCAGGAGAAACTAGAAACCCTGTGAAAGCATACGTGCCATTCTCCCTGCTAGCATGTCATTGTCTCTCATGTCATTTCTAGTTTCAGCAACACTGAAAGCATAACCCAGTGCTTTGGATTCATATGCCATGGGGATCAGGCAATTCCTTGGAAAGAACAGGACCGTGGAATAGCCAGCTGTCGTTCGGTATGTGCAAAGATTCCTCATGACCCAATCGCTGACCCCCCTCTAGGGCACACTCCCATTCATGTCCTCCTCCCTGATCGATGCTTGGCAGCCTGGCCAAGAGGTACCCCACACTGCTATAGATGACCTAGAGTCATTTATATGGGTTTTGCTTTGGACCATCCTCCACATCCTAGACTCCAAGAAGTTGCTCAAGAACAAACGAGAAAGGTTTTACCTGGATACTATGCCCAGCGACAGCTTGGGTCTGCTGCAGGGTAGGGGTTTTTTTTGAAATATTTAAATATTCAAAAAGACCACGACAAATTTTCTCATGGTTTTTCCCCCTTCTCCACGCTACTGATCACCTGGTTAACCCTCTGGAAGGAGGCTTCACGTGGAGTGCCAGAGGTTCACTTGGATGTTGATAGATTCGGGAAACATGTGCAAGGTATATACAAGGAATATGTGGAGAGCCTTGCAAAACTGGCTGAGGATTGGAATTATCTTTGGCAGTAAGCTTTGGTTTAGCCAGACAGATGATGATTCCCATTAGAAAGCCTTGTGCCGTACATGTGATCAATGTATCTTGCTTTGCTGCACTCTGTGGATTACAAGGATGTGGTTAAAGCTGTTAAAGAGGTGGTATTCATACTGACGCAAGCCACTTCCTAGCTATCTATACAAAAGAATGTGCATATTCATTCTCCCAGGGCCGCTCCTCATTGCCATGTTGACACAACTCTATGGGCAAGGACTACCTGCGCATCGAGTTCAGACAGATGCAGATGCAGAGATGTAGCCACCTAATGACAGAAGAGTCATCATCGTTTAATTCTCAACCATAAACTCCATATCGCTGTTCAATTCTTTGGCTGAGAAAGTAAAACAGACAAAGTACTTTCTATGACAGATAGAAAATCTGGGTCCTGACTCGTCCCAGCATCAAGACGTTTGGTTAAATCCTTCAACTATCGTTGCACAAAAGTAAGCTTCATCGGATCTGTTACGGTCAAATGGAAGCAAGGACCTGTCTCTGGACCTGCTCAACTGTCGTCTTCGCGCTCTGCTGTGACAGCTGTCCCTCAATGGTCCGCATTGTTTTATGACTCTCCTAAATGAACCTGTACTGCGCATGAGAAGCTGGAATGAGTCACGCACAATATTCCTGTTATTATTCTCCTGCGCTGGAGAATGGCTCATCTCAGCTGGACAGCTATTCCCAGGTGGGTCGTTGAGTGGCTGTCCTCACAAAAGCATTGCATTAAGTGATGCTACCAACGGTTGATCTAGGTCTTACCTGACAGATGGCATTTACAGTTCCTTCAGGTGTTGGCGGATGTACACAGGGGAAGTACTCCTTTTGATGCTGGTGGGGCTTTGAATGGTCTGCGGGTTGAGCCTTGCATGTTTTGGGGGTTTGCCGATTTGGGCCCCTATAGGGAGGGTTCCCCCTTGGTCCTTGTGGCCAAGGGGTCGTCCACCAGGCGGGTAGTCAGAATCACCGCTGTCGTAGTCTGTTTCATACACGTCCTTTTCAAATACAAAGGTAAATTGCAGACACTCGTTCTTGCCGTCTTCAGAGATATTTATGATCACCCTGCCCATAGCTGAAGCTGCCGAGATGTCAAGCTCAATGAAAGGAATCCCAGTCTACACCCTCACAGCATTAGAACTCACAACGATTCGGTGGCCTTCCCATGCTGAACCTTATCCCACTCGAGTGATTTGCAAAGCGATAGTTAGATCTTTGGGAAGTCAATGGATGGGACAGGGCCTTAGACTTGTTCTTTCCTGTCGGCGTCCTCACCTATATCTCACAGTTTGCAGACACACATCTATTGCACCGGATGTGGGTCTTGTACTGCTGAAACACCTTTAAAAGTAAGAGGCGATTGAATTTACAGTAGACACCTCATGGCTACTCTCCGGGAGGTAATGGATGTTGTTCCAGCTGCCGGACGTCTAGCTGCCAGACTTCTGGGGAGAAGGGAGAGGAGAGGGGGATTACAGGGGACAGGGGAGGAACAGGAGCATATAGGAGGCTCAGGAGGTTTTGAGGGACAAAGGGGGTAAAGGAGGATGGTTACAGGAATGGAATAGGGAACAGGAGAAGCCCCTGTGAGTTCCAGAACTTCCTGGACATTATTTTCGCTTTTATTTTCATCATTTCATCATCATGGACACTTCCCCCCATCATCATCTCATCATCCATCCCATCATTGACTCAGGACATGTACGAATGACTTCACTCATTCATAGGACTTAGTATCATATATAAATCACATCTGTAATGCACTTGAATAGATAGAGAATTTCCTCTCACCTGTTTCTGTCTGTGTGTCTGAATCTATTCGTATCTGGAATATCTCCAGAACGAACGTGTATTTCTATCAGCTTTTGCATATTCTATTAGAATATTGCATATCCAACTCGAATCTCGAATTACGAAGCCATACAATAACTGGCTATTTTTCTATTAAGCATTTACTCTCGTTCGAGTCATCTGCTCCTGATCCCTGCTCAAATTGTCAATATCTAGACGAAGATCACACCAAATCCCATCAAACTTCGTAGGAAGATACTACTCAAGTATATCTTCAATTAGACTATGCATACATCCAGTTCCCACCACTGCTCCACTTTCTATTCGACTTCTGCTCGTCACTACACTCCAGCAAAGCAATTATTTACATTATTTAAATAACAATGGATGCTACAGCCGTCCCTGTTTCTCCACATATGTTGGAATGAGGCCCCTCCACAGGCAGCTGTAGATTCAAGCAATACGTCAACCAGACTTGGATACCACCAAGCTCAAGCATTCTCAAATCTCAATCCGTCTTCATGCTGAATCAGAGAGGGATTCCACAATCACATCATGTCGCATACCTGAACTGGAAAACCGATTCAAGAGGAATAGGGAATAGGGAACATGGGGTGGTTGAAAACAGGTCGGTTTTATAGGCTGGTGCGCCTCCTGTAAGCAACACATGCTCCCAAAGTGTGACTGAGGTGAGGGTGGAAGAATAACAAATCCTGTGCCTTGAGGCGCACGCTTTCTATTTCAAAGAGTCCCCTGAATTGCACTGCATGTGCCAGGAACACATGTTTTTGAGTTGATGTCCAGGCTGGCTGCGCCCCACCTCATGCCTGCATAATGCACGTGTTGTGCCACACCGGGGAGGGTTAAATCCCCTCACGGCAGAAGCTCCTCTGATGTTGGGAAGGTGAGCCAATGAGCCAAATATGGTAATTTTTTTTCACCTTCTGTTGGACTATCAACACGTGCCCGTTGAGTGATAACACTATTACACACATTAACGCGTTGTAGACCTGGACCATTGTGGGCCGGTGGCACGTGACAACCACATGTAGCACGATGCGTCTTGAGTCATGACCCTCAGCTCCAGGTACGTCTCTGTTGGCAGTCTTATAACGCTTGATCTCACATATACCCACAGCAACAGCAGCCGATCACTGGCGACAGGAAGAGCCAGGTGGAGAGGGCCTGTCTTAAGTAAGGGCAGGCAACTGTGCTGGTGAGCACTGGATCCTGGGGAAGACGTGCATGAAAAGTGGGCATGGGAGTAGTCTGGATCACCATGAAGAATGTGATGTCTTTGTCAGATGGGAAGACTTTGACGTTTGTTCATGAGAAAGACTGATTTATTACCATAAAGATGCCTGTTGCTGTCAGAGACAACAAACAATGTAAAGAATCATCCTAGAGTTCGGTGACACCTCAATCCAGTGACGCCATATTGAACCAAGCCAGATTTGGATATGGCTGCTTAGGAACCTAGCCATCGACATCCCTGAACCCCACTTCTCATCACTTGGCAGTTCAAATTCCAATGCATGACAACCTTCCATATTCCATGCTCACATCTACAAACCACATGGGTAAAAATTAAACATCGCGCATGGCGCTTAAGAGAAAGGAGAAAACCGGAAGGCAAGCTCTGGATGGTGCTAAGGCATAATAGATAAGGGACAAAGGCAACCTGCTTGTATGCAGGAGCAGGTTGGATATAAGCGTCACAGCTGGTAGATGGGTAAAGCAGAGTAACTACAGCAGGTTGCATTCTTGCAGATGGATGTCCTGGATGGCGGACAGCACGGCTGTAGGGGAGGAAGAAGCAATGTCAGCTATGTTCCACAACAAAGTCTTAATGAAACATGGATCCCATCAATCAACGCACGTTTTATCTGTTGAGTGTCCGTGGCACAAGTGAAGTGGGCGTAGATTTGTCTGCTCGCCGCGCTTTGAATCAGGCTCATAAAGCGCTGCAACAAGTAGGTGCAGGTTGCATCATAGTTGTCGCCTCTGCAGTGTCAAATGTCAGGAACCTGCAATGCCATAAAGTGAAGAGTTATGGATTATTTACCCAGAGTAATCTGGGAAGTAATCGCCCAGAGGTGAATATGCCAGCTTCTCTGCGAAAAGATCAATCTTGTTTAGGAAAAGAATGATGCTTGTCTTGACAAACCCTCGCGAATTGCAAACGGCTTCAAACAGTGTCAGTGCCTCTTGCATGCGATTCTATGCAGGGAACGTCCTTTGGCAGCCATTGGAAATCAACACAATGCTTACCCTGCTCTCATCCTCATATAGCATCAGATCATATTTGCTAAGGGACACGATGAACACAAGTGCCGTCATGTTCTCAAAGTACTGAATCCACTTCCTCCGCTCAGACCGATGTCCACCCATGTCGAAAACTCTGTAAGTTAGCTAGCCAACCTATAGCAGCGGCAGACAGGAGCATGATGGGCAACTGCATTTGTAATGTAAGAACGCGCACTCAAAACTTGGCCTCTGGTGATTCCTGTGGTTTTAATGAGCGATGGAAGGATGTCTTGGTCCGTGGGAAGGTATCCAGGGGCACTCACTCGGTCGATGGGGTTGAAGTAATATGTTGCAGAGGCGTTCAGCTAGCAAAGAGGGGCGATTAATGAAGGTACAAGGGTAAGATGGCGAAATGAGGAAGATGACGACATGATCCGTCTCAGGCACCATCTCATTTGCACAGGCTCATGGGGAAGCATACCTGGAATTCTCTGGACCTGCGGATGGCTTCTATCACACCAGGGTCCCCTCCAAAGGCTATGGAGGGTGTCGGTGACATAGTGGGGAAGAGAATCACCTAAGAAAAGAAAGGATAGACCGTGCTGAGCGAGTGGGATGTAAATACACGAGCGCAACCGAGCGCACCTTCCATTTGAGCTGGCAGGGCCATAACACAGGCTCTCCAGTGGTCATTGAATGGGTGAAGGGACAAATCCAGCGTCGGCATGACCTCTAGAATAGCACTAGCATAAGAGGGGTTGGTGAGTGCTTCAAAGGGCAGGAGCAGGGACGTACCGCATGCTTTGAATGGTATTCCTGAAGATGATGCCCTCGCATCCCGCTCCGCGTCCTTGAATCTACCATGGTGAATGGGTTTCATCTGCTTGAGAATGGTGGATTTGCCTGACTCGCCAGCGCCAAGGAGGAGCATCTTGATTTCATTCTTCTTTGCCATTGCTTGGAGCTGGCACTCGATCCCGTCATTCCCTGGCGCGAGTTAGCATGAAAATCAGGGAGAACGACGGATGGACTGACGGGCTTCGGCCTGGTGGTGGATGCCATGAGACTGTGTGCAACCCATTGTGAAGAAGAGACAAGAAAGATGACCAGTTGGAGAGGTGGGTAGGGTCTAGAGAGATGGTGTGTGAGCAAAAGGGAGGCGGCGCCCAAGTTGGAGAAAGACAAAGGGAGGACGCGCTGGCAAACAAATTCAGCCCAGCACTCCCACACCCACACGTGCCATCATTGCCGCCCAATTGTATCACAGACATACCTCACCGTGATGATGCACTTGTGCTTACATAACCCCAAGGTTGGCGCCCTGGCATTATGGCAGCACCGACACGAGTATCCACAATCCACCTTCTCAACTAACGTCGTTTTGACAATGAACCTGCACTGGTTAGAAGTTCAGCATCAATGCAGCACGTCAATGTATGAAATCAATGTATGAAAATGCAAGGGTCGGTCCATGGGTGCATGGCTACCTAATTTCCATGTGCCTGTTGAGCTTTAGTTCTACCCTTGACCTCTCACAACCTCATAATGTGAGCGAGTCGCTAAATCTTTTGTTCAACTGCTGAATCGCCATATTACAGGTGACTCATTTGATCTCTGGAGTCCCAGGAAGAAAAGCGGCCCTTTAGCCACTGGGTAAAGCATCTATACATGGCCAGTGAGTGCTATGCTGGCAACCAATGGTGAGCGACATATATGTTTTTCATATGGTTGCTGATCAGCCATTCCAGGGCGCCCATCCACCAATGCCGCCACCCATGGCAGAGGCAGAGCAGGGTGGAACCGTATATCAGGGAGGCAGTGAGGAGAGTGATGGGAGGCTTTGGGTGGCACTGGTGCTAGGGAAGACTGCGGAGAGGATGTGCATCACCTTGGTGCCAAGGGTTATGGCCGATTCAATCGCTACCATCCCCATCGTTGCAGTAAATTTCTTGAAGAACCGATTACCCTCATTGAGTACTGGATTAGAATACAGCCATGAGAACGAGGAGGATGGCCTTAATTGGCGACGACATGGATCAATGAACGTGATTTAATGTTGCTCTGTAACGGACATGCATGTGTATCAAGCTTTGGGAATATGCCTTGCTGTTCCTTCGATGTGAGGTTGACCTCACAAAGACCTATGGTTTATCTGAGGCTACTCAATGTAAAGATACATATATTTATCCATCTGGTGCGCTCCTGATTGAAGGGGTCTCACCTGGTTCTCTAGCGACCGTTCATTACACAAGATGGACGCTTTGGTTCATACCGTCAACCCGTGCTAGGCTTTCATTGCCCCCCTACTTCTTACCGCACTTACATCAGCCCAAGGTCGGAACCTGTATTACACCAGCAAAGACATGGGTATCAACCACGATCCATCTTGGAAACACGCTCAACTGCATCAGAAGACACTCGTCACTCAGGCATGCATTTTCCCTCAACATTACACGTAAGCTCAAACCCTCCACAAAGCAGGTACGTGTTAAGGTGCTGTGTTGCCCAGCGCTCGCCGTGTTTCAACCGTTGCTATGCCATGCTTCAATCCACTGCCCCAGACGTATATCATCCTTGGGTGAATGTTCACCCATCAGGCTGAACATTCAGAACGTACGCCTTATACTTGATTGCTCACGTCTTGGTCGCTTACTCTTTATCATTCGGGTAACCGTCATGGTCCCATACACTAAATACAGACCAACTCTTTATTATTCAGACTCCAGGCTCACAGCGGTTATGATGCCCTGGTATGAGAGAGGATCAAATGCCATGGCAGGATCGCTAGCAGCACACCATGCAATAAATCGAGCATATAGACGTTTAAAATGTGCACTGGGGGAATCTTAATGTTTCCCAGACAGTGAATGGCCTGCTTAGGTCTGATGACCTCAGCCAGTTGAACATGGTCATGCGCAGCTTAAATCGGAGCTTATGTCATCACGCCTCGTTTAAAGTTTCACTCTCAACTAGCTTCCCTGCCCTGCTGCCCTGCCTCTTCCACCAGATAACATGCATCCCACCTCATCTTACACTCCTCAAACCATGGATTGTCCTCTCCTGTCTTCAGTCCCCTTTGTCAACTGCCATTGGCGCACAGACCTGTTCAAAGTTGGTGGCGCAACTCGACGCACTTTTAAGCAGGAGGTCACCTACCGCATCACACAGACATCCCTTCCCAGAAACACTATTGACCTCTTGCTGCGTCTGGCTGCCACAGCAGATGGCCTGGCCACCTTGGTTGCCTCTCAACCCCGGCTTGCAGCAGACATAGGGCTCTCCACCACCCCCCCAGCTAACCATGGATATCCCCAGGGATTTCACATGACCCAGCTCTTCCTTCCCTTCATGTCCTGCATCCTGTTGGACAGGTGCATGTGGGCATTGCAACAGGACGGTGGCATGCTTCTGCTTCAGCACAGGCACCCTGCCAGCCAGGCCATGGTCCCTCCACCTCCCCATGATTATTCGGTGTATACAAGCCACATCCATGACTTTTTGGTGTCCTATGACTTGCAACAAGGTACACAAGTTCCAGAGGTGGACTCTTCCTTTCTCAACCTGGCCACCGGCGTTACCTTGGCCTCAGCCACCCATCACAGCAAAAGCCAGGTACACAGGGTGTTCAGTCACCTGTATTTCCTCGCGTCATCATACCTGGCGCTCTCAGTGGTAAGTACCTTTTCATCGCCCTTCATTTCCTCCGCTCACACCTTTTCCAGAACAACAATAAAGCGCAGTTGCAGGCTCTGGCAGACGGAATCAAGTAAGCACCGCTTTGTCCCCTGAATCCCCCTCACACTCGATCTGATTCCTTTATCAGCCAAGCTGCAGACCGAGGCCAACAAAGCGCTCTGGCTCAAAAGCTGCAGTCTATGTACGGGAACTTGGGCTTTAGAAACCTACTGCCCAGCTACCTTGTTCTCACTCATTCCATCCTCCATGCGTTTTCTGACAAATTCCTTTCCCCGTGGGTAGGCCACAAACGGCTGACCATGATGGACGTGCTCATGGTGAGCCTGAACTTGCTTTCACCAGTTTCATTCACTTACGCTCCCTGTTCTGCCCAGGGCTCAGGTGCACATGCCTCCACTATCCCACTGGCCAGCCTAGATGCGGAACGTTTGGTATGGAGGTGTCTGTTGGAGATAATGGCTGGCTCTGGCTTTGCAGAAGTGCCAGCGATAGACATGGGCCAGTCCAATGTGCTTCAGGCCATATGTCAGCCAGAAGACACATCTCTTGCTCTGAGCAGGCTGAAAACAGAAGATGAGCGGCTTCACAGCTTCGCCACGCACCTTGTGCGCTTCTACCATGCACACCTTGAAGTAGAGTCTTCCCCCAGCTCCACCATTTCCCTCTTACCCTGGACGGCATCCTTTGAGGAACTCTATCCAGATATGGATACGGTGCGTTGTTTTGACCCATCTTTGACATTGGCTTTCTTTACCTATTCTATCCCCAAAGCTTCAGCCACCTGCCACCAAGAGACCGCTTGTTGAGGATGGGGATGTGGAGCCTGCCAGACCGAGCAAGAAAGGCAAACAAGCTAGCCGCCCTTCCATATGGTTAAGCCGACATCCGTCCCTCACACCTGGCTCATCATCCCATGGCCTGACCCCTGCGCCTGTGGCCCCCACCCCTAAACCGACATCAGGGCTAGGCCTAGCTCCTGCCAGTGATGAGGATGGGGTTGAGCTTCAAGACATGGATGCCTATGAGGAGGAGGAAGATTTAGTGGATAGGATCTTACCACTTGAGGTTGCTGAGCCATCGATATCCCGAGATGTGTGTAACTGTTGACCTGATCACTCTGCGCGCATCTCACCCTTTGCTTTTGCCAGGCCCCTGCAGGTGGCTCATCCAGTCCCATGGCTCAGAGTGCCGAGCCAGGCTCCAATGGGCAGGATGAGCTAATGGACGAGCCGCTGGAGGATGAAGGCAGCCCGCCACGCAGATTGCAACAAGGGGTGGAGGACCAAGGGAGCCTCCTGGCCACATTGCAAGAATGGGAGGGGGCCAGAGGGTCACGGGCTCCTTTGGAGAGAGATCATCCAGAAGGGGCTGGGGAATCAGCCACCAACGTCAAACACGGTGAAAAAGGGAAAAGGACCCATGATCCACACGCACGCAAGTCTGGACAAAGTATGGCAGGCAATAGGTTCAAAGGTCAACGCCATGCCATGGGAGTGGCTGGCAGCAGAGTGAGGGTAGATGACAGTGATGAGGGGAGTGAGCCGGAGAGCGAGGAGAGTGAGCAGGAGAGCAAGGAGAGTGAGCGGGAGAGTGAGCAGGAGAGTGAGCCGGAGAGCAAGGAGTGCAAAGAACAGGGAGGCCCATCACCATCACAAGAACATGGGGGTACAAGGGAGCGGAGAAGGCTCCAGAGAGCCTTGGACAACATGATGTGGAAGGCAAAGATCCCTGGGGTGCCGTCTTTGCGTCAATGTCACCAAAAGGCCTTGCAGGCTGCTCACAATGTACGAGACAGGTCGGATCCCATCCGGCATGCCATGGACAAAAAACAATTTTATCCAGGTGCCAAGTTGATGGAAATCACCACGGGGAACGTCATGCACATCCCTGTTTCAGTATGGGATAACACTAGAGTGCACTCCCAAGAGCCCTTGACGCGGCTCCAGTTTAATCTCAGTTGGCCAGACAGCTGCGTGAGTGTCAAGCCTTGTGGGAACAGTTGATAACTGACTTGTCCCCCTTGTAGGCGCGTTTTCTGAAAGAGTTCAAAACGCTGCTAAGCTTGAGCGGGCACGCATCCGATGATGGGCCATATCAAGCCTCGGACTATCTGTGCGTCACAGATGCTGAAGTCTTGGGGTGGGACTTGGAAACACTGCGTCAGAAGCACCGCCACCATGACTTGCATATCGTGCCAAGCAACCCAGAGGCCCCCATGAGCTTCAGTGCAGAAAGCTGCCAAGCCTTGGGGATGGATCTCTATCAGTGTCGTGACCTTCATAGTAAGCTTTTCTCTCACGGTGGGCGGGGCTTATGGAACAGACTTATATCTTGTCCTGCTCCCAGATATTCAACTCCGGGACGTGGCCGATTATCACCAGGAGATTGTGGGTGGGAGCTTGCACAGCATGCTCAAAGTGGATTCCACAGATCAGGAGCGGCTGGGTTGGAATTGCTTAAGCATCCCCATGCCTTTTGCCCATCCGACCGCTCCTGAGTACATAAAGTGAGTCCATGGCATGGCCCCCCCCCATCAGCTGCCCTGCATTGACACCCATGTGCAGCCGCCTCTCCGTTTTGCCCGTGGCCTCCCAGTATTACAGCCCCATCTCGCTCCCGCATGTGAGTTTCAATTGGGGGCTGGTGGCTACCGTCCCAGCGTTTTCTCCAGTCCATAGAGACGCTGGCAAGTTTGCCACCTTTGTACGCGTGCATGCCGGGACAAAACTGTGGCTATTGAGGGATTCCTGCGCATCCCAACAGCCCACAGAGCTCATGAACCTGCCTGTGATGGAACACAAATGGACGGGGGCGGTGTTGCGACAGGGCCATGTGTTGTGAGTTCACTCGGATGTGCCTTCTCTCCTTTCCACCTGATTGGCGTTTTCAGGGTAATGCGTCCCAACAGGGAACACATAGTGTACACGCTAGAGGACTCTATCCTAACGGGTGGCCACTTCTACTGTTGCAGCAGTTTGGATCAGTCACTACGGAGCGGAGTGATGGAACACCTCTATGGGCGTTCCTCTACCAATGCTGAGCACCTTGCCTCAGAGGGAGTTCTCTACAGGGTGCTGGCACATTATGTACACATGATCGACATGCGTCTACAGGATAGGGACATGCTGAGTAAGTGTGGTGTGGGATACACCGTTTGCCTGGCAGCTGACATGCCCCCTCTGCGATCAGTAGACCTGCCTGATGACGAGAACCTGGCGGCACTGTTGGCCATGTGCCTGCATCCCGCCGGGTTTGTACCTCAAGAGGTGCACAACCGTGGGGGCTAGCTGATGCCATGGGAGTTCCCTGCAGGCCTATTCCCTGGTAGAAAAATAGCCCTAAATGATGCCTGCGACTTGTTGGAGTCGATGCCACATCTGTTTGAGATGGTGAAGAAACATTGGGAGGAGATGGGTAAGATGGTGATGGCGAGGTTGGATCAAGCGGGATCTGAGGCTGGGGAGAGTGAGGATGAGAACTCTAGGGAATAACTTTGCCATTTCTGTATTTTACAAAACTGTGACATGTTTTGCTTGACAGTGAGCTGGGGGTGCATATGAGACAGGAAAAGTCCAGTGACCTCAGCAAACGACAAGTGCACTTATGGCAGTAGCCACTGCCAGTGGCTTGTTGGACTGGATGGGACATCTGCCGTGGCTGGTGACCAGGGATTGGGAGGACATGGGTAAGATCAGGAGGGAAATCTGATTGGTCACTCACCCTTTCAGCACATGCTCCAGAGAGGCAAAGCAGTTGTGGATGGCCATCTTGCCTGTGAGCGGGCACTAGATGAGTGATGCTGCGGCGATGTGCTTGTCATTACATAATCCGGCAACTTGGCATTTCAAGAGAGTGCTGCTAAGCGATGCGACATGCATGTCGCACCGTTTTTGGAGCTGAATTGCGTCACTTGTGCTGGCGGTATGGGCCTGCAAACGGTGCCATTGGATGGGCATCATCATGGTCTACCTGTCACTCACCTTTGCACACACCCTCCAGAGGGCCAAACTGGTTGTAGACGTCCATCTTTCGTGTATGCTGGCGCTTGATGAGTCAGCCAGTGCTGGATGCCTCATGCCTGGACGACAGCCTTGATGTTACATAATCCGGCAACTTGGCATTGCGAGAGAGTGCTCTACCTAATCCAAATGGGGCACCCATCTGTTCCTACTCTTTATCCATGTGTGCGCATGTCAGTACGACAAAGTGTGTCACTATGTGATGGGGCCCGGTTTCAATGCCAAAGATAACTTTACAATGCAGAAAAAAAAGATGTTAAACCTAATTCAACTGCGGTGCCCATCCAGTCCTGCACTTTATCCATCTTTTCACCTTCTTGTCGGTGTGCAGTATCATGGAGGATCTGATCCCCTCATACGTGTCTCCAGGGCGTGCCTCCAGGACGAGGCCAAGTTCCCAGAGACACAGCTCCCCACCTTTGAACTCGCCTAGAGGGACGACGACGCACAACTTGTAGTCCATGGGATCTCGGTGTGCGGTTGAACAAACGTTGAGGTTAATGACCAACCCAGAAAAGGGATGTGCGGAAGACCTGCCATTGAGGGGCCACATGCTGGCATGGTCCTGCACAACGGTCATCTCAGCAGGAAAATGGTGGCTGACCTGGAGAAGCATCAGAACATTTGTGATGGAGCGGCCAATGGTACCCACCATTTCAGACACGGCGGCATCGGCATCCCGCCCCAGGAGCGGCGGGGGGCGGTGCACGCCGCCTTGAGGACGGGTGGGATGCGACGACAACGACGACGACGGCCTGGCAAGACGACAACGATCGTCTCGCGGCGATCCGCGCGGATACGTTTGAGCAGCGGTTCGCCATCCAATGGCTCACGCGCTTCGTGGCGCTCTTTTCCGACGTGGGCACGAGCGAGAGCGACGACGAAACGTCATGCGCCGACATGGGCGTGCAGATGCTGGACGAGGCCGCGTCGCTCCTCGCCATCTGTGCGGGCACCGCCGCATCGGGGGCCGTCACGCGCACGTTGACATTGTCTCCGTGTACACGCTCGAGTCGTATGTACGTTCCCTGCTCCTCCGTCACACACAAACCCCCCACTCACACGGTCCCGTCGCAGCCACGAGCGCTCCCTCTTCGCGCCCCACCACCGACCCCGACGAGATCCGCGTGGTCCTGCGCGACGCGTCGAGCGTCGGGGCACAACGTGGGGCGGGTCATGTATCCTCGCCGAATGATCGCGGACGCCCCGCACCGCTTCTCCATCTTCCCCAGAGCGCACACCGCCGCGCCGCAGCCGCAGCCACGCAGCCGCAGCCACCCACCTCCCCCGCCCCGTTCCGCGCACTGGAGCTAGGCGCAGGCACGGGTCTGGCGTCGGTGGTGCTCGGCAAGGTACTGGCACGCATCAGAGGCGCGCGTCCCCGGCCCCGGAACCGGGCTGTCGTTGATGACGACGAGGATGTCGTGGTTGCGACGGACGTCCACGCATCTGTCCTCGCCAACCTGCGTCTCAACCTCGCTGTCAATTTTCCCCCTGTGCCGCAGCAGCACGGGCGTGATGCCGACGTGGAGGCGTTGTTGCCAGAGCGACAGAGTGTCGAGTCAGGGACAGGGCCGAGGATGGTGGTCATGCTGTTGGATTGGTCGGCGTGTGCTGTCGTGGGGAGCGCCCGGGCACACGCGCCATCCAGGGGGCACAGGAACGGGGTGGAAGAGAAGCAGGAGCAGGATGGCGAGGGTCTGGCGGGCACCGGGTGGGGCGTGACGGCGTCAAGGTGGTGGTCCGATGGGCATCAACGACAGCCGGCTGTGCACGATCACGCTGATCTGGCCGTGCCGTGCGAAGATTCGCCTGCGCGTCCGATGGCTCCGAGTGCGCCTGTCAGCGAGGCTGCCGCGACAGAGCCTCTGGCGCCCTGGCTCGACGGGGCGTTTGACCTGATTATGGCGGCGGATATCATCTATGAGGGGGCGCATGCAGGGTGGGTGCGGGCGTGTGTGGAGCGGTTTCTGCGGAGGGAGCGGGAGGCGGGGTTTCATCTTGTGCTTCCGCTGCGGCGGACGCATGGGCTGGAGACGAGGTCTGTGGAGGAGGTGTTTGGGGGCGGCGGGGGAGGAGTGGGTATTCTGGGCTGGGAGGATATCGTGTGTGATGCGTATAGGGACGACCGGGGGGGCGGGGAGGAGGTGGAGTATCGGTATTATAGGATTGGGTGGGTGCGGGTGGATTGAGCCTGTGCATGTCGCATCAGAAAGGACACTGTTGCCGATGCGGTGTAGCAGCATCCCTTGCTTTGGGTAGTAGTGGATGCGTTGGGCAGTGCGTAGTTGTGTGGATGGCGGCAGGCGGTGCATAGTGACTTCTCTTGTTGATGTGAGGGAGTAGGGTAATAATTGCGTTAGGCAGTGGGTAGGGTGTGTTCACAGAAGGCACGAATAATGGACTGAAACTGGGACATGCCAAGAATGGGGAGATGCCAAGAATGTACGTTTGTGTGCGGGATAGTAGACGGGATGGGTTGGCCGATGAGTATGTACCTTGACTTTCAGGAACGGGTTGCCTTGGTGGTTGGCGCCCAGGAGGGAGAGGTCCACAAGAAACAAGGCGATATGATGGCTAATAGGAGGGGGGGTGCCGTTGGTGGCCCAAGTCTTAAGTCGATTTGATGCTGGGGGGTGAGAAAGAGGTGAGGGGGCGTTAGGGGGCGTAAGGGGCTGAAGGGGGAAGGGAGGGCTCACACGTGGCCTGATGAGATGGGCTGGAGGCAGGGGCTGTGGGGGCCGTGGGGAGGGTGGAGACAGGCCAATGCCGATGGCGGAGTTGAAGGCGAGTTGAAGGCGAAGGGCGCTGGTGGGCGGTGCAGCATTCCTCTTAGTCTCAGCCACACGCATGCATTTGCTCCTGGACATCTGGAGGTGATGAGGTTGATGGTCAAGGATACGCTTTGAAGGCCCGGGGAAGGTGGGTGTGGGTGAGGGGATGAGGTGTGGTGGAGAAGAATCGGTTATGGACGTATGCTCCTGGGAGGTGAGGATATGGTGGAGGTGACAGGTGAGTTGAGGGGAGAGGAGAGATAGGGAGAGATGGGAACTGCTAAGGTGGAGAAGAGCTTGAATGGTTGGAAAATCATGGGGGTGGGCTTGGGTGGCCAGGTAGAGTTCGGAAACGAAGGCATGTTCAAGGCTGGCTATGTGGGCTGGAGAGATTGGCATGGAGACTGGTAGGGCTAGGGAAGGAAAGGTGGGAGGGAGGGAGGATGAGGATGGGAGAAGATAGTGATGAAGGGTGGGTATGTTTTAGGCGTCTGTCTGTCAGGGAAGTGACAGATGTGGTTCAGGGAGGTGACAGATGTGCCTGACGTTTGTCAGGGAGTTGGCTGACTTAAATGTTAGGGCAGAGAGAGTGATATGACCAAAGCTGGGAGGCGGATCTAGCACTCTCTGGCAAATGCCAAGTGGCTGGATTATGTAATGGTTGGGACATAGCATGGGCATGACTCATCCAGTGCTGGCATACACACAAGATGGATGTCTACAACCCGTTTGGCCCTCTGGAGAGTAGGCACAAAGGTGAGTGAAGTAGACCATGATGATGCCAATGCAATGGGACGGTTTGCAGGCCCATACCACTACCAGATGTGAGGGAATTGAGCTAGGAAAACCATGCCACACATGTGTCATGGACATCTACAAGGTGAGTGACAAGTAGGCCATGACGATGCCCATATAATGGCACCATTTCCAGGCCCATGCCACCAGCAGAGGTGAGGCAATTGAGCTAGGAAAATGGTGCAACACATGTGTCGCATCACTTAGGAGGACTTGCTCAAAATGCCAAGTGGCTGGATTATGTAATCCCAGGGACATGGTGTGGGCATGAATCATCAAGCCCTCACTGAGTGTCATACCCATTTATTGCCCGGGGAGTTGTCAGGTAGACAGCATATTGGTCAGTCTGGGGTCTTGGTATGGCAACTCTAACTTTTATAACATTCCTCTCCAACATCCTGTCCGCTTCACAGATGCACACTTGAACAAAGTGGGCATCACTTACTTCTTCCCAGATGCCAAAGCAGGAGAGGATGGGGTGTATGTTCCAGATAGCCCTGAAGGGAAGGCGGATCTTGATGAGGGAGAGCCTGCTACTGGAGAAACAGCCATCTGTTCAGGTTGAACCAGAGCCTCACGGATGGCATTCTGGACTAGAGCACCTAAGCTATCCCTCAGGGTCTCTCCCACCACGCTCCTGATGGCTGCTATAGCATCCTCATCCAGCTTAGCTATGGACCTGTGCCCTCCTGACTGCCCTTTACTCCGGCCTGTGGTATCATGCGGTCTCAGGAAGCGAAGAGGAACAGGAGGTGCATGAGGTCCAACCCCACAAATATTCCACCATTCCTGGCATACTTGTTTGTATTGCCACATGGCGTCTTGAGTGAGTGTTGGAAGGTCACCTTCCAATATGCCATATCTACTCCTGGCCTGACTGGTGCTATGAGATAATACCAAGTCCACCGTGTTGTCACCATCCATGTGAAGGTGGGGAGGTATGTGCTCTCTGGCAATGGCAACGCTGACTTGTCTCCAAGCCCTGGGGTTTAGGCTGGCCCCCATGAACCGATCCAGGGCCATCTTGAAACTCATAGAGAACTCTTTCTCTGTCATCCTAGTTCCATTCTGCACCCAGAGGTACCTGTGCCACACATGTCAGCTCAGCTCTAGCTTAGACCCTGACCTTTTACTGACGTTTCATAGTGCTCTGCCACTGTAGTCCCATAGGCAACCTTGGCCAGCACCTGCTCCACCTGTCTCACGCCACCAGCCAGGTACTCCAACATGAGCTCCTTTAGAATGGGAGGGAAAAAGACGGGGGTGCACACATCACGACCAGTGAGGTTGGTAGTCTTTGAGTACCTCTTAAGAAAGAACATTTCCTGCATGATGCAGTGCAGGTTCCTGGGTCTATCAGAGTTGCGCAGCTTGTGGTCTAGGAATTCAGTTACCCTGGTGGGCAGTGAGGGCAACAAGTAGCAAAGGATGGCTAGCATCTTGTTGAACTTTGCACACTGGTCCAGCACATCCAACATCCTGGGTCGGTTGCAGGTCACACTGCCAAACCCATCCACCATAGCCAAGTTCAGATGGCGCTGCCCAAACAGAAAGGCTAAGAAAGGGTGAGCTTCCTCTGTCATCCCATCAGCGTATGGTAGATGGTCCAGGAAGCTGTACCCGCGCACATCTCTCTGAAGGTCATCCACAAACCGATCTGGCAGCCCAGTGGCAAACCTGTGCCCTTTGGTCAGCTGGTTTAGTAAATCCCATGCCTCATTGATCATATCCTTTATGCCCCCTCTCAGTTTGGCAAGATCCAAAGTCACCCCTTGTGTGGTCACCAGCGTATAGTCCTCAGACCAATACACTTGAGGGGGTTGCATAGAGGTGAACACGACAGAGGAAACAAATTGTTGGGTCTCATGTAGCTTGTTGTGCACTGTGTTCTGACCTAGCGCTAATATGGCATCATGCGCTTCTATGGTGGCCCTGCAGGAAACCATTTTTTTTTTTTTTTTTTTAGCCTTTGAGATGTCTGTCAGGCAGGCACATCCAGCTCACCCTATCATGCCATTGGGATGAGAGTCCTTCTTGCCATAGGCCTCTGTGATGGCCAGGGTAAATGACACGTATTTGAATTTGGCCAGCAAAGGTGTCAGATGATCAGGGGTCATGAAGCTGAGGTCCTCTTTGAGTGCATTGAGAGCCAGGTAGCAAGTCAGGGGACAGGACCACTTGGTGCGTGATGAAGTGTCTGGCTGCTTCTTCCAAAGTGACCACAGCAGATGGTGGAGCTTCTTTAGTGCTGCTGCCTTCCACTGTGAGGATTGCTTTCTCACGTCTTCTTCTTCTTCTTCTTCTCCTCCTCCTTCTACCATTACCAACACCCCATAGAGATCACGTGCCACCTCTGCCTGTGTGGGTGTTAGAGGCATCTCATAGCCTGACTCATGTCCCTCAAGGCAGCGTAGCACCACTAAAATGAAATGAGCCAGAGGCTGAGCATATCTGCCAGGAGTGCTGGTGTTGCTACCTAAAGGCTTCCAGTACTGTCCTTTATCGCCACCTCTGCAAAGTGCAAACCCCAGGTGAGCCCTCTTCAAAACAGGACCTGTAGACTGAAGGCTTACGGCATAGCCTTGACCTTGACCCCTTGAGCAAGGTGCTTTCGCACTGTCAGAGACTGGTCACAGTTCCAGCCTATCTGGATCCCTCTTTGCAGATAGGCCAAACAGAGTGCCCTGAGGCGGTGGTAAACATTGGTATCTGAAGTGCCTGAGGTAGACAACAGCTTCTTGATGAGAGACCGCTTGCTTCCATCCTCTCTAAACTCCTTCAGATGAAGGTCCCAGCCCATCTCCTTCATAAAAGGTGTCCGCTCTCTTTCTCTTTGCGTGTCTGGAGGACCTACAGAAGCCTGAGCTTGCTGGCGTGAGAAAGTATGAAGGAGGATAGGCAAAGGGTCCTTGACACCAACGCCCTGCTGTAAGCCAGGGTCCACCTCAAAGAAGGTTTTTCCCACATGGGCAAACAAAGTCTGTACCTGCACGTCCTGCCTGTAGCATTCCCGCATGTTGGTTGACCTTGAGGTGATCTTCATAAGAGGGTCTGAAGAGGTGAGTGGATGCTGCGTCCAGATGTGCTTTTTTATCCCTTTAAGTGTGCGGCAACAATATTGGCAAGATACTAGATCCACATCACAAGCAAACCCAGGTGAATGTTCTATGCCTTCAACTGGAGGGCCTCTTGGTGCAGGCTGAAGCACGTTCTGCTGGAGGAAATGAACACCTGCCTTATGGCAGAAGTCATACAGAGAGTCCCTCTTGGACTGGTCGTGTGGCACCTGATGATGATGATGGGTGGCTGCATGACCTAGCACGGCTTGGGGTATAAATGCCTGGTGGCAGGAAAGGCAAATCAGAATCCCCAGAAGATCGTGGTGGATGAAACCCAGATGATTGAGAAGCTGGTTAGACCTCAGATATGACTTGCCAGGTTCTAGAGAAACACGTGGTTTGTAGCTGGATTCTGATGCAACAGGCTCTAGCCATGGCACCTGCTGACCAGGCTTATCTACCTCCATAGCAGTTCCAGAAGTGGAAGCTGCCACTTGTGCTTGTATCTTGTTGGTAGGTAAAGGTAGGCAGGTTAGAACCTCGACACCTTGTCTTAACATTGCCCTCTTCTCCCCTCTTTGCTCATCCATTGAATGTTCCCTCAGCTCCTCTACAATGTCGGGTGTGATGGTGCATGAGGAAGGCTGAAATTCCTTGGCTTGCTGGTCTAATGCTGATAGCAGGGAAAGCTCAGAAGAGCCATATTATGCATAAACATGAAAAAAAAAAAAAAACCTCACCTTGAACCTTTGCTTTTTTAAGAGAAGGAAGGCCTTGAGCGTCATCCTTGCTGGCATCCAGAGGCCTTTTGAATGCCATATCCACATCAGGCTTCTCATTGTCATGCCGTCTGAAGTGGTTTCTGAAAGCGCTTTGTGTATGACAGCTGAAGAAACAAGAGCTAATAGGGCAAGCCAGCCTCTGCTGTTCACCCATACGCAGCACCATAGTAGACACCCCATCAACTATCACCTCTACCTTTGCATGATAATCATATCTGTGTCTCCGCAGTTTCCCCTGCTTCATCAACTTTTCTGGGCAATCTGAGCATGAAACTTGACCAGCCATAGAAGTCAAAGCTGAGATGCTCCTCCACAGATTGTGTTGTTGTGCTCTGAGGGTTTGTATCTTATAATAGAAAAGGCTTAGATGGGTTGTGGTGCGCAATGCTTATCTGAATCTTATGTAAGGCTTATCTGTCAGGCAGTCATGTGACAAGTTGGATGATGCTGCTGAGTTTGGTAAGTACTGGCTTACTGAAAATTTTCATTGCACTTTCTACACCAAACCTTCACAAGCTCACCATTTACAATCCAGGTGAGTTTGCTAAATTTTGATTGCATGGGACAGACACATGGCATGAGCGGGACCAAAATGGACATTATTCATTTTAGCTTATCTAATGAACAAGAACTATGTGTCACTCGGTAAAATAAAATATATAGTTGCTTATCATACACCAACCACCTGCACATAACAGTACAGGTATTATAAACCTCATGTTTAGCACACACACGACGAGTCTAACCTGTATAGATGTCTGACACCCATGAAGACTCTCTTTACCTTGCCAAGCTTGCCCAACAGGCAGAGCGCTACCAAGGTGTGTCACTCTTGTAATTTGTAATGAGCATGGCTCTCTATCCTGACACTTATGTTTTTTGTGAACATAGAAATGATGGAGATAATGAACAGTGTTGCTTCCTGCCGCCAAGAACTCATAGTAGAAGAGCGCAATCTCCTCTCTGTTGCCTACAAAAAAGTTAGTGATGCCCATCGGTTGTCCTGGCGTATGATAGCAGCAATGGAGGACAGGGCAGGTAATGAGCAACAGGTGTCAATGATCAAAGACTACAGAGAAAAAATTGAGAGCGAGTTGGGCAAGATCTGCAAGGATATATTAGATATGTTGGAGAAAGACCTTCTCCCCAATGCTGTTAGTGGTGAGTCAAAGGTTTTTTATTACAAAATGTAAGTCAGGCCTGGCTCTGGGTCTGTGATGTAGTTTTTGAGTATTTTATTCTCCAGGATGGGTGACTACAACCGTTACTTGGCAGAGTTTGCAACAGGTAATCAGAGGAAAGACAGTGCTGACAAGTCATTGGAGTGCTACAAAGCTGCCTCTGACATTGCGGTCACTGAACTAAGGACCACACACCCCATCCGTCTTGGTCTTGCCCTTAACTTCTCTGTGTTTTACCAGGAAATCCTCAACAGCCTTGAGAGGTATATACAGTGTCTCCTTTGTTGACATTAGGATCATGATTTATTTGGCTACAGGGCTTGTGATCTTACCAAGCAAGCTTTTGATGATGCTATCTTTGACCTTGATGACATGACTGAGGAGGACCATAAGGATTCAACATTAATCATGGGATTGCTCAGAGATAACCTCAATCTCTGGACCTTTGGTCAGTAGCGTGTTTTTTTTTTATTTTTTTTTATTTTTTTGCAGTCTGGTTATTCTCTCACACCCTCTTATCAATATTATAGACAAGCTTGAGGCAAAGGAGTCATAGATTAGCATTGTGGAACTTCTATGAGTAGGTACACAGATGTGAAAAAAAAAAAAAAAAAAAAAAAAAAGTTGTGCAGTGTTAATCCCACCCTGCCATCCAGCCAATCTTATCAATGTTATAGACAAGCTTGAGGCAAAGGAAGATGGTATAGATGCGCCCAAGGAAGATGGCGTAGAAGTACGAGCAGAGGCTGCAGGGTAGAGGGTAAACCCGAATGCAACAATCCATTCGAGCACCGCTAGATCGCACCGCTAGATCTGAGTGTCAATTTCCATAGCATCACACGAGATGGAGTGGACTCTGCCGGCAACTCACAGGCAATGTTATTCTTACTGTCTAGCGTCGCACCGAAAGCAATCACAAGTATCACCAATATGGTCACAATGGTAGCCTTTGCTGCGTATGAGCGTCGAAGCTGGGGCAAATACGCGTAATGTTTGTTAACCCAACGGCCAACGGAACTGCGCGAGTGTCAGAAACAATGCATGGCGGCTCACTGTAGGAACCCATACCTCAAGCACCGTGAATATTGCTGACAAGGTGACCCGGAGCGCGAAAACCAGCTGCGCTTAATCTTATTAGCATCATTGCCATACCTGTAGTGTCTGTCGTACAGAGATTGACGAGACACCAAAAATGCACGATGTGCCTTATGGTGTCTTTTCGTATCAAATATTGACTATACGTATATCTCGACATCCCTATTTTTTTCGCCAAGCATCGAATGAGACTTTGTTCTTATTACTCTTCCGATGGCTTGATTGAGCTTAGAATAATTCCAATGAGGTGATACAGAGTGGAACTGTCTTACATTCAGTAATGTTATCGATTCTCCTATCACTCTACTACCTAGTAATATTTTTATCAAAGATCCATTTCTATTCTCCTCAGAATTAAAAGCGTCAAGCCTGTCTTGTATATTCGGAGAAATGTCAGAGCTTCCTACACATAACGTGTATCTATTTCCCCCATCATGATTCGAGGGACTTACAGGTCGGGTGGAGCAAGTGGATCCTTAAAAAAGATGAAAAGATGAATAAAGAACAGTTCCATGGCAAAGTGAACTTTAAACTTACGTTCTTAACCCCAGCAGTCTTGAAGAATGACCGTCACCACATGCTCACAACAAAAAAAATGAAATCAAGAGAACGCACTTTGATCTCCGAGTCGAGATCAAACCACTCCAAGACCTGATTGCCAGCCATACCCTTGTATTCCAACCGCTCACCAGGCTATAAGAATAACAAAAGAGTTGTAAAAAGATGGCACCGAATCGCCAACACGCCACATACCTTGCCACCAAACACAATAGTCTTCGTATTATGTCTCTCATGCATAAGCGTGCTAAACATGGCGCACGTAGACGCGCAGTTTCCATTCCCGACTATTAAAAGAAAAACCTGGGTCAGTATACGGCATAGGATTTACATTTGACGCGCCCAACATACCAAGCACCACCTTGCTGGAAGAAAGGCACATCAACTTCAGCAGAGGTTCAGTATGCCACGTGTCGTGCCCACTTACTTCAAGTCAAAAGGTGGCTCTGGAGGGAACGGCTCGAAGAATTCTCCATCACAAATATCCTACCCACAATCTCAGCACGTCCATCCAGTCCAAACACACAAAATCACGCACAAAAAACCTCTGCGTCGTCGGCTCATTCTGCCCATTAATGTGGGACGGCAACGACGGGTCTGCATAGTCAAACATCGCCGGGAACTCTGTGTTGTTCAAGAATGCCCAATTCGGCGGAGGATAGAAAGCCTGTGGTTCGATATTTGCTTGAGCAGCACGTGATGACTGTACATGAGAGCGGACGCACCTGATTGGTGGTAACGTTCTTTGCAATGTCGGCTTTGACAACCTTCTGTGCAAGCGGATTTGCACGGGCGCTTGATTGAAAACCTCTGCGATGTATGTAGCGTGAGCGTGCGGACGGCCTAAGAGGCATACTGAGCAACGTACGGATTCTGGATCGCATTTGAGCCGACAAGGAACTTGTGCAGCCATTGGCCAAGGCACACAAATCCACCTAAATAAAAATAACAAGCTCAGGTTTATCCAAAGACGAGAAGATGACCCGCAATGGAAACCCACCGCCATTGTTCGAGAGGTCCACTATCAGCTGCGTCACACCCCTTTGCTTGAATGCGTTCACGCCGGTGACAATATCCTGCTGGAACGTCTGCTCACTGGCCGGCGAAAAGCTGCCAACAAAAAGCACTCCAGTCTTGTTGTCGGGTAAGATAAATGACTTTACGGCGCCATTCTGGCCAGAAATGATGGGCACTGTGGGCTGGAACTGCGAAGGGAGTCCGAGAGACTGTTTGGGTGATCCGTCGACGATATTAGCGAGCATACGGCGGCGGGGTGTTATAACTTGGGGTGAAACGTTGCCGGTGACAGAGTTGTCCACACCATTGGTATTGGCATTGGCAGCACAGTTGATCTGCCAGCTACAGGCAGTAAGCTCCGCGTAGTGGGTAAAACGTTGACCTCTGGAACTCTACGATTTCCGTCCAAAGTAGACTGGCGAAAACATGCTGTTCCCTCCAAACGGATAGAAAGTAGGCAAAATATATCACAGTAAACGAGTGGCTGGTTCTATGGTGGTCTGCTTCAAGTGAGTACGTGTGTGCCCGACACTAGGTGTCTCAACGTGAAGGCAAGTTCAAGCACGGTTCCTATCCAACAACACTACCGATGCATCCCAACGACCGGGACAGTCTCTTCACTCTCCGTACAAGTAGAGTCTGAGTGGCGCAATGATTGGCGAAGCATGCTAGCAGAAGTGCAGAAGGTTGTAACCACATCATCGGGCGTTGAGTTGACAAATCTCCCATGGTAAAAATGCCACCGTGTTGTTTCAGGCACTTTTCGATCGGAAGATTGGGCATGGGGCAAAGGCTGTGTGGCATGGCATGTCGAGGTGAGCTGACAGCTAAGAACTTGTGAGAGTGATTATGAGCAGGCAATGATGCAAGCTGTCGCGGAACAAACATACTAGATTAGAATTGATGATCATGAAGAAGCACATCTTGCTGTCTCCGGGTTCATGCGCTGGTCCGTGCCAAAAAAACATGCCTAATTGGATCACCTGTCCAACAGACCTATTCCGAATCCAATAGTGAAAGGAAAACTTTGTCGGACTAGAGAGAATATGATTGCGTATGGTCGCATCAGATAACTGTATTGCGTCTCTAGTGTAGAACTTCAAACTGTCAGAGCGCCAATAGTCAACAATATGTTGCCTCGATTAGAGACTATGTTGAGAAACACAATACTCAGGGGCTGACATGAGACAGGAGAAGTAAGGTAATCTAGTTTATGTCGGGTTTGTGTGCAAGCGTCGGCGTTTCAAACTTGCCAACGATCATCGTGGGGACACGCCAGGTCCGCTGTTGTCCCCGCGTCACCTTCCTCAAATGATGCTGTACACTTATCTCCTCCATTAATTTGTCTTTTGCCTTCTATTCTTTCCCCAAATACCATATGCGTCCTTCTCCAATTGCACACCCCTTCAGCACATCGCTTCATCTGGAGCAGGATGGCGTCTACAACTCGCAAAATCAAAGTATCAGTAGTCTCGGACATAATGTGTCCATCCATGTTGTTATATGGGTAGCTCAGAGATCGACAGTGCAATCGAGCAGTTGCAACTTCCCGCTGATGCCCCGGTCAGATTTGAGCTTGAGCACAAGCCCTACTTACTCGATCCTAGTCGGGGGGATGACCAATGGCAGATGCGAAAGGAATACGGCATTAAGAAGTTTGGTGAGGATAGATGGAACAAGGCGCAGCAGATGTTGCAGTTTTGAGGGGAGGCTGTGGGTATCACATTATACGTGTCACGTCACCGATTCGTTCGAGAGCATATTTGATGCTATAGCTCCCAGCTGCAACGATGGGGTCTTTTTCAGCACCAGGGGGGCACTACGCACGCCATGCACCCGTCCGCTTCGCCCTCCACCTCCTCGCCGTGCACACCTTCACCCTCCTCGCACTGACGTCCCTCATGGTCTGCATCGTGCGGGATCCTGGTGCTGTCCGCGCCAAGGGTGCCCGCGAGACTCACCCCGGCCCAGCCCGACATGCGCAGCCTGACGACGGCGTGACAACCTCGCTGCTGCGCAAAGACACCGACGGGTTCGACACTGAGCACGGAGATACCTCTGGCGACGGCGCCCTCTACACCAGCCGCTGGTGCGCGCATTGTCGTCTCACGCGTCCAGAGCGCGCCCACCACTGCACCACCTGTGGCCGGTGCATCCTCAAAACGGGTGCGTCGTGGCGTGCGTCTGCGCTCTCTTTGCTGATGGTGCGCCTGTAGACCACCATTGTCCGTGGCTCAGCGGCAACTGCATCATGAGCCTCATTGTCTGCCATTCTTCCCGCTCTGACGTGCAGCCAGGGCCATCGCACCTACCCTGCCCTTCTTCACTTTCTTCACTTTCTCCTCATGGCAACCCTCCTTGCTGCGTACGTGGCATGCGTCTCGCTCTGTCACCATCGGCCTCATCAAGGACCCAACCCACGCGTCATTGGAGGCACCGGCAGCCTCTGGCGCTTGCGCCTTTCCGCCCGTTGGGATGGAACAAAGGGCTAGGGCCGGGGGGAAGTACAGTTGAACACTGGGATAATGTTAGTGACAGTTGTTAACATGTGCGCATGCAAAGTGTAGATATTTATCCGGGTACCTGGCGCTAAAAACGGGAACGCTTGTATCCCCGTTTTTAGCGCCAGGTACCCGGACAAGTAGCCGGATGATGCAAGTCATACGTCACTGGATAGACTAGACGCCCAATGATAAGGGCGTCTGTGCTATCTTTGCACACCCTTCTCCCCGCCATCATCTTTCCCCATCACCCTAAGCATCTACCCACCAATGTCTGCACAGGAGGCTATCATAGTTGATGATGTCTTCATCAGAGGACTCCAGCTTGCCGTACAACAACTCCAGCTTGCCACCAATGCTAGCCACCATGAGCTTGCCTCCCTCAAACACGTTCTCAATCAACTGCATTCCCATGCAGCACGTCAGTCATCTCTCTCATGCTAGCCACTCATATCTCAGCTAGGCCATTTGTTCATAGAGCATCTTCCTCCACCATCTCTGGTCTACTCTTCCACTCTTATCTCTTCAACTTTCTCTTCGACTTTGCCACAATCTCCAATACCTCTTTCTGCTCCAGCACCTTCAGCAAAGCATCTCCTGACAGTGCAGCAAGATGATCATGAATATGATGATGACCACACAAACAGATCCAAAAGGGTGAGGGCTCATGAGACAAAGAGGAATGCTGCACTATCCAGTAGCACCCTTGGGCCTGGGAGGCCCAGACCCAGGCCAGTAGCCTCTAAAGCCAGGACACCTGCCTTATGCTCAGGTGAGCACTCTCTTCCACCTTGAGTGTATTAGGCCCCTAATCCCTTTTAAACCCCACCATCAAACCAAGTCAAGATTTGGTCTTGGGATGGTACACGGCCCTCCATTAGTGATTCTGTGGCCAGGTTGCTAGTAGACCTCTCCCTCTTGGGGGCCAACCACCAAGGGAACCTGCACCACTTCAGGCGCTTTTTTGACCAGGTATTGGACCCTGCCTCCACGTCCCTGCCTGTTCCCTCCTCGTCTGGTGTTATCTCTGGCAAGAGCCAGACCTTGCTCCTGCAGACCATAGCTCATTGTCAAGACACTGAAGAAAAGGAGCGTCAATGCAGCTTTCATCACCTTCTCTCACTGGTGCATTTGGCACTTGTTTTTGCACTGTTGAGTTGCATGCACGCAGAGTAGCCTCTCTCCTTTCCTCACTACCCCAACAGATTCCGCAACAGGCACAACGCTGATGGCTCTATCAGCAAGAAACCTAACAGCATTAGAGTTATCTTTGCAGAGCTCCTCTCTCAACTACCTGCAGCAGCCATGCCTTCTGTTTCCAGTAGAACCATAGAAAGCTGGTACTCTCTTGGCACAAAGCTGCTCTTCCTCTGCTATGCAGGTGTGTGCCCACTGCACAGCCTCATGCCATATCTTGCCTAGCTTACTGGTGTTTCCCAGGCAGTTTCCACATGCTAATGCTAATAGCTTACAGATCCTTGCGTGATTGTATAGAAAAGGCCACAGAGGAAGACATCATTGCCATGGCCTATGCCATCAGAGATGCCACTGGTCCTCTCAAAGCTGATGATGACAGCCCCTTATGCCATCTGCTTCGTAAAACCTTACCGTGTCTATTTAATCTCATGGACCAGTGGTACGGTGATAGGCAGCACCCTGCCTCTTTCTCTTTGGTGGATCCATTAACCCTCACGTCTGTCCCTCTGATCAAACAGCCAGAGGCGGAAGCTCTTTGCAAGTGTGTCATCTTCAGGTGAGAGTTCTCACCTCTCCTCACTCTCTCTTCATTCACAGAGAACCTCTGCTGCTCAGTTGCATGAGGCTGCCAGAGAGGTCTGGCTCATTGCGCTCTCTCTTTTCTCTACCTGCCACGGCCCCTCCAGATCCATCTACAGCACTAACAGTCAAGACTGTTCTCACATCTTGGCCTATATCTAAAGTGCATACTCCCATACCACCTCTGCAAGCAGGAGCATGGACGGTAGCTCAAAGGCTCAAGGCAAGCAAAGCAGCAGTAGTTAAAAGTTTGGATGATCTCCAGGGCAAGGTCAGTATGAAAAACTACTGCAGAGTTGATGTGTGTTTAACCATGCTCACAGATGAATGCCCTTGAGGAGGGCGTCCCCATGCCTAATGGCACCTACATCAAAGTGCCATCTTCAATCCTAGCTGGGTGAGTATCACCATTCCCTACGCCTGAAGCATCAGACTTACCTTTAGCAAAGGCATGTGTTAAGGGTAGAGGATGCCACAGGCAGGTGCTCTGCTTGCATAGTCACTCAGGTGCTGCAGACTCTCAGATATGATCCTGAGGTGGTCACGGCCATGATGAGATGTCTCTACCCTGACCTCAGGTCCTTGACTTCTGAAGATGTTGGCGACAAGTACATTGCCAGACACTATCAATGGTACAATAGATATTGTGAAAATGTGAGTGTGCTCTCTTTGATGCCAAGCTTATTCCATTAATACTCATATCCTGGTGCTTCTAGGGATCAGGGGCACCTGAAGGCGTGGATGCCAGAACCATCAGATCCAACACTAATCCCAACCCTAACCAAAGACAGAGGCTTCCTTACAACTCTGCTGAAAAGATACAGGACCTGTCACAGCATGAGCTTTTGACTGAGTACTTTGGAGACCTGTTCGATTTTGTGTCTGAAACAGTTTGTAGCCATTACCAGCTAATGGGAAATGTTCTGATTCTTCTGCAGATCAAAAAGCAGTTTCCTACAGAGATGGTCCTTTTGCAGGAGCATGCGGGTGTGTGGCCTCTCAACGGCAGATCTTCTGCACATCCATTTTCTGGCTTGGTCATTAATCTCAATGCTTGCTCAACTGCACACCGAGATTCCATGGACTACCAGTTGTGTGTTGTCATACCTCTGGGTGACTTCACAGGTGGTGAGCTGTGTCTCTGGGAGCTGGGCCTTGTCCTGGAGGGACGCCCTGGAGATGTGATCATATTCAGATCAACAGAGGTGACACACTTTAACTTAGCTTTTAAGGGTGTTAGATCCTCCATTATCCTGCACACTGACAAGGCGACAAAAACATGGATAGAGAATATGAATGGATGGAAAGATCATTTGCACTAGCTTTAACATCTCTCTTTACTATTTGTATATTTAATATAAGAATGGTGTCAAAACTAATATTTGGCCTAGATGATAAACTCTGAGACAGTAAATACTATATAGATAAAGTGACTAGTACTAGTAAGACTGCAAATATAAAAGCCTATAGTCAGAAGGTAGATATTCAAGGTAGCCTGGTTATATGTAGGATTGTACCTTTGAGCACATGTCAAAGAGGTAATATCCTTATGATTGTCAATAGTTAGAATGACTGGCCAATCAAAATACTTAATAAGTCATGAGATGTAACTTGGATATAGTGAATAGAGTGAGATTTTAGTTGCTTAGCAAAGGAGGCTAACTAATAAAAACCAGAGAGAACAAGGAAGAATGATAATACAAGTGTATAGTGAATTCCAGCTCTTTTGGGCTCTAATATTTAATCCCCTATGCTATAGCTTCAATAGTCAGCCCAAGCTTCTACTTGGCACGAACTTCCACTCAACTCCTCTGATGCAGTGATGTCCATCTTTGGTTGGTTACATCAGTGAACTCTGTTAGTGGATTGCTCTGCAAACGCTGACCTGATTGCTGATAAGAGAGTATCCTTTACCTGTAAAACCTGTGCCCTTTTAAAGATATCATAGGTTCATGATATCAGTTATTATCTTATTGCTTGATATCTCATATTTTTAGAGAGAACATATAGCTTCTACAAGGAGCAGATGGAAATGCAGCACCATGGTGTTAATGCATATGAATGTCATGGCCTCTATCACACACTTGCAGCTACCCTCAGAGGGTGAAGTTGTGCCTGTGCCCTGTGTTCCTATACACAGTGATGTAACCTGCAATGTCATCAGTAGTCTTATGTGGAGCTGACATGGCTATGCCTGCTCACCTTCACCAGAGACTGTCAGTTTCTTGGCATGATGCACATAGTTTTGCATGGAGTTTTGCATGGCCATGAAGGAATTAATGAGATATGGTAACTAAGAAGCTGGTAAGCATGCCAGCAAGTGACAGTGTAACACAGATGACTAACATTTGTCATTGCAGATCCCCAGCCTATGACAAGCATGCACAGATCACTGACAACCACAGCTGAGCTCAGTACCATCAGAATAAGCCTCCTCATCACCTGCACAATTGTACTCACTCACCACCATTGCAGCTACTCGAGCTCCTTTCTTCTCAGAATAAGGCTGTCCCAATGCCTCTTGTCAAGCAGATCTCAAAGCAGATTCTTTCTTCAATTGGATTGCATGCCCTCGGCACTGCCCTTTACTTCAGCCTGTGCTATCATGCTGTCTCAGGAAGCACAGAGGAACAGGAGGTCCATGAGGTCCAACCTCACAAATGTTTTAGAAGAGCCATATTGTGCACAAACATGATGGAAAAAAATATGCAGCACCATAGTAGGCACCACATCAACTATCACCTCTACCTTTGCATGATAATTATATTTGTGTCTCAGCAGTTTCCCCTGCTTCATCAACTTTTCTGGTCAATCTGAGCATGAAACTTGACCAGCCATAGAAGTCAAAGCTGAGATGCTCATCTACAGATTGTGTTGTTGTGCTCCGTGGATTTGTACCTTATAATAGAAAAGATTTAGGTGTGTTGTGCAGCAGCAATGCTTATCTGAATCTTATGTAAGGCTTATCTGTCTAGCAGTCACCTGACCCTGCTCAGTTTGGTAAGTACTGGCTTACTGAAAATTTTCATTGAGCTTTCTACCTTCAATCTCTACAAGCCCACAGTGCACAATCCAGGTGAGCTTGCTAAATTTTGATTGCATGGGACAGACATGTGTCATGTTTGGTCACAAAATGCACATCATTCATTGTAGCTTATCTAATGAACAAGAACTATATGTAACTCTGTAAAATAAAAATATACAGTTGCTTTATCACAATAATAAACTGCATGCAAACCATATAGGTATTATAAAAACTTCATGTTTAGTACACACACACTGAGTCTAACCTGTATAGATGTCTGACACACGTGAAGAGAGTCTTCACCTTGCCAAGTGTTGCTTTCTCCAACCAAGAACTCACGGTAGAAGAGCAAAAAAAAACCACTCTACTGACCAAAGGTCTAGAGATTCAGTTCAGCTTATCTCTGAGCAATCCCATGATTAACATTGATCCTTATGGTCCTCCTCAGTCATGGTGGTGATGGGAGTAGCTGCAGGATGAGAAGCAGCAGCTAGAGGATGCTCAGGAAGCAGATGAAGGGTAACAGGGTGAGAGCCAAGAGCATGATGGGCAAGCAGGTTGACTGCCAGATGGGTGTGCTATATAAGTATCATCTGCCCAGCTGGAATAGAAGCTGGAATTCATGCCAGAATGGCATTGTATGGTGCATCTGCATTGCAGACCATGTTGTACTAACTATAATCAGGTGATATCTGCATTGCAGACCACATTGTACTAACTATAATCAGGTGATATCTGCTGCAGGTTTGACTGGGTAACTCACATGGCTCACAGAGATGATGTGTACGTGTGCTTGTGCTTAACAACGATGTGAGGCTAATGTCAAGCTGCTGGCAATGGCCTCTGGCAATGGCCTCTGGCTGCTGGCTGGCTGGATGGAATACATGCAAATCAGACGCACCCACAACGCAACAGGACATCTGCCAACTGGTTCCATAAGTCTGGTGGCAGATCTTTCATTGCCCAACCAGGGAAAGAACCAGCTCTCTATACATTTCATTTGAAGAAAGAGGTAAGGTACACCAAACTCTGTGGAAAGCATGCAGAGGGTTGACTTTTAAAATATAACAGGTGTTGTACGGTGGTGTGGTGGGCAGGCTCAATTTATGCACAAAAACAACTAAACAAAGATTGAAGCCATGTTGGAGAGCTGGAAATGTCAAGGAAAGATGATGTGGGCTCTGAAGGTGTAGTAGGTTGTGAGGGGAACATGATGGAAGGGTAGCTGAGGTGATGCGTGGAAGCTCTGTAAACTGCAAGGGGATCGTGTTCTGAAACTGAAACATCACCATAATCCACTGCTGCTCTGGGCACGGCGGCAATGTATTCATGCTTCAATGCACCCTCAAACATAATATCCTGCTGGACCAGATGCAGGCAGACCGTGTCTCTGCACCCATCAGGCATAGCTGAAGCTGCAATCCATCCTGTCCATACTGAGCCTTCAGGTATAGGATGGCCTAAACGATAGATGATCTCTGAAGGACGCTGGGGTGTGGTGATATATGGGGGCCTGACTGTGATGGTTGTGTGTGGGACAGGATCATTGTGATGGAGAGATGTCATCTTAGTGAGTTCAGCAGGTGCTGCGCGTGGCGTGTGGCGTGTGGCGTGTGACTAGGAAGGAGTGTGAGAAATCTATTCTGCAGTCAGTCATGATAAACTTACTAGTGTGAGCAGGTGGGAAAATGCAGGTATGTAAGGAGATGTGTGCTGATAAGCATGTGCTCAGCCTGTTTGCTTGCACTTTTCACTTTACCGCCGCCGCCGCCGCGTCCGCGGTGAATCAAGTGATTTCAAACTCAGCCATGAGCTGGCCATTTGTTGGCGCGCGCACGCGTGGTGTGCGCCTGCGCGCCTGAACACCGCTTTCAGCGCGTTCAGTGCCCGTTCAGTTGAACCTGCCTTTTAAAGGAAATTTAGCCACCTCCAGACTCCCACGCCCCCCGTAGCAGCGCCGGTAATACACGGGTAGGATGTCTTTAGCACAATCCCCTTCTGACCAACTTCAGATGTCATTTTCTCAAGAACCGGTCTGCCAGTTTTTATAAAAATTGGTGATTCTATTTAGAAGGAAGAGTAGAACAACATAGCCAAATTTCAGCCCAAGAGCATGGTTCTTGCATTTGAAGCTTTCATGCCCCATCTATAGGAATGGAGGTGGAGATGGAGTCTGGAGATCAGACTTGGTGTTACATCCTGTAACACCATTAGCTGTAGTTCAAAGAAGCAGAGTTCTATGACACAGTCCAGTACTGAGGCCAAGTACATGGCTGGCATGCATGCTACAAAGAAGATCATGTGGCTCAGGACATATTTCTGTCAGAAATAGAACAGATACAGAACTCACCGACCACCCTTTGGATTGACAACCAATCTGCCATTGCTCTTCTATAACAGGACAAAGCACATAGCTGTTTGGTATCACTTCATCTGTAAGGAAATTGAGGATGGTAAATTAGATCCAATTTATATGCCTACTAGCAAACAGGTTACAGATGTACTCACCAAAGGGGTCAAGTTTGACAAGTTCATGAGAGGAATGGGGGTTAGACAAAAGGGTGTGGACATGTTGTGAGTGGATGTGTTGAACATAGATGTATTAACACATTTGTTTGGATCTATGGTAGTCCACAGTTTGTCAGCCAGGGCAGTGGCACTAACTATTTATGGATGCCAGCAGAGGTATATAGAAGAGAAATTTTCACTCATTTAAATCCTCAGTCTTCATACAATCAAGACTGAGGTTTATACTACAATCCCTTCTTCATAGTTTAACAATGAACTAATAATTCTTTTACAGTATCTCTTCTAGCTTCCACTGCATTACATTATTCTACACTTACAAATGGCCAGAGACTTTTGCATTACTGCTTCCCACACAGACATTGAATGCAGTGGGCTTGGAGGGCATTTGGAGGCCACAAAGTAATTTTTCCCAATTGTCATACAAGAGTGTGGATGTAAATTCACAAGCATTACTGTAGGGGTCCCTAATAACAGTAAAACGGATCCACTTTTTGGAGGGCTGCTAGCTGTTCAGACGTTATTATGCGATCATGAGAATAGCAAACTGGGTGACTATTTGACATGTTCATGAGTACAATGTTCTTCATCTGCACATTCCTTGTATCATAATGAAGGACGCGGTGTCCGATTCAATTAAAAAGAATATAATTTTGATGTGAGGGGCGGTAAGCAGCATCTGACAGCATAAATGTCTCATCCATGCGTGATGCTTCCGACTTGGCAGACAGGCACGAAACATGCTCAGTCATCAGGCAGATTGTTTGAAAACCCGTAGAACTAAGGATGGAGTTACTTTATATCTTGGATGAAGCATACCATGTCAACGTACGGTCCGATGAGGAAATGAATTGGAATTGTATTTGAAAACTGGTTGGAGAGTAATGATGGATGGATTTCCTCAGCCGGTGAAAAATGGAAAGCACAGACAAGAAACTGGGGGTGGATACCATATCTGTATACAGCGGATAAAAAAACATAAGTGCTTGAACATGTGAACCAATCATTCACACCACCTGACAGCCTATCTTCGAACAATACATAGCGGCGTCGTAAAGACCAAGCACTCGTAGATTGAGACACTCATCGACGGCTTGTGTCGAGTGTTTCGCTTCGTGCTCTCGTCTTGTACTTGCTAGTCTGCGCTGTGGATACGAATTGGATGTGCATTGGGTGGAAACATGCACACAATTCAAGTATGTAGGTACCTAGCACGTCGAGTGCGATGACAGATCCAGTCGAGAATATGTAACTGGTAACCAAGGAGCGCACTGTCAATCAGGTACCATGGGCGTTTACGTCAGCCGACATCTGATCATGTATAGGCGCTTGGGGTCTGAGGCCGAGGAGGAGGAGGAGGCTAAGGCCGAGGCCTGTTGCCTCAACCTTCATGGACACCTCACCCAACGATGCCCTCTCGAGCTGTTCCAGACACCACAGTCAAGGCTGCATCTGTTGGACAAGCGATGTTCAAGGTGAGTTACGCTTGCTGCTTGTGTGCCAGCCACATCTTAGCACCAGGATCCCGCAGCTAACAGCACTTCCACTCGTGCCACAGAGCTTGGGATACGATCGGGCGATTTAACTACCTCTCAAGCCATGTCTGCTCTGCCGCCGCTGCCTATTCCACCGCCGCCAACACCTATCATGCTGTACATTGGTGCTGGGTATGATCTATCACCACTGCTGACCTTCGCTCCTGGAGGTCCATCCTACCCGATTGTTCCGCTATCCAGACAAGATCATGCACACTCCCAAATCTCACATGAACATGGCACGTACACCTCCTTTCTTTTCGTGGACGCCAAGCCCCGCCACACCTCGGCATACATGGTTCCCGACTTTCACGAATGGACAACCATCGAGGCTCGTGTCAGGTAAGTGCAGCCTCCTTATATTCGTCTTCTCGCTGGTTCACCAACCCATGTTTACCCAGGAATGTCCTCCACTATGCGCAGGGTGCTCTCACCCGCTGGCGTGCTGTGCCTGGAGCACCAGATCTCCTCTGGTTCGAAGGTGGTGGCAATGCTGCGCTGGTTGACTCTCGCAGCCGCGAGCCCGCTTGGGTATTCTCCGACCTTCCGAATGCTTCAATCGCAGTATCAGCACAATCTCCACACTCTACGCACCACTCTTCCTTTTACACACAACCACTTACGACCCTGCTCTACCTTTTCAACACCCTCGATGTCGAGCTTGTGCATGCTCCACTCCTTGAACGTGTCTGGCCTCGTGTGGAGGCACTGTATGTGCACGGATTGCGGCTGCACGTGAGGACCGGTGCTGGAATGGCTGCGAGCAGGGTTGCTGTACGTACAAAGACGGGGATAGATGCGGAGGATCCGAGTGCTGGTATTCGTTTGGAGGCCGACCTGCACGGTATAAGACTGTCATCAAAGCTAGGTACGGGACTCAAGAGATGCTACGTTATCGTCGGTTCTTGGGGGACACCACTCCGTAATTCACGCCGCATGGTGAAAAAGTTCAGTCAAGCTCAGAGTGGAGGTAAAGAAGAGAATGCAATAGTGGAGATCGGTGTGCGTCATGTTGATTTTGTGCATGACGCATGGAGTCGGTGGAAGTCAGAAGTCCATAGGCGTTCGAAGATTATGGGGGCCAGGATGCCCTCTGGCGGTGCTGGACTGCCTTGTTCATCCACCAGTTTACCTCCGTCCTTAGCATCAACACCATGTGAAGTCCCATCGATGCTCTCCCTCAATATTACCAACGCTTCGTTCCCTTACCCAATTCATGTCACCCCGCCCTCTCCGTTAGTCTTTCGCTCCCAGGTCCGCAACTCCAGATCCTTGCGACGAGGCACGGATGTATGGGATTCTGATTATGATGGCGACTCTGAGGATGTATATTCGCAATGGGATGAGAGTGAGTGTGAGTGTTCGCGCGAGCAGGGCGACGTGTTTGACGGTGAGAGCACGCTGGAGTCGTGTTTGTTTTCACCTGAGAGCCCTCTTCCCCCTTTCTTCACTCGAATCCCCCAACTTGCATGGTCCTCAACGTTGCGTGGCGGTAGGGGAGGATATTACGTTTCGAAGACTGTCGAGGAGAGTATAGCAGTGTGGCGTGCGAGGAGGGATGGGCATATAGATGTCAGTGAGGACGACATGAGCGCAAGTGATGAGGAAAGCAACTTTGAAGGAGTTGGGAAGAGGGCAGAACGCATATATAGCAATAGACGTGCGCAGTATCTGCATAGGCTGAGAACATTCTTTGACACGCGTGCTTGTGAGTACGCTCACCTTTGTTAGTTTACTCGTCATGACCGAGATCTTTTCATAGATCCTTCCCTCTTTCGTCGTTCTGGCACAAGACCACGTCCTCTACAAAGGCCCCGGTCGTGTCCCCCTGCAGCTGCACATGACTCGGACGGGACAGTGACGGAGAACTCGACTAGTGACACGATCTTTGGTATAGGCCCCTGCGAGAGTGCGGGAGCCAAAGATGTGTGTGAGGGCGTTAGCCAGAGGGGAGACAGGATTCAAACAGCGTGCGAGGTAAGGATGGAGAGGAAACAAGAGCATATAGTGTTTGGTTTCTGGCGACGGTTTGCGCGTGCACAGCATGGTGCAGATAATCATGTCGGACGTTTAGGTGTGGGCCGCGATGTGCATGGATTGGCGAAGACGAGGACAAGGCCGACCCGTATTCGCGAGCATATACCCTCTCCTGGTTTCAGCTACAAATCAATGCGAGCAACTGATGGAAGGCAACAAGATTCACAGAACCCCCCTGGCAAAACTTATAACGCCCATTCACAAACCTGTGCCTCCCCTCCGCTCCCTAGATCTATCTCAACACAACGTATGCAAGTTGCGGACTTTTCAAGCACAACTTTGGATGCTTACAACGCTGTTAGTGGTTTGGCAACCCCTAGCACTGCGCACGCTTCCTCCAGCCTTTCTTCTACTCCATCGACCTCGACCATTCGGTCCTCTGCATCGCCCTCGCCTGTTCCACCTGCCGCGTGCTCGCAAACGACATTGCCCCATTCGCTGATAGGGCAATCGAGTCAGTCTGATGAACCTATGCAGGTGCAGCCGAGTGTAGATTCGAGCAGCCAGAGATGCGCATTGGGAATTGCGTCCAGGTCGAAGACGAGGCAGCATCGCCAGAAATTCGTCGAGTATACGTGGCTTGAATTTGCACGGTCAATATCTGGATTGTCCCAGCGTGGTCGGAATATGGTGCATGAAGAGGAGGGAAGACATTTCCCAGCTCTCCCCCCACTTCCAACGCGTACGCCCTCACCCTCGGCAATGGTTTCCTTCCCGGCTCAGTTCCTGATAAAGCCAAGTAAGGACAGACGGCTCCGGAGACACTCACACGATCGTGCAAGTACGGCGCGTGGGTGTCGATTCGAACTAGAATCACCGCTGGTTCCGCCATTGCCATCACCTTTCCATGGGCACACTCATATGCGGTCGTCGGAAGAGCCAAAGCATTCTCACACGCACGCACAGCACACACCTTCTGACGCTCACCCTGGGGCCCTCCGCGATCTCTAACGATCGGTCGAGTTATGTTTATGATCGAGTTATTTATGCTAATGAAACCCGCATTAGATCATGGGCGTCAGCTAATCATATCGACTATATTGTTAGATTCTCTCTCCTGGTGAGATCTATAATCTCGCTTATCGGGTCGGGTTATCGCTGCCGTTCATAATACCATAGAATAGTCACGGAGTTCGGCCTTTGGTTCGTGTAGTGTGCCACTTATAATAGCTCGATAGAGTATAGAGGTCACAAATATAAGTTATTTGTATTCAGGAGTATGAGCCACCTATAGGATGACATTTCATCTCTTCGTCGTGCGTTACATAATATTTAGAGGAAAATAAGCTTGTATGTAACTCGCCACACAGCCCTCAGCAGTTACCGTGCTCGGGATATGCCCGTCTTTGGTTTGACAGAAGGTTTGAAGGACTGGCTCAGATGCAGGTGCCAAATCTGCCGATGGTCGTGTCGAGAGCCATAGGAAGGTACTTGTCGGCCTCCTTGTTACATCTAGGCTTACGTAATGACATGCCGCTCTGGTCCAGCGGTACGGTAACCACTCGCTAGTGCCTAGGCTTCGAAGACAACTGTAACCATGACTCTGGCGATTGGCATGGCCGGAAGTGCCGCCACATCTCGTCGTCGAATCGGAGTCTTATATATGTATCGTTCCTTTTTAAAGCGTCATCGTGGATAACCTGACACCATTAGGTATGTGGTTCATGGACGTCTTTATATTGAGGAGACCGACGAAGGCCGCTCTGTACAGAGAAGATATCGAAGGCCATACATAGCCCGAGCACCTTCAGTCCCTTCCAAAGAAGGATCTAATCCTGTCGCAGGAAACGCGATCACTTTCACACATTCACACGCTGCTTTTTCATGAAGCTTCTCGTCGTCGTGCCGCACGCCCCCTTAATCTGTAGCACGTTTTCTTAATATCAATGCATTCGAATCTAAAAGCTTCCAATATTGCATCCCCACGGCCCACATGGCCAGCGAGCCTCGTTTGCCCATAGTGACTCTGTACTGCTAATTTGGGTACCAATCTGTCACGCCAGTCCATCTGGGCTCTGGGGGTGGTCGACTCGGGGCTTCTTCGTTACAGTTGTTCTGCAGATTTGAGGTGACACACCTCGCCAATGCTGTGTCATCCATTGTGACGGTGTTCACCTGACATCTGATGTGGCGTTTGGCGTTTGGAAGGGGCTTGTCGTTTGTGTTGCCCGCTCCTGATGGAACCACAGGACGGTTAGTCCAGACAGTGGACTTTGCGTGCTTCCCCCTGTTCTGACGTGGACGACATCAAGTCTGACACGCAGCATCACCACCCACTCGAGAATATTACGGTCAAACCCCGCTGCCCGATGGCACTTGCACACCAGTCCCGAGGCCCTGGTGACGCGAAACATCACCTTCGCCGCCAACTTTGCATATGACATCGGACGTTCTGGGCATGTAGCGGGACGACTTGCTCCACCACCCCTGACGCCCATCTTTCAAAAACAAATGAACCATCTTACCCCACCCCACTGATCGACCATGTCCCCCATTCCAAGCACACATATCGTTTCAACCTGGCATCGTAGTCTCTGCTTCGGCACCTCAACTCTCCCAAAAATATGAATAAAAATGAAAAACAAGGGTGGCACAGCCCTCATTCAAAAGCGCACATATCGCGCTCAAAATGTCCAGTATCTGTTTCGCACCCCCTCCTCACTTGACTACAACCCCCACTCCCACCCATGCCATGTCCTGCCAATCAATGACGACGGCAGACCCCTCAACTCACCTCGTCCATCATCCCCATCGCTCTCCATCTCCCCGTGTCCATCCATGTCTATGCCAGTCCTAAATGACTCCCCCCATTCCCAAGTCACACACACTTGACAACCAAAACCCAACCCCCCCCCCCAGCGCCAAAACGTGTCAAAAACACACCCAACCACAGCAGCCAGAGCACAAGTATGCCAACGGCACCTTCATTATCCCATCATGCAGCCGCCCCCCTGATCCACACACATCACACGTCCCTCAATCCATCAACCGCCCGGGTACCCGACCGGATCAAACAGCATCACACGTCCCTCAATCCATCAACCGCCCGGGTACCCGACCGGATCAAACAGCATCACACCATCCTGCCACACGTCAAGCCCCCTACACGACGACACGTCACATCCCCGGCAATAGGGACACATACGCGCAGAACAGATCCAGGACGACACGTCACCACGCATCACGCCACACGTCAACCCAAAAGGCACTGCATCAAGCCCCCCCTACGCGACAACATCCCCGACAACAATAGGGAATAACATTACGGCAGAACAGATACACCTACAAAGGACCGACCGTACACGCCATGTACACACACACACATACACAGAACACAAACACGAGCGAGGAGTGAATTGGGAGGGAATAAGCAACACCGGGGAGAGAGGTAAATAAAGGAGTGCGAAAAGAGCGGGTGAGAGAGACGGCGCGAAAATAAATAGAGCAGGCATGGCACGAGTACATACGAGCGATCCAACCTAGTCATCCCATGTGATACCACCCAAAAGAGACCAAGAGAAAGAAACCGCATGACCACCCACCACAAGCAAACCCTAGCCGCCACACACATTTTCTAAAACGTACCAGCGATGCTGACCGGCTCCATCCGCACCATGTACGGCTTCCACTCTGTCCAGTTGCGGATATACGCCGTGAGCTCCTCCGCCCGCTTGGAAGCCTCGCGCTTGTAGTCCTCCATCAGCCGGCCGCGGGTCTTTCCCGAGACGTTGGTGTGGCCCATGCCGGCAGAGGGATTGCTGGGTGCTGCCGTGGACGCCATGGACATGGGCGTCGTCGCGCGGCCAGGGCTGGCGGGGAAGGAAGACATGGACGCCGTGGGCGAGGACCGGGCGCGCGAGCGGGAAGAAGGCGCGGTAGAAGGGCCCGCCAGGGTGGCAAACGCGACGGCGGCGTTTTCGCGCACGAGGGTGCTCACGAGCGGGGGACGGTGCGAGAGAATGTTGCGGATCGTGTCCATGGCCCAGAAGCGGATGCAGAACCACCGCTCGGGGATGCTGCGTCTGGAAGGAGGGGTGCGTGAGTGCGCGAGAGCGTGTGTGTGCGCGCGGGGCGGCGTACCTGAAGACGCCCAGCAGGGAGCGCACGATGGTCTCCTCGACGGCGGTGGCGACCCAGTCGTGCTCGGACAAGAAGGCGAGGGCGCGGAGGGTGAGCGCCAGGTCTTCCCAGAGGACCTCCTGCAAGGGGATGGACGGGGAGAGCATGGTGTCGAGGGAGGTGATGAGGCTCTGGAGGCCGGTGGGCCCCAGGACGGCCTCTTTGAACCACGCGTTTTGGGAGGCACAGAGGGCAAAGAGGGCGACTTCCCAGGGGCGGGAGGTGTCGACCGCGTCGTCGCCTTGCCTGCGGCCGTGATCAGTCACATTGGGCGCAGAGGGGACACGGGCACTCACTGCCTCCTTCTGACGGCCAACTCGCGGATGGCGACCTGCTCGCCCTCGGTGAGGGTGCGCAGGCCGACGACCATCTCGACGATGCGCAAGAGGTCGACACCGAGCCAGCTGTGCTGGGCGCCGCAGCGGGCATAGGCGAGCTCGCGTGCGACGATGCGGATGGTGACGGCGGCCATGTCGGGGTCGAGGATGGTGAGGGGGTGGCGGGTGAGGGCGGTGATGAGGTCGTGCGCCAGGTCGGCGGCCAGGGGGTCGGAATGGGAGATGCGTGTCAAGAGGCTGTGTGGGCGGGTGTCAGAGCGTGGAGCGCATGCGGGAGGGGGCCGCTTACAGGGGGATGAGACAGATCTGGACCTGGATGAGGAGGAGGGAGGTCTCGAGGGTCTGGGGGAGGTCGGGAAAGGCGTGGAGCCACTGCTGCACCTCGCGGCCGATGGAGTAGGCGAGCTTGTTGACGCGGGGCGGGTAGCACTGTCTGGCCATCTCGAGGGCGTCGCCGAGCATCTCGGAGACCTTGTCGCGCTCCTCGGCGCCGATGCGCTGCGGGGTGCGCTTCTGCCACTTCTTGACGCGGGCGACGTGCGCGTTGGCGCGCTTCATGATGACGGCGCTCTGGAGGGTGCCCATGCTCTTCTCGCCCAGCCACTTGAACGGCCCCGAGCCGGCGCGGGGGAGGGCGGTGCCGGAGCCGTTGGGGTTGTCGCCGGAGCCGGCGATGGAGGGGAGGAAGGAGCTGTACGGGGACCAGGCGGAGCGCTCGGTGGGCACGGCGGTGTTGGTGGAGGCGGCGCTGGTGGAGGCGGCGCTCATGTGCGAGGAGGCAGAGGGCGGGGGCGGCGCCAGGTCGGGCGCGCTGCGGGCGGTGCAGAGGGCGGGATAGCGGCGGGCGGGGGCGAGTGCGACGGCGCGGGGCGTGGGCGCGCGGCTGTTCGGGGCGAGGAAGGAGCGCAGCACCTCGTGGGGCGGCTGGGAGGTGGTGGCGTCTCCGCTGCACTGGGGGCGGGTGAGCAGGCGACCGGGCGAGAGGGCGGTGCTTACGAGTGCGGTGACCCAGGAGGTGATGTGCTCGTCGGAGAGCGGAAAGTGGCCGCCGTCCTCGGTGGGGACACAGATGTTGTGGCCTGGCTGGGGACAGGCCCACTTTTGGCCGAGGACGGTGGCAAAGTGGACCATCTGTCGCTCTGCAAACTGGGACATGCGCGCTGAGGAGGGTAGATGTAGGAAAGAAGAGTACATACGCTATCGGCCATCTGGTGCATGATAGACTTGTCCATATCCTCGACGGGGTCAACGTGCGTATCAGTGGAGCTGGTCTCGGACATGGGCGACATGTTCAAGAGTGAATCCACAGCTCTCCCACCCTCAAACCACCCACCTTTCATTGGGTTCCCACGCTCACCCGCACCGCACGTTCGCCCCCTGCCGCAGATCCGCCCTGCAGATCCGCCCCATTCCCACACCTCCTTCCCATATCCCCGTCCCCGTCACAAGTCCGCACCTTATTTATATCCATGCACGTTCGCAATGGAGTCCACTCACGCTTTCGCCCTCCCGATCAGTCTCGCGTCGACGAAGCAGCCTAGTCCTTTGCACAGCAAATGGTCCGAGGAGGCACCACAAAGTAGCGTTATAATCACCATCTGGTGGTGCGGAAACTGGCGAGTCGAGGCGGTTCCATACACGTGGCACTGCATCTGTCTTGAATGGTATCAGGCGGTTTCATACAGGCAGCTCTCCGCGGCACTGCATCCCTGTGGCTCACCAACGTCTTTCCCCTACCAGAGGCTATCATACACCCCATTGCACTCAACGCGGAACCTGGTATCATGGCACCTAGCATTTTGCATAGCAACGTGACACTTGCAAATGGCCCTACAGCCAGCTCTCCCTAGCAGTGCATCCCTGCAGCTCAGACGTTTTCACCCTCCAGGCCAGCCTCGTGTCTATCCAATGCTGTACATGCGTACGCCTATGGAGTGGTTGATCCACAAACTTGTATATCCTTGTTCGGACCCAGACAAGCCAGCATCATGGCTGATGTACATGAAACGGTGTCGTTTGCAACTTTTTATGATATATGAGCGGGTCGTTTGAGATTTCATGATATACCCAAAGGACGTGATATATGAGGGTCCGATCCGTGCTAACAACCGCACGCCGCAGTTCGTCGAAGCGCATGTGTCTGTCTAAGCGCCTCTTGCTCTCCTGGGACCCGGATCCAAATATATCGGCACAGTGTACATCCCCGGGGCTTCAAGCTCCGCCGAAGGGCACGTGCCGTCCGCATCCCCGGTCCGTCATTCCAGGTTCATCTACGCTCAAGGTAAGGACGACCACGGCGACACAGACTGACCGAGTGGAAACCTATCGCTGATAGGAATGGATCAGACCCCCCCCATGGCACGATATGATGCACCCATTCGAATAAGTCTTGTAGTGATCGCATCTAGAGCCAGGTGCGCGTAGCGCCAGGAACACTGCTGTAAATCACAATGGCTTCCTCTTAGGCTCAAACGTAAATAGCGTAGACTCGGTACATCTCAGCAGCGTTGATAGATTGAGCCGAGAACAGAAATAGATCCCGGGATCTGGAAATGTGGGCAGGCACATAATTGAAAAAGGTTACATATGAGGCTGGCGGGGTCTCGTGCTTCAGGCTCCGCCACTCCGTGCAAAGCGCATTAGCAACACAACATTGAAACCAATTGGAAAGTACTATACAGTGAGTGAAATAGCTACCTGTGCTTGCTCGGACCCGCTGGCTCTTTAGCAGACCTTGCCAAGTGTTTTTGATGGCAGTGATGGGGCGGTAGCGAATAGGAACACGCACGTTCATCAGCGACACACGCCCCCAATGCACCACAGTTTCACACACAGCCGTCGCCTGTCATTTTAGAAGTCAACACACTTTCGCCACTTTCTCCTCAAGCAGCCATTCGTTAACGGAACAACGATGGCTGCTGCCAGCGTAGAGGTCGATGCAGAAGACGACGACTTTGGCGACACAGTGAGTTTCCCATATACGGCGGTATGACTCGGACCGGTGCTGACCCATTATACGAGTTCAATGACAGACGAAGGGCCCACTTTGAGAATCTTATTCATGAAAAATGGGAATGCTCACGCGAAGGCCACACCGTCTGTGTCCCTACAGATGATGGCCAGCATTTCAGGCTTGCAAACCACAACATTCAACACTGGGTCCACGCACTGGTCAGCACCCGCACGTCCCCCTTGTCCAAGACCCTCTGACCCTTTTGCATCTAGTGCAAAGGAACAGCAACGACTGCGAATCCTCCCCACTATGTCTTTGAAGATGTGGCGGGCGGTGCGGTTTGGAACCGCGACAACGGCACACACACCGTCCGCGCCGTCTCCATCGCCCCCTCCCGCGGGAAGCCCGGTCCACATCACCGTCCCGTCGGCAGCAGCGCCCGCTCCATCGACAGCACCTTTGACGGACGAACCGGCAGCCGTCTCTTCAACCTAGGCAGCTCGACGTCTACAGGCTCCACGTCGGTCACGTCGGGCGTCCCTGGCCCGGGCTACTTTGGCGGCAAAGTGATCAAGTGGCTTGGAGAAAAAGGGCTCAACGGGGTCCAGTTCACCATGATCCGCAACCGTGCCAAAAGCCATATATCCTGCCTGGAGAAGTGGGAAAAGCATCAGCTTGTCTTGGGGGTTGCTGAGCGTAGCAAAGTGTTTGAAATGCTTGGGGATGCTCTCGAAATGTCGCGGTACGTGAACAGGCAGCATCTACGGCTGCGCATGTCTCTGATATCCTAGTGCACCTTTATAGGACGTGTTACTCCACGACTGTAAACAACTATGGGTATACCATCGGGCGTGCGGTTCACCATTGGCTTCACGCCTACCATGGTGTCCCCGAGCAGCCCGACCTGGTGTTCTGGCTTATTCAAGTCCAGGTCAGTCTCATCCCCATGTAAGTCTGCCTCATGTCCGTCCTGCCTAGACCCTCACACGGACCTTATCCGATCCTTTGCGCTCCCTCACCGTCTCTTCCCAGCCTTCTGACCCGCATCTCCCGTGTCGATCCGCTCGCTAGCGACCTCGCCTATCGGACACTCGCCTCGCTTACGCGGGTCCCCCTTGCCGTCCAAGGCGTAGAAGCCTCCGCCACCGTCATCTGGCTCATTGCCCGCGAGCTCGCCTATGCAAAGTGCACATTCCAGCACTCATGGCTCGGCATCTGGCTGTTGCGTATTGTCGAGATGAGCTTGCGCGTGAGGAACTTGTCGCCCACCGAAATCAGGGCTATCAAGGAGTTGGCTGTAAGAAGAGAGGAGTGGGTACCGCCTTCCATACGACATTGTCACTTACGATGTCCATCTTCCTTGTGCTTCATGTGCTAACACCCGTGCTTGTCTCATCAGACAAACCGTGGATTACAATGCGAAACAGGAAGACGTTTGGCGTCCTTGGGAAGTTGCCCTCTTCGCGCAGTGTGCGTCACAAGACGCATGGTTCAAAGGTGCAGTCGTAGGCGCACACGGACTCCCCAGCCTCGTCGCTGCGTTAGACTCCATGCTCTCGGCACACTTGCTAGTTCGCGAAATCCATTGGGAGAACGTGGCGATTACGTTACGTGCTCTGGCATTTTTATCCGAGCAAGAGTGGGTTGCGGATGCTGTAGACCCTTCGATTATTAGATCATTGTTACAGGTGTTCAGGTGCGTCGGATTTCCCCACCATTTCCCCGTGTCTCTTCCGTTCCGCACCTGCACACGAACGTTGACACTCCCGCTGGCAGACGGAGCATTCCCGAGCGCTGGTTCTGCATCCGATTTTGGGCCGCCGATACCATGCGCAACATGGTCGCTTTTCGTCCCCGGCTCGCACGAGTTCTTCTCCAGGAAGACGCGATCTCTGCGTTTGAGGCGCTTACGAATCCCCAGCTCGACGCCGAACTCTCCGCCGACCCGACTCAACTGGAATATCGGCGGCATCAGATTCATCCTGTTCCTCCTGTTCCTCCGACGCCTCCGACGCCTCCCCTTCCCCCCACGCCCCGTGGTAGCACCTTGTCGCCTACGGTAACGCCGGACCACAGCCCCAATCTTCGCTCGTCGCCGTTACCCATGGATGAGTTGCGCGCTGCGCTGTCGTCCTCGCCAGCACCCGCATCACCGAGCACACCTCCACCAGGCTGGGGCGATCGTCATTTTTCATTCAAGCTCACTGGCCGCCCTGCATTCAAACGTCCTCCCAGCTCCGGGGGCAGACACGAACGCCATGCCTCTGCAACTGTGGGCAGTGACATCACCCAGCCTCAGCCTACCCCCTCGAGGAATAATAGCGCCAGCACGTCTGCCACCCTGCACGTACCACACAATTCGCGCCGGCCGCCGTCGCTCATCCCTACGCCGGCGCAGGAACGACTGTTGGAGGATTACAAGGCGGAGGCGATGAAGCGAGCGATGGAGTTGTCGGTGTATGTGAGCAAGTGGACCGAGTATACGCCGGAATCGCTCCCCACTTTGGAGTCCCCCCCGCGCTTGGAGGTTTTAGGTGCAGGTGTTGGATGGTTGTCGAGCTGGGAGGCGGAGGGGTGGACGCGTGAGAGGGTGCAGTAGATTGTGTTACTATGCTTTTTTTTAATGTTTTCCCGATGTTTGCATATCATATTTAATGTTCGACGGGCTGGGCCGGGGTATAATACGGAGTCATGGCAAACCCGATCCGGTAGAAATTCGGGTATTTTGGATGGATGCTATGTGCTGGGTATGTAGAGTCTGGAAAGGAAGACGAGTTGAGGTGCATGTGCGGGTGCTGGGCGTGAAGGAAACCAAACTCTTCGAGAGACTCTCAATGTTTGAACTATGTATGACACGTCTTCATCGCGGCCCTGCCCTTGACGTGTGCCCAGTAGAAATCTTTTTTAACATGGCTATGCTATCACGCCATAGATACATGTAGCGTAGTGTATTCACGTCAACAGAGCGCTGAGTTCATGTTTCAGGTATGTATATTCGGGGAACCAGTACGGGGCTGGCGTTGCCACCACGTGCGTTCGGGCTGACAATGCATAGCAAGCTGCTTATGGTTTCATCCGAACATCAACGTTCACGGGCGTGTCACGACCTGTCACAGTGATTGACCTGCAAGTTATCGATATCGCCTGGGAGGCAGTGCTGCCTATTTCGAATGTTGCAACTTGTTGTAGGACAGATGACTGCTACAGATACTATAGCAGTACTTAGTCTCTTCGGAGTATGTCGGCATCTCATGCGAGACCTGACTGACCACAGCAAGTCGTATATGGAGCAGTGCCCTTCATCTGTGAGCTTCTTCTTCAGGCAGTGCCCATCTGGCGTTCTGCGAGACCTGACATCTTTGCTTGCTGGTTTCAACCACTTTCTCAGATCCCATTTTCCAGAAATTCTCTGCTGGCACTGCATGGCTTGCGAAGGAAACAGCATCCTTTCGGGAAGCTCGCTAGAATAACAAAGATCGCCCAAGTAACTGCACATCGCACGAGTCATCCTTCGGAAGCAATTGCCCGTATGTCTCTCACCATCCGCAATGGGACTTTAGGTTTCAGGTCAATGGCGCTACGATGCGTCTCGTGACATCGTCTTTCTGATGTCTTGTCAGGAGATAGGCGAAAATACCAGGAGCATGCGCCGGCCGACCACAGTGGACACTCTCTATGTTCCTATATAATTCAACCACCAGATATCGTCTTGTTGTTCCAGTACCCTCCTGTGCCAGTACCCTCCTATGCTTCCGCCCCCATGCTTTCCCCCCCTCATGCCTCCCTTTCCCGAGCGGTGACCAACACGGCAATCACACCCGCTCATAACCACGAAAGCAATAAAAAGAAAGCCGAAGACAAAAGCACAGTGAGCCTTTATCCATATGGCAATCTCACTCTGCCTGACATATTACACGAGTTCGATGAAAGACAAAGGGCCCACTTTGAGGGCCTCCTCAGGGAAAAATGGACGTGTCAACTCTCCCGGGAAGGCCATACCGTCTGCGTTCCCACCGAGAATGGCCATACCGCCTGCGTTCCCACCGAGACTGGCCATACCGTCTGCGTTCCCACCGAGGATGGCCAGCACTTTACTCTTTCAGAACATTACATCCAACAGTGGGTCGACGCACTAGTTAGCACTCACATCAGCATAGCTTCTGGTACCTAATCATTGTTGTATTTAGTGCAACGGCAAAGCCACAACTGCGAGTCCCCCAAAGGCCGTGTTCAAGGGGTTTATAGGGGGCAACTTCAATCGCAAAACTGGAGAACCCTCAGTCCGCGCTGTCTCAGTGGCACCTTCCCGCAGAAAACACCTTCCGCACCATCTTCCCCTCAATCATCGCGCGGGCTCCATTGACAGCGCTTCCGACAGCGCTTCCACATCCGTCTTCTCAGGTGGCCCTGGCCCAGGGTACATCGGCGCAATGGCCATTGAGTGGCTTGGGGAGAAGGGTCTCATGACGGTCCGGGGAACCATGCTCCTTGGGCGTACTAAACGCTACACATCCCGCCTGAAAAGATGGGCTAGAGTACGGATTGAACTAGGCGATGCAGTGCGCAACAAAGTGCTCGAAATGCTTCAGGATGCTCTGAATATGTGCTGGCAAGTGGATGCGTAGCCTGCATTGTTGCAAGTTCCTGATATGCTAGCGCGCATTTATAGGACATGTTGCTCTGTAAGTGTTAATAACCGTGGGTTTGCCATTGGGCGTGCCATTCACTATTGGCTTTACTCCTGTCGTGATGTCCCCCAAGACCACGAGACATTGCGCTGGCTTATCCAAGTCCAGGTCAGTCTCGTCCCAATGTAAGCGTGTTTCCCAGCCTTTTTGCCCAAATACTTTTTTAATGTTGGGTACTCCTTCCTTAACTCTTGATCAAATGTTCCGTCACTTTTCCAGCCTTCTGACCCGCGTCTCTCGCGTGGATTCGCTCGCCGGTGACCTTGCCTATCGGACACTCGTTGCAGTCAAGGGGGTATCCCTCGATGAGCAATGCAAAAGGCCCCTTGATGAGGAAGGCAACGACACGTGGGCCACCGTCATCACGCTCATTGCCCACGAGCTCGCCTACGCAAAGTGCACATTCCAGCATGCATAGCTCGGTATTGTGTTGGTGCGTATCGTGGAGATGAGGTTGCGCGTGAGGAGCCTATGGCTGCGAGAGGCCGAAATCAAGTCTATCAAAGAGTTGGCTGTAAGAAGAGAGAAGTGAGTGCCGTTTCCATTCGACATCGCCACCTAAGGTGTCTATCTTCATTTGTGCTTCACACGTACTAAAGTCGGTGTCCATCTCATCAGACAACATGCGAAACAGGAAGTCATTTGGCGTCCTTGGGAAGTTGCCCTCTTCGCCGTATGTGTGCCACAGGACGCATGTTTCAAGGATTTAGTCTTAGCTCCGCACGGACTTCGCAACCTCGTTTCTGCACTGGATTCCATGCTCTCTGAAGATAAATTGGTTGACCAAATCCATTGGGAGAATGTAGCGATCACGTTGCGTGCTCTGGCATTTCTGTCTGAGACAAAATGGGTTGCGGAGTCTGTAGACTCTAAGATTGTCAAGTCACTGTTGCAAGTATTCCGGTATGTCAGATCTGCCTAATATGTTCCCATGTCACCTTCTCCATTTCATGTGTCCAATAACTTCGCCTCTGGCAGACGGAGCATTCCAGAACGCTGGTTCTGTATCCGATTCTGGGCTGCTGACACCATATGCAACATGGTTGCTCACCGTGGCGAACTCGCAAGAGGTCTTGACCAAAAGGCGGTCTCTGCTTTTTCTACGCTTTCAAACCCCCAGCTTGACCTCAAACTCTCCACTTACACATTGGAACCGGGGTATCTACGAGAAAATCGCCTTCAAGTTCCACCTGTCCTCTCAACGCCCCCGACTCCCACACTCTCGGCGACAACTCACAGTGACATCTCATCATCTACATCGGATTCCCCACCGCACACACCCAACCTTCCTTTATTACCGATATCCACCGATAAGCCACAATATTCCTGCCCCTCGTCCCCTGTTAGTGTCCCCCCATCACCTACCACACTTCCACCAGGACAAGGCGACAGTCACTCCCCAATTTGGTCCCTGTCCAGTCTCCCATTCATACGTTTCCCTGCCTCTGGGATCAGACACGATCGGCGTTCCTCTACTGGTTCCAGCGATGTCACCTCCCCCCAGCAGCCACGTGTTGTCTTCAGAGACAACGACTTTTCTCAGTCCCTACCCACACTGCCGAATCCACGGCCCTCGCCATCTCTCGTCCCGACGCCGACGCAAGAGCGACTTTTAAAGGATTACAAGGATGTGGCGGCGAAGCGAGCAATGAAGCTGTTGGAGTACGTGAGTAAATGCAATGAGTATACACCGGATGCGCTACCAACTTTGGAAGCTTCGGGGGCCGGAGTTGGATGGCTTTCCAGCTGGGAGGCAGAGGGGTGGATAATTAAAGATAGAGTAGAGTCTTGAACTCCTGTGGTTTGCCACCCCATCGATTGTTAGATACATAGCATTCGTAGCAGTACAGATTTGGTCTGTACTTGTTTATAAAATGGTCAAAGCAGTTATTCGGAAAGACAAGTCAATCTTCATCACCAGCAGTGGACGACACACTGGTTCGGTGCACTTTAAAATCGGTAAGGAAAACATGCGAACATGTGTTGGGGAGCAAGTCCTTGTGTGTCTACTTGGGGGGACTTGACCATGGTGTCCTTCGAGTCTTACCGTATGCACACAAGTTCCGCCAATGGCATCATCATCGCAAGTGGAGGTCCCGGCTGGATTCACACAATGCGAACAGTACCACGCTGCGGTCCGGGTTAGTATGTGGGTGCCACTGATGCTTTCATGAAAAGACCACTCCCATATCATGGCCCAGATGCAGACTGTTGTTTTAGTTTGAACAGTGGGGTATTCATCATCATATATGGAGCTGGCTGTGTTCATTAGTATGTCAATGAGCTTGAAACTTGCCATTACTCTACCTCCACTGACCATGGCTGATCTCTGGCCCTGGACTTTAATAATTATTAATAACAAATACTCTCTAGTAATCATCAACCGAAAAGTATCTGAATAAGGTTGCCGGCTGGCTGCAGTGACATGCGATGATAGACTTCTCGAGGTTTATTTCAGAAAGGGACATCACTAGGCATCACCGTTGATCTAACATTGCGATCTGAATTCAGGTTGATTTGATACCAATCGGTACTCCCACATCGGTCGTAAGTACTTCGCCAGCAAAGGGGCGATACTTACTTTTTGGTTCGATAAACTTGCAAAGATACGTAGTATCGGGCCATACTTGAGCAGGAATCATCACTGGCTGTAATGTAGACTCTGCTGCCATACCACATAACGCCTTGTCCCTGTTGATGGTAAAACTTGACGTTGTTGACCCAGTGAAGGCGCCCTCCAAGGCTCCCGTATATAAGAAACGCTTGTGACTCTCCGCCCATTACATACGCTTCATCTTCTGGTCTGCTCGATACGACTCACTCTTCATCGTTCCATTTCTGAATTGCCGCCTGCTCTGTCCGAGATGACAATTCAAGGTGTGCGAGGTCAGCATGTGGTCGCTCATAGTGTCAAGGCACATTGCCAGTTCCCGACATGAACTGTTTCTGTAGGTACCACTTTCAGTATACACCTGTGATTATAGTAGGTTGCCAGTGCATTCAGGTATATATGTGTACATCATGCTGCGTTCCTGCACTGACTCCCCAAGGTTACAGAAATCTACTTTCCCTTCCACGAAAGCAACTTCCCGTGCCTTAGCTGACCACTGATGGTCACCTGAGCATCAGATTTCGTGTACACTCGTAGGCCCACCAACACTTTGTCATCATCTCCCCCAGAGTTCTGGAAGGAGCCATTAGCCATGTCTTAATGTAACACCCGAGACATCACGCACCGCATCATCGAGGCCCTCAGCATCCTCAGCACTCTCGAACTTGAGCATCTGGTGACTAGCTGGATGTGCTCCAGAAGAATGGCATGAGCTGCAGAGATCATAATAATCGCACTCCATGCATGTCCATCTAATGCCGCGAATTGGTGACATCTTGCACCCATTGCAGGAAATTCCGTCGTGTACTGCTAGTTCTGGTTTTTCTGATTATTTTTCAAAACGTCAGGGTATTTTCATCCATTTGTGCGCTACACACCTGTAGTTGGAGAAGCAACAATCGTAGGTTCCGTGGGTTTCGTAGCGTTTGCTTCGGTCTGGGAGGGTATGGTTATCGACACTTCAGTTATTTCCTTTTTTGCGTTTTGCTCCGTGTCTTGTATCACAGTTTTGCTAGCGTCAACCGTTTCCTTCTTCTTCTCTGCGCCGTCGGCAGGGATCGTGCCGCTTTTTGTGAAGCGCGCTTTCAGCACCTTATGTTCCTCACTGACTGCCGTAAAATGCGCCATCTCAATCTGCATGATATCCCTACCAGCGAATATTTCGGTAGGAACTGTCTTTTTGGACTGCCAAACACTATGCATGTCTCAAGTGAGACAGGTTGTCTTCCCAAACATGTCCACGTACTCACTTTGTCTCAAAGTTGGCGGCTATGGACATGCTACGTGCTTTCTCCGCTTCTACGCGAGCCAACTTTCGAGTATCCCAGTTTGGCCGGTTTGTGTCCATATAATCCTGTAGCCCGAAGAGGGAGTTACAGTTCATCACATCCTAATGAATCGCCGAAAATTACCTTTTCGCGTTCGCGACGGCGATCAAGCCGCACCTAGGATGGGATCAATGACAAGAAATGCTCCAAGGTCGGTCTCCTTACATGCAAAACATAGTCACCAGCTTCGAGGTCCTTTGCCAACGTAACGCTCCGGGAGACCGTAGATGAGGGAGGGGCGGATCGGCCAATCACGCGGTCAGAACCCCGCTTAAAAAGCAGGAAGTCCATTGACCAAGACCACATCCCAGAGAGGTCATTCCAGAATCGATAGTCAACTTGGGAAAGGATGATCGTTGCGGGGGATGCTTTTGGCAGGCTGAATGTAACTATGAATGCCCATCCTCAGGTTACGTCAACTGGAGAAGGAAGATGTTGCGTACATGAAACATCCCCGTATTGCCATGCGCAGGGTGCAGCTCGGGAAGTGACATTGAGCCAATGTGAAGATTGTATCCATGTCGGATCAAAAAGCTGGGTCCGTTCGACAATAGTCCAAACTTTCAGGAAGTCTTCGTATTCCATAATGAATGCGCCATCATTGTCAAATTCATGCTCGAGGACTTGAAGCACTCCGCGCCACTCTTTTGTGGCTTCCTTCGTCCACTCTTTGCTGCCGTCGCTCCAGGGCCCCGTCCATTCTGACTGCGCCCATGGGTTCCGAATCTTGAGGAATCGTTTGCCTTTGTACTCCACAGCTCTGAGAATGCTGTAGTCGTGGAGGCTGATGAGTCCTGTTCCGGGAATATGGTCATTGCACAAATCACAATCGAAGAACAACACTGACCCTTGTTCTTGCTCTCGGGTGCATTCTCCATGATTGCGCAACCGAAGAGTCTATCCTGCGCAGCGTGTACGAGCTCCTCCCTCCAAAACCTGTCTTTGTCAAAGATATCCTAACGAAAAGAGGGTCTTTGTTAATTAGGTGAACTATCTAAATATAAACACTTACACTAAGACAAAGACTTCGAGCAACACCTCTGATGATCCTATCAGCTGCAATCATATATACAGGCTATGAGGTGCTGCTCACCCTGTCAAGTCCTCCAATGCTTCGTCGTCAAAACCGCCCTCCAGTGACGCATAATCTCCATGAAATTTGGCGTATGCCTTTTCGATCAGTGGTCTGGGTTTACAGTAAGCATCGGAATGGTTATCATTCCTCCATGACTAACACCCAAGTTTCGTTCTCCTGCGTGGAACGAGCAAAGTAAAGTGTTTTGCCACCCTTACGAGCAACCCTATCGTATAGTTCTTTGTCATCGTGGTACACATTCCTGGTCTATAGGAAATGTTTGTCAAATGGAGACAGATTGCAATGAATGCCGCACATCTTCTAATGCGTTTGCAAACTTGGGGACGGTCGTGAATAGTTGACTGAGTCGTGATGAATACAATGAACAGCACAAGAGGAATGTACACACTCGTCAATGATCACGTCTGACCACTCCCCGTCCCTACAGAATATGAACCCGTAGATACCAATCTACAAAAGGATGAGAATGGATACTGGAACCGCTGGGTATCAGAAACCTGACACTAACCTCCTCGTCTCTCTGTTCGGATGTTGAGTAAGACTTGGAAGCAATAAGGGTTGATAGAACGTACTGCGACACAGATTTTGTCGAGCAATTCGGGCTTTGAAGCCAAAATGGCAAGAGCGCTCAGGAACCAACAATCGCCCAGGTTGCCTTGTGCGATGTCGCTTGATTGCGCACCGTCAATCATAAATTGTGGATTTTCGAATATCTCTGTCACTCTGAGTACATCCGTGGGGTCGCCGACGTCTGATCTGGGCATCGCATATTCAATAGGGGAGAACATACATGATGAGGTGAAAAGCTTTGGCTTTGCTCACTGTGACAAGGAGCGCAGACAAAGATTCTTATCGTTTTCAAGGTCGAACTCTAGATCCCTGATGGCAGCCTCATGTTCTGTCAACGGAAGATTGAGACAGTATGAGGGCACAAACCTGAATCTCGAATTGGTGCTGCGGCATTCCTCAGCGATGCTATTGACTTTTTCCTTGCACCGAGAGATGGCTTTGTCAAGCTCCTTCGTGACGAAGAGGCCCGCCCTGAATGATTCCTGCTTGAATACGCGTGCTTCATTGTGGGGGACCTTGCTGGGATCAGCAGCGGAAACGACGCCCAGTCTAGAAGCCAAACCAGTGAAGAGAGACATATCGTGGATGCGATAGGATCCATCAGCGTAACCAGTGTTCTTATATCACTGCACAATCCCGCTAGTGGCTCATCTTACCAGTGTGATCGAGCCATGAGTTCGCACCGCTGCTTATTAGTGCCGATGTCATACAGGATGATGTGCGCGCCTCATCCTTGCAATGAAGGACATCGTAAATCTGTCAGGGGTAGCCAAGCAACGTGTTTGATGTTTAATCAAATAGAGGTCGCCTCACAACAAGCGGCGGTCAACGTGCTTCACTTTTCAACTCTTCCTTACTCTCTACTTATGCTTGTGAAATGCCTAGATCGTGTGCTTGATGCCGCGAACAGTTGGGTCTCAGTCCTATAAGCAGGCAGCAGGATGTTGACGAGTTGCGAAGTGAGCTGATTTCCCAGTGGGCGCTCTATACCTTACGGGCAAGCTGAGCTGCAGCCGGCAGTCATAATCGATATTAACCCCAACGAGTACAGATCCCCAGTTAGAAGTCAAGGCGGTCGCCCATCTCTAACCCCCTCAGGCTGTCATTTGAAAGATGACTCGTGGCTTTCTGCTGGTACAGCAACTAGCTTAGACAATAGAAACGGAACCTCAAACGCAGGCTCAAGCGGACCTAGGTCGCCGCGTGTTAGACAATCTCCAACTCAAACGGCCCCCCAGCTGTTGCATCCAGCCTGTAAGTCGTACTACAGAGGTACTTATACTTATACATCCTGTTCTACATACATATAGGGTCACGCATAGAACCAGCAACCACCTTCAGTCGCCGCGATTTGGGCTAGTTCAATCTCCCTTGCATGGAGAAAGCGTCCATCACTGAACATACCTATCTGCGAGTTCATTGGTGCTCTACACTCTAGCACATTCAATCTGCCGCCAACAGCCTCCATTCTCGAGTCCGACGACATGACTTCACTTGTTGTCTTAAGCGTACCGTACCGTATGCTCATTTGTGGAGACTTGCAAGGGAGACACCAAAAGACCCTCAGGTGATGTCTAGCCTGCAAAGCATACTCGTGACGCTGAGTGCATGACGGTCACGCGTTTTCAATGTAGCATGCTTTCAATGGGACCGATTCTACTTGGCTGTTGAAACGCCCTAAAAGTAGGACCAAGACTGATGCATCTGAGAAATTGGCAATTGAAAGAGTTTCCGCAGCGCCCGCCACTGGTCACAGGTGACTCTCGTGCCAGTCTCGCGATCACAGATCTGCCTCTTCGATTGTTGAGAACGAGTCTTGACATTGTGGAGGGATCAGAGTATTGCTGTGCAATACATTAAGCCCCCTCAGATTGGGTATGTATATCATGCACCTGGAAAGCCATTCTTGCATTCCGTTATACGTTACTAGTGTCTCGGCTGTAAGATTTACCCACTATATGAAATTCGTGACTTCTTTGGCAATCGAGTTATCGGACAATGATAATAGTTCAAGGAGTGCATTGTACGTCTCCGCTCATGCTCGCCGAGAGCCAAAGGGGTGCGAGTGAAGCCCAAGCCTCCATCAGCACTTTCAAGTTGGGATGATGTCGCCATCCATATACCGCTGTAATCGCCATCGGTTGGGGTCCCCAGTTGAGATGTTGCCATCGATATATTGAAATTGGGAGCAGGTCTTCAATTGCAACGCAGTAGATATACTAGTTACATGGTGAACGCTTGTGCCCGCCCAGTCGTGCCAATCGTGTGAATCCAACAGGGGGTAGAATCATTGGGATGCTGGTAGGTACAGCGCGTTCGGCAGTTGTCCCGGCTCCGGTTACTGAAGGTAAAATCTAGGTGACATGCTCAGCCACGTCTAGCAGTGACTCGCAGACAGGCCCAACTTAAACCCCTTTCTTCTGAGAGCGGGACTTACATATTCAGGAGGTCATGTCACTTTAGGACTGAAAACAGGCTCACGCGACAGCTGTCAATAACCACATCTGGTATGAGCCATCAAAAAGCATTTCATAGTTGTGCGAAGTTCGCAGGCCTTGACAATGAAATTCGAGTCGACTTGTAGAGCAACATCTATGTATCATATGCAATAGAGACATTACAGTGTAATGTCTTACCCCGCTACCATGCTCACTTACTACCTCAAGAGACGATACTCGCGAGTACTTCGGGCTCCGAGCTTCTCCGAGTCTTTGATAGGAGTGACTCCCGTCAAACTGGTGCCAGCAAGTGCCCATTTTCGAATGGCTTTCGCGAACTACATGCTGCATGCCTTCTCCATCAGAAGCTAACGTGGAGCTGCGCCGTCCCACGTTTGTAATCACGCTGGTATGATAACTCCACACTTGTACCATCCTAGTAAAGAGCCAAGCTATAACATAAATAAACTTGGCTTCCGCTAGCAATTGAGTAGCCTATCACGGGACCACAACAAGAAAAGCGAAGATTCTTTCTCCCTGCATAGTATTTCAACTCCCAGCTTCGACAAAACCACCCGGCTCCGCCTTTCTCCAAACATATATATACATACTCATTTACAGCTAGCAGGAAAGTCTCGCGACGCTACCGCTATTCTCATCAATTCTTCATGAGTCACCCATTCAAGTCAGTGGCTGGCCTCACCTAAACTAGAAGGTGCCTCAAGGAGATAATTGCACTTAAATGTGCAGAGTATAACTTTCTATATAAGGTTTGCAGATACGACCCTAGTCTGGGACGGCAACATGTGACCGATTGTATTCGCTTACGTACAGACGACATGTGCCCCGGTCTTCATTCTGACACTGAACCGATACCTAAAGTTGTCTCTGTGGAAACCTAGAGACGTACAAGAGCTTGATTCACTCGACTTAAAAAAAACCGTTTCAAATACATTCAGGAAGGCGTTAGACATAAGGGGGACAGGCATCATTATCAAGAAAGTTCCAACGTCGATGTCTTCCGCCCATCGGGCGGGCCTCTTCTCATCTCCACATACACACCCCAACCTTTCTTTAGATTCACAACCTTTACACACGCAACGCAAGAATTTCCCCTAATCCACCCAAGTAGGCTCGACCTTCCACTTGGCCCGCGGAACATACTTGCCACCAGCAGCGTGATCTCCTGCATCCATCCTAATCTTCACGCTACGATGTACTTTGATACCATGACGCTTCTGCTTAGGAATATTACGGCCGCGGCCCAAGTTGACTCTGCACGTGAGAGTGTAAGCGTCAACTCAAAAATGCTCTCAAATAAATAAAATAAACATGAGCGAATACTCACGTCAAACTCTGTACCCATTCATTATCGTCCTCCTTCTGCGCCCTCAGCTGCATTGGTATCATCTCCAGTATCCACCAATATGGCGCTATCGACAATTGGTCATATATCGGACACAGCGCATCCGCCAGATCCTCCTCCTCCTCCGTGCCGATCGTGTCTAGCGCAACGTTACTGTAACCCAGCGTGGTTGCACCAGCACTCGTGCCGTTCGTAATCACATCTGCATAGTTCACAAGCGTCTTGGCGGTATCCTTCAAATGTGTCGCGCTCGTCGGTGAGGCGGAGGGATCGTCCGTGACGGTGGGCGGCGGGGGCGTAAATAAGAGCGGCGGGGGGCGCGGCTTGACGACAGGATAGAGAGAAGCAGGGTCGAGGCCAACGGCGGCGATGAGGGGCGCGTGGAAGCGGATCCCTGTGTTGGTGAGGAAACATTGACGAATCATCCAGCGCAGCGGGATACGGGCAAGATTGTGTCGACTTGAGTTATCGACGGAGCCGCCACCAACGTCTGAGTGGTAGTTGTCAATAAATGGGGATGTTGATACGGCTGCATGTACATACCGCAATGGCATCCGGTAAACCACACCTCGAGGACATCGGTTTCGTGTGACACCTTATCTGTTGCATCAAACTCTTCCTCATACCGACGATATGGGTTCCTTCCTTTTCCCTTTCTCTGCGCCCAGTTTCCACCGTTACCTCCTTCGGCCTCCTTCGACACGTCTCCACCCGTCGCCCCATTTGCCTTCTCCGGTAGCGCCTGCACATTAACGGTGGCAGTAGTCGACTTGGGCATCTCGCCAGCCTTGGTACCAAGCGCGGCTTCCTTTTTTGTAGGAAGATTGTAGAGGTTGGCTTTGAATTTGGCGCGGTGCTCGTCCAGAGAGACGGCGTGGCGGAAGGTTTTAATAGCGGAGTTAGATGTCGTGAAGGGAAGGCGATGGGGAATGAGTCCAACTGAATTGACAGTGTCCCTAGGAAGGAAATTGATAAATGCATGGGACGTGCGATTGAGAGGAGAATACGGACCATACACCGATGAACTCGACATCAACGTCCATACAGAAGGCTTTTTTGAACGCTGTGCTTTGCTTCCACCCCTTTTCATCTGTGCGAGTAAACATCTTGTACGCAAACGGGACCTGTTGGAAATTGCATGCAGGGAGAAGGCCAACCTATTGCCAGACGTAGTGAAGCTGGGCAGAGACATGCAAGAGGTGCTCCCCACCTTGTGGACCAGGCCGGCAAGGGCGCGTGCCGTGTAAGCACCACGAGAAAATCCAAAGATGCATATCTTGTCACCGGCGGTGTCTAGGTGCCAAGGTCAGTATACACAGGCCACACTGCACACTTCATACTTGCAGTTTTGCATCAAAAACTCATATCCGTCTGTACAAGAAGCAGAATGAATCATAAGAAGTAAATAGATGGATGACTTGACTATACCCATGACGTGTGCATCCAAGTTCCAAGCAATCATCATATCGAGAGTTTTGGAGATCTTGGCCATCATTGGCGTGGCAACCTGTGGTGAGGTATACGTCCCTATGCCGGCCTAGTGGCAACTATCAACAAAAGTTGATGTACGCTTGTAGGAACGTGTATCTATACCTGATAGTAAACCATTTGCTGACTTCTGTCGTCTTTCTTGAGCATTGAGAAGAACTGGACAACATTTGAATTCTATGCATTTGTGAGAAAAGTGTGTTCGTGCAGCGGGGTATACGTTCTTACGTCGGCATCGAAAGAGTCGCCCGTCCCATCAAAACACATGACGAGAGTGCGCGCATGTGAGGGATGAGGAGGCGGGATCACATCAGTCTCCTCGCTTTTGGAACTGCTGCTGGCGGCGGTCGTGTCGTCCATGAGGGGGGCAAGAGTAGAAGGGTGCGAATTCTAAACGCGGGGCCCATCGTGCTTTTTCTGAAGAGTTAAAGGGCAGGCAAGGATGCAGGCGAACTCCGCCGCTTCAAAGTCAACTCAAAGAAAGTGGCGTGAGAATATCGGTTAGGTAATTGAAAATCGGGGACAGGCGCCAGCACTGGATCGGGGGAAACGACCTGTCGCGATGAATATGGCAAGTGACACGACAAGTATACAGTTGACAGGCGGAAGAAGCCTGCAGGCGTCGGCTATTATACAGAGTAGGCTAGAGCTGGCGGTTGCCGATCCAGCAGCACATATTTGACTGAATAGAATCGGCCACAGGTTACTGCACATCGCCGTTCCTTCCGACCTGAAAACTTCTAGCCGCAAAATCGTCTGTTCCTCTTGTCCCGTAAAAACACGGTAGCCATCGTCACATGATGAGAATTACACGATTCTAAGACACTTCTGTGACAGGAACTCCAGCCAACTTCTTAATAATATATAGGGACGCCTGCTTCCGAGAAGAGTGCGGATCAAGGAACCTCCTTTTTGGCAATGTCGCTTGCCAAAAAGCCGTACTGGTATGAGGGCGTTGCGTATACCCGTGACCGATTATGCGCAAATTCCTTATCGAAAAGAAGCCACCTTGGAAGGTCCGCGAGATGCCGGTTTGACACACATCATAGGCTTCATGGTGTCGTGTGCGCCGATGAAGGTGGGCTGCAAATACTCAATTCTAAGGGCTCATTGCGCTTAATCTGTTGTTTATTTATGTTGCCAGTTCTCTTCCCTGCATAGCCAGGCATACCCCCCTATAAAGAACACCCACACACAACGACTTCACATACGCCATTACAATGGCTAGCATCTCACCTATCCAAGCCTTCTCCCTCGGCGCTGACGCTGTTTATCTCGCTAAACGCTCCCCTCCCACTGCTCCGGACGGTCAGTATGACTGGCAGGTCAGCGAAGATGCCAACGCAGGTGCTTCTGGCCACTCGGCCGTGACGAACCTCATTGGACGACTCGAGGAGGCCAATAGCAAAGGCGTCATCAAGCCCGACCCTAAAGTCGTCGCAGGATTCGCCGATTTGGCTGTAAATTCCGGTGCAGAGAATGACCGTCTGGGGGCTGTGAGTATTCGCCATCCGATTGACCTTGCCTTACGCTGAGGATGTCTGTCCAGTTCGAGGCCGGGCTGACGTTAATGTCCCGACTCCCCCCTGGGTCTGCCGTCGGGACTGATCTCTCCAACACTGCCGTGGGTATGCTGTACAACAGCATCCCGCACCCTGTTGCCGACTATGTTGGCCCCGAGTACGCATTCCGCCATGCCGACGGATCGCACAACAACATTCACGAACCAGACATCGGCAAGGCAGGCACGCGTTATGCAAGGAGCGTACAGCCAAAGAGATGCGTTCCTGCCACTAGCTTACCGGACCCTGCCCTGGTCTTTGAGACGCTGCTGAGAGCCAGAGACGTACGTGTGCTCCACCATACCCAACCGTCTCCTGTCTAACGATGCGAGTAGCGCGTCGATCACAAAGGCGGCAACTCCAGCCTGACCTTCGCCTTTGCCTCCCTCGTCACACATTCCCTCTTTCGCAGCAACCCCAGAGATTGGACAATCAATGAAACCTCTTCCTACCTCGACCTCTCTCCACTCTATGGGCATAATCAGGCCGCCCAAGATTCTGTGCGCCAGAAGTCCCTCGGACGCGGTCTCCTCTACCCCGATACCTTCGCCGAAGAACGCCTCCTGTTCCTCCCCCCCGCAGCATCAGCGTTGCTGGTGGTGTTTTCCCGCAATCATAATTACATTGCGGATACATTGTTGAAGATTAATGAAAAGAAGTCGTGGAGTGACCCACCACCGGAGGATCCGACATTGAGGGCAAAGCAGGACGAGGAGATTTTCCAGACAGCTAGGCTGGTCAACGGTGGCCATTTCATGGCTATGATCAGTGCGAATCAGGCTCAGTTTTTTGCTAACGTATACTGACTTGGCCTTCTTTGTCAGTGGGAGACTACGTTGCGGGTTTCTTGGGTATGGCAGAGGGGAACGCGTGGAACATGAACGCGTTTGATGTACGACCTCTCCCATCTGCCTCGTTCTCACACATCTGACTGACTTGTTGTATTAGCCCATCAAGTTACAGGATAAAACCGTCATCCACCGTGGCGAAGGTAACCATGTCAGCGTCGAATTCAACCTTCTCTACCGCGTATGCACCGTGTTTCCTTTCCATGTGATTATTGCATACTCACCGACAAAAATTTCTCCATAGTGGCACACCACCACCTCCGCAGCGGACGAGAAATGGACCGAAGAGGCGTTCAACCAGATCTTCGGAGGAAAACCTTTTGACCAGATCACGCTGCAGGACTTTGGAAGTATATTTTTGAAGCTGTTGGCGGAGGTTAATCCTGATCCTTCGAAGCGCGAGTTTGGAGGGTGGGTTTTTCATCATACTTTATTTCTGACTGGTTATTTCGCACTGACATACAATTTCTTATTTCTTTTTCCCGACTGCCTTTTTCTTGGTCGTAATTGTGACTTGAAGCATCAAACGGGGCGCCGATGGCAAATTCACCGACGACGATCTCGCTAATATCCTCCACAATGCCACAGAGAGTCCAGCGGGTCAGTATCGCGCCCGTGGTACCCCAGGTGTGTTGAGGGTCATCGAGATCATGGGTATTATGCAGGGAAGGCGGTGGGGTGTCTGTACCGTACGTATAGATAATTATCACACCGTTCTTGTTGCTTCTATGGTGAGATGCAAAAGCTGAATGGTTTGCTTTCTAGATGAACGAGTTTAGGCATTTCTTGGGTCTTAAACGTGCGTTATTTACCTATTATGTTAATATAGCCACGCTAGATATTGATATTCCTCTTATAGAATTCGAGAGCTTCCAGGAATGGAACCCTGACCCTCAAATTGCCGTATGCCGAATGTGCCTTTAATCAATCGTCTGATCAGTGACCATTTGTCTTCGATCTTTAGGAAGCAGCACAGCAATTGTATGGGCACATTGACAACCTTGAGCTCTACGTGTGTATATCCTAAAATTGAGCATACCCAACACATACTAACAATTGATTCTGATGCAGACTGGTCTGCAATGCGAGGCAACCATGCCACTCAGTGGTGGGCTGCGCTTTTCCTGCGGTTTCACCGTAAGTAGCCTTAGAAAGGATCCCATACTGAATGACGATCTCATCAATGCATTATTCGCGCAGATGACGAGAGCCGTCCTTGGTGACGCTATTGCCCTCGTTCGTGGCGATCGATATTATACCACCAGTTACACCCCCGTAAGAACACCTACCTCTCAGACCTTTGTAGTTATCGCTATGCTAACGTGTCTGATGTAGGCTGCAATGACCACCTGGGGATTCCAAGACTGCAAGCGCGACTCGAATAATGGAGGTTTGGGCGGCAACCTCCCCAAGCTCCTCGCTCGCACTCTCAGTCGGCACTATCCCTACGTACGTTCCCGGCCCTAGTCAGATAAACCTGTTTACTCATTAGGCGCACGTTTATTTGAACAGAATAGTACATACACTACATTCCCTTTCTTCACCCCCACAACAATGAAAGCCTCTCTTACTCGGCAAAAAATTGCCAGTCGCTACACATTCACACGGCCCGTCACGACCCCCGTGCCGAAGGTGCTCAACACATTTACGGCAATCAAGACGGTGTTCAATGATCCGACAAAGTTTAAGGCGCCGTACGATATGTCAGGGCTGGGTAACGGGTATGGATTTATTTTAGTGTTTGATGAGAAAACGAAGTGAGTAGTTGGCCTTCGTTTTAATCGGAAGTGGTTGATGATGTTCATTTGCTTGTAGACATGACGCAGATAGGGCCCTGGTATGCCCCACCTGCGTTCAATGGCGTAGGGAAATGCTGATTCATATGGTTTAGGCTCTGCATGCACTCTTCCCTACTAAAGACTCTCTCGCTGAGTATTCGACGTGGTATCGTGAGCAGACGATTCAGAAGATACAGGAGAGGTCGTGGAAGTGTGTTGTCTTTGATACCAATCGTTTTCATGATACTCACGAGAGGGCAGGTATGATGGTGTCCCAGGAGTATATGTTGACATCGTCAAGGATGTCATCAACATTGTTTCCGTCCATTGGGCTGCTGACAGACTGGTCAGTATCGTCATCTTTCGAATGCAAACGATTGCTCATTGCTATCGTCATTAGTGTGGCATTCCCTTGAAGACCAAGGAGAACCCGAGAGGCTTGTACACTGAGCAAGAGATATATGAGATGTTCACTACCCTGTTCCAGTATGTCGACGTCATACGTCCAACGTTGGACACTTGCTCATGGCGTCACCTTTTCAGGCTCACTTTCCTTGCCCTTGACGATAACGAGCACGGGTTCTCCCTTCGCACAACTGCTATCCAGGCTGGAGGTGTGATCCAAGCCTTGATTGCCAAATCTGTTGTCGAAGTGGCACCAGCAAACGCCTCTGTACGGGCCTCGTCTTCTCGTGCGTTGTATATGACTTCTGACTATCATGGCTGTGTCCAGAACTTGCTCGTTAAGCTCGTTAGCCACGTCAACAGTGCTGTCTGGCCTCCGACTAAAAAGCCATACTATCCCTTCTTGAGTAAGCTCGCTGACACCGGACGACCCGTCAACGAGCTCGTCGCCACCGTCGTTGGCCTCGCTATCGGTTCTTCAGTTAATTACTGCCAAGGTTTGTCATCGCTCGCCCGGAAGAACGCCTATTTAGTTATTTTACTTCCGTAGCTGCGGTTCACGTGGTCAACTTTTACTTCGACGACGAGCGGGAGAAGGAACGGGCTCATATTCTGCAGCTTGTGCAGAAGAAGGACTCCTCAAGTGACTTATTACTCCAGGGATACGTTCGTGAAGCTATGCGTCAGTATTCCTCTTATACTTGTCAGGCAATTTATTAACTAATATATGCTTTAGGCCTTGAGCCACAAGTATGTCAAAGTGTCTCATACGACCAGACTACTCACCTTGTGTTCTTTATAGTACACTGGCCTTTGGAGAAACGCCGTTGCTGACGCGGAGATTTCACAAGGTAATGGTCTCCCATCTGTCAAGATCCAAGCAGGAGACCGCATCTGGGCCAGCTTTAGGAATGCCCACCTGAACGTTCGTAATTTTCCCTCCGCTTGCATTTATATCATCATCAATCCCTATTCATATTAGCCCGTCGACTTTCCCAACCCCACGGCCGTCGACCCAACTCGTCCTAGGTCGTCGTACAATCTCAACGGTACTGGATTCCACGGATGTCCCGGCGTCACATACGCAGAGCAGACCATTACTGAGATTGTCAAGGTTGTATTCAGTCTCAAGAACGTACGGCGCGCACCAGGAGACGCTGGAAAACTCGTTGGGTTCAAGACGGTGATCAATGAGACCCAGACCAATGTCTACGTCCAGGCAAATGGAACCACCAGCCCATGGCCTGGTTCAATGCATCTTGTGGTAGGTTTTCATAGAGTTCTCACGTGTGGCTTTCACCAACAGCTGTTGCAAACAGTATGACGCATGAGGAGTGTGAAAAGATGGTAATATCGTCGTCGGAGATGCGGAGCGTCTGCGTGGCTTCTGTGGCATCTGGGCCTGTTGCACGGCCGGAAATCTTATTGAGTTCTGTTGAGATGTGTTCAGATTGGACTGGATGGAGCTTTGAACACGCAGACGAATTGACTTGGACTTGACAGCTGCGGGTTTGGTCTGACAAAAGTGGGGAAGTATCTTGGCAGTTACTCAGAACAAACAATTAGTATTAGGCACAGCAAAATAGGGACTCGAACTGAGTGCTTGCCTGTAATTTATGTGTGATTTTTGAACATCAGTGACCACTTGACAAGAGGCCGAAATAGAGTTGGACAACCGCTTGTAAATCACATGTGACTGGAGACTTGTGTGCATCACCACATCAGCTAGTCTATCTGGCACAGCTTGGCAGACGATGCGGAGCGAGCTTCGCTTCTATCAGCGCTGCACTGGTTGTGGCTGTAACTGAGGAAGCGCATGCTATTGGTACTAGGCTAGTCCTTGTAAGACAGCCTGTCATTTTGTCAATATTAAAGTGTAGTGATCCAATATGGGCCCAAGAATCCTGTGCTATGTGGACGACCCCACTCCACCATTACGGCATCCGTCTGGCTGCTAAAGAGGACTCTGAACCAGCTCTATCATAGTCGCACGGCTAGTGGTTGTAGTGGAAAATGATGATATTCCAGGCGGCGCCCTCTTGGAAGCGGCTCCTAATTAGACAGCTGAGTTGCCTTCCTACCTCAAGCGGAATACCATTGTGATGGCGAGAATCCTGAGTACATTATGAGGCTGGAGCGCCGCACACTGATTGGTCTATCATGGACGTCGACACTAGTAAGCAGCGGCGGAAACTCACGAATCATAATCAGCACTAACAAGACGGGCGACTAGCGGAGGTTGTACAGTGATATAAGGGCGCTGGTTGCTACTGAATTTCATCTCATCCACGATATGTCTCTCATCACTGGTTTCGCCACCAGACTAGGCGTTTTGCCGGCTGCCGATTCCACCAAGGTCTCCCACAATGGAGCACATGTATTCAAGCAGGAATCATTCAGGGCGGGCCTCTTCGTCACGAAGGAGCTCGACAAGGCCATCTCTAGGTGCAAGGAAAAAGTCGGTAGCATCGCTGAGGAATGCCGCAGCACCAATTCGAGATTCGTATTAGTGTCCTTATACTCTCTCAATTTTGCATGGACAGAAGAAACTAACACGAGGCCGACCTTGAGAACGATAGGAACCTTTGTCTACACTCCTTGTCGCGGTGAGTGAACCTAGTATTTATCACCACCATGAATCCCCCCCTGTGATGGCCGGCTCAAAACTCAACTCTGGATGTACTCCGGGTGACAGAAATATTCGAAACAATTTATGATTGACGGTGCGCAATCAGATGACATCACACAAGAGAACCTGGGCGATTGTTGTTTCCTGAGCACTCTTGCCATTTTGGCTTCAAAGCCAGGATTGGTCGACAAAATCTGTGTAGCAGTACGTTCTACCAACCCATATTGCTGCCCGAATTCCCTGTCCACGAATACATAATTTTTGCTGTTTATTCCAACCACACGTACATGACTCTGAATCTATGAATGAAATATTGCAGTAGTGTTGGTTCATGCGTGCCAGAGTCGCCTAATTAGCTCCGTCAAACCTACATGACAAAGAGAGGTCAGCGCACAATGAAGGGCTGATTATGTTGACACAACCACTTTTAAAGAGGCAAATCAAGGAAAGACAGAAAGGCATATAGACAACTGTGCTTCAGTGCATCCATTGTAAAGTTGGTGCTCACCAATGTCGTTTGTATTGAACTGATACACGCCAACCAAGACGCCAGCGCTAGCCGCTCTTAAACCCCACTTGGCGATACGACCTAAGACTGGGAACTTGCGGGGATGAATGTAGTCAATCACGATTTGATCAAACTGTACATTGTGGTGCATTGTGAGTCAAGGGGTAGATGGTATGACTAAACAACCCACCCCAAAATGTGAATGCACTACAATCCCAACCCCCAGCAGACCATCAAGAACGGGATAAGCCGTTCCGCCAGTGGCGAATGCTGCGCCGGTGAGAGGGATAAGCGATGCACTGAGGAGACGTTCGTATGACCAGTGGTAGGAGCCGTGCAATTTAGAGGAAGGTGGGAAAGAAGTCGGATCGTTCACAGTCCCCGGAAGAACCGCTGAGAAGACATTATATATGCCTCTGGAGATGAGCTACAAAACAGGATTGTACGTACGTCCACCTGGAACATAGTTGGTAGATGTGGATGTTTGTCGAGCTGCAATGTTACAACAGTCACTCCCTAACGCGATTGCGGGTTGCAATAGACCTACGATGAAGACCAACCCAAACGGAGCGAGCTAACGGACGCTGCAAAATGGAAGAACGGAGGACAGCAGTCATAGCCGGTGAGTTGTTCGGCGGAAAGAGACGCTGTCACGGTGACACTGTGACAGTAGCTGAAGTCGGCTCTCCAAGCTGCAAAGTGTTACAACAGCAAAGAGAAATTGAAAGTTGGACATGAACTAGCAATTTGATATGTGACGCTATTTGATAATTTCAGCTTCCTAACTTGGATCTAATGTCGTGTATAACATTGGTTGGAGCACCATATACACTGGAGGCATAGAAGAATTTCTGACTCACGAAGTTTTTTTGGCTTGTGGAAATTTACCATGAAGACTGTCATTTTCAGGAACCAATCTAAGGAAATCCTCTTGATTCACCCAATATGAAACACATGGTGAAAGTGTGAAATACTTGACGGAGGTGCAACATTTCTGTCCATAAAATGGCAGTCTTTATAAATGCCTTGTCAAATCCCAAGATCCCTCAAGCCACAATAACACAAATGTCCATCATTTCATGACAAAGCAACGTCTACTGCATAATATGCTTGAAAGAATGGACCAGCGAGTGCGCCCTGCCGTTCCTTACATCATGAAAGTGGCCCGGTGTTCTCCTTCTAAAGGAGAAGAAAAGCCGGGGAAAGAAAGTTCAGTGTGAAAAGGGCAAGGAAAATAGGAGTGGCATCAAGGACGTTGAAGAAAACCTGAGTCCGGATGATATGTCCATCCCAACCTCCGAGAAGTTCAATGGTACGGTAAATGGTCCTGGGAACTACCATCAATTGGAGTACAGAGATCACGACACAGGCAACGAACCTAATAAATACAAAAACGGTAGCAAGGGCCAGCCCAAGCACCATCAAGCTGATACGCGGCGGTAAATATACTCCGCCAGTCCAAGATTTATCACCAGGTGTACCCGGTGGAGACGCCTGGACATCTCGTCTTAAAGGGTTCTGGTAGGAAGCACGAAGAAGGAATTCGGCCGCGAGAAGCGTGTAGCACAGCATGGTAGCTGTTCCAGAGAATTAGAAAATATGCATGACAGACATGGGCGGGGGGTGAGGAAATTGGAAGAGGGAGGGAGGGGAAGGATTCTCACCCATTTGGACGAAAATCCCGACGAGCATTATGTGCGCTCCATTATTCGAGCCCGCGTCTGTGTTAGCGCCCGAGGCTATAGCGCCCCCAGCTGCCTGAATCACCAGTGCAAGGACATCAGCCGTTACGAATAATTTCAGGTCTACGAAGGGAGCCTTTTATTAAGCAGCGAATTTTTTTCAGATAGCAACATCAACGAACAGGTTTTTGGCCTGAGTCGACTATACTGGGTGCCAACGATCTCGATGACGAGTCCGAGGATCGTGTACAATGCAGCAGTAAGGAATACCGGTGATATGATGGTCGTGGTGATCCTGTGGGAGCACGGAAACACTTCAATTCTACCGTAGCTTAGGATGTTTAAGGCCAGAGAAAATTTAACATACTGCATCAAATAGGCATTCTGGTTGAGAGGGTTCTTGTTACTCCACAACCGTGCACTCCAGCCGATTATTTCTCCAACACCACACATGGCCGTGGTGGGGAGGAGCCAGTAGCGGCGAGGTTTGAATAGAAACGCTTCGACGATATGAACGACTAGCGAGCACCAGGTAGATTAATCGCGTGTAATAACGGGAGATTAGTGAAATCATGGAGCAGCAAGTTCACTTACCAGTCGTTATGCTGAACAAGATGACGAATGTAAGGCAGATCCATAGGGTAGGTACATAACCATACAGTGCGGTTGGAGTGAGGATTTGGTCAGTCGAGTTCGAATCTATGTGGATTCGGTGAATTGCATTATAAAACCCCTGGTAGAATTGGATCACACACTGTTCGACATTGTTGTATTAAATAATGAGGTTGTAAGGGTGTGCCGAAGGGGGGGGGGGGAGGTATGATTATATGTAACTCAACGGTTGTACTCGTAAGGTGGCCGAATTGGAGAGTCTAATTGTGGGCGGCTTTTAAACATCTTCCGCGAGTGACAGCAGGATTTGCGAGTTGGCTGCGCTCTCTGAGCGTCGCTTAGAAGCCATCGGCCGGATATCCTGCTGCTCAGCCCTCGTTTCTGCGCCGTGATACCGCATGCATGGCTTGAAGACTGCGCTCAATATGGCGTTGCGTGCACTGCAATCGCGAACGTTGGCGTGGGACGCAATTTCGTCAATGAGCTGTGTAACGCCAGCAGTTCGGAACGAACGGCCCCCACTGCTCTTTGATCACAGTGAGAAACAAAAGAGGTAGTTTTGATGACCGCCTCTTTTGATTCACATCAAGAGAAATGTTCCTTGACGATATCGTAACTCCCGGTTCGACTGTGATGACGTTATTTGTCAATTCCTATTTTGGCACGTGACCATTGATCACGATGAGTCACGGCGTTCAGGTTGTTCAGCACCCTCTGGAAAAACCCCAACTATTTCCAGTTCAAAAATATGTAGTAAATATGTGAAACTTGATTATCTTTTTAGTAAAGACAATATTCTCAGCATTTTCAGCACCAGAATATTTCACAGTCAGTACTCTGGAGCGTGTCAGGTGACAATAGTGAGTCATAATATTCTGGTGCAGACATTACTAAGGAAATACTTTGAATACTTTAAATATTATTGCCCGCATATTCCTGAATTACATATGGTTGGCTATTGCCAATGACATACCTATGACATACCGAGGCTGGCAGATCGACAGCTGACAATGGGTTATACAGCCATTCCTCTAAAACATGTTCCAGGAGATCGTCTGTCATTTATAAAGCACCACAAGTACATCGCGTTTGAGCACAGTGTTAGTGGATGGGGGTGGCGACGATGAGGCTGAAGTGGTGTCTCGTGATTGACGGAATCTTTCTACAAGCAATCAAGTAGAATTAGAAAGCTCTGCTACGACGAACTCGTTGTGAGGTTGGTTGATTTCCTTGTGCCATGTCAGTTGTCTGACATGGTAGTGGGTTCTAGCAGTGGCATCGGAATCACAAACCGAGTCGAAAAAGTTCTTGGGAGTGTGGGCAGTATGATATCGAGGATGGGGATGTATGGGTGATCATTGTCCGTCAGCCTTTCCGGCTTGAAGAATCATAAATGTACGTCCTGATACATAATAAAACCATACCTATCTTCAGGCTCGTGCTTGTTGACCGGAGAATAGTGAAGGTGATCTAACACATGTGGTCTCCGACTAGTACAAAGGCACTGGTAGTCGTTTCGAATCGAGTAGTAAGAAATTATTAGATGAATAGTTCATCTGAGATTCCAAATATCGCCCAAAGGATTGTTGATTCGCAATTCCCATAGTGATCACACTCTGCAACGCCCTTTGGGCGCCGTGACCTCCTAAAAATTCAACACCCTTTCTATCGGGAACACTAATCCAGAATTTTTTTAGCGCATCTTTATTACGACCAAGCTTCCCTGATGAGCTAATGGTCAGTTGCAGTACAACACCAAAGAACGGGTTTGGGCTTTACCACGTTATTTTCACCTGGATTATGTGATTTATATCGCTTTTAAAAGCCCTGCTGATTGATATAAGAAGCACTTTTAAGGCGACGCTCTATGCAGAACTATCATCTAAATGGATTGGCAGAGACAGCGTCTACATCTTCTATCTGAAATGAAACCCTGAGTTCCCAAAAGAGATCTAGAGATTTTCGGTTGGAATTATTCCCAACAAGACAGGTCCTTGTTCTTGAATAACCTTATGCTCTCATTTGCCACATGTTTGCTAATGGCTCAGCACGCTGCGCTCTGAGTCCATATGCAGCCTGTTATGTGCCCTGTCTGCGGATATGAGACACCCTCGTTTCTTCTACAAACCAAACCCAAGGTAATGATCGCAGTGCATTTCATCAGAGTCGCCCAGCTTGTCGGCGGCGCCTGTGTTTTGTGCCTGTGGCCGCCATCGAACAGGATCTAGGGGCAGCAGACTACCGAGGGTCCTGAGCCCCGAATTAAACAAAAATGTCATTTCTCACAATTGCTGCAGATACGTTATACACTGGGACCGATTGTTGTGCATCTTTGAGCGCTTCAAGTTTTCTGGAGTAAGTATGCCTGGGAAGGTTGACTCCATGCATCTGACGATTATGTAACAAAATGCCAGAAGACCGTGGAACGGTAATATTGTTAGTAGTAACAACGCTATTAATGAGTTTTGAGATCACACTACGACTGTTGTGTGCAAGGCACGCACGCTTCTACTTTCCAAAGCATTTACTCAGAATACGGGTACCTCTACAGAAGTTATGGTAACAAGTTGGCAGACCACGGAATGACTCGGCGAGACTTGAATCGACTTTCTCTCGCGCTCGCTAAAAGTCATGAATCCATTAACATGGGAACTGCGATCAGCGGTGGCCAACCTATGCATGCAATTCACCCTTCAACGTCCTTTTCCTCAGGCACCCATTTCGATACCACCCTTTCCAGAAACTTGACATTGTACAGACAGAAGTGGAATCCAGGAACAATACATTTTAAGTCTGACTCCCGAGCCAGGAAGACTGTTCTGCGTGGCCTCTATGTTGACATATTATTGCTTCCACTGATGTTACATCGACGGGTTCCAGATCCCCACTTACGGGTCGCAGCCTGCTGCTATCTTCCTCAAAAGGAAAGTATAGCAGGACATCTGCTAGTTGGTAACTCACTGTGGCGATGCAACTTACACGACTACGTGACACACGGAAGAAGGTTCCCTTAAACAGTGCGTGCGCAGCTTGAAAGGTCCCGCAGTAGAGGATCCAATCAGTGAGAGGTTCATAAATCGAAGACATACAAACAACAGTATCACTTGAGTCTGTACTCGAACCAGTGGTTGCGACTCAGACGGATATACTGAAGCGGCGATGCTGAGAAACCGGGAGCTAAGGGAAACCCTCCGCATGTCCCTATTGTCGCTCATAGACCCTTGAAGTCGACGCGGTCACACTGCTGTCAGATCGATGAAAGACTGTACGCCAAATAGTGTGTTAAACGCGTGACCTATAGATCTGGACAAATGGCAATCGACGGCAGGTCGAGGTGCTTGCACCTAAGAAATTCCCACATCTTAGACATGCTTTCGATTTCTGTCCGTCAGGGCTTACGGGAGTTCTAAACACCTCTCGCCTGTTGGCTTCATCTCTCACAACCATTCAGAAATCATAGACGAAAGCTTACACATACATCGCCCCTATCAACTCTCCAGACTGATTGTTGGTTATTGCCGCCCGTGCCTGTTCCAAACATGGTGTTTGCGAGGCATCACTGCGGACACCTGGGGTGTTGTAGGAATCGCGGGATGCGTTGCCGGATACACGATGGTCCACAATGGTCCATGTTTGTTGTGCTGCGTCGTTACTGGATTGAATAGGATGCGAGGTATACTACTTATTGGAGTGCGAGATGAGAAGTGTTTCCATATCCACATCACGCAACGCATCAACAATAGTGACGTGTCACCATGAGATCCGTACGGTCTCCACTGGCCATGCTTATTGATATATATAAGATGGACTTGGTGGTTTGTATCTCCCTCAGTCATATTAACTATACGCACTGAGGTGAGAGATAAACAAGGTTATTCTTCATTCATTCCACTCATACATTATGTGGTATAGACAGAGTCATCTAGGTTACAATAGGTTATGGGCACCCTGTCCATGCTTTAAGAACAAAAAAAAAGTTCTCTTGTGCACAACTCAAGAATTTATAATATCTATTTCCATGATGGACACTGAATCTATGGTTGGTGTGCTCACTGTAAGCACCTGGCCACAATGGTCCAGAAAATGCTGTGCCATCCTCTGATCCAATAGCATGTGGTAGGAGATGAGAAAGAACCCCCTTCAGATGCCACTAAAAAGGTTGAATGGTTTAAAATGAATGATTGACTCATTGGGGCTCTCTGCCAAGTTGTTGAAGACTCTCTTGCCTGTTACACACTGGGTCTGTCAGAGGTCAGATCTTGGAGATGGAGTTGGAGTCATGGTGGTCAGAATAGACTTGGCTTCAGCTTATGTGCTGTGCCCTCATGTTATGCACTAGGTCCAATGGGGGGTCAGAACCTGGATTGGAGTTTGGGGTCAGAGTTGGAGTGGGTGTTAGGGTGTGTCATGGGGGTCAGAACAGACTTGGCTTCAGTGTTATGCACTAGATCTGATGGGGGGTCAGAACCTGGGTCAGAGTTTGGGGTCAGAGTGTTACACACTAGGTCTGATTGGGGGTCAGAGATTGGGTCAGAGGTTGGGTTGGAGTTGGAGAGGGACTTGGGATACGTCATGGGGGTTGGAATGGACTTGGCTTCAGCTTATGTGCTGCACCCTCACTAATACCAGTGTCTGAGATTTTGGAGATGGAGTACGACTTAGATAGTTAGGATTGGACTTAGGAACTAGGTGTGATTTGATATTCGAACTGGGGATGAAGTCCCCAGTTGGACAGCTTAAATACATATTTGAAATTTAATAATAATTACTCCGGTGATGGGTCTCTGAGGCCGACGGCCTTACATGAGTATGTCCAAGTCCGATGGGGATGGATGTCCAGGTTCCTATGGTGATGCTGATACATCAATTGGAACCGGACATGGATGGGTGAGATTTGGCAGTGACAATCAGACAGATAAATGGAGATATGACAGTTTCCAAATGGAGTATAGATTTCATATGCGTGGGGATCTGAGTGGATTGGATGGGGATCTGGGTGTTAATGAATATAGTCATAACAGTATCTCTCCATTTAAGGCCAAGCCCCTGAGGCCTCATGTCCATGGGTAATAGGTGAGACGGTTGGGTGCAGTCAGAGTTATACTGGGGGTCTGGAGACATATAAAAGGAGGGGCATGATTGAGGTCTTATCCTCAACGATGTCAAACCCTTTGGCAAACATGAGTGTGGCCGAGCTTGAGCAGTTGCTCCTGGCCCGACAGAAGGAAGAGGAAGAGGAGCAGAGACGGAGGGAGGAGGAGGAGGCGGAATGGAGACGGAAGGAGGAGGAGGCAGAATAGAGATGGAAGGAGGAGGAGGAGGTGGAATGGAGACGGAAGGAGGAGGAGGAGTGGAGACGGAAGGAGGAGGAGGCAGAGCGGAGACGGAAGGAGGAGGAGGAGGAGTGGAGATGAAAGGAGGAGGAGGAGGAGTGGAGATGAAAGGAGGAGGAGGAGGAGTGGAGATGAAAGGAGGAGGAGGAGGAGTGGAGATGGAAGGAGGAGGAGGAGCGGAGACAGAAGGAGGAGGTGGAGATGGAATGGAGAAGGAAGGAGGAAGAAGCGAAAGCCAAGCGAGCCCACAGGGTCAAGGAACTTGCGGCCGCGATGGAGGCTGTGAGACTGAAGGAAGTGGAAGAGCAGGCGCACGAGCTAGAAGCCACCATGGAGGTAGAGGAGGAGGTGACTGGGGCAGGGGCGACTAGTCACTCAGGGAGTCTGAGTGCGCCAATATGGATGGGGACCCCCAAGGTTGCCATTATCTTGATTATGTGGACAGAGTCAACCCGTCCGACAACTGTCCCTACGGTAGACTCGCCGTTACATCTGCGGTCACGGCTGTTATTTGCGGTGGGTGCGGCTGAGGAAGATGATGCAGCTGTATGGGAACCACCTTTTCCCTATCAAATTCCATTTATGCAGCACCAATGTGCTATTCTTTGCTTTTCCATTCCTAAATATCAGCATATATTTTATGCTTGTACCTGGAATGGACTTATTCAAATATTCTCTATTTTTCCATATTTTTCCGGGAATATTCCATGCAGAACTCGGCTCAGAATCATTTATTTCTGCTGTGCTACAGTTGTGGACCCATAGGCACCCACAAACCTTCACGCAGCTGGCTCTCCCCTTTTGGACCAGGCATTTGGCCTGAATTCAAGCTCAGATGTCTCTGATCAATAAATATTCTGTAACTTAACAACCACAGCCTCTCAGGGCACTATTTTCCATGGAGATCATCACCTGAGATCTGGCTATCCATGGCTGTGCAAACCAGTGCAGAAAACAGGGTGGACACCCTTTGTTTTGGAACCCGCAAAATTATGGTGTTAGGGCAAACTCTAAATCACCACAATTCCGTGAATGAACAGCTGAGAAGAATATCAAATCCTACTGCAGCACAACTCCAGAAATGATTTAACGTTTATACTTTGGTTACAATCCGTTGTAATGGTCAATGCAGACAATACGCAGGAAGGTAATACATTTCTTAGCAGTAGGGAATGAATAAGACTTCCAGAGTCTAGAGTTCACGGACGCTTAGGGGTCCAGATATTCCAAAAAGAGGGGAATGCACTTAGAGGCTAGAGGAAGTAGGTGGATGAATCCGACCGTCCAACCAGTGACACTCTGAAGCGGGTAACAGCGATGTGTGAAGTAGTCTAGCAACTGCTTCACATGAGTTCAAGATTCTAATGCTCTGCAAAGGCAGTACACACTAGTAACTTAAACAAGAGCACTAATGGCAGGACTATCGACAGACAATCTCACCCTGTAGATTTGTAGTCACGCAAGGTAGATACTACACTCACGCCCAAAGCAGGACAATCACTACTTCAAGTGCAATCAAATACAGTTACACAACTGTAAGTGACCCTTGAACTGGACAATCAACAGTTACTGAGATATAGAGGATGACACTGTATGTCACTCTAGTCACACTGATGTGCAAATGATGGGGTAGAAATGGTTATTTATTTCAGAGGCGGAATAGGCTCCTTTTATATTGTATTTACAGGAGCTGACTAATACTACTGGAAAATTCTACCTATTAATAGATGGAAACTACTGGAAGCTAGTGGAATATGTGAGAAGGGGGTGGAAGTTTCCTAGCCAATGAGCTGCTTGGATTTGCTCTGACTCAGGGCATGAGTCATGGATGGAGTCATAGTGTGACTCAGAGCAGGAGTCATAGTATGAGTAATCACAGGAGTCATGGTATGAGTCATGGAAGGAGTCATAGCATGAGTCATGGCAGGAGTCATTGCATGAGTCACCATTACTCAAATAACTCGGTCAATACTTCGTTTCCCAGGCTGATTAGCACAGCTATGGGTAGGCATGGCTTCTATTGAACTCTCCACTGAAAATGGAGTCAGGAGGTGCAGAGGTTGCGAAGATATTGAGGATTTACTGGCAGTGGTGACCAGATTGAGTTGGAGATTGAAATGAGTCATGTGATTGAAAATGAGTCAGTTGTCCGGGTGACTCTGGCTGACTTTGAGGCTCCTGACATCTGCGAAGGTTTGTGGGTCCATGTGGGTCCCAAAACTTCGCCCAGCAGAACAATAAGTTTGTAGACTCATTTCTGCATGGAAAATTCCCAAAAAAATATGAAAAAATAGAGAATATTTGAATGGCCCTGAATCAAGAGAAAGCAGCAGATATATGCTGATATTTTAAGGCCATCAAGCGGAATTGTACAGTTTCGGGACTTTAAACAAGATCTTTTTAAGGGAAAACCAGTTCCCATACACCCAGCATCTAGTTAACACATTGGGCTTTGCTCTGAGTTGACCAGGATGGAAATGGATAATGAGATTGAACTGAGATAGGTATTTGGACCATCGGACTTGTCTTCAGGTGAGTAGTTTTGTTGTGGAGAAGTATTCCAAGTTTTTGTGGTCAGTTATGACGTCCACCGGATTGGAGGGGCCTTCCAGGTAGTGTCTCCATATCCGGAAGGCTTCATATATGGCAAGGAGCCCTTTGTCATGGACATCAGTTCGGGGGGCGTAAATGTACGCAAGTGAAAAGTGATCGGGTGGACTTGTCCATCGTCTGGAGAGATGATGGACAGGGCAAGTGCATAGTCAGAGGCATCGGTCTCTAATAGTATAGGAACGTCTGGAACCCAATGAGTCAGTATCGGAGCAGAAGTAAAGGCCTTTTTCAAGGTCTCAAAACTCTGTCTACATTCATCAGTAAAATTCCATTGGATACCCTTCCTAGTAAGTCGGGTGAGCGGAACGGTGATATCAGAGTAGCCGTGAATGAAGTGGCGGTAGAAGTTGGCAAACCCCAGGAAGGACTGTACGTTTTTGACTTTCCGGGGTTCTGGCCATTCCTGTATGGCTTTGATTTTGTCATCGGACATTGTCAGTCCTGCCAGGGAGAGGATATAGCCTAGATACTCGACCGAGTTGGAGTGGAATTCACATTTGTCAGCGCAGGCGAAAAGGCCATGTTTTCAGAGACGTCGGAGTACCTCTTGGACATGTGTCTGATGTTCTTCTTCGTTGTCCAAATATACCAAAATGTCATCTAAGTAAACGAGGACAGTCACATCGAGGAGGTTGGCAAAGGTATCATTCATGAACCTCTGGAAGGCAGCCGGAGCATTGGTTAGTCTGAAGGGCATGATGCACCACTTGAAAGATCCATATTGTGTGCGGAAAGTTGTTTTCCATTCGTCGCCTTCTCGGATGTGGACTAGATGGTAGGCATGTCGGAGATCTATTTTGGAATATATCTTAGCCTTTCGAGGACTCTTGAGTAGGTCCACGGTGTGGGGAATTGAGTATCGGTCTTTCTTGGTGATCTTGTTGAGTCCACGGAAGTTGATGCATAGACGGAGTGATCCGTCCTTTTTGCAGACAAATAGGACCGGAGCACCATGGGGCGATAGGGATGGGCGGATGAAGCCCGTGGCCAAGTTCTCGTCTATGAATGTTTGGAGAGCCAGTAGCTCTTTTTGGGATAGCGAGTAGATAGGGCCAAGCGGAGGGGTGGAGTTGTCATCCAGTTCAATCTTGAGATTGTATGGTCGGTGTTCTGCTAGGGAGTTGGCTTTAGACTTGCTGAATACGTTGGTGAACTCATGATACTCCTTAGGAACCATAGATAGGTCTGGTGGAGTTGATCAGGTGGAATGAGTGGTGAGGAATATCAGATCGGAGAGGTGGACCTGGAATGTGTGAGAACCATCCAGTTTGCTTAGTCTGGTGAAGACCATAGCGTTGTCGGTTCGCTTAAGGAATAGATCCTATAAGCCTGCACGCAACAGTCCTAGCAAAACAGACGGTGTGTAACGCAGCTGTTCAGCACTCCAAAGATCAATCAGGGCGAGGGGTAAGTAACAGGGAAGTGGGATAGTGCTCTGTAGTTGGATGAGGATGGGAGCAAATGGTCGGTCCCGATTGTATGGGAACCACCTTTTCCCTATCAAATCCTATTTATGCAGCACCAATGTGCTATTCTTTGCTTTTCCATTCCTAAATATCAGCATATATTTGATGCTTGTACCTGGAATGGACTTATTCAAATATTCTCTATTTTTCCATATTTTTTCGGGAATATTCCATGCAGAACTCGGCTCAGAATCATTTATTTCTGCTGTGCTACAGTTGTGGACCCATAGGCGCCCACAAACCTTCGCGCAGCCGGCTCTCCCCTTTTGGACCAGGCATTTGGCCTCAATTCAAGCTCAGATGTCTCTGATCAATAAATATTCTCTAACTTAACAACCACAGCCTCTCAGGGCACTATTTTCCATGCAGATCATCACATGACATGTGGCTATCCATGGCTGTGCAAACCAGTGCAGAAAACAGGGTGGACACCCTTCTTTTTGCCTGATCAGTGCCTAGCTCAGGGATCAGATCAGCTGATGGGTGATCAAATCAGGTGATTGCCTTGGAATATTCTACCCCTTTCCATAACATTCTAGCTGTTTCCTTCTATTATTAGATAGAACTTTCCAGAACCATTATTCAGCTCCTGATCAGTGTTAGTCCAGTGATCAGAACCTGTGATTGGCTTGGAATATTCTACCCCTTTCTTCCACCTTCCACAACCTTCCAGTAGCTTCCATATATTAATAGGTAGAATATTCCAGAAGCATTACTCAGCCCCTGTAAATACAATATATAAGGAGGCCATTCTGCCTCTGAAAGAAGAACATATCATCATATTCTACCCATCTTCTGCACACCAGTGTGACTAGAGTGACATACAGTGTCATCCTCTATCTCAGTAACTGTTGATTACCAGTTCAAGGATCTTTTACAGTTGTGTAACTGTACTTGATTGCACTCAAAGTAGTGATATTCCTGCTTTGGGCGTGAGTGTAGTATCTGCCTCACGTGACTACAAATCTACAGGGTGAGATTGTCTGTCGATAGTCCTGCCATTAGTGCTCTTGTTTAAGTTACTAGTGTGTACTGCCTTTGCAGAGCATTAGAATCTTGAACTCGTGTGAAGCAGTTGCTAGACTACTTCACACATCACTGTTACCCGCTTCTGAGTGCCACTGGTTGGACGGTTGGATTCATCCACCTACTTCCTTTAGCCTCTAAGTGCATTCCCATCTTTTTGGAATATCTGGACCCCTAAGCGTCTGTGAACTCTAGACTCTGGAAGTCTTATTCATTTCTTGCTGCTAAGAAATGTATTACCTTTCTGTGTATAGTCTGCATTGACCAATACAAAGGATTGTAACCAAAGTATAAACGTTAAATCGTTTCTGGAGTTGTGCTGCAGCAGGGTTTGATATTCTTCTCAGCTGTTCATTCACGGAATTGTGGTGATTTAGAGTTTGCCCTAACACCATAATTTTGCGGGTTCCAAAACACCGATGGCTGATCGTGCTCTGTGACTGGATGACAATGCAGAGCCCGGTTGGGAGGTATGCAAAAGCTGGTTTCAGGAGAAGCAACCTCTTGGTGGCGGAGGGAAATCTGATCATTGAACCAAGGTGTTTTACCTCAGTGTAGAGATGATGGATTGTGATGTAGAGCGTAGAGCATAGACTTAGAGCGTGGACTTTGACTTTAGAGCGTTGGCTGAAAACTTGTTGATTGATTCCAAAGGCGAAAACTAGCGCCCTTTTATATACAAATCCCCAGGGCACAACGACACAATATGAGGAGCAAATGATGCGATATGATGCAAGAAATGCTGATCAAGCCAGCTGATGAAGCATGTGAAGTTGAACTACTAATGGGGAAATCATGGAGAAATGAAATGACAGATAGGGGTAATCTTTGTAAGAATAGGGGGTGATGAGTAATAAAAGAACCAAAAATAGAACAAGGTGTCAAGAATTTATTCAAGGAATATTACAATCTATTGGAGCAAGAAGGGGGAGTTTTATGATAAGAAAAGGTTGTGAAAAGTTTGGGAATTTTTTGATTAAGGGATGAGGAGAAGGTGTTTTTTGATTTTATTTTGTGAGCCATCCTTTCGTTCTACGGGGGTGGTTACTACTCAAAAAGGGAGGTATTATGATGATTTTCATTCGTCATAAACCTCAAGTCAAACGGGTAAAAACTCCTTTCTCTGTAAAAAGTTTTTCCCCATGACATCACATATTATCAGTATCCACATCATTTCTTTTATCATATGTTTCAATCTTACTAAAAGGCTTTTTTATCATGTGATTGTCAAATTGTATATTAACTACAACTGTGTACGAGTATCAATAAGGAGATTCACTATTCTTAATCCCTTCCAAGCTGCAAACAAACAGCTTGTGTCAACTTTCTGTCGTTCCTGGAATAACTCCTAAACGACCTATTCGATTTGAAATCTTTTGCATATCCCATTAGGATATTGCATCAACTATTGCTATCTCAAATTACGAACGATTTGGATTATTACATCCATTTCTATTAAGCAAACACTTTTTCGAAGTGTTGCTATTCCCATTTCTGCTCAAATATTTCGCAGAAGTCCCAGTTCTTAACCAAATATTCTGATATTTGGTAACATTACTCTACTAAACAATATCTTTCCATAGACCCCGCATATATCTGCATCCTTGCAGTAATTGCTCCCCTATTCAAAATCTACTTCGCCACCATCCCTCACCATCATTTTACACTCACCCACAACACCCCTCCATATCTTTTCTTAACACAAGGATGAGTAAGTTGTGTATGAATGAATTAAAAGATGAAACAGGGGTGAGTCATATAAAAGAACAATAGAAACGTCCACCAATACCATCTTCCATACGGCTCCAAAGGTAAATTGACCCTGAGTCACATGAGGACTTCAGTCAGCTTCCACAACAAATACTCCTTATTGTCTTAGTGATCCGTCTCCATATGGTATCCCGTTCCAAGAGTATTCGGTCCCTTTGCCTGACACGATGTAACCTGAGTCGGATTGAAGTGGGAGGATAGGTCGGCAATGGCGACTGAAATTCTACCTCACGTTCGACTTGTCTATCCGTGTTACGATATAGAGGCAAAATGTTGAGGAATGTATATGGTTCAACGGAATTGTGAAAGAATATGGGATTGCCAATGGCATAAGAGAGACATGGTGGGGATCTTGGACGTTGAAAGAGTTTTGGAAGTATTTTGACACGTGGAGGTGGCTTAACATGTCCATGGAGCTCGGCGTATTTTTGATAGTCCTCTGTGTCCAGAGACCAGTGTGACGTATTATTAGAAGAGATGTTGGAGAGGGGAATAGAATTGGAAGCCATGTGAATGATGATGAAAGGATCGGTGTGAATTGAAGGCTGATAATGATCGATGGTGATGAAACACGGGTGACGATCAATGGCTAGAATTAGAGACTGAGGTGGAGAGGGAGTTGCGGCACTATTTAAAAGTTGATACGAAAAGACGCTGGCGGAGTTGGACTGTCAGAGTGGTTCAATATGCGTCCTCGATGCGTCCTGGCTCATCAGCATCCACCAACGATATAAACGGAGGGGTAGACAGAGTATCTATTGGAGTGGAGTCAGCGGAGGCAGAAGATAGTTTCACACCTAAAGTTGCTGGTGATGTTGGGAATGACACAGCCTGTACTGGGGAACAGAATGTGATATGGCCCAATGCCCAGTCAATCAACGGATTGTAGCGGGTGAGCCAATTATGTCTGAGAACCACAGAACAGCTGGAGTCAAGTGGAGTAACATAGAATGTAAGGTTCTGGATTTCTCCGACAGAAAAACGGATAGACAGATCTATAGCTCGTGAAATAACAGCATTAGTAGTGCCATCAAATAATTGGAGTGGTATTGGAGTTATGGTGTATGTATGGAGTTTATGTAAATTGGAAAAAGAGAAATCGAGGAAACAATGAGTAGAACCGGAGTCAATTAATGCTTGGATAGCGGTATCGGGAATGGAGTCAGAGTAGATAAGGAGGGTAAGGGAGTCGGGGTGGGAAAGAGTGGATGCGTTCAGGCAGACCTTGTTTGTCGTATGGGGAGTACCAACACAGCCCTCAGCCCGTACGGAGGCTATAGGACTGCTTACTATTTTTTTGGGTCCATCGTGGCATTGGTGGCATGGCCCTTTGCTTTTGCTGCGGACGAGGTTGCCTTGTTGCAATCCTTGGCTTGGTGGCCAGGTTTTCTGCAGAACAGACAGAGGTTGTTGTCCATGTGGTGCTGGCGTTCCTGCTGGGTAAGTTTTCCATCCTTCCCCAGCTTGGTGGAGAGGTCCAGAGTACTCTTGCGAGCTCCAGAGTTATTGCTGGTGCCAGAGTTGTTCTGACTGGAACCAGAAGCGGCAGCATTACCAGTGTTTGACTTCTGGCCTGAGTTGGTGGTGGTCCTCTTATCGGACCCCTTGTTGGACTTTGGGGTCTTGTCCGATGCTTTGTCTGATTTGTTGTTGGCCGAATTTTCGTGGGAGACCTTGGATTGACGTTCCCAATAACAGGCATCGATGGATTGGGTGAGCTTGCGAATTAACCAAAGTATCTGGCTTACCAATGCGTGATATCTTGTCCTTGATGCAGGATGGGAGTCCAATGTAAAATTGGCATCGGAGTGCAACGTCACCCCATTGGACTTTTGGGGCTAGCTGCTGGAAACTCACAATGTATTTTGCAATTTTGCAATTTTCCTTCATCCGAAGTTGATTGAGTTCATTCTCGGCATCGGCCTTGGGGTTGTAAGGACCGAAATTGGTCCAAAGTTTGGAGATGAAGTCGGAGTGGTCATCTGACCATATCAGCTCATCGGAATCATCCATCGCTGGCTTGAAGTAGTCCAGTGCAGTGCCCTTGAGACAGGACATGGCGAAGGTGACCTTTGCCCGATTGGATGTGAATGCGTCGGGGCGGTTGTGGAAATTCAACCGGCATTGCACCAAGAATGGCTGGAGCTTTCGCGGATCGGAGCCATCGAATGGGTCAGGTTCTTGGACCTTGGTCTGGGACTTAGGGGCTTGTGGGTTATGGATGCTGCTGGCGAGCAGGGAGATGGCTTGCACCAGATTTGGAGAGGGTGGGGTGTCATCTTCTTCATTGACGGCCTCTATGTGGTCCGTCGGTTCTTTGATGACCTCAGGGATGGTGTCAATGCTGGGAGCAGGCACCTCAACAGTTTGTGCGCGTTCGGAATTGGCAGTGGATCGTGGCATTGGTAGGAGTGAGTATGGCAGTTCGAATATACTGTTACGCACTAGGTCCGATTGAGGGTCAGGGGTTTGGTTGGAGTCTTGGTTGGAGTCAGAGAAGGAGTTGGGTACGTCATGGGGGTCAGAACAGACTTGGCTTCAGCTTATGTGCTGCACCCTCACTAATACCGGTGTCCAAGATTTCGGAGACAGAGTATGACTTAGACGCTTATTCAGAAATACAACAAATACGTATGTACAACCTATTTTCCTCAAATTTTATACAATACACTTCAATTCAAACTTATTTTCATATTTCAACATGATTCTCAAATTTTACACAATATACTAGATTAAAACATATTTTGATATTTTGGCATAATTCTCAAAAATAATTCTTTTTTTCCTGATTTAGTGGTGGCAACTCTCTTGAAGGAACATCCAAATATCATTGATTCTTTCTTATACAATACTTATAACATAATTTGAACTATCTTTAATCCCCACCTGGTATTTGTATATCTAAATACCCTATATAATACCAATTATATTAATACATACATTCCTATTATATCCATGTAAATAATTATGTTCATCTCAACCAAATGTCTTATCTTTAAAAGTTTATTAAAATATAGAATATATGTTTATATTTATGAAAATTTCACACATCCGAAATCTTTTAAGATATCCAAATTGTAACTCCCTGGCTTTATGTATCATTGAAATTCTGATGTATATCTCATATACATCAGAATATTGTATACTGACATGATTCCGAACAAGCGTCTAGGGAGGTCATTTTAAAAACAAAAATCATCACCTTATATCATCAACAAGCTTCTTTCTCCATAGATTTAGACATGCCATTATGAATTCTTATCTTCATTGGTATGTCTGGACACTGTCCAACACAGCAAAGCCAATAGTATACCAATACTAGTTATGTAGATCATGTGCACTGTACGGCCAAGATATAGTTTCTGCCTATTTATATCTGGGCCTGGCTGTCTAACAAACGCCTGATTCACATGTGTGGTTATAATGTGTGCATATCCAGAGGTTGGATCAGAACCACTTACAAATCTGTTGGTTTTATTCAGAAAACCTGCAAATTCTGCTACAAAAATAGGATCACTTTCATTATAGCCTATTTTATCAGGTTGTAGACCAAGAAATACATATTTGATATGAGGATACTTTGAAAGCTGGAACACTTCACCTTCAGCATATGAACGGTCCAGATACTGCCCAAAGGGGTACCAGTCACACGTTGCACAATTAGCTAGCCGGTGTGGATTGCTGTGAAAAGGCTTTTGGTAAAACTGTTGATTGAGACGCTGTTTCAGTAATGGATCAGTCTCCATAGATACCTATAAGTATAAAACATACAAATATTCAATTTTATTCTGGGAAAAAAATTTACAGTTGAATGTAGCATAGGTATACAATAATACTATTACTATTGTCTTTCCAATACTCTTTAATACATTCTGTAGATTTAAAGCTTGATGTTGCTTCCCAAGTTTTCTCTGCATAACATTTCCATTTAACTAAATATTCTACGTACTTTCCTTTTTCTTTGCCTTATTATTTGTTCTACTTCATTTTCAGTCTCATAATGCATCTCCACATCATACTCACATCTTTCTAATAGTCGTTGTTGAGATAGAGTCATCTTGTCAACATCTTCTGCTCTTTCCAGTAATGATCTGGGTGGCTCAATATCTGGGTCCTCTTCCTCAGGGTAATCAAAATATTGTTCACACCATTTTTCATGATAAGGGGATGGTTTGATCTTACGTAGTTCTACAAATTTCTTAATATTCCATAATAGACATGCTACCTTTAATTCCAGATTAAAGACAGCAGGATTTGTAGTTCTAATAGATCTCTTATTATCAAATTTTTCAAACAATATTGCAAACCCTCCAAAGAATGCTTCTACTGTTGAACTAAAGGCACCAAACTTCTTATTAAAAATCTTTTCTTCAGGTTTAAGTTCAACATTTTTTGGCTTCCGAAAAGGATAAAAGAAGTTCTTAGGCTTTAATATACTTGCCTTTACTACTTCTGGAATAGCAGATGGATAAGCTCCATCAAAGCCTATCTGATCATTCTTATCTATTTTATTCCATACAGCCATCTCTACAAACATTTTTGCATCAGGATTTAGTTTACATGCCAATGAAGGTGAGGTGAATAGAACCATTTGATTAATGTCAATGCATACTTGAGTACGAAATCCTGCCTTTTTAAATTTATGTGAGTACCCCTCTTCAGATGTCGATCCAATCAAAATTCCTCTTGTATCATGACCATCAAGAAGTAATGTCACTGATTCCATTTTTGGAGGATTCTTTATAAGAGCTGATAATATCCTTATTATTATATTTGAGAACATTGTACGCAGTGAATCAGTAACTTGTTTATCTAGATCAAAGTTAAGATAATGCAGACGACCATAAAATTCCTTATGAACATCATAAAAGCTACTTGATGGCATGAAATTTCCTATTTCTTCATAAGTAGGACCTTTGAGTAGATGATATAGTACTAACAAGCCTTTTTCTATCTCTCTATAAGGTGTAGAATGTTCTTCAACTGAAAACAATACCACAAGAAAGAAAAATACTGGTATTGGTCCAAGCTTGTTATATACTACTTTTTTACATCATCCATGTCATTCATATCTTTTAGTTTTGTTCTATGATATTTTTGTGTTCTAAGACAGGCCACTTTGTGTATAGAAAATTCCAATGATTGTCCATCAACTTATTATATGCTCTGTCCCTTTGATCATTCCACATTTTAAGTTGCTGAAGCTCTTTTTCTTCTTTCTCTTTTTGCTCTTTCTCTTTTTGCTCCTTTGTGCGTTTTTGCTGGTCTGAGGGCATTTTGACTAAGATACTCTTATATTACAGTAAAACAAAAATATGTTCATTTTTTTGATAATTGAATTTTAAATTAAATAATATTTATTCTATGAAGCTATGTTGTCTGTCTCTAAGCAAGTTGTTAGTAAAATATCTACTGTCTTTGTTAAAAAAGAACCAGAGGATGATGAAAATCCTTTGTATATAGACTCTGACACCATCTACATAAAATTCAGATTAAGAAATCCCCCAAAGGACTTCTTTCCAGCTGGATCGGTTTCTCAGGAAAGAGATAAAACACCAGAAGCACTGTACAATAAGATGATTGAAAAGGGCAATGAAATAAGTAATTCAACCTGGATTCAACAAAATCATTGTATGTCAAGTCTGCAAACCATGCAACAGGATAATCTGCCTAGTTGTAATATTTCTATTGCTAGAGAAACTGGCAAGAAGTGTGATATTTCTATTGCTGGGGAAACTTGTAAGAACTGTGATGTGTATAACAATTTGGTTACATCAATGGTTGTTGCATTGAAACAACAGCAGAGAGTTTTCAAGAAAAGTAAAATCACAATCTATGGTATGATCATAACTAAGGATGGTAGGTTAAAATTATATGAAACCACCAATAACAATCAGGGTGTTTCAATTGTTGTATATCCTTCCTCTGGATACAGCATAGAAGCTCAGTTTGAAGAGTGTTCTAATGCTATTGACATTATATTCCAAAGTATAAGAAATCAGATGTTCAAAGAATCCTCATAAGGAGTTGATTTAAAAGTCCTAGTTTCTACACTCACAACATTTTTCATCTATTTTCACTTGGATAATTTCAAGATTTGAACTTTTGTTCACACAACAATAAGTACCATTAGTATCATGATGAGTATTTTTGAATGTTCAGAGCTCTTAGGACATTTAATATCCTTACAATCTGTAACTACAGATGTAGTAGTTATATGATTGCACTTCCAAGTAATTTGAATTTTTTCACTATCACCACACATGCCTTCATTTGAGTGAATAAAAATATTGCATATTCACTTATCTGATTTATCTTATACTTGTTGTAGTGCACGTAGTGGTAGCTGAATCTCATTGTCATCATAAGTAACAGTTATTAGCAAAGTGTCATCTGACAAAGTGCCAGTTACTAATGTAACAATACCTGTCACTGTCATTTGTGTTCTTGCATTGATAAATGATACCTTATCACCAATCTCGGGTATATTCAACATGGTGTCTCTGGTTATTATATATTAATTTTCAAAACTCATTATTTCTCATCTAATTTCCTATCAAGTATATCTACAAACTTCTTAAATGCTTCAAAACACTGTAGAACATTCTTTCTACTATTAATATGTTTCATACCTGTTACTGTTACAGGAAAACAACACCTTACATTTGTTATCACTTCTGAAAACAACCCTTCTGTGATAGCATGATCAAGCTCTCTTGTAACAGTTACTAGGTAAAACTGGGGGACTTTTCTCGATGTTTGAATGCAAGGTATTGTCATTTCCTCTAAAGCACTTTTTCCCTTATTCTTCCTTATCTAAGTATGTAAAAATTTTCTTGAAGACTCCTTTAAACATTTCACATCATCTTTTTGTAATCAAAACTGAGGATCTCATCATCAGTATCTAAAGTAATATCTCTAAAATCTGTCTCAAAAAACTGTTTAGTCCATTGTGTGTCAACCATTATACCATAATCCCAAAGATCATGAGAACTCCAATCATTGCACTTCTTATCTTTACCCATGATGTCAATAAAGAAGGATATATAAAATTTATTTACTAGATATGTGCATAGTTCTGAAGAGCAGAATGTCCATATTTTTATCTAATATTTATAAATTGAATTATATATATTTTCTAAAGTTGTCAATAGCCAGATGCATGCACTCGTTCTGAATACTACAACAAAGTCCCATACAGAATTCCCTGTCCTTTCATCTATCATTCTTCTACCAGTTCCTTGTTTCCTATCTTGCCAGTCTTTCATTCCAAATTCTTTGCTGCATAGCTAAATAGGTGTACCAGCCGATTGGATATTATCATATCATGGTAATGACGTCGGATGGAAGGTCACCTTGTCAGGAGCAGTTTGATCACATTATCAAAGGACAGCCTTTTGGCTGTGAGGGTTGATAATGATGCACTTACTGAGCAGACAGTAGGTGAGACTTTGCAGCGGCATGGTGTACCAGATAATTGAATCGTTGTCCTTGAGCAGCCCGATGATGTCACTCGGTGTCGGTTCGCTTATGGAATAGATCCTATAAGCCTGCGTGCAATGGTCCTAGCAAGCAGACGGTGTGTAACGCAGTTGTTCAGCACTCCAAAGATCAATCAGGTCGAGGGGTACGTAACAGGGAAGTGGGATAGTGCTCTGTGGTTGGATGAGGATGGGAGCAAAAGGTCGGTCCCGATGGCTGATCGTGCTCTGTGACTGGATGACAATGCGGAGCCCGGTTGGGAGGTACGCGAAAGCTGGTTTCAGGAGAAGCAACCTCTCGGTGGCGGAGGGAAATCTGATCGTTGAACCAAGGTGTTTTACCTCAGTGTAGAGATGATGGATTGTGATGTAGAGTGTAGACTTAGAGCGTTGGCTGAAAACTTGTTTTTTGATTCCAAAGGCAAAAACTAGCGCCCTTTTATATACAAATTCCCAGGGCACAACGACACAATATGAGGAGCAAATGATGCAAGAAATGCTGATCAAGCCAGCTGACGAAGCATGTGAAGTTGAGCTACTAAAGGGGAAATCATGGAGAAATGAAACGACAGATAGGGACATCATTAGACTGCTCATGGACAGCCATTCACTCCAAGGTGACCTTGTATCCTACGTCTTCGGAGGCTTACATTACTGGGTTCTACCTCTACATCTTTTTCTTGAACTAGGAATTTGAGATTGATCAGAGTCTGAATCAGATTGATCAGAGTCTGAATCAGATTGATCAGAGTCTGAATCAGATTGATCAGAGTCTGAATCAGATTGATCAGAGTCTGAATCAGATTGATCAGAGTCTGAATCAGATTGATCAGAGTCTGAATCAGATTGATCAGAGTCTGAATCAGATTGATCAGAGTCTGAATCAGATTGATCAGAGTCTGAATCAGATTGATCAGAGTCTGAATCAGATTGATCAGAGTCTGAATCAGATCGTTCCTTAGACCTTTTTTCTTGATGCCTTGAACTAGGAGTTTGAGATCGTTCCTTAGACCTTTTTTCTTGATGCCTTGAACTAGGAGTTTGAGATCGTTCCTTAGACCTTTTTTCTTGATGCCTTGAACTAGGAGTCATTCCTTGCTTCCATGTTTGAAAATTAATCCTATTACCATCTACGTCATATGATGACATTTCATTCTTTCTAGTATATATTGTAGATAGTTTTCTAGGCTCACCATTTATGAATAATTCCATTCTATTTAGTCTACAAGACTGATCTGAGTCTATAAGTATATAGTCTACACCTCTTTTCACTATCTTAAATGTCACCTTTCTGGTACCATTTTCCTGTAACCTTGTTACCTCCTGTTCTTGTTTTCCAGCCCAGTGATTCATATCAAATTTCCAGTCAACAATCTCAGATATTATTGCTTTATATTTATCACCCTGTTTCTGAAGTTTATTAATGTCTGTTCCAAGTTCCACTACAGTATCATCTGTTTCTACAATCCACTCATGCACTTCAGATTTCCATTCCACAATGTCTGATATTGTTGCAATACATCTATTAACCTGTTTCTGAAGTTTATGAATATCTGTTCTATAGTCCAATATAAGATTCTCTGCATTATGTGTATTGACCTGTTGATGAATATCTGTTCCATGGTCTGATATTGTGGCAACACACCTATTAACCTGTCTCTGAAGTTTATGAATATCTGTTCCAAATCCTGATACAATATCATTCATTTCACTCATCCATTCATCTAAATTCTCTTTCCTGTCTGTCAAAGTAGTTATAATTGTATTTTTTCCTCAACCTGTTTCTTAAGCACCTGAATTTCCTGACTCTGGGAATTAACCTGTTGTTCAAGCATAGTGATCTGCCTATCCTTTTCACTCATCCAAGACTTGACATTTATAAGATCAGATATTAATTCATCTTTTACTTCCATTTGACTTGCCATAGCTTTTATCAGTGCATCATTGTCACTTATCCAGCCTTTGATTGCTTTTATATCTTCAAAGATTTGTGGCATTTTCAAATCCCTCTCTGCTTATAAAACAGAAATGAAAAAACATAATAATCATTTTTTCTGAACATTTGATATTTTGTATAGGCAGTAGATATATACATCTTGCTTTCTTAATAAAATGATTATTATGTTTTTATGTTATAAGCATTATGAAGATGCTCTCTTTTATGCTTCAATGCAAGATAGAGTTTGATAGAAGAGTTAATGATTGGTATATATCTCGGATAGGATCCCTCCATGATTTGTTTCTGAGGTAAGTTCCTTTATAAATATCAAGGTTCCAATCACTGACTTTATACAGATGTACTGATGGCACACTTCTGGAACAGAAATTAACAGAGTTATATACTAGTATGGAGCAGGATCATTATTTTCCACCACTTTGGATGGAAAATCTGATGGTATTGCACCCTAAAGTACGAGGGATAGTCATACAGTCTCATGTTAGAACAAGATTATCTACCACTATGCCCTAACTAAGTTACTTTGTTTTAAAAATAGCTTCACTGCATTAAAGGTGTTTGTTTCCAAGACTTTCCTAAGACGCTTATTCAGAAATACAACAAATACGTATGTACAACCTATTTTCCTCAAATTTTATACAATACACTTCAATTCAAACTTATTTTCATATTTCAACATGATTCTCAAATTTTACACAATATACTAGATTAAAACATATTTTGATATTTTGGCATAATTCTCAAAAATAATTCTTTTTTTCCTGATTTAGTGGTGGCAACTCTCTTGAAGGAACATCCAAATATCATTGATTCTTTCTTATACAATACTTATAACATAATTTGAACTATCTTTAATCCCCACCTGGTATTTGTATATCTAAATACCCTATATAATACCAATTATATTAATACATACATTCCTATTATATCCATGTAAATAATTATGTTCATCTCAACCAAATGTCTTATCTTTAAAAGTTTATTAAAATATAGAATATATGTTTATATTTATGAAAATTTCACACATCCGAAATCTTTTAAGATATCCAAATTGTAACTCCCTGGCTTTATGTATCATTGAAATTCTGATGTATATCTCATATACATCAGAATATTGTATACTGACATGATTCCGAACAAGCGTCTTAGAGAATTAGAATCGGACTTAGGAACTAGGCATGATTTGATATTCAAACTGGGGAATGAAGTCCCTAGTTGGACAACTTAAATACATATTTGAAATCTAATAATAATTACTCCGGTGATGGGTCTCCAAGGCCGACGGCCTTACATGTTTTGGAACCCGCAAAATTATGGTGTTAGGGCAAACTCTAAATCACCACAATTCCGTGAATGAACAGCTGAGAAGAATATCAAACCCTGCTGCAGCACAACTCCAGAAACAATTTAACTTTTGTACTTTGGTTACAATCCTTTGTATTGGTCAATGCAGACTATACGCAGAAAGGTAATACATTTCTTAGCAGCAAGAAATGAATAAGACTTCCAGAGTCTAGAGTTCATGGACGCTTAGGGGTCCAGATATTCCAAAAAGAGGGGAATGCACTTAGAGGCTAAAGGAAGTAGTGGATGAATCCAACCGTCCAACCAGTGGCACTCAGAAGCGGGTAACAGTGATGTGTGAAGTAGTCTAGCAACTGCTTCACACGAGTTCAAGATTCTAATGCTCTGCAAAGGCAGTACACACTAGTAACTTAAACAAGAGCACTAATGGCAGGACTATCGACAGACAATCTCACCCTGTAGATTTGTAGTCATGTGAGGCAGATACTACACTCATGCCCAAAGCAGGAATATCACTACTTTGAGTGCAATCAAGTACAGTTACACAACTGTAAAAGATCCTTGAACTGGTAATCAACAGTTACTGAGATAGAGGATGACACTGTATGTTGTCAAGAATTTATTCAAGTAATATTACAATCTATTGGAGCAAGAAGGGGGAGTTTTATGATAAGGAAAAGTTGTGAAAAGTTTGGGAATTTTTTGATTAAGGGATGAGGAGGAGGTGTTTTTCGATTTTATTTTGTGAGCCATCCTTTCGTTCTACGGGGGTGGCTACTACTCAAAAAGGGAGGTATTATGATGATTTTCATTTGTCATAAACCTCAAGTCAAACGGGTAAAAATTCCTTTCTCTATAAAAAGTTTTTCCCCATGACATCACATATTATCAGTATCCACATCATTTCTTTTATCATATGTTTCAATCTTACTAAAAGGCTTTTTTTTATCATGTGATTGTCAAATTGTATATTAACTACAACTGTGTATGAGTATCAAGAAGGAGATTCACTACTTTTAATCCCTTCCAAGCTGCAAACAAACAGCTTGTGTCAACTTTCTGTCGTTCCTGGAATAACTCCTAAACGACCTATTCGATTTGAAATCTTTTGCATATCCCATTAGGATATTGCATCAACTATTTCTATCTCAAATTACGAACGATTTGGATTATTACATCCATTTCTATTAAGCAAACACTTTTTCGAAGTGTTGCTATTCCCATTTCTGCTCAAACATTTTGCAGAAGTCCCAGTTCTTAACCAAATATTCTGATATTTGGTAACATTACTCTACTAAACAACACCTTTCCATCGACCCCGCATATATCTGCATCCTTGCAGTAATTGCTCCCCTATTCAAAAATCTACTTCGCCACCATCCCTCACCTTCATCTTACACTCACCCACAACACCCCTCCATATCTTTTCTTAACATATGTCACTCTAGTCACACTGGTGTGCAGAAGATGGGTAGAATATGATGGATATGTTTCTATTTCAGAGGCAGAATGGCCTCCTTATATATTGTATTTACAGGGGCTGACTAATGCTTCTGGAATATTCTACCTATTAATATATGGAAGCTACTGGAAGGTTGTGGAAGGTGGAAGAAAGGGGTAGAATATTCCAAGCCAATCACAGGTTCTGATCACTGGACTAACACTGATCAGGAGCTGAATAATGGTTCTGGAAAGTTCTATCTAATAATAGAAGGAAACAGCTAGAATGTTATGGAAAGGGGTAGAATATTCCAAGGCAATCACCTGATTTGATCACCCATCAGCTGATCTGATCCCTGAGCTAGGCACTGATCAGGCAAAAAGAAGGGTGTCCACCCTGTTTTCTGCACTGGTTTGGACAGCCATGGATAGCCACATGTCATGTGATGATCTCCACGGAAAATAGTGCCCTGAGAGGCTGTGGTTGTTAAGTTAGAGAATATTTATTGATCAGAGACATCTGAGCTTGAATTCAGGCTGAATGCCTGGTCCAAAGGTGGATAGCCAGCTGTGGGAAGGTTTGTGGGTGCCTATGGGTCCACAACTGTAGCACAGCAGAAATAAATGATTCTGGGCTGAGTTCTGCATGGAATATTCCCGGAAAAATATGGAAAAATAGAGAATATTTGAATAAGTCCATTCCAGGTACAAGCATCAAATATATGCTGATATTTAGGAATGGAAAAGCAAAGAATAGCACATTGGTGCTGCATAAATGGAATTTGATAGGGAAAAGGAGGTTCCCATACACCGATCCTGACTCTCTAAGTCGTACTCCGTCTCCGAAATCTCGGACACCGGTATTAGTGAGGGCGCAGCACATAAGCTGAAGCCAAGTCCGTTCTGACCCCCACGATGTACTCTGACTCCGACCCAACCTCCGACCCAACCTCCGATCCAATCTCCGACCCCAAATCGGACCTAGTGCATAACAAGGTTCTAAAACAATCAGGGTTGAGCCAGGGATTTGATGGGTAAGGAGCACCTTGGCAGAGTGGTCTTCTTTAATCCACTGGGTGAGCACAGACTTCTGTTTGGGAGTGGGAGTTGCAGGGAGGATGGGGCAAACAGCAGTGCCATTAGAATATCCCCACAAGCCTTTTGCCTCAATGGCATCCTGGAAATGCATGGCAAATGCAGTCCAGTTCAAGCCAGTTGGCATAAGCCTAGGAACTGAGGAGGGGAGGTGATCAGTGGTGGTGAATGCTGTGGACATCAGAGCAAGAGATGTTTATTGGGGTAGGGAGCAGGGAGCCCAATAACCTGTAAGATTTTGTGCACTGTATGAATAAACTCAGCATTTGTACAAACAATGTCAAATGACTGAGGAAGAGGGGATGACAAGCTAGCTGCTATATAGACTTTAGAGAACAATAAGACTTTAAGGTGAACAAAAAAGAATGTTTTTGCGACTTGCGCAAAAGCCATCTATATCAAACAACAAGACTTGCCGAATATTCTTGTGACATGGGGTGACACGGTTTGTCACTCTGCCACATCCACATTTCTACACCTGGGCGGTAGCTATGCTCGTCCATAGAAACTAAGGATAAGCCCTGTATCAGTTTCTGTCAGGGACATTGCCTATGGTTTTTCTTTGAAATGATGCCTTTCCAAAAGGTGTCTTGTCAGTGATGCCCATAGCCAAAACTGCTGTCTAATCTCGAGTCGCCTGCCAGATCTTTGCCAACCATTTGAGGACTTATGTAAGTCCCGCACTGGGTACGAGAGCCTGTCATGACAAGTTCCATCCATGAGGAAATGCAACACGACACACCTTAGGTCATGAGCGCAATAATTTCCTCCTTTTCGGCAATGTTTCCTTCTGTGCCGCCATTGCAAAATGATCGCCGGGACTGGAATGTTGTGGCCTGTGACCTTGAGAAAATTGTGACATGGGTAAAGAAAGGTGCACTCTTTGACCATTGTCGTGAACATTGCAACTATTATGACATCTGTTTAAGAACCCCTTCCACCACAACTTCTATTCAATATAATGCAAGTACATCTACATAAATGATCTGTTCACGAAATGACGCAAGCGCCGGCAAAAATGTGAGTTATTGAAGTCGCCTCTTTCGAAGATGTCTACAACTATTAGGCTATACTTCAATTAGTCAGACTCTGCGAGACACACTGTACCACCGGCAACCTGATCCTGAATTTGAAAGCCATTCGGGCCTATCGCACTCAAGTAGTGTCTCCTCACCTAGCGCATCAATATTCGGAACAAGCTCCTCTCGCTGATTCAAGGGTCGGTTCTCTGAGACAGATGCCAAATAACCGGTCCCTGCTTCACTCCATGATGTGTTGACTTCGATCTAAATTCTAATAGGAAGGCGGACAGATCAGCAAGTGGAATACAGAGAGGTCCTTATCTTATAATGTCGGAAGGAGAATCGTGTTGTCCATTTAATGATAACAGCTTAGGACGTGAATGCATGCAATACTTTAACACGGATGGCTCCCCATGATGGCTTCAAGCCACGACCATCATGATCTGCCTCTTCCTACAAAGCACAACAATGCTTCATGAGGATGTCCTGACCTCCTTGGAATGATCATCCCTCAGCTATCAGCCCCTGCTTTGACGGTACCGAGACGCTCCCAGTCTCAATTGTCTTTGGAAAGTCACTTGCAAAAGACAAAAGGGGTAGCATCTCTTGGTTTCAGGAGGACTAGACGGTCACGCCAACCCTAATTTCCCCCGGGTGATAGCGTGTGATAACACTGAGAACTCCAGATTTCCAGGGGAATGAATACAGCCATGCTGGACAAGATGCAGCTTACCTCGACCACTCAATCATTTCACTTCCTGCCCTGTGGACAGGACAACCCTGCAGTGTCATTGAGTACTGACCTTCTTCTATGGTGTATTATTACGTTTTATTTACAGTGTTCTGTTTTTTTTTTTTGTTTTCTTTTCATAAGAAAAAAAAAAGGAAGAAAAAACGTCTCGCATGTGTATGAGAGTCCTATGATCGTGAAACCTACTACAAGTTCTTGGTACTGCCATCCCTTCTCCAATGTACAATAGGTTTAGACCATACACGTGGGGCTGTATACAAACGCCCGTCGAAGGAGCCTGATGACCGCAACACTGGGAATCAGTATTTGTCAATGTTTGGTCCATGAGCCGATCCGCGACGCCACGGAATCTGCTGTACCGCAGACATGCCTGCCTAACGCCTGTGTGGCGCTCCCCGAGTGTCGTGTACGCCCCCGGAAATTGTATTACATTCCGTTTCAAAGCAAAGTACTTATATCCAATCAGCCAGTTACACCATGGCGTTGAAAATAACAAAAGAACAAAAGCCCAGACGAACAGAAAAATCAAGTCAGAAACACTCTCGATCCGGGTGTCGGGGATCTATAGATCTCGTCACCGTCTGACCGAGAGTTACAGTCGTAGAGGCGCAGATGAGGATGCTCGTGATAACAAAATGCCTGAGGCCGGCTTAGGCCGCCCGGTCTGAGCTACATTGAAGCCTATCTCACGCTAGCACTCGCGCACTGTGCTGCAAACCTCATGCTGGGCGCAGTCGTGACCCCTAATACCCCTTGCTAAGATTTGAGGTTCCTGTTTCCTCCCAAGGCGGAGCCCATTCCACGGCCTTGTCCGTGCATATATCTATTGTATCGAGAGGATGGATTGGATTGATTGTTGATAGAAAGTAAAATGATGAGGTGCTTACATACTGCGTACACCTACGGAGTTAGGTTGAAAGGTTCGTCCGAAAATTACTAGGCTATGGGCACTGAGCAGTCCGTCAACCAGCGGAATTAGGCCTGAAGTGAATCGGGGTCAGTTTTCGTCCTATCCAGGGTCAGGAATTAGTAGGGATTATCAGGTGCTGCGCAGCCCCCAAATCGTGCGTGTGGTACCGTCTGTATGGCGCAAATTCCAGCCAAGAGGGCTGATGCAGGATACAGAGCCGATTGATATGAAGCGATATCCAGAGAGCGCAGCCTTCGCGCAAATTTTGCTGTCACTCCCTACAGATCTTTAAAAAGCCGTTAAACTTCCCACATTTTAGATTCTTAAATTCGACTGCCCCTACAAGTACATCCCCGCTTGGGTCCCATATAATAACACCTCCTCCCCTCCCCTTTCTTCGTTTCTGCTTTTCACTTCAGGATCCTCCGCTCCCTTGGCAGATCCTCAGAATCTAACAATGTCCAGCAATAGCAGCAGTACGTGGTTTCAAGTTTGAATCGCTTTGACTGCGATTCAACAAGTACACAGATACGAAATCAGGTGACATAGTCACTTCTACCTCATATTATGGATATGTGCCTACCTTGTGGGTCTGTGTAACGTTTGTCGTTCTCTTCAGCGTATCGACTGGTCAGTGTACTTTTTTATTCGTATTTTTATCATCCACAGTTATTGATCCATTTGGTCCACCATAGTCGTTCATCTGGGACAAGTGCTTTTTGTCAAGCCGCGCCTGTACTGGCTCCTTCCTACTACGGTTATGTGTGGGGTTGGTGAAATAATTGGTTGGAGTGCACGATACTGGAGCAACAGGAATCCTTTCAACCACAACGCCTTTTTGATGCAGTACGTCGAGTTTTGATTTCATATATTTGGTAGTGTAAACCCACCTTGTCGTCCTTTAATAGGATCACCACGACCATCATTGCACCGGTGTTCCTCACAGCTGCATTGTACACGATCCTCGGATTTGTCATCGAGATCATTGGTGCTCAGTTCAGTCGGTTGAGGCCAAAAACGTGTTAGTTTATTCAGTTTCTTTCAGAAAAGTGCAGCTGAAGAGTTGCCTTCATAGACCTGAAGATCTTCGTGACAGCCGATGTCCTTTCCCTGGTCATTCAAGCAGCTGGCGGTGCTATAGCCTCGGGTGCTACAACTAACTCCGGTTCGAATAATGGAGCACACATAATGCTCGCTGGAATCTTCGTTCAAATGGGTAAGTCATGAGTTCGTTGCCTCCGCTCCGTGCTGCAATAGGGTCTGACTGTTGTGATAGTCTCAATGCTGTGCTACACGTTATTGGCCGCCGAATTCCTTCTCCGGGTTTACTATCGTAAACCTGTCCAAGCAGGAGCTCATGCGTCGCCACCTGGTACACCCAATGACAAATCTTGGAAAGCAGGGACAGATGGAGGTTACTTACCGTTCCGTATAAGCTTGATGATGCTTGGACTGGCTCTGGCTACAATGTTTGTATTTATCAGGTGCGTTGACATTACGACGATGTCTGTCGTTTCACTGACGTGAACATACATTCAGAACAATCTACCGCACCATAGAGCTTCTCGGCGGTTGGCACGGACATATCATCAGGACTCAAATCTTCTTCGCGCTCCTCGATGCCACTCCGATTACCCTTGCTCTTCTCACTCTCAACGTCCTTTCCCCGGTTTATCTGCTACGGGTTGAGGAACGGGTTGAGGAACAGGGGTCGCTTGCATAATTCCAGGATGCATTCGATAAATCATGCACCGATCCATTCTGTGAAGTATGTCAGTGCCGTAGATGTTGATAGTGATGACGGACTATTTAATGTTATTTTTACGACCTCATGCCAATAGGGTCATAAAACCACTCTGTTTACCATGTTCTAGGAAGTATGAAGAGTTGGTGAAGTTGAAGAGTAGAGTATAGCACTCGCTTTCGAGTAGACGAGGTTCTGAGCACAGCCTCCTAGGCTTTCGCAGAATCGTGTCCTATGAATGAATATTCGCACATCCAAGTAGTGCAGTCTCTGAAGCATGCCAAGATATATTCAAACGAAAAATCAAGGAAAGAGTACAATGTCGCATACAATGAATACTTTTTCAGGAAGGCATCATCAGTGTAATTACCAAAGCTTCAACCCCTGTGAAAACCCACTCGGATTACTCAAGATTCCACCGGATGTCATCGGACCCTTAAGCTACGTCCGATGACATCCGCGCAAGTCCCAAAACCTGGACTATATCATATGGGTTTTGGATTAACTTGGTGTATTTTGTCGTCTGGCTAGATCGCCTATAGAGAACGGAGGGGACGAGGTGTGCTTGTTCATCACCGCGAAGTTGTTGCACAGCCTCCATTGAATGGGTGCGGGCTCAGGAGATGGTGGTACTAACGTCCGATCTGCTGGGAGGTCAGGGTGAGGAATGTCGACCGACTGCATCCACACACGCTGCATTCATCAGGAAAAAGGGTCCCGGCATCATAACTACCTCGGCCGTGTATGTGTTGGATAAGCACCAATTCGGCGCTGCGTCAAAGGGATAATGGGACCAGTTTGAGACAAAGGGAATAAAGGGGCTTGGGGCTTGACAATAAAATTGTATTTTTCTCTAAAAACTTGTATATAAGACAGCGACTTCAGGCATTGTAGAAGGGTGAATTAGTATGTAAGGCTGAAAATGCAAGTTTATTTACATGGCTATGGAGTTACTCAGTGTCTAGTAAGAACACTGAAAAAAATGGCATTGAGCAGTACCTATGGAGTTACTGTGCTACTGTAAGTAAAGGCAAGAAGAATCTGGAACAGATGCTCACCTCAGTGTCTAGTAGAGAGTATATGCTACTAATAATTATTAGCCCCAGCATATTCCAGGCTGTATAATAATTAGTAGTAGGCCATGAGAACATAATAACATAGAACATGTCCACCCTCACCTACAACACACTGCATCTCACCTCACATGGCTGCCATCCCACCTGAGCTGTTCTATGGCTCCTCTACCTCTTCTACTGAACACCCCCTTCCATTGTTACTGGCTGACCCAAACTCAGTACATCTTCCCCCAGCTCACACCTCAGTTATGATAGGCTTCCCTTCCATGCAACAACCTTCATGCAAGCCACATGAAGAGTTTTTGGCACATGACCTTGATCAACTGCTCAGCACAGTGATTGAGATTCATGGCACCACAGTCCATGGTTGGTGAGAAGTGGAAGACAGTAGCTAGCACCATTCAGGACCAAGGTAACTATCTCAATAGGGAGCCAGAAACACTGAAAAATAAGGTGAATGCACTGCTATCATGGGTAGAGGTATGCACACACTCTATTAATTTTATTTCTTATACAACTTTTCTATTATACAGGGGGAAAAGAAGCACATAGCACATAGCATGCTCCCATCTTGGAAGAAAGGGGGAGCACAATCCAGCAATGTTTGCCTTGCTTTCAGGGAAGCTGGATGCAATCCAGCACATGAAGATTGAAGCTAAGGACACAAGGGAAGAGAAAAAAGAGCAGGTCAAGGAGGTAAGCATAACATATATTCTGTGATCAGTAATTAACCTATCTCAGGCCCAGAACACATCCTGTGTGTTATGACTATATTCATTAATGCCCAGATCCCCACACATATGAAATCTATACTCCACTTGGAAACCATCACATCTCCATCAGTCCATCTGATCATCACCATCAACCTTGCTCATCCATCTCCAGTTCCGATTGATGCATCAGCATCACTGTTACGCACTAGGTCTGATTGGGGGTCTGATTGGGTCAGAGATTGGGTCAGAGATTGGGTCGGAGTCGGAGAGGGAATCAGGGTGCGTCATGAAGGTCAGAATGGACTTGGCTTCAGCTTATGTGCTGCACCCTCACTAATACCGGTGTCCAAGATTTCGAAGACAAGTATGACTTAGATAGTTAGGATTGGACTTTAGGAGCTAGGCATGATTCGATATTCAAACTGGGGAATGAGGTACCCAGTCAGGCAACTTAAATACATATTTGAAATCTAATAATAATTACTCCAGTGATGGGTCTCCAGGGCCGACAGCCTTACATGAGTATGTCTGAGTCCGATGGGGATGGATGTCCAGGTTCCTATGGTGATGCTGATGCATCAATTGGAACCGGAGACGGATGGGCAAGATCAGTGGTGACAATCGGACAGATAATTGGAGACGTGATGGTTTCCAAATGGAGTATATCTTTCATATGCACGGGGATCTGAGTGGATCAGATGGGGATCTGGGCGTTAATGAATATAGTCATAACAATCACCATAGGTGTATGGGAACTGGTTTTCCCTGAAAGGATCTTGTTTATGGTCCCAAAATGATATATTTCACTTTATGGCCTTAAAATATCAGCATATACATGCTGCTTTCTCTTGATTTAGGGTCATTCAAATATTCTTTATTTTTTCATATTTTTTCAGGAATTTTCCATGCAGAAATGGGTTCACAAATTTGTTGTCCTGCTGGGTGAAGTTTTGGACCCACATGGACCCAGAAAACTTCACAGATGTGCAGCTTCAAAGTCAGCAGAGTCACCTGGCTCATTTCAATCTCTGAACCAATCTGATCACCACTGCCAGTAAATGCTTGATATCTTGGCAACCACAGCTCCTCCTGACTCCATTTTTGGTAGAGCTTTCAATCAACCCTTGACACTCTGAAGCAGGTAACAGCAATGTGTGAAGTAGTCTAGCAACTGCTTCACACAAGTTCAAGATCCTAATGCTCTGCAAAGGCAGTACACACTAGTAACTTAAACAAAAAGCACTAATGGCAGGACTATTGACAGACAATCTCACCCTGTAGATTGTAGTCATGTGAGGTAGATACTACACTCACACCCAAAGCAGGACAATCACTACTTTGAGTGCAATTGAATACAGTTACACAACTGTAAGCGACCCTTGAACTGGACAATCAACAGTTACTGAGATATAGAGGATGACACTGTATGTCACTCTAGTCACACTGATGTGCAAATGATGGGGCAGAAAATGGTTATTTATTCAGAGGCAAAATGGCCTCCTTATATACTGTATCTACAGGAACTGACTAATCCTTCTACCTATTAATAGTTATGAGTCATGGCAGGAGTCATAACATGAGTCACTATTACTCAAATAACTCAGGAAACACCCTTTTTCCTGGGCTGATCAGCAGCTATGGGTAGGCACAGTGGTTGGATTCATCCAACTATATCTCTCCACTGCTTTGGTGGAGAGGGCATTGAGAATTGTGTGGCCACAATTAATCCATGACATTGAAGACAATGTTGCAAGTGCTCATTGTAAAGATTATGATAAGCTATTCAAGGATAACTTGAACCTGTTCATACAGGTCCAAGAACTTGAAGAACTTCTCCAACAAGAGAAGTCCAAGGTAACTCATCTCAAGGGCAAGTTAGAATTGCTCAAGGGGGCTGCAGCCAAAGCACCTCCTATGTCTAAAACCAAGCTCACAATGGTGCACTTGGCCCCAGTAGCATCATCATCACACACTATGGCAGGCAAATCATTGCCTGCCATTAATTCATCATGGCATCATCATCACAGGAAATGATTGACTTCACCAAGGAGGACAATCATCTGAGCAAACTACCTTGGATTGACCCTCAAACCCTCAAGGGTCAAGATTGGAATGATATGGACCCAATCTGGAGAGGACTATGACCACAAACATGGCCTCCTCCTGTCTAGCATCCCTAAGGGTGCTAAACAACCAGGCAAATTCAATAAGTTTGCCCTATCAGAAATTGAAGCTGAGATTGATCAGCTTCATAAGGAGTACATGGCTGGCTTTGCCAGCCATATGCTAAAAGATCCAGCATTGAAAACACTAGAGGAAGCCTGGTGTGCAAACTATTGCAAATGCTAGGATAAATTTGGACATGCTCTCAAGCATGCCAATATAGGGAAATCATGTCCCAAATGGGCACCATGGTTCTTGATCATGGCTGATCCTCCCAGGATGGTCACAGGCTATTTGCCTTGACCCCTGGGCAAGTCCATCCCTATTAGAGTGGACTGGTTCAACATGTGCAATATGGACTCTCCTGAGTTCATATTGATGCACAAACATGAGTCTTATTGTTACTCTACTGACTATGCCAGTAGATACACTTGCCCTCATACAGGGGTGGCAAGTAAATCCACATGGGGTGCCCCCAGCCATCTGACAGGAGTCAGATGGTACCATGAATTTACCTGATGTGGATATATGGATGTAGCTGCAAAAAGCCACTCCCAAAAAGGGTTTATTTGTATTAAAGAAGAACCTCTGGGCTCTGTTCCAGACTCCTGGCCACTGGGAATCATTAACCAGTGGTTATAAGTTTTCACCAACAATTGGTGATTCATTCCACACTTCCATCATGGGAGCATATGATTGGGGGGATCACTCCCCCAAGGAACATACTGAGCTGGAGCTAGTGCTCTGGCTCAGATGAATGGGAGGCATCATCCCCATTCACATGCCCTTCTAGAGGTGTTTGCAAGTCACATTGCCTCTGGAGAAGCATTCATTCAACCTGCCAGGTTTGGCAAACAAAAACAAGAGGGCTCTAGGGGCCTCTTGAGCAGCCCAGAAGGCTGCGAAGTGCTCCCTCACTGAGCGTTTAGGTCATGATAAGCTCAACCATGACCTTGATCAAGACACCATGTTAGCAGTTGCCTCCTCCTCATCCATTCAGGTGGATGAGGATGTAATGATGACATTGGGGACCACTGAGAGTCATCCTCCAGAGCCATATAATCAAGATGATCATATTGACACTGACTCATCCAAACAGCTCTATAAGGAGCTGTATGACTAATTAGTGAATGAGGTCATGCCTCATTCAAAATGGGGAGGGTGTAAGTACCCTAGGTACTTAATTATGGTAAAATATTATATATATACATGTATTTGTATCTACAGCATTCCCTTAAGGAATGCTGCTTCTTGGTAGCTATATGCACCCATGGGGTGCACAGTTATTATATAATCAGTGGACCCAAGTATACATGTGGGTCCACTTGTAGTTAGAAAAAACATTAGATTTTACCACACCACTGTTGCACATAGCACAACCAATATATCTTGGTTGAGTTCTGTGTCAGTGTAAACTAAGTCTAACCTTACAATCTACTACAAGCAACAGGTGCAGACACAATGGTGCCAGGAATGGGCACTATCCCCACAAGCTCCACCCCTTTGACCCATCACCCCCTGGAGCATGAGTGCTCAAATTATACAGGTTGCTCCTATGGTGCTCTTGCAGCATCCTCATGCAGCCCCACACCAGTCACATCAGCTTGAATCCCTTCCTGGCATGCATCTGCATAACAGACACACAGCTCTGCAGATGTCAAGTACCCAAAATGATGGGACACTATCTATTACAATGCAAAAGATACCTGGTAGAAAGAGACCTCATGCACATATGGCTTCAACAACCCCTCACCCTGAACCACATCCTCAACAACCCCTCCAACCTTGGGCCAGTGTTAGCCTACATCCACAGTACTCAATTCCCCAACTACCAAAACAACCCCTACACCTCCCAGAGGCATGCACACAAGTGGAGAGCCCTCAGAACCAGTGCGGCCAAAGCACCAACCAACCAGACATCGTCAAAACCCAATGACAATGGGGCCATACATGACCCCATTACCCCCTAGGGGGCACGCACACTTCCCCATCCCCTCCATGCCCATACACGTCAGAAAAATATAAATACTTAACCACATGTACATATACACGGGTAGTCCGACATCGGCCATACATAAATGACCTAAAGTGATTATAATGGAACTTATCTATCTATCTATCACTGACCCTAACTATGTCGGCTGTCATAAGCTCTGGCTCTATGATTGCTCTTCTTTTCTGCATTACGGGCATTAGGGTTGCTGTGTCTAGGGTCTCCCAGCGGTCGGGTCTTTCTGGGTCCCGGGAAAGCCGTTCTTAATGATTCCGGCCGGCGTCGATCAGGGGGTGGTTAGGGTGTGACTCCCGAATTCGTCGTGTTTGCTGATTCAAAACTGTGGTAGGCTCCGTCATATGCTGTGCATCGGGCTCCAGCTACATGGCCAAGAAGGCCGTCCCTAATGTACATCACTACACCTATGAACGACGGTGCACCTCCGCTCGAGTCTGTCTCCGCGATCATTTGGCTCTCCACAACACCCTAAATGACCTTGGTCGCCTGCGACTAGCAATGCTTGGCATGCAGCTTGTTATTGGATACGAGGACCAGTCTGGAATGACACACTCGCATGGGAAATGACGTGGTGTAGTACAGATCTTATACATAACCCCTGTCTGAACAGGGACCCACCAAGAAGGTGAGCAAATTGCACGGTGAGCGGGCCCAAATTCACAATTAGTTTCGGGTACGGTCTGATCACTGACCCTGACTACTGTCGGCCTTCATAAGCTCTGGCTCTACGATCTCCCTTCTTTTCTATCCACACTACGTTACATCTATCTGCATGTCTACCAATAACGCGGTCAGCAGTACTACCCAAACTGTCAGGGAATCCGATAACTCAAGTATCATTTTGCTTCTAGTTCTCCATTCTCAGAGATCCCAGTCTTTTCAAGACCAAAGGGCTTATTGACGGCAAATGGACTGATGCCATAGATGGGAAAACCTTCAGAGTGTCCAGTAAACGTCTCGAATAAAAGCTGTACAGCTGCATCTCACAATTGTTGTGACAGATCCCGCCAACGATGAAGTATTGGGAACCGTCCCTGATATGGGTGTCGCTGACACGAAACTTGCTATTGAAGCAGCGGGCGCAGCGTTCAAGACATGGAGCAAAGGCACAGCCAAAGTATGTGTCTTGGGCTATTACAATTCATTCACTATGTTGAAAAATGACACGAAAAGGTCCGTCACGATATTCTGAAGAAGTTGTTTGATCTTATGAATGAAAATGCGGATGACTTGGCTCGAATAATTGTAATCCTTTCCTCTCCACAATCTGTCACTTGATTTCGACACCTTACATTATAGACGCTGGAGCATGGCAAAATCTTTTCCGAAGCTAAGGCAAGTTTTTCAGGTTCATCTCCAGGACACCTCCTTATGCAGGGCTTGTAGTGGGAGGTTGAGTATGCAGGTTCTTTCATTGAGGTTAGTGTTCTTCCATAATCTCTTGCCAATCAATTGACGCTCCTTCAGTGGTTTGGTATGCCCCCTATTCTGCAGTGAGTTAGAAGCTGCTCAATCGATCTTGATAGCCGAGGAGGCGGTGCGGACATATGGAGGTGACAAGATTGCAATAATCGAATTTAGATACATGTCTGAGCTTTGCAATCCAGAGACTATCCCGGCACCACTCCCGAACACTCGCTTTGTTGTCATCAAGCAACCAATTGGTAAAATCTCTCTTCACATGTGCCTCAGGTCGTGGTGAATCTCACCTATGTTGTCACAGGTGTGGTGTTAGTACCCAATTTTCTTTCTCGCGTATAGTTGTACTATCCCGCTCACACCTTGTTATGAAAGTGGAGCGATAACTCCCTGGAACTTCCCGTTGGCTATGATAACGCGTACACTTGGCCCTGCATTGGCGGCTGGTTGTACCGTGGTGCTTAAGCCTTCCCCGGAGACCCCATACTCAGCCCTCGCGCTCACAGAGTTGGCCCGACGCGCCGGTGTCCCTGACGGCGTGCTTAACCTTGTTACTACCTTCGAACATGTGAAAGATGTTGGTACAGAGCTGTGCGAAAACAAGACCGTCAAGAAAATTACATTCACTGGCTCCACGCCTGTTGCCAAGCTCTTGTATAAGCAGGCGGCAGGAACAATGAAAAAGTAAGTAAAGTTGATTACATGAGAGCGTTCTCACTTGTTGGATCAGGGTTTCCTTCGAAGCAGGCGGCAATGCTCCCGTCATAGTCTTCGACGATGCAGACATTGACGCAGCTGTCACAGGTCGGTGCCTTCCAATAGATCATGAATTGCGTCGCCCACGCAAAGCCTCATTATCCATCTATCCACAGGTATTACTTGGGGCAAGTTCCTCGGTAGTGGTCAAGCGTGCGTCAGCCCTAACCGGATTTTCGTACACTCGTCTATATACGATGACTTTGCTGCTCGGCTGACTGCACACGTGCGCTCATTCAAGATGGGAGACGGCCTGCAGGAAGGAATGTAAGAGAAGCGTGTGAGTTGATCACTTGACGGCTCACTGTAACCTATTGCAGCACACATGGACCCCTCATTCATTCGGGCGCTGTGAATAAGGTAGAGCGACATGTGAATGATGCCATCCAGCGAGGCGCGAAGGTACTCATAGGTGGTTCCCGTCTCAACCGACCTGGCTCCTTCTTCGAGCCGACCGTACTCGCCGACGTTCCTAGCACCGCACAGCTTACTAGGGAAGAGACTTTCGGCCCTCTGGCCGCGCTAATCAAGTTCGAAAAGGAGGAAGAAGTGATCAAAGTAGCAAACAACTCGGACGCGGGTCTTGCAGGTTATTTTTTCTCGAAGGATGTGAGTCGCGTGTGGAGAGTTGCTGAGGCACTGGAAGTCGGTGTGGTTGGCGTTAACGGAATGGCGGTCGCACTGGTTAACAGTCCGTTTGGAGGGACCAAGGACAGTGGAATAGGATCGGAAGGATCGCACGGTATTGAAGAGTATATGAATACGAAGACAATTTCACTGGGTAACCTGTAATTAGTTTATCTTCATTGCTCCACATATAGTAGAGCAAAAGTATAAGATTCTGTTGAAAGAGAGGAAGGGTCGAGGTTAACTATTCTTGAATCCAATATTGCTTTTTCTAAAGAACGAAGATGCGGAATGGGCGCAGCAGTGCGAGGAAGAGCGCTAGCACACTTTGAAATTACAAGATCGGGCAGGTAGCATGCGCACCGCCATGTTGATAGTTTAGGATTATTCATGTAGAACATGATAGGAGGGAAAGAATGTGAGCAGAGTTGGTGAGCTAATGGAGGACAGGGGATATGATAGCCAAATGAGTCCTCAGGGAGCACATATGGAGGAAGGGGAGTGGTTGAAGAGGGAGGAAAGCAAGAAGCTGAAGTGGAGGGGAGTGGGGCAAGATAAGGAGGAATAAATTCAGATGCAGGTATTTGAGAGGCAACATATGGAGGTAGTACATCAGTTCCCCCCTCCATCAGTGTTTTGGAACCCGCAAAATTATGGTGTTAGGGCAAACTCTAAATCACCACAATTCCATGAATGAACAGCTGAGAAGAATATCAAACCCTGCTGCAGTACAACTCCAGAAACAATTTAATGTTTGTACTTTGGTTACAATCCTTTGTATTGGTCAATGCAGACTATATGCAGAAAAGTAATACATTTCTTAGCAGCAAGAAATGAATAAGACTTCCAGAGTCTAGAGTTCACGGACACTTAGGGGTCCAGATATTCCAAAAAGAGGGGAATGCACTTAGAGGCTAAAGGAAGTAGGTGGATGAATCCAACCATCCAACCAGTGGCACTCTGAAGCAGGTAACTAGTCTAGCAACTGCTTCACACGAGTTCAAGCTTCTAATGCTCTGCAAAGGCAGTACACACTAGTAACTTAAACAAGAGCACTAATGGCAGGACTATCAACAGGCGATCTCACTCTGTAGATTTGTAGTCATGTGAGGCAGATACTGCACTCAAGCCCAAAGCAGGAATATCACTACTTTGAGTGCAATCAAGTACAGTTACACAACTGTAAAAGATCCTTGAACTGGTAATCAACAGTTACTGAGATATAGAGGATGACACTGTATGTCACTCTAGTCACACTGGTGTGCAGAAGATGGGTAGGATATGATGAATATGTTACTATTTACAGGGGCTGAGTAATGGTTCTGGAATATTCTATCTATTAATAGATGCAAACTACTGGAAGGTTGTGGAAGGTGGAAGAAAGGGGTAGAATATTCCAAGCCAATCACAGGTTCTGATCACTGGACTAACACTGATCAGGAGCTGAATAATGGTTCTGGAAAGTTCTATCTAATAATAGAAGGAAACAGCTAGAATGTTATGGAAAGGGGTAGAATATTCCAAGGCAATCACCTGATCTGATCACCCATCAGCTGATTTGATCCCTGAACTAGGCACTGATCAGGCAAAAAGAAGGGTGTCCACCCTGTTTTCTGCACTGGTTTGGACAGCCATGGATAGCCAGATCTCAGGTGATGATCTCCATGGAAAATAGTGCCCTGAGAGGCTGTGGTTGTCAAGTTAGAAAATATTTATTGATCAGAGACATCTGAGCTTGAATTCAGGCTGAATGCCTGGTCCAAAGGTGGAGAGCTGGCTGTGGGAAGGTTTGTGGGCGCCTATGGGTCCACAACTGTAGCACAGCAGAAATAAATGATTCTGGGCCAAGTTCTGCATGGAATATTCCTGAAAAAATATGGAAAAATAGAGAATATTTGAATAAGTCCATTCCAGGTACAAGCATCAAATATATGCTGATATTTAGGAATGGAAAAGCAAAGTATAGCACATTGGTTTATGCTAAGGTCTGTCTACCCACACATGGACCCACATACTTGGGAAGATCTCAGATACAGGTATTAGTGAGGGTGCAGCACATAAGCTGAAGCCAAGTCCATTCTGACCATCTCCAACCCCAACTCCAACTCTGACCACAAAGCTCCAATCCAACAGACTTAGTGCATAACAGCAACAAAGCAGATCAATCCAGCAAACCTTCCCATCAGACCACACAAACTAAGTATTTGAACATATTGACCATCTCCTATCATTCTAATGACATGCCCTGAGTTGGAAGTGAGACTTTCAATTTGAAGAATATTGCTGGTTTGTCAACAATCAAAAGAGCTTCCTGAGGGGACTACAGTCCTTGTCACTTTTATAATACATATGGAGTTATGAGAGACAGTGGCACAATGTCTGCTGACAAAAAAAAGAGTAGAAGTAATCCTAGCTCACCTTCAATAACAAGGGAGGGGTTACATGAAAGCAATCTCATTCAACCTACAAGAAGTTGTCATCCTTGACAAACTACTGCCTAAAAATGACATTGACAATAAAATTTTGCAGAATGACTTGGATGAAGATGTATTCATGTAACTGGCATTTGTGTAATCATGTCAAAGCATATAATTATGTGAATGCAATACAATGCTTGAAGCTTTGGCAATTGCCGTGGCAGTCGGCCATCCCTCCTTCATAGAAACAATTGCTAACAAAGCCGATCAGAAACCTCAAGCCGGCTCCAAGAAATGGTTTGTCTCTTGGCATAGCCGAACTGAACCAAGCCAGTGGCAATACTAGCGGCCAACTTGAACCCCAGTCCGCAGTCATGAAGTCGCGTGTAAAGGTAATATTGAACTTCCTTATATCGTACATAAAATGCTTCCCATGATAGACAGATATGAGTAAGACTCGTACGAATACAGCCGAACACCCAATCCGAAGAGTGCATCATGAGGAGTTGACTTACACCTGTCTTATTCCCTAGACCACTGGGATTTATTGATAGTACTTGAGGGAGTTGATCTCGAAGTACGCGGTCTTGAAGGCGCTCGGATTCTGCTGGACGAAGCTTAAACAAGCCTGCGGGCCGCCATTGAAAACGTTACCCTCCCAGGTTCCGCATAGCTCAACTACGACAGACTGAATGTGCGGCCTCCACATATGATATAAGATTATGCTTACTGTTGAAGATGATCGATTGCGGACCAAAGTGAGCATTGATGTCGCAGTCCGTTGAAGCAAGATTTGTCACGGGTGTGCCCCAGCCTCCCGGGTTCGGGTTACCGCTGGTAATGTCACCAGGAATGTGATTGCGATCGAAATGCCACATCTAGAAATACAAGTGTTAAGTGAGTAAGAGTGTGAATAGAAATCAGGCTCACCTTGATGAAGTTGGATGTCCACTCTAGAGCGTAAACACCCCCCCCTTCGTTACTGGCACCGCTTCCAAAGGACGTATTGCTGGGGTCAATGTTGCCGCAAGCTTCGTCGTTGTGCGCCAAAGCATTGCAGTCAGTTCCTTCTGCTGAGTTGAACTGGCCTGTTTGAGGCTGGCTTGTGTCATAGATACATCCTGCCGAGGTATGATAAGACAAGGTGTTCTGGACATTATTTCCGACTCCCTCGTAGATGTCAATTTCGCCCGAGTTGGGCCAGTTGCCGTCCGCTCCGCTGAGCCAGAAGGCAGGCCACGTTCCCTCGCCGTATGGCAAATGAACAGCGTCGAGGATCAACAGACCAAACTGAATAGGCTGCTGGGACGAGATACGAGCAGATGGACGGAGGTTGGTGCCACTGTATGTGAAGGTGGAGTCGACAGAGAGACCTGCAATCAATTCAGTTTTCAGGCCTGCATCAAGAGCAGAGACTGAGTACCGAAATGTCCCTGAGAATTCACCCAGACAAGCCCCTGCTGTTGAGCAGCAGTTCGAGGCATGTAATATGCGGCCGACGGCGCACTTGAACTGCCGGTAGGGTCCGACATTGTGCCATCGTCCCAGAAATTGAATTCGTTGATGAAATCTGATGATGGAATCAATTCTCTGCAAGAATGAAATGTATGACGTTGTCTACGAACCACTTCCTGTGTAAGTCCGAGAGAGTGTGTACCCTCGCACTGAGGACAACGCAGCGAAGAGAGCTAGAAGTGCAAAGGATAGACACATTTGCATTGCAAGTCTGGATGCTTGGAAGCAATCCTGGAGAGTCCTGCCTAACTCGCGCATCCTTCTTATATTTCTGTCCAGGGCGTGCACTGACTTTGCAGACAATTCCTGATCACATGGGTTCCGGCGGCCACTCACGGATTTCCGAGTCAAGAATAGGTTAAAATTCTCTGGGATGAGGGTCCAAATGAGGAGTGACCTGTAGACACAGAGGTTCGTGTCATCTAAGGAGGGTCTAGTGTCGGTTGATGGCCATGTGAAGTGTAGAAAGCGGGAAAATGACGATATTTCACCGCACACGATAGGGACATGTGGGGGTGAAGTGCAACCTGAAGACCAACCGCGCGGAATTCATCAGGAAGGTGAAGCAGCCACACGCGCAACCATACACGTCTGGATGAATAGATTGTGGACAAGCCTCATGTCAACGCAGAACATAGAAATAGGCCATACCGGCACCAATCTGTGTACCATTTTCTGCGCGATGCTGCAGGGTCCAAGTATTGACTCAGCATTCTGGCCATAAGTAAGCTCTTCGCTAGAATATCTATTGTAAGGGTGCGTTCAAATACAGCCGAACTGCGGCCGATATCATGTCGGAGATATATCTCAAGCCTGTGATGTGTTCGCCAGCTCAGAGCAAGGTCAGAATTTGCGCCAAAGGAGAGTGGTCAGCGGGCTCTTTTCATGCTCACAATTGCGTTACACACGTGGAACAGTCTCTACTTGGACCAGGTCCCCAAATATCCTTTCCTTCTCTAGATATGTCAGGGTGTGTTCGTTGATCTTGTGGCTCTCTGTATCTAGGTCTCCATGACGCGTCGGAATGCGCTGAAGCAGTAACTTGGAGAGGATTTGGGAACCTATACGTAGCATCCCTAGAACACATCCTCTGCAACCGATGTCAATAGAATTGGACACTGCCCATTTTCCCGTAGATAATTTGAGACGCCTTGTTAGAGGCATCGATCACAGAGTGCGGACTTCGGAAGTAAGAGACGCGCTCAGCGTGCAGCTGTGCTAAAAAAAAAAACTCCATGAGTTTCACGCAATAATGAGTATAAGTACTCCTAACTGGCAGATACTTCTTCCCATCTTATTAATGGTATTTCCCTGATACGGTCGGTCTCGGTGAGATTTCCATTGTGACAGACTGTGGTAAAGGTTGATGACTCCCCATGTAACGCTGCTATTTTGATCTCACTTTGTGAATAGCTAATGTCTGAGATGCCACGGATCCGCTGGTTGATTTAATCTAGGAGGTGAGGATCCTGAAACGTAAGCCGAAGGAGGAAGAAGCCTCCGTGACTTGCCCGTGACGTCGCAACGCAAGGTGCCTCCTGGAGAACTTTCACTGCATTCACCGGACCAATTGTCCGCGAAGCCATCGTATGGCTAACATCCAGAGTCGTTCGCATGGATATTTCTTCAACAATGCTAATAAGCAGATAACCACGGCTTTCCCTAGTGGCACCTCTAAACATAGGCTGGCATTTCTAACCATACGCCTTGCTTTGCAACTTATTGATAACGCGAAGATGGCCTAGGAAACTATGGTACGTTCGTAGACCTGGAAATCGGAATATGTAAGGTTGGGTGGGCGTACTGATCAGCCTCGGATCTGCACATATGACCATCCGGTCAGCCTGACGACAGAACACCATGCGCATCATCTTTAATAAATTTCGCTGTCCTCTTGATCTTTCGCACCCAGGTCGTCTCCAAATCCACAGGGGGGCACAAAATAAAGACTTTCAAGGTCCTCGTGCTCAGAGTGGCCCGGCAACAGAAACCGCGTGCGCCATGCTATGCAGTGCCTGATCATAAGACCGCCTATTCTGCTACAGGTGTGTGCTGTACGCGCATTGTGTTGACGTGCCATCTATCAGTCAGCTTGGTATTACATGGTAAAGTTGTTCCCACATTTGGACGCGACGTCTCAGTGAGCCACGAGTGCTGCAATTAACCATCTAGGCGGATTATCGGTACCTTACAGCACCCCTAGGAAGAATAGGGGCAGTGCGCGCTAGCGGGACCATAGACAGAGCTAGTGAGGCATTGAGGACGTAGGCTACAAGTGTGTGACCAATGATGCCTCGAAGCGCGTTACCTTGGTTCCGGAGGTTGTAAGTGTTTGTACATGTCAAGCGAGGGTTAGGGCTAGCGTTGCCTTACTGTTCCCCGTGCCGCAATGCTGCTCAACGCCACAGTGAACTTCGTATGCTGTCAAGTATAGCTTAGAGTCTCCCGGCTTCAACCATAAATAGACATGTAGGATCGGGGTCTTGAGCTGTCGAGATAACCGATCTGACTGCCACTATGTGATGCACCTGTTCGCCCAACGGCAAAAAAAATTAGGAATCGACCAAGTCCAGCATGCTCAATATCTAGATACAGGCCCATTTGTCTAGCGGAGGAAGATGAAATGCGAAGGTCCGAACCATTATGGTGGCAACGGACATCGCTCGTGTGTCTGTAAAGCTCTGTATGGCGTAAAGCTATTATATACATCACAGGGCCCTGGAGCGATGAAAATCCAATACAGTATCGTGGAGACAAAACTAGAAACCAAGATAAGTGCATATCCACAGCTATCATTCCTTGTGCGCTACTGGAGGCCCAGGTGGTGGCGCGTAAGAAGGGTACTGCGGGGGAATACCGGGCTAGACAAGCATAACGATAAGTCAATCAACAATTTATATGAATGATCTGGGATATACGGACTTGAGAGTATGGTTCTGATTGATACGCAGGTGCACCGTTATATTGCTCGTAGGATGCATGAACCGGAGGAGGATACTGCGGCCCGTGACCCACTACGTTGGTTGGGTTGTAAGTGCTTTGATTGTTGTTTTGGTTGTAGTTATATCCAGGAGCAGGATAGGTCTGTGTTGCGTTTGCGTTATTAATGTAAGCCTGGTTGGCACGATGGGCACTGCGCCGTCTTGATGCGCCCAACACGACGAAAAAGAGCATAATCAGGAAGAAGACACCGAATGCAATGCCAACTCTGGCGCCGACGGATAATCCTTCGCAAACTTCTCGACCGCGACTAAAAGCCAAACTCAGTCTCGACATAGTGTTCGTGAAGTAGCATCATGAAGACACACCTGTCGATGAAGCAATCGGCACTCACAGCCGGCAAAGCTGAGAGCAATAGCAGACTTGCTGCTGTGCGTTCGAGAGTGGGTCGTATAGTCAATGTCATGAATGGAGGAGTCAGGCTGGGAATGGCGTTGCGGCTCTTATGGGTCCCAGTGGCAGTGTAAAGCGCTGCGGCTCTTATGGGTCCTAGTGGCAGTGTAAAGTGATTACCTCATCACTACGACGTTAGCTGTGTCCCTGGACTGCCCGCATCCTCCACAAGGACAGCGACCTTCTTTATGTAATGCATTGACGTCAATCAATCTTGATGACGAGATGTGTTGTTCAGGCCGTGATATTGGAGATGCAGGGTAGACAAACGACGAAGGAGACCAAAAGACGAGGCGAGAGTGGATCGATCGGCAGACAATCCCTTTTATATGACTCGCCGAATTGAGAGTTCACCCTGAATCCACCCAGTCTATTATTAGAACAGTTTACTTGTATAGCAAGCAGACATCTCTGTAGTTCCCTTCGACTGATAGAAAGTACCTCCGATCCCCTCATAGAGCATCCTTTCAAACAGGCAGACAAGACGCAACTCTAAATTTGTTTCGACCACATTCAAATAAATCCACATACCCAGCCACAGATGTAGTCAGGTGAATTGCGCTAGCAAATTTGTGAGACTTTCTTTGTATGCTCCAGATTCAGGCGGTATCAGCTGAGTATTAGATGGGAGTATATATATACCTAATCAGATGCTGGAGAAGGTAACTACAGAATTACAACGGAAATGTGATCTCGTCTGCGCTGGTCTGAACTCATCTGATACCCACTAACACTCCTAATGCCAGCCACCACCTAACACTGACAACATGCAGCCACTGCATACAGTGAGTAGGTGAAAACGACATTGTCGATTTTCCCATAATAGCTAAAATCCAACTTTCAACATAGCCGTGTTTGTAGCGTCGTCATTGCAATACACGTTGCCAATCCAAGGTGCCTAGGCCGTCCCATGTGAATGTAGCCGCTGTGTCCGAAAACAGCTCAGTCCCCAAGAGATTAATATCCAAATCCAACTGCATCTGCTCCTGCGCCTGCTGCGAAAGGCCCACGTCCGACTCGTCTGCATTCCTCTGATGCTCATGATGTCCCTGTCCATCATGCAGCGGAAGCTGCTGTGGCTGCTGTGAACGCTCCGGGGTCGTGTGCCCGTCCGGATCAGTATCCGACGCCATCAGCTTCGCGTGTTTCTCTGTCCAGATACGGAACAGGGCTTCAAGGACAACCACATACCGCGAAGCGGCATGGTCATACAAAGGCACTGGGTTCCCTTCCATTGCCTTCATGTGCCCAATATTTCCCATGCGCTCGATTGCCTTGCAGATCGCTATCTCTGCATGCTTCGTGAACCCTGCCGGGGAGGGTTCCGCTACTCCGCGTTGACGACCATACTCGTACGACGCGATTCGATGTCTCAGCACAAACATGACCGCGAGGACGACCATGGCGAAGATCCGATCGGGTGCCAGTGCCAGCAGGGGCAGAGTGGCTGCGCCGTGCTGAGTGTCGTCAGTACGCCCTGCGTCAGAGCGCACCTCAGAGAAGGTGTTGAAGAGCCGAATGATCGCATGAGCGTATTTATTCCCCATGACGCTCCATGACCAAAGCGTACCCTTGACCTCATCTGAAGCGGACACCACCGGACAGGCGTAGCAGACAGTGAGGGCGCAATGCGTGGTTAATACTAAACATACATAATGATACTCGAGTTCGAGGACTGCGTAATACACTGCCTTGGATACATCGGACTCGCCTATAAGTTGGCTTCACTGAGCCAGAGCCCGAGTACGTCGTTGAACATGGACTCACTAGATATAGTGCCAAATTCAATTTCCCATTCACCGAGCTTGGTTAAACACATTTGCACAACGTTGATATAATTGAGTAGTGCGTCACGATCCTTGGGTATGGCTCGCGTATTTTTGTCGGAAAAGAGTCCGCGTTCGGAAAGACCAGCAGTCACGATTCTATGCAAGGTCGTTTGAAGGAGGACGAGAATATCGGCAGTACTGCCGTTCGCTAGGGAAAGTCCAGAAGCTGTGCCAAATGCTTGAATGAGGTCTTCCATTGCTGGAGATGGCGTTACATTGCCAGCTCCCAGGGTCAATCTGTGTGTTTGGTCAGGATCGGGAAGAAACGTATGGATTTCATTCACATTGTCTCATTTGCACAAATTGCATACCACTAGGTGATGGGCTGATGAGTCGTGGGAAGCGTCAAGTTGTAGAAAACTTATGCATACCAATCTGATGTGATCTACATTCGTGTTTCTATGCTGGGAATTATCGGTGTCAGAACGGTCATGTGGAACTGTGAACAATTCCTGGTTGACTGAGCTGGCCAGACGCTTTGCACCGTGAACGAGCAGAGCCACGTCGTCCGCGGCGTCGAGGGGCCATAGGATTAGGGTGAGAAGAGCATATAAAGACTCCACAAGCGGGTAGGCGGCGGGATTGGCGAATACTTTACCAACGTGGTGTAATGAGTGTGCTCGCAAATGTTCCATGGATCTCGGGGATATTGCGCCAAGTGACCGAGCGGCAGTTGCATGAATGACGGTGGAGAGAAAAGGGGATACATCGTCCAGCGTGCCATTCTTTCCCAACTTTACAAATGGAAGCCAAGGGGAATAATGAATTCGAAAACTGACTTTTGTTGGCGAAAATTCAGACAAAGAACGAAGGCAACTCACTGATCCTTTAATATCTTTTCCTCAGTGAGGGTCAATATTTTTGTTTCTGGGGAAACGTTTTCTTGCAATGGTGAGCTGTTGCCCTGGCTTCGCCGCACAAGTGTCTGGAGAAGGGTGAGAGGGGCCGCCCAACGTTGCCAGGCGGCGCGAAAGCGCGCTAGGTCGCTATCAAAGGAAAGATCTCGGAGCATGGGAAGGAGAGTCGATTCCACGGTGGAGAGGGCTTCTGGGGAGAGTGACAGCTTGGGAGCTGCCGCTTTCCTGATATCCGCTGGATTGACCTGTGAGGAAAAAGTGGGCCTGCTGCTAGCCCCCGAAGGGCCGGCGGATGCAGGTGCTCGGATATCCCGAGAAACCATCTCTGTAGAGTTCTCCAGAACATGCAGAGCGGCGTCACCTAGAGATCTGAAACCAGAGTGTTAACAGTTACAGAGCGAAATGACTGCTCCATTATTCACCCGCGGTGTATCCGACGTTCATTGCGTGGGAGGATGGGGCGCGGTCTTCTATACTTGGAGCTTTCCACAAGTAACCCACCGGTTTCGACTATGCAAGGTATGCCAATGACGCCACAGCGATGGCACCCATTTGTTTCCCCTGCTAGTCTTTCACAACGACTCTTCTGCTTTCGACAGGCATTGCATGCTTTGGATGCCTTGGATCTCCGACGATTAATTATTGAGGGAGGTTCGGGATTGTCGTGCGGACGTCTAATAGGGTTACTCAAGTCCATGGTCGGGATAGGTCTCGATGCCAGCGGATGAACTTTTGGTCACGGGCGCCTAAACGGAGGGGACTCCTATTGGACACCTTCTCCCGATACCGATGGAACATGGTCAGAATACCATACTGTACCTTCACTTCATTATCACAAGACTTCTGTGAGCTCCCACACACCATTTTGAACTTGCACCTACATGTGTCTTTTACTAGTTGGCATATCAAGGACTACACCGTTGCTTCCATTCTCGACATCCATGAAGTACATGGAGTGGTCCCACTGAAAACCTGCGATGTGTGACTATGTATGGGAAACAGACCGGAGCATAGAAGGTTTGGTATATACGGCCTCAATGTATATAAAAAAATTGTCCCCAATTGCCACAGAATGTGAAGACACTCGCACTTGCCCTGAAATTTGAAGCAACCCTACTGTACCTTGAGATGCCTTAAAAGAGGACACGGACGAGAAATAACAGCCTAGAGTGGCCTGGGGAGAAGGCACAGACGAAAAGCGGGGAAAATTACTCTCTCGAGGCCTGTTCCGATCTCCAGAGAGCTATGACCTAGGCCAGGGCCAAAAACGGACGAAAAGTGGCAAAAGCTTGAAATTTTGGAACAGGCCTTGGTAGCGATTGTCAGGGGTCCTGCTGACACAAGTTGAGGTGAACTACAATGAATCCAAGCCTATTCGAAAGCTGGCCTACCTGCCAACCGTGCGCGTGAATAGCGGCCACTAGCCACGGTGGCAGCAGGCACTGTTGGAAGAACTCCGTATCATCGAGGAAGTAGAATAGAAGTTGCTGTACTATACGGTTCTTTAGATTCTACCCTTATATACAATTCTCTAGTTCTATATTTAATATTATACCGCATGATACTTGTGAATTCTCGCATTGCCGGATCCCTCGATGGTATAGATACTCGCCCCTTCGTTAGAGTACGCAACAGGTGCGTCAATTGATCCCTTGATTCTGATGCTGATTGACAGCACTCCGACTTATAACCAGTCCCTAAGGCGCCAGCACTGCAGACAAGTGACCAATGTCACCGCCGAGAAGTGCTCGCCTTCTAGTACTGGTTACAGCGGAGCGGGCACTGAAAATCGTCGTCAGACAACACTTCAGTAAGGAGCCATGTATACATTATTTTCATGCGTATTAGAACACTGGTACTCAATAATGTCTGAGCACATTGCGCTGACTGAAGAAAAAAAGTAAATTTATTGCTGTAGATCTTCATCAACCTGAGGATCCACAAAGATGGACCTCACAAATACTTCACTCCTATCCACAATTTCCAGCTGGTTGCCCCTCTTCACATGGCCAATTATGGAGCCTATTTCTTGTTGAACATAGATGCATCAACATGTTTGTTTGGATTCACAGCAGTCCACAGTCTGACAGCCAGCTGCTGCAGCACTAACTGTTTATGGCTGCTGCCAGAGAGGTATACAAGAAAATTTTCATTTGTTTTGATTTTCCCTCAGTCTTCATACAATTGAAACTGAGGCTCATGTTGGAAGGAACACGCTTGCATGTTCTGTTGGGTCCATGGCAGTCCACAAACTTACACAGTCAGTTGCAGTTGTACTAACTGTTTATGGATATGGCACCAAACAGGTATATAATGATAGACAATTTTCTTAGTAGAGTTTTCCCTCAGTCTTCATACTATCAAGACTGAGTCTCTCATTTCATAGCTCCCACTGCGCTTTACTATTTCAACAGGTTATGGGCCCTGTTGCCTAAACCATAGATCACTATTGAAGTCATGTCTAATTCAACAACTACTCCACCCTTTGACAAGCTATCAGACTGCCTCTATGACATTCCTTATCTGGATGGTGATGGTTCTAATTACCAAGCATTGAAATACCATGTACAAACCATTCTTGAACTACAAGGTTTGTGGAAGGCTATTGAAGGAACTGAAGCAGACAATGACCAGATCCAAGATGCACATGTGCAAATCATCCTGACTCTGAAGGATGAGCCATTGTGTTAAGAAAAGATATGGAGGGGTGTTGTGGGTGAGTGTAAAATGATGGTGAGGGATGGTGGCGAAGTAGATTTTGAATAGGGGAGCAATTACTGCAAGGATGCAGATATATGCGGGGTCGATGGAAAGATATTGTTTAGTAGAGTAATGTTACCAAATATCAGAATATTTGGTTAAGAACTGGGACTTCTGCGAAATATTTGAGCAGAAATGGGAATAGCAACACTTCGAAAAAGTGTTTGCTTAATAGAAATGGATGTAATGATCCAAATCGTTCGTAATTTGAGATAGCAATAGTTGATGCAATATCATAATGGGATATGCAAAAGATTTCCAATCGAATAGGTCGTTTAGGAGTTATTCCAGGAACGACAGAAAGTTGACACAAGCTGTTTGTTTGCAGCTTGGAAGGGATTAAGAGTAGTGAATCTCCTTATTGATACTCGTACACAGTTGTAGTTAATATACAATTTGACAATCACATGATAAAAAAGCCTTTTAGTAAGATTGAAACATATGATAAAAGAAATGATGTGGATACTGATAATATGTGATGTCATGGGGAAAAACTTTTTACAGAGAAAGGAGTTTTTACCCGTTTGACTTGAGGTTTATGACGAATGAAAATCATCATAATACCTCCCTTTTTGAGTAGTAGCCACCCCCGTAGAACGAAAGGATGGCTCACAAAATAAAATCGAAAAACACCTTCTCCTCATCCCTTAATCAAAAAATTCCCAAACTTTTCACAACTTTTTCTTATCATAAAACTCCCCCTTCTTGCTCCAATAGATTGTAATATTCCTTGAATAAATTCTTGACACATTGAACAGCATCATTGGAGTCACCTCAACTTGTCAAGAGGTTACCTTGTCAAGGAGCTAGCAACCAAGAAGTTGATGGGGTAAATCTTAGTCGATATACAAACTACTGTAACATACAGAGAGTAGCCCATATGTTACAATAGAGAAGTGGGAAGCAGATTGGAGGATCATATGGTGCAAGGTAGAGAATTACATATTGGCAACTTGTAAGAAGGAGCTGCATGTTGCTAGGTCAGTGATCCAGCTTTGCAAGTGTGAGATGGAGAAGGCAGTGGCAGAACAGCAGGACAAGGAGGAGGAGAGGGAGCACTTGGAGGCCACATCAAAAAGGAGTAGACCACCCAAGGCTCTGGCTCCAACAGAGCCATTTGGTGGGCCCAGTGTAATTTGCAACTTGTGTCATGATGCAGGTGTGGAGTGTGTATGGCCCACTGGTCCAACCCATCACCTTTGGTCCTGCAATTGTTGTCAGGGTTGGAAAGGAGGGTGTAGGGTCAATGGGAAGTTTGATCCCCAAAGTTGGAGTGTCAAGCTCTGACTAGTGGTACAAGGAGGTGTGGAGAAAGAACCAGAAGGTCATCCGACCAAAAAGTAGCAGACAGAGATGGGTGCTGTGGCAGCTGGAGGTAGCAGTGTCGGATTGGAAGGAGCAATGACTGGCACAGGTACAGGGTGCGTCTCTGCACCCAACAGTACTGTGGGCCAGCTTATCTGGCTGGTTAACCTGCAGTCAGAGCACCTCCAGTGAATGGAGGGGTTGTTAGTGGAGTTAGTGAAGACAATGAAACAGAAGAAGGTTCTAGAGAGTTGGTGGACTGCTGAGTTGTGTCAGCTGCAGAAGTTCATGGCTCCCTTGGATGAGGATTCGGACATGGGTGTTTTGGAACCCACAAAATTATAGTGTTAGAGCAAACTCTAAATCACCACAATTCCATGAATGAACAGCTGAGAAGAATATCAAACCCTGCTGCAGCACAACTCCAGAAACAATTTAATGTTTGTACTTTGGTTACAATCCTTTGTATTGGTCAATGCAGACTATACACAGAAAAGTAATACATTTCTTAGCAGCAAGAAATGAATAAGACTTCCAGAGTCTAGAGTTCATGGACGCTTAGGGGTCCAGATATTCCAAAAAGAGAGGAATGCACTTAGAGGCTAAAGGAAGTAGGTGGATGAATCCAACCGTCCAACCAGTGGCACTCAGAAGCGGGTAACAGCAATGTGTGAAGTAGTCTAGCAACTGCTTCACACAAGTTCAAGATTCTAATGCTCTGCAAAGGCAGTACACACTAGTAACTTAAACAAAGAGCACTAATGGCAGGACTATCGACAGACAATCTCACCCTGTAGATTCATAGTCACACGAGGTAGATACTACACTCATGTCCAAAGCAGGACAATCACTACTTTGAGTGCAATCAAATACAGTTACACAACTGTAAGCGACCCTTGAACTGGACAATCAACAGTTACTGAGATATAGAGGATGACTGTATGGGAACCACCTTTTCCCTATCAAATTCCATTTATGCAGCACCAATGTGCTATTCTTTGCTTTTCCATTCCTAAATATCAGCATATATTTGATGCTTGTACCTGGAATAGACTTTCAAATATTCTCTATTTTTTCATATTTTTTCAGGAATATTCCATGCAGAACTCAGCCCAGAATTATTTATTTCTGCTGTGCTACAGTTGTGGACCCATAGGTGCCCACAAACCTTCCCACAGCTGGCTATCCACCTTTGGACCAGGCATTCAGCCTGAATTCAAGCTCAGATGTCTCTCAATAAATATTCTCTAACTTGACAACCACAGCCTCTCAGGGCACTATTTTCCATGGAGATCATCACATGAGATGTGGCTATCCATGGCTGTCCAAACCAGTGCAGAAAACAGGGTGGACACCCTTCTTTTTGCCTGATCAGTGCCTAGTTCAGGGATCAAATCAGCTGATGGGTGATCAGATCAGGTGATTGCCTTGGAATATTCTACCCCTTTCCATAACATTCTAGCTGTTTCCTTCTATTATTAGATAGAACTTTCCAGAATCATTATTCAGCTCCTGATCAGTGTTAGTCCAGTGATCAGAACCTGTGATTGGCTTGGAATATTCTACCCCTTTCTTCCACCTTCCACAACCTTCCAGTAGCTTCCATCTATTAATAGGTAGAATATTCCAGAAGCATTACTCAGCCCCTGTAAATACAATATATAAGGAGGCCATTCTGCCTCTGAAATAGAAACATATCCATCATATTCTACCCATCTTCTGCACACCAGTGTGACTAGAGTGACATACAGTGTCATCCTCTATCTCAGTAACTGTTGATTACCAGTTCAAGGATCTTTTACAGTTGTGTAACTATACTTGATTGCACTCAAAGTAGTGATTGTCCTGCTTTGGACATGAGTGTAGTATCTACCTCGTGTGACTATGAATCTACAGGGTGAGATTGTCTGTCAATAGTCCTGCCATTAGTGCTCTTGTTTAAGTTACTAGTGTGTACTGCCTTTGCAGAGCATTAGAATCTTGAACTTGTGTGAAGCAGTTGCTAGACTACTTCACACATTGCTGTTACCCGCTTCTGAGTGCCACTGGTTGGACGGTTGGATTCATCTACCTACTTCCTTTAGCCTCTAAGTGCATTCCCCTCTTTTTGGAATATCTGGACCCCTAAGCGTTCGTGAACTCTAGACTCTGGAAGTCTTATTCATTTCTTGCTGCTAAGAAATGTATTACTTTTCTGCATATAGTCTGCATTGACCAATACAAAGGATTGTAACCAAAGTACAAACATTAAATTGTTTCTGGAGTTGTGCTGCAGCAGGGTTTGATATTCTTCTCAGCTGTTCATTCATGGAATTGTGGTGATTTAGAGTTTTCTCTAACACCATAATTTTGCGGGTTCCAAAACTGACACTGTATGTCACTCTAGTCACACTGATATGCAAATGATGGGGTAGAAATGGTTATTTATTCAGAGGTAGAATGGGCTCTCTTTATATTGTATTTACAGGAGCTGACTAATACTACTGGAAACTTCTGGAAGCTAGTGTAATATGTGAGAAGGGGGTGGAAGTTTCCTAGCCAATGAGCTGCTTGGATTTGCTCTGACTCATGGCATGAGTCATGGATGGAGTCATAGTGTGACTCAGAGCAGGAGTCATAGTATGAGTAATCACAGGAGTCATGGTATGAGTCATGGAAGGAGTCATAGCATGAGTCATGGCAGGAGTCATTGCATGAGTCACCATTACCCAAATAACTCAGTCAATACTTCGTTTCCCAGGATGATCAGCACAGCTATGGGTAGGCACAGCTTCTATTGAACTCTCCACTGAAAATGGAGTCAGGAGGTGCAGTGGTTGCGAAGATATTGAGGATTTACTGGCAGTGGTGACCAGATTGAGTCGGAGATTGAAATGAGTCATGTGATTGAAAATGAGTCAGTTGTCTGGGTGACTCCGGCTGACTTTGAAGCTGCTGACATCTGCGAAGGTTTGTGGGTCCATGTGGGTCCCAAAACTTCACCCAGCAGAACAACAAGATTGTGGACTCATTTCTGCATGGAAAATTCCAGAAAAAATATGAAAAAATAGAGAATATTTGAATGGCCCTGAATCAAGAGAAAGCAGCACATATATGCTGATATTTTAAGGCCATGAAGCAAAATTATACAGTTTTGGGACTTTAAACAAGATCTTTTAAGGGAAAACCAGTTCCCATACAGGTGATCTTTGGACAATCCTTGGCAATGTGACCTACTCATCCACAAAAGAGACAGAGGTTCTGCTCAATATGACGCTGTTGTTCCTGTGGAGTAAGTTTACCATCTTTATCAAGCTTGGTAGAGAGGTTGGAGGTCTGCTTTGAAGTTCTGAGGTAGAGGCTATAGGGGGGTTGGATCTGGGGTTACTGGATTTACCGGAGTTGGACTGCTTCTTGTTGTTGCTGCCCTGGGTGTTGGAGGATGAAGTGGACTTGCCCTTGTCATTGGACTTGTCCTGGTTCTTATCTGAGGAGGTCTCTTGAGCTACCTTGGAGCATTGTTCTCAATATCGAGCATTGATAGACTGTACTAAAGTCCTGAGTTCAGATAGGGTGACTGGTTTGCCTACTCTGGCAACTTCATCCATAATTCAGGATGGAAGGCCATTGTATAACTGGTGTCAAAGTGCAGTGTTTTCCCATTGGACATGAGCAGCTAGTCGATTGAACTCAACTAGATACTTAGTGATCCTCTGGTTATCACACATTCAGAGATTCTCAGGTTTAGCCTCAGCTTTGGCCTCCAGGTCATGAGGTCCAAAATTGGTCTTCAATTTGGACACAAACTCGGAGTAGTCATCTAGCCAAGAGGCTTTGAAATCGGAGGTCAGGGTGGGTTTGAACCAATCAAGTGCAGTTCCAACTCTGAGTTTTGCAGTATTACCATGATCACCCGATCTCCAGCCATTTTGGGCAAAATCGCACACAAGGGTTAATCCAACAAGACTATGTATGGCCAAAAATGCAAGAGTACATTCAACACTACTGTAACTCTTGTACCACCTGTATGCGCTCAAAATCACAAAGGCACAAACCCTATTAAACAAGATAGAGCATAAGTAACTTTAGCACTACCATTGGAGAATGCATCAGGACGGTCATGGAAATTGAGGGTGCATTGTGTAAGAAAGGGCTGGAGTTTGTGGGAATTGGATCCATCAAAGGTATCTGGTTCTTGGACCTTGGTCTGAGAGGACTTCTTTGGGGATGATATGGAGTTAGCCAACATACTGAGGGCTTCTGAAAGGTTAGGGACTGGGATGGATGAGGGATTGGCTGGAGGAGTGCCTTCCTGGAGTTCAGCCTCAAGCTCCTGATCAGATACCAGAGCTTCTCCAGGAACTTCCTCAATGGTGGCAGGTGGTACTCCCATTCGGATGGAGGTTTGTGTGCTTCGGGGGGGCATGATGATTGAGGGTAGTAGTTTGTATATACTGTTAAAGGCTGGAAAACTTAGGGTTCAAAGGGAATAACCAGAGTTTGGCTGCTAATAAAGAAGAGGTAGGGACTTCACTGTCCCAGTTCAACTGGAGACAGAATGAGACAATAACTATTGAGTTGGATTGAGTGGACTTGGCTTCAACTTGTGTGTTGCACCCCCTCAGATCATCAGTTCAATATTTTGGAGTTTGGAGTATGGAGTTAGATCAAGGATCCAGAGTTTGACTTGTCAAGAAAGTACTTGCCAAGAAGCTAGCAACCAAGAAGTTGATGGGGCAAATCTTAGTCAATATACAAACTACTGTAATAGACAGAGAGTAGCCTGTATAAGTATGTGGAGAATTGAATGATGAAACTAAAAGCGATAAGACATTAGGATGGATATGGAGTATAACATGGAAAGGAGTTTGGAGTTCAGACCCAAGTCTGAATTAAACTAAGCAATATAAGAGAAGAAGGTTTGTTATAACCCATAAGAAGAAACCACTTATAAGGAGAACAATAATGAAGTTTAGGGTTGATGGAGGTAGAGTTGATGGAGAATGCAGATGAAGGAGATGGAGATCTGGAGATTGGACTTGGTATTACAGGATGTAACAATGATGAAACTCCTCACTTAGAGACAAGTCTGGTTGTATGGGAACCACCTTTTCCCTATCAAATCCTATTTATGCAGCACCAATGTGCTATACTTCACGTTTTCATTTCTAAATATCAGCATATATTTGATGCTTGTACCTGGAATGGACTTATTCAAATATTCTCTATTTTTCCATATTTTTTCAGGAATATTCCATGCAGAACTCAGCCCAGAATCATTTATTTCTGCTGTGCTACAGTTGTGGACCCATAGGTGCCCACAAACCTTCTCACAGTCAGCACTCCACCTCTGGACCAGGCATTTGACCTGAATTCAAGCTCAGATGTCTCTGATCAATAAATATTCTGTAACTTGACAGCCACAGCCTCTCAGGACACTATTTTCCATGGAGATCATCACATGAGATGTGGCTATCCATGGCTGTCCAAACCAGTGCAGACAACAGGGTGGATACCCTTCTTTTTGCCTGATCAGTGCCTAGCTCAGGGATCAGAGCAGTGTTACACACTAGGTCCGATTGGGGGTCGGAGATTGGGTCGGAGGTTTGGTCGGAGGTTTGTGTATGGGAACTGGTTTTCCCTTAAAAAGATCTTGTTTAAAGTCCCAAAACTGTACAATTCCGCTTGATGGCCTTAAAATATCAGCATATATCTGCTGCTTTCTCTTGATTCAGGGCCATTCAAATATTCTCTATTTTTTCATATTTTTTCGGGAATTTTCCATGCAGAAATGAGTCTACAAACTTATTGTTCTGCTGGGCGAAGTTTTGGGACCCACATGGACCCACAAACCTTTGCAGATGTCAGCAGCCTCAAAGTCAGCCGGAGTCACCCAGACAACTGACTCATTTTCAATCACATGACTCATTTCAATCTCCGACTCAATCTGGTCACCACTGCCAGTAAATCCTCAATATCTTCGCAACCACTGCACCTCCTGACTCCATTTTCAGTGGAGAGTTCAATAGAAGCCATGCCTACCCATAGCTGTGCTAATCAGCTTGGGAAACGAAGTATTGACCGAGTTATTTGAGTAATGGTGACTCATGCAATGACTCCTGCCATGACTCATGCTATGACTCCTTCCATGACTCATACCATGACTCCTGTGATTACTCATACTATGACTCCTGCTCTGAGTCACACTATGACTCCATCCATGACTCATGCCCTGAGTCAGAGCAAATCCAAGCAGCTCATTGGCTAGGAAACTTCCACCCCCTTCTCACATATTCCACTAGCTTCCAGTAGTTTCCATCTATTAATAGGTAGAAGTTTCCAGTAGTATTAGTCAGCTCCTGTAAATACAATATAAAAGGAGCCCATTCTGCCTCTGAAATAAATAATAACTTCTACCCCATCATTTGCACATCAGTGTGACTAGAGTGACATACAGTGTCATCCTCTATATCTCAGTAACTGTTGATTGTCCAGTTCAAGGGTCGCTTACAGTTGTGTAACTGTATTCGATTGCACTCGAAGTAGTGATTGTCCTGCTTTGGGCGTGAGTGTAGTATCTACCTCGCGTGACTACAAATCTACAGGGTGAGATTGTCTGTCAATAGTCCTGCCATTAGTGCTCTTGTTTAAGTTACTAGTGTGTACTGCCTTTGCAGAGCATTAGAATCTTGAACTTGTGTGAAGCAGTTGCTAGACTACTTCACACATCGCTGTTACCCGCTTCAGAGTGTCACTGGTTGGACGGTCGGATTCATCCACCTACTTCCTCTAGCCTCTAAGTGCATTCCCCTCTTTTTGGAATATCTGGACCCCTAAGCGTCCGTGAACTCTAGACTCTGGAAGTCTTATTCATTCCCTACTGCTAAGAAACGTATTACCTTCCTGTGTATCGTCTGTATTGACCATTACAACGGATTGTAACCAAAGTACAAACGTTAAATCGTTTCTGGAGTTGTGCTGCAGTAGGATTTGATATTCTTCTCAGCTGTTCATTCACAGAATTGTGGTGATTTAGAGTTTGCCCTAACACCATAATTTTGTGGGTTCCAAAACAGTCAATGCAGACGATACGCAGGAAGGTAATACGTTTCTTAGCAGTAGGGAATGAATAAGACTTCCAGAGTCTAGAGTTCACGGACGCTTAGGGGTCCAGATATTCCAAAAAGAGGGGAATGCACTTAGAGGCTAGAGGAAGTAGGTGGATGAATCCGACCGTCCAACCAGTGACACTCTGAAGCGGGTAACAGCGATGTGTGAAGTAGTCTAGCAACTGCTTCACACAAGTTCAAGATTCTAATGCTCTGCAAAGGCAGTACACACTAGTAACTTAAACAAGAGCACTAATGGCAGGACTATTGACAGACAATCTCACCCTGTAGATTTGTAGTCACGCGAGGTAGATACTACACTCACGCCCAAAGCAGGACAATCACTACTTCGAGTGCAATCGAATACAGTTACACAACTGTAAGCGACCCTTGAACTGGACAATCAACAGTTACTGAGATATAGAGGATGACACTGTATGTCACTCTAGTCACACTGATGTGCAAATGATGGGGTAGAAGTTATTATTTATTTCAGAGGCAGAATGGGCTCCTTTTATATTGTATTTACAGGAGCTGACTAATACTACTGGAAACTTCTACCTATTAATAGATGGAAACTACTGGAAGCTAGTGGAATATGTGAGAAGGGGGTGGAAGTTTCCTAGCCAATGAGCTGCTTGGATTTGCTCTGACTCAGGGCATGAGTCATGGATGGAGTCATAGTGTGACTCAGAGCAGGAGTCATAGTATGAGTAATCACAGGAGTCATGGTATGAGTCATGGAAGGAGTCATAGCATGAGTCATGGCAGGAGTCATTGCATGAGTCACCATTACTCAAATAACTCGGTCAATACTTCGTTTCCCAAGCTGATTAGCACAGCTATGGGTAGGCATGGCTTCTATTGAACTCTCCACTGAAAATGGAGTCAGGAGGTGCAGTGGTTGCGAAGATATTGAGGATTTACTGGCAGTGGTGACCAGATTGAGTCGGAGATTGAAATGAGTCATGTGATTGAAAATGAGTCAGTTGTCTGGGTGACTCCGGCTGACTTTGAGGCTGCTGACATCTGCAAAGGTTTGTGGGTCCATGTGGGTCCCAAAACTTCGCCCAGCAGAACAATAAGTTTGTAGACTCATTTCTGCATGGAAAATTCCCGAAAAAATATGAAAAAATAGAGAATATTTGAATGGCCCTGAATCAAGAGAAAGCAGCAGATATATGCTGATATTTTAAGGCCATCAAGCGGAATTGTACAGTTTTGGGACTTTAAACAAGATCTTTTTAAGGGAAAACCAGTTCCCACACATTGACCATTACAACGGATTGTAACCAAAGTACAAACGTTAAATCGTTTCTGGAGTTGTGCTGCAGTAGGATTTGATATTCTTCTCAGCTGTTCATTCACGGAATTGTGGTGATTTAGAGTTTGCCCTAACACCATAATTTTGCGGGTTCCAAAACAGTTTGGTCAGAGTCGGAGAAGGAGTCGGGTACATCGTGGGGGTCAGAACGGACTTGGCTTCAGCTTATGTGCTGCACCCTCACTAATACTGGTGTCCGAGATTTCGGAGACGGAGTACGACTTAGAGAGTTAGGATCGGACTTAGGAACTAGGCGTGATTCGATATTCGAACTGGGGAATGAAGTCCCCAGTCAGGCAACTTAAATACATATTTGAAATCTAATAATAATTACTCTGGTGATGGGTCTCCGAGGCCGACGGCCTTACATGAGTATGTCTGAGTCTGATGGGGATGGATGTCCAGGTTCCTATAGTGATGCTGATGCATCAATCGGAACTGGAGACGGATGGGTGGAATTGGCAGTGACAATTGGACAGGTAAATGGAGACGTGGTGGTTTCCAAATGGAGTATAGATTTCATATGCATGGGGATCTGAGTGGATCAGACAGGGATCTGAGCGTTAATGAATATAGTCATAACAATATCTCAGTAACTGTTGATTACCAGTTCAAGGATCTTTTACAGTTGTGTAACTGTACTTGATTGCACTCAAAGTAGTGATATTCCTGCTTTGGGCATGAGTGCAGTATCTGCCTCACATGACTACAAATCTACAGGGTGAGATTGTCTGTCGATAGTCCTGCCATTAGTGCTCTTGTTTAAGTTACTAGTGTGTACTGCCTTTGCAGAGCATTAGAAACTTGAACTTGTGTGAAGCAGTTGCTAGACTACTTCACACATTGCTGTTACCCACTTCTGAGTGCCACTGGTTGGACGGTTGGATTCATCCACCTACTTCCTCTAGCCTCTAAGTGCATTCCCCTCTTTTTGGAATATCTGGACCCCTGTCAGGGTTCATATGACTCAGTTTCTATTTTTAGTACCTTTCTTATCGCCCCTATCAGCACAGCCTGTCAGGGTGTGCTCTCCTATCTCTCCCCTATTGTTCCCCTATCTTGGTTCCCCTATTCCTTGCATCATCTAGTATAAAGACCTTGCCTGGTGCAGCACGGTTTCCTCAGCTTGATCTCTGAGGATATCCACTGTACCAGGTGAGTCACATGTATTTATCAGTGACAAGTGTATAGACTGAGGATATCCACTGTACCAGCTGGCATTATCTCTTATCGGCTCTCACTTATTGAGTATCTTGTTGTTGTGGCCTTGTCATTCAGCGTAGCCCTCACAACCCCTAAGTGTCCATGAACTCTAGACTCTGGAAGTCTTATTCATTTCTTGCTGCTAAGAAACATATTACTTTTCTGCATATAGTCTGCATTGACCAATACAAAGGATTGTAACCAAAGTACAAACGTTAAATTGTTTCTGGAGTTGTGCTGCAGCAGGGTTTGATATTCTTCTCAGCTGTTCATTCAGAATTGTGGTGAGTTAGAGTTTGCCCTAACACCATAATTTTGCAGGTTCCAAAACAACTAAGCCATATCCACAATATATGGACTGAGATTATCCTGTTCAGATTACAACAGTCACCTCAGCCCTTCATTGGTACAAGTTCCTCAGGAAGTCCACACATGCTGATGAACTCAACCCATGATCCAGAGCAGTTCCAGGTGAGTATACTTGCTAGCTATGATGCCTTTTGATAACATTGGTTGTGGTTCTATATGAATCTGAGTGTCATGAACAAAGCATCTTGAACCAAATATTTAAAGGACTAATCGCTCCCAGACTTTCTTGATGGCCCCGGCCGCTTCTACTTCAAAATAGGTGCATCTCTTACATGTTGATTTTACTCTTTTAGTTGGTGTACACAATAGGGACGCGGGTGAATTTGGGCGGTGGCAGTCCAGTCGGATACATCGGACTGGATCGGACGCAATGGTGCTACTAGAGATTTATTGTAAATAGAACTAGCTACTACTGAAGATTGTTTGCACGTACAAAGCGCCAAATTGGAGTACGTCCTCAGACTAGTTTGAGGTGGTGTTGTTCATCTGATTTTGTCCATTTAGACGTGGCGATTCTCACTGCGGCTCAAGAGTCCATCTTCCGAGACGTGCCTCATACGGTGCATAAAAAAATAAGTAAGTGTGGCAGTCCTTAGAGTGGCCTGGAATTAGTCAGGGTTTATTTCCATGCCTTTCTTAACATGTACCTTTTTCCTTATTCCCTAATTGGAGACCCGGTAAATCTCCCGCATTGAAATTGTATTGTGTTGCATCATTATCTTTCGTCGCAATATTCATTCGATGTGCTGTTTTCTTTGCGCACAGTAAGCTTGTCCGTATACCAGCACTTTGTGAACAGGGGACTGTGTCTACAAAAATTGAATGAGAGACACCAGATCCATCGTCTGGCGTTTGACTCAAGCAGGGTGGACGATCGGCGAGACATGACTTCGATAATCTCCATGAGCTTTCGTTGGCACTGAATACCCTTCGCCCGAACCAGGCGTCCCTTATAACGACAGCCAACACGCACTCCAACTCTCGGCACGTGCGGGTCTCTTTCTATGCATCAGCCTGTGACGGACACATGCACAGGGCATTTCAGCCATGACAATCTCTTTCTTGTATAGCTTAGAGAATTGATACGACTTCATTCCCGCAGCTTGTGATCCAATCAACATCCGAAGCTTGGGGCCATGCAGGTGATACGCAAACCCTTTTCGTTCTAACAGCGCAACTGGCACTGACACCATTGTATTTTTATGTGGCGTCTAGTAATATGAACTGCTCTTGGATTGATGATTGGTGTAGTTATCAACGTCACGGAGCGAGTCTCTCCTCCCCAGAGGTGGTGGTTCGCAGCAGCGCAGTGATTGCAATTCAAGCCTCTCTATTACAAGCTAGTACGATCAACATCGCTCAAACTAAATATCTCCAATGGGTCGATTTACCACACGCGTCGCAGCTGTGTTCCCTGACCTTTTACCCAAAAAGAGCAATAGTGGACCGCCCGCAGCAATGCATGCGGAGTCCCAACTGCAGTGCCTCAAGCTCTTCTCAGATATCCAGTGCACAGCCAATGTACGCCAAAGTATTGTTCGTTTTAGAGCACAGCATCATGATAGCATATGCCTCGTGTGCTAGTCCGTGATCTCTCTCAAACACGTCGTGGGCATCAGTAAGACTCTCACGCCTTCCACCGTCGATAAGAAGATAATACGTTGCTTGTTGACAATCATCTCCTTCACACCTTGCTCGCGATCCGTCCTCTTCTTTGCGAAGGTCCAGTATATCACGAGTAAAATCTAGGTAACTGTCCCTATGACCACCCTTGGCACACATGAGTGGAAAATCCACTCCCACCGTCATCAGACGACGTTGGCTGATGAAGAAACAACAGTAAGTAAGACTCCGCATCACAGCGTCTTCCCACCCAAAATGGCTATTCCTCAGGTGACACCAGAAGCACTCAGTTATCCACACTGCAAAGCGTGGCTTATACGAGACAGAACTTGCAGTCTTCCCGGCCATGTTGTTTGTCTTTCAATAGCGGATGGAGAACACTATCATCTATCCGATAAAGATATAGAGGTGTGGGCAACGGCCTTGGTATGTGCAGCTTATGTTATGATAATCATCCGGTGACGTTTATTTGCAGTGTCATGATGTCACAACCCAACCCCCACAATATGTTTTGAAATGCAGGAGGAACTTCAGCATCTACCTTAACTGCCTCGAAGAAGGGAAATTCCACGCAGAGGCTATTCTAGGAGGTATGCATTTCTTATCCTTCGATCAACTCTATTTAAATCGTGCATTGTTGTGATTGATATGATCCTCGAAACCATCTCCCCTTCAGCATTACTTCGCTATAGACATGAAACATCATGGACAACCAAATCCGACCCACCAGGAGGAAACGACTCCTCTTTCACCGATAATACAAATAAGCCGTCCTTTTGGCTGCAGCACCGTCGATATCAACCTGTCAAGGCAATAACATGGACGATGAGGTTGCTCAATACGCAAGATTCATACATTGTCATTCGCGAGCGAATGTGGCACCACCTGCTGCGTCTGAGAGATTGGCAGGAGATGAGGCACTCTGAGGTTGGGAAGGACATGGAAATAAAACTGTTTGAGATACTCAAGGATGCTTTGGAGATATCAAGGTTCATCCTGAGAATTCATTGCTGGAGATATCGCTAATCATATTGACAGGGCATGTTATTCTCGTCGTGCCAATGAAGACGCAGCTTTCATTGGTCTGGAGATTCAGCGATGGATTCTTTCCTGCCCTGGTGCTGTCGTTACCCAGGCGACCGCGCCTTGGCTCTGTCGTGTCTACATCAGCCTAGCACCTCTGTGAGTTTCGCATTGCTTCATTTGACGACGCGTTTACACCGATTCCAGGTTCTTAGCTGGGATTCATCTAAGCAAGAGTTTGACGCTATCTGCTAATCCGTTTGTAGCGCGGCAAATGCTTGAAGAACTGCTCAATACAATCACTGACAAACTCCTCGGTTCCCAAGTGCTGAAGACGGCTTCCAGTGTCATCAAACTGATAGCAAGGTACCTCCACGGAGTACCATACGTCCATCCCTACACGCCACTCCTTGGAGAGAATCTTGTCCGGATCATTGATACTGTGATGCACATGCGAGTCTTGAATGAAGAGGAAGTAAACGCGATTTGTCTCATGGCGGCTGATCGTTTAGAGTGAGTTTGCAAATTTGCCATTGCAAGTCACGCCAGCTTATTCTTCCCAGCCGCGCAGACAGGAATACAATAAGATGCAGACCTTGGGAGGTTGTGCTCTGCGCTCAGTGTGAGCCACAGGAACCTTTATTGCGTGAAGTTGTGCTGGGTAAAGCCGGTTTACCCAGTCTTCTGCACGCGTTGAAGGTTCTTCCCCGACCTTGGTCACGTAAAAGCAAAGACAAGAGACACATGGTGGACATTCTGACAGCTTTGCAACAGCTGTCTAAACACTTGTGGTTTTCTGATGCTGTAGAACCCGGTCTTATGGATCTGTGGACGAATCTTTGCAGGTACTTTGTCGTTTAACAATTTGACTTTTAAGGCTCACGCAGCTATGTGGCAGAGGAGGAATCCTAGAGCATTTGTCTATTGACCGAATTGAGACGTTATCAACATCTCAGACTTATGCTTATTCCCCTATCACGGGACGTCGAACGATCGCTCACAAGACCGGAATGCCTTCGCTGGAAGGACCATCAACTATTAGTGACCCTACCCCGCTCGAAGAACACTATAAACAAATGGCAGCAGAATGTACTAAACAGTTATGCATGGAGATGAAACGATGGGTCGCTGTCACAGAGTCTGTGCCACCATCCCTATCGTTTCCTGGACTACCCACTCCTCTTGATTCCAACGCATTTTTGTCAAATCCAACGACCAATGCGCCCTCAGTTAACTGGAGTTACTCTAGTACTACTCGGTCCTACATTTCCTCCGCAATGCCAGGCATTGGTTACCTCTCCGCCAAAGTATTGGAATGGATAGGAGAGGGAACCCTCGACACTATAGCTCAGGCCGTCATCTGGAAACGAACTAACCATCATCTCTCACGTTTGAGACGATGGCAAAAACAACATTGCGAGGAAATGGACTATTCCACGCTGAGAAAGATGCTCGCCATGGTTTGCGATGCGCTCGAAATGTCTGAGTAGGTCAAATTCGATGCATTTGTACTAGCTTGTGATCTAATATTGCGTTTACAGTTCATGTTATTCTCCTCGTGTCAACCATTATGCAACTTCGATAGGCAAAGAATTACAGCAGTGGCTTATTACAAGTGTCGACACTTCTGTGATGGCGCAAAATGCCTCTTTGATTGTCCGGATTCATATTTGTATTTGCGCAGCGTGAGTCTAATCATGTTATGGAATTTATATACCAGTAAGGTCTTACGTTTAGACGTCTAGTTTGTTAGCTACTGATTCTGAGTCCACATCGCTTCGGGAACTGTTAGACACAATCCAGCGTGTCCCATTGGAGTTTGATGACTCTGCAGTCACCTCGTCTGCGATCCGCATCATTTCAAAGGAAGTTTCTCGATCTTCGTATTCTGCGTGCCGAAATCTGCTCGAGATGTCTCTCATGCAGATTGTGCAAGCGACTTTACAATCTCGGCCCTTCACAGGCCGCGAGCTTGATGCGATTCATGAAATATTGGACAGCCGACTTCGCCTGTAAGTTTGTTCACACAATATATCACAGACTTTTCTGCTCACTGTTGCCGAAGGGTGGATTATGGTGTGCAGAATTGTCACCCCTGGGAAGTTGCCATCTTCGCAGAGTGTGCTTCTCAGGATGCGACATTTACTGAAGCGATCTTCGGTGACCACGGGATACCAAGCATTATCCATATTCTTCAGGAGATACTCTCAAACCAGTCGTTGTCGACAGTGGAATGGGATCATGTGTACTGTCTGGTCGGCGTTTTGCATCAATTGTCGCGGCATACCTGGATTGCGATTTCAGTAGAACCCGCCGTCATTGGCTTATTATTGAACGTCTTCATGTGAGAAGATCACGCTCTTTCTTCCCCTAGTGGATCTCACCCACAAATGAGCACAGTCGAACAGACGAAGAGCCGCAATTTCGTCTACGCTATCTAGCCATACAAGCCATTCAGAATATCTTCTCGTGTCCGGGTAGATGCCGCTCCTGTGTCACAGATATCATGGAAACATCGTTGTTACCTCACAGTGACCCGTATTCGTCTGCACCAGATGATAATGTTAACGGGTCTTCAACCTCGTTACATTCCTCATATTCCGTCAGACACCAAGAAGCCATTGGAGAGGCTCAAGCGATTCGCCCCGGGACGTATACTATGCCGGCATTGCATCTACAATCGCGCGAGTCTATCGTGCAAGACAGGGCTCTCGTGGCATTTTTGGAGAGTGACGGGATCATCGGATCACCGGACAAACCTCTTCCCTCCTCGACTCGCAGGACATGGGAGGACGGTGGCAATGCAATATTAAATGTGGCATCAGCATACGAAGGAGGCGACAGCCGTTGCCACCGACCCGCCATGCTCGGCGGATGGATATGAAGGGAGGTATTTGTAAACTTTGTACCATTGTAAGTGGCCAGTTACTCTGTGGAATGACCTGCTGACTTCGTTTTCTGGCTTGTCCCCAACTGAAGAGTTCTCAGGTGAACTGGGATTTTTACACGAGACCATGTGTTCGGATTGGACATGTTCAGAAATATAACTGTATATATGATCAATGAGGCGCCCATTGAAGTCTAAGTGCTGCTTTCAGCAAAGATACTGTATCAATGATACTATCGTTATGCAGAAATTGGTGAGGCTAATCCAGGGTTCGGGATAGTGGCCAATCCATTTATAACCGAGGGTTTCCCGTAAATGGCCGGGGTAAGCAATGCTCTCGTGCCTTACTTACCATTAGCTCTGGTACTACTTCTGGGTGTATCAACTTTGCTGCTGGATCCAACGCATCTTCCTCACCTTTATTTCTACATATTCCTACGTCCCATCCCGGGGGTCTTTGTCGTAGTACTATCTGCTTAACATTTGGGAGCGTCGATCTTCTAACGTCTGAGTTGTGCCTAACGTTTGATCAAAGAAAAAAAAAAGCTAATCTGAATAGAAACAATCTTAGACACTCAAACTTAGCTTCCGAGAACGGCGCTTGCGACGCGATTTATGAGGTGTCATGGCTGGTTCATGGCAAAATTTACCCACTAGCGTGGTTGTTATGGTACGCATTGCTCCCGAGTGAGTATGTTGGCATCCCTGCCAGCTCAAGCCTGCTGAGACATCCTCTAAGTGCATCCAAGCAGGCAGTACTTAGACGGCTCCACAAAGCAAACGACAACTCTAAATGTAATGCCGCGTACCGGATCAAGTGATACGAAGAATCTGATCAAGCCCTTTGTTCAAGAGGGCTCGTACCATTCCTACCATATTAGCCGCCCCCAAGTTGTCGCAAGAATACACACGAGATAGATATTGTCTCAGCCGATCCGTTGGTTGTCAACGACTACATCCTCATTCACTACAGTGGTAATTTATTGGTTGTTATAACTGGAAGCGGGCGATGGTGGGCTCGGAAGTGTAAGAGTTGAACAGGATATGGATACAAAGGGAGGGCAAGCTTACAAAAGTCACTGCTACCTGCCACTTTGTAGCTCTGCGGAGGATGGTACTAGTACGCCTTTTGGAATCCAAATTATGATCAACGTCTTACATGGATATAAATCATGTCGTGATGGTATCCAAGGTTTGTCACCACAAACACCCATAAGATTCTGCAGTACCAAACACGCCGTCTTCACCGCGCCTCGTCGACGCCGACCAGTTCGTCGGCCTGAAGCGCAGGTCATCATTTCCTTCCCTTGATTTGTAGATTACCAGATATGCCCAGCATATTCGCTCGTTCTCGCACCGCTTCAACCCCTTCGAAGGCCCACAAAGGCATCGCTAACAATGGCAGCCTCCCCGCTTCTCCCAAGGATGTCCCCGACGAGTTCGGCAGGGTTACCAGCAGGGGGTCAGCTGTGCTTCCCACCTCATCGAAAAAAGACAAGAAGAAGGAGAACAAAGCCGCCGCGAGGTTGCGCACTCAGTCATCTCCGCAGGAAGCTGTTGATACTCCATCCATCCCAGATGGCTCGTTTTTGCCCTTCTCTTGGGAGCTCCCAGAGGCCCCCGAAGAACCTCGACAGAACCCTCAGAGATACGGATACTTGTCTTATCATTGTGAGGTTGTGCTCGGTCTTGAAGAGGTTACACGACTTGTCGAGGTGATCTCAACTGAGCTCAGTCAACGAGGTGTGTGAGGGATGCTTGCATCGTCAGCCGATACTGAACGTCTTTCCCAGGTCTGACCACGCCACTGTTGTTCTCTAACCACGCGATCGATATTTCTTCAAGTCGAATTAAACGCCTAATCGACGCCTTCCTTTGCACATGCAGCAACTATCGCCCAGGCTCTTCTGCAGATGTGAAATGGCGAGAAGAAGCTCAATTCTCTGGCCCACATGAGCTTGCTATGACCCTTCGGTGGGGTCTTGCTCGTATTGTTAGAATTTCCCAAGGGCATGAGACAAGGGGCATCATCTCCTGGGAGTCCTACTTGAGGTGGCGAGAAGATGAAGGGGGTGGGTAGTTGATCTCTATACCGCTTTAGTGTGGCTGACAGCATTTCTAGGGGCACTTTACCCCCCACAGTTCTTTGGAGCTTTCCTGCCCTCTCTTCCACCAGAGGTTCAAGTCCTGCTCACTTTGCTTCTATCTTTCCTCGCGCGGCTCACCGCACATGCTACTTCCTCTGGCCTCACTCCTCCCGCCCTTTCAAGTCTTTTCGGCCCACTCCTCTTCGGTCTGGGCTCGCCTTCACTTCCTTTTCATCACACGTATGGTGCCTACCTTCGTTGTTCACATGCTACCGAACATCTCCTCCTCGCCTACATTCGCGCCCAAGATGCAGCTACATCTCGCGCTGTCGGCATTCCATCACGTCTAAAAGATTGGATTCGCGGTTATCCGGCAATGATTCCTCCTATGGAAAAACTTGACAAAGCGCGCCGCGGTGCGCGCACGGTTCGCGTTACCAGTGTGCGGCGCAATGTACGTCTCTACTCTTATGATCTCGCCAAGACCGCGGCGAGCTGGGCTGCGAAAGGGGAGCAAGGTGGCCTCGCTAGTGCGAAAGAGTGGATGCGCGTGATGGGCCCGCCGAACGCGAAGCTCATGCCGCGGTACTCGGATTCATATCGAAAGTGCCTTGATCTTCCACCGAGTGTTATACCAGACATGGGATTCAATGGCACTCTCTCGCAATCGAGCTCCGGCAGTAGCACAGCTGTAGATGATTTTGGACTCCTAGGCAAAGAAGAAGAACACCGCTTCCGGAGTTTGACCGATCTCAAATGGGGAGAGTTTGAGTCACTGGGGTTCGGCGGTGGTGACGAGAAGAGATTAGAGTTCGATTTGAACGAGGGTGCACGGACAGTGAGTGACCGATGTCGACCTATGTCTGCGCCGCTCATTGTTCCCCAAGGCACGCAGTGAGAAGCGAGGTACCATCTCGTGGAACGATTTTTCCATGACTGGTTTCTCCAAGAGTGATGACCCCCTCTCTGCAACACTTCAGTTCGCTGCGCCGCTTACCACCACCATCTCTGCCTGGCCAACGCGTCAGTCTGAACTCCGGCATAAACTAAAGAAAACGCAAAAGGCACTCCCTGCATTTGGATGGGATACGACCCCAGTACTTGGTGGCGAGGAGGCGGTTGAACAAGGCTTTCTTGATATTTTCTGTGACCTGCTCTATGGAAGCGGATGGATTGATCGTGACGAGCAGACGTTCAGAGAATGCAACTGGGTGCTGGTCAGCATTCCGTACACATTCTTTCATTTTCCCTAGAGTGTTAACTGATCTGCACCGATCCTAGGTGGAATATAAATCGATGCCACAATCTCGTCCGAATGGGCCGATTCCTGCGGATCCTCGCACGGGCACATCAGTATGGCTGTATGAGGAATTCGTGCCGCTCGAGTACCGTTCGCAGCTTACTGCACCCAAACGCAAAATTCCGTTCTCGTTCGCCACATCCAAGAAGCAGTGGAAGCCCGCCTCCACGCTCAATGGGCGCCCCTATGTTGTTGGTGGTGTGCCCCGCACGCCAAATCCCCGTGAGGTTGAGTTTGAAGGGCTGCTCAATGGTGGTAATGTCACGAAAGTGATCAGCCTCGGGACTGGGAAGGCAGAGTCGCGCCTTGATCCCTCGCCTGCTACATTGAACGTGGGACGGATGGGCATGATTTCGAGCCCGCTGTTTACGGCCTCCTCAGATTCGCCATTATCACCCACAACATCTACAGCCTCACCATCAAGACGATCTCGTTTTCTTCCCGGCGGGTCGATGCGCAAGCGATCTCCTGCCGAGTATGATGCTCTCGAGTTTGAGACGCGCACAATGTTTGCCAATCTAAGTGATGATGAGTTGTTATCTGCAGATGACAGGGATAACACAGATACTCGACGGAGTAAAAGTTCTATGGGACATTCACGTAAGGAGAGCAAGGATGATGCGTGGGTCGATATACTGGTTGGCGCACAAAGGCGTATGAACAACCAGGCCTCTGAGTTACGCCCTTCTTCAGAAGGAGGAAGGAGACCTGTCACGCGACGGTCATTGTCCGATCCAGAGATAGCTCGAGAGGAGATAGCACAGGCGCTCAAGGATGCTGGGCCGAAACCTCCAGAGGACGACGATACGTCCCTCTCTCAATACCACACCCACGAAGGCACGGCTTCCCAGACGGATGAAGATATTTATGGTGATCATGAGGGTGGCGAAAGCGACGGGCCTGTTCGAAATTCCATTGACTCTGCAGATTTCGAGCCGATATCGCATACGCCCGGAGCATCACTGGATGACGGGTCGACTCCTACCACGCCACTCACTCATTCACGTTCAGAGTCAGGGCTGCTTCCGCCCAGCCTGCAGCTGAACGTGAAGCCATACGCTGCACCATCATCGTCTGCTCTAGAGACGAGCGCGTCATCGCACCCGCCGCCTCCACCACCAAAGACGGTTCCGGGAAAGGGTGTGAGCTCGCTCATTGAAATGTACCGCGAGCGAGAGAAGGAGAGTCTCTCGCAGTCTAGACTGCCTGTTCGCTCGACATCGTTGCCGGCGGCGCCGTCTGTACCCAAACTCCAGTCCCAGCCCCAGCCTCAGCCTCAGCCTCAGCCCGAGCCCCAGCCCCAGCCCAGCGTCTCTATGGTGGAGGCGCTGGAAGATGCGGACCCTTTCGTGGGTCGTGTCAGTCCCGGTGCACCCCGATACGTGCACGGTGCACCTCTACACAATGTTGCGGAGGCACCAGAAGAGGAGGATGAAGAGGTTTGATTGACCAATCTTTTGAGACAAACGTTCAGTATCCGTCGCTATTCTCTATCTTTGGGTCTGTCGGCAACCGGGCAAGACCAGATTTATGGCTTTACTTACAACATCAACCTCCCTCCTTATATGTTTCATTCCCGTCCTATCGCCGCTTTCCTATTTTCCTATTTTTTTTTTTTTTTTGCGACCGTTTCTTTTATTCTGACCCAGCTTCGATTGCCTAACTTTGAAGTGCTGCTATGCTGCTTTGTTATACGGAAGATTTTCACAGCGAACCCTTCTCCTTGGCAACCGATACCCACCAACATCCCTGCTATCCCGCTCGTTTACTTCACTTCAGACCTATGCAATATATCTTGGTTAACCGTTGCTCCCGTGGTCTCAACAGACTACTACTTCTACAGTCGCATTTCTGGGATCGCTCGCACATTAGATGCTGTGGTTGCAGGTGTTACGATACCCCTGCAGTCACAACACCCACTAGTACCGAGAAGCCAGGACAAAAGGCATTTATTGAAGTAGTAATATTATGTTCATGATGAGCGCTTCTTGACTTTATATTATGCCGTTAATGCTGCCCTCGACTCAGTTCAAAGTCTTGTGATAATCCAATGCATGAAGCCTGAATTGAATCTCTTTAGTTCAACACCTAGATGATCATGGGGAACTACTGGCGCGGCTTGGTTAAATGACCCTTGACTAGCCAGGTAATCTGATGACTCAAGTACGTCTGGTGATCTGTACTCAAGGTTTCAAGTAAAATCTGAATCCACATCCCTAGTTGCCATTGAGATTGCGATCGTCACGGTGATGATCGGGTCCTCTATTTGAAATACAGTCTTGCAAATCGACGGGTTGCTAGTCGAGGTCTGAAAATCAAGCGATTGTTTGAATGATTGAAAACGTCGAGTGCGGTGGTGCATTCTTCTCAAAGCCTTCGATCCACATCCTGATGACATCGTGAAGCGGAAGTCCCTGTATGTTTTGTGAATCTCTTCGGAAGGCCAAGAGCCAGTCATCCACGCATGGTACTTTCTCCTGTGATTCAGGGTAAACCCGAGGAAGTACAACCTTCCCAGTGAGCTTCAATGAGCTTCAGTTCCAAGTCACATGTATAAAACAGTTGGTCCAGGTATCCTGCATGAATTATCCATTCATGGTTCCGACCAGTTGGTATCATGCCTTCATTGACAACTCTAGAGTTGAACAGCGTGTACCCATCAGCTTAACGACGACCTGTAGACAGTGGTTAGGCTGCAGAGACAAGAAGAATAATGTCTTGTGTAGACGCACCATCCCTTCACTTAGATGTGTTCCCAAATTTTGCTAAGTTGTGATATCGATGCAAGCTTTGCTCCATCCTGCTCACAATATGCATTGCGATTACTTTAGCCAGTGGAGGCTATTATGAGCACATTCATTTGAATATGAGTCGGACGAAAAACGATGCGGCGTAAACTCAGCAGAAACCTTCAAGACAAGTACAAAAAATTTGGAGCTTCTAGCACAAGACCACGTCGACATGTGTAAGCGCCCATGTCGTGACCTTGTGGCTTGCGCGCTACTCATCTTTTTCATAGCCATGTCATATCTGCGCCGCTTCATGAGTACTTCTCCCTCACCGGCTCTTTCGTAGGTGACCATGCAATTATTCCAGCTCTTCTAGAATTGGTCTGCATATTTTTTTTCAGAAAAAATGTCTTCTTTGACATTAGTGTAAGCTACACATTGGTTCAGCACAAATGATTTGTTACTCACAATGGTAGCAGATCAATACTAAACCGGCAGGCCGCATAAGTTCGTTATTTAGACATTTTCAAGTTACTCGGTCATTGATTGCCTTATTCCTGCTAGTTTTCAAGTTATTTGATGATGTTGTGCCCTACACAGCTAAGAATTTTCGTGAGTTGGCTATCGGAAACCACGGATTTGGATATGCAGGGTGCTCTTTTCACCGTATTATCCCTGATGTATGAACAGCACACCGTTCTCTTGGTGTGGATCATTTCATTTGATGCATTTTCAGTTCATGTTACAGGGTGGAGACTTCCAATTGTGAGCATTCAGCGAAGCCGCGTTTTTCTTTATATTTATTCCACCCTTTTAGCGGAAATGGAACTGGAGGAAAATCTATTTATGGCGCTAAATACAAAGGTGCGGATCTGGACCTATATAATCACCGTTGCCTTTTCCAATGTTCCCAGATGAAAACTTCAAGCTCCTGCATTCCAAGCGTAAGCAGTATCATTTCTTCCCACATACTTCGGCCTAATCACCATATGAAGCTGGATTACTCTCCATGGCAAATGCGGGCCCTAACACTAATGGATCCCAGGTACCGTACAAAGCTTAGTTTGATGGTACGAGTTCTGAATCTATACAGTTCTTTATTACCACGGTTGTCACCTCGTAAGCCCTCCAGAACCTATTATAGCTATTCGTGTTTCACTGATTTCCTTCGAACTTCAGATGGCTTGATGGCAGACATGTAGGTAACAATTATCAATATCCTCAATCTCGCATTGACATTTCCCCAGGTGGTTTTTGGCGAAGTCGTAGAGTGAGTCATTACTTGTCATTCGTTTATGCCTTGGAACACGCATTCTCATGGCATGCAGTGGGATGAACGTTGTCAAGGCAATTGAAGCCTATGGCAGTCCCGGCGGTAAGCCTAAGGCCAAAATTGTTATAGATAAAAGTGGCACTGTGTAGACCAGTCCATTTATACAAAAATGAGCGAGCCAGTCGCAGCGATTAGCTAGCCGCGTTTACTCGTTACACACGTACGCTGCTAGCATTGTGGTGCCACTTGTCGCATGTTGCTTCGGGTCAACCTGGAAGATGGCTTGCGATAAGTATGGTTGACATGCCAAACGGTGGATGATTTAGCCGAATGGAGGCCCAGCCTTGAGACGATGCACTGTAAACCTTAGTCCAACACCTCGCCAGCCAATCTATGCACCAAATGGTAAGGGGTAAGCCAAGCAACTGTTGAGATGCACCCTGTGAGTGAGACTTGCATTTGTGGCCCACCGAGCAGCGTGTAGTGCTTACAAGGTTAATGGCTTGCAATCGCGGTATTAAGTCCTTTCGGTTCCACCATTTATTGCATAGTAGGGTACGGTTCTGTTCCTGTTATGGTGCTCTGAGTAAGCATCAAGGAGACGTTAGTGCTTGACGCAATTCATTGAGGAGGCAGGCTGATGTTCCCGTCGCAGCATTGTGTCATTTCAACGACTTTACCCGCACAATGCGGCGTCAGACTTCCGCGACTGAGGGGGGTACTAGATGTCGACCAGTGTCACAAGTCAAATTTGTACACATCATAATTCAGACCATCGAGTCTTTGGTATTCTGCCTCCGTCAAGGTTCGGTCTCAAGCCAGGCAGCCTCATGACCATGTGGATGGCAACACGGTCATTTTGCCAACTAAGAGTCTGTTGTAAAGTCTCCGACGCTCATATTCCGCCCCCGTGCCTTGTCCAGGTTATTTTTCTATCATGTGTGGTCGAAGCTTTGTCCTGGGTTAAACGAGAATACCAACGATCTTATATCCCCACACGCTAAAGGGATCGTACTCGATATTGGCGCAGGTAGAGCGTCCTGAGCCATGTCACCATTATACAAACATGACCTCTCTTTACAGGAATGGGACACACTGCATTATGGACGTGCAAGACGGGTTGTCAGCACAGGGGTGATTGGGGTGATGAGAGGTATGGTGGTTAGTGAGGAGCCCGATGATATGCTGCATAGAGTTGTGGAAGAGGATGAGGGAGAGGAAGGCGGTGTGGGCGATGATGGGTTGCCAAATTGGGCGAGACGTTCAACGTTTGTGGATTACCCTCTCGGTAAGGCTGTAGCTTGTCTTAGTAGGACAACGTACTGAAGTCAAGCTTTGCATATGTTTAGGGCGTCTTCTTAGCCTACTTGTTCCGCTTCTCCCTTCTGAACTGCTTTCTCTCCTTCCTCCGCCCCACGACTCCGACAGAGCGACGCTACTATTCAGGCTTTCCTCCGGACAGATTTTGTGTACTGCGTATAACATTGGAGTATGGAAGTCACGCTAGCCATGGGGGTATATCACTAAGCTGCCATTCATGATATAGCCGCTCTTGAAGCTCAGGCTTGCGAAGACCCCGAAGCTGACAAGGAAAAGAAGAATATAGGGTGGACGTTCAGACGTACTGATAACCTCTGTTTATGGGCTGCGTAAGTCGCTCCCTAGTCTGCATCTGAAATTGGCTCGCTCATGACCGTTATTTCTTGAAGTGCCCTGAAATTACGTTATATGATCCCAATTGGTCCTCCCAAGAACTCTCGAGGCAACACTCCGACGACGTCGCCTTCCGCGAATCAGCTAGCGTTCCCTGGCATTGAGAACCTATTACTATTCGATCCGCAGGTTGTCGCGAAGCGTGAGGAGGGTTGGGATGCCATGCTTGAGAGTGCGGTGTTGAAGTGGATGTGGTGCGTTGTCGGTGAGCGACGAGAGGGCAAGTAAGATGCATTGTCCTTTGCTTCAACATCCAATTTCAAGACACCGACCTATGCCACTTGTCTAATGACTCGCTTTACGATAGATCATGATCACCGACGCATAACTTGCACAAATACCTCTCTCCCCCCTGTTTCACCCCTTCGATCCAAAGTCTCTTTTGATCCATGTATACCGCACACTCACTCATACCAAACATCCAGCACAACGTTATTTCCCACGCATTGCACATCATATTTCTTTCTTCCTTTGCTTTGAAGCTTTGTTGCATCCCATACTTAGTTAGAAAGTTATAGTTAGCCTCCCGATCGTTCTAGGTATAACGATACTATGATTAGCTCCGTGTAGCAATTGATAATTGATCGTTGTGATCAGCTGAAAACGAAGACGGTACCACGCATGATCAGGAGATGCGTCCATAGATGGACATTGCGTCTCAACTATTGAAGCGGTCTCTAAGCCATAAGTAATAGGGAGTAGGCAAGTTAATTAATTTTTGTTAACTTTTCCATTTATTAAAACAGCGGTTATTCAAAGTGAGGGCTTTTCATAGAGTATATCACAAGTCAACACCTCCCATATTTTTGAGGAGGGCTATCCAGCCCGTCGACGAGCAAGTCCGAGCCCTTAAGGCTCCAACCGACTGCATGAGCATTACAGGGGCGATGGCATAGTGGTATAAGGCGTAGTTTAGGGTCGTTGGGCTGGCCACCCGCGGCTCTCGGCTACGAATGCCTAGAGGTTGCGAGTTCGATTCCCGTTCGTCACCAATGGTTCTCCAAAAATAGACGTCAAATATGTACACATCAAGCGGTGCCGTCTAAGAATTGTTGTTGGCGAATTGGAATCGTCCTTCGAGACCTTGATGAAGCATTGTACACTTTCGAGTGTACTCCTGCAATCACCTGTCATGTTAATCAGCGAAGCCACTACCATCGCCCCTCTTTTTTTAATAGTCTCTATTACCTCCCACCACAGCTGCCCTCCAGCTCCCCTTGCAAAATCAAACCTAGCAGGTCCTTCTCATCGCCCTCATTTTATGGCGGTCGATCGCACTCATGTTGGGAATACCTCACCTGAACTCATGTCAAAATCGGAATATACAGCAGTATCAATACTAGCCAAAGCCCCTGCCCTAAGCTTGCTGTCCCATCATGAAATTCCACAAAGCTGGCTTGCTCCACCTCAACGCGTCGTGCTTTCTTTCTCTCAGCCCCGGGTCAGTTGCAATAAGCCCTCCCTAGAGCATAATGCAGTCATATTATTTTTGAATTTTACTAATCCATCACCTAGTCGCCACGGGGACACTGTAGGCGTCACGTCTCCGCTATCATATCGTGACAATTACTGGATTTTTTACTGTCACTCGCACACGCGGCCCCATAACATTGGACGATAACCACCAGCATGAAGATATCGAACGTGCTCGCTGCCATCACCGAGGTTCGCCTCTCGATTCAACAGGCGTTTCGACCGACCTTGCTGCACTGTTGCAGCACGTATATGCCCCAAATGCAGCCCGGGCGGATGCAATTACATTCTCCGGCTACCATTCCCACAGGTGGCCAATGCTCCGTGCCAATCCTATGTAGTGGTACTTCACTCAACCGTTCACAAAGCAAGCGAACTCTAGTATACAGATCTGTGTACGGGTATACAGGACATATTAAACAACTATAAGCTATATCGTTATGAAACCAAAGAGGCCTTGGTACGAGTTCCAAGGGCTGCAACCTTCTTCCCACCTTTTCGGGCTACTTGTGATCGTCCGCCATCCGCGTTCTCTTTGTCCCCATCAGGCGCATCGTAGAGATTACTTGTGCTCCGTTGCGCTGTTCTCTCCACAACACTTGTTCCGTCTCTGAACCGTGCACGGAACAAGACGTTTGCATTCGTAAACAGGCCCTCCTTCAAGCTTACAACAATAAATTGAGACCCTTTGAATCGTGTCCGGAACAGTTGTCCAATGTGCTGTGTGTGTGATAGGTCCAATGCTGCATCGATCTCATCCAATATATACATTGGGGCCGGCTTGAACTGGAGCAGTGCCATGATAAGAGATAAAGCAATGAGAGACCTGGTATCCTAGTAATCAGATCATTGGATTAATACCCGATGAATAAGGGACACACCGTTGTCCACCACTTAGTTCAGTCAAACTCTGCTTCCACACGCTTCCGAGCTGAACTTTAACTTCCAAACCATCAGTCAAATCTTTGTCTTCTGGAGGTTGAAGCTTTGCAAAGTTGCCCGGAAGAAGCTCAGCAAAAATGCCTCCAAAATCGCTGCAGAGAATGTAGTCCTAGTGGTAAGCTCCGAATTCTTATGCAGCACATTCATCTTACCCATTGACTTTCTCCCACGTCTTATGCAATGCATCCCGCTTATATCGATCAAGCTCAATGATTGTTTCCTCGATTTTGGCCTTGTCGCGCAACACAGTTGATAACATCTTTTTCAATGCAGTCTCCTTCTTTTCAACTCTATAGTCATAGATTAGTATACACAAGGTAGCGTAATTGACATGAAAAGACATACGTATCGATCATATTGATTACTTTCGGATTGATCTTCTTCTTCAAGCCTTTTTGCGATTCTTCGAGCTCCCTGCACTTCTCCTTTGCCTCGGAGATATCTTGGGCGTTAAAATCGTATGCCGTACCCGGCTTTCCAAAGTGACTGCATTGACAAACCGGAATTAAATTGTAGATGCATCACCAAAGCAAGACAATGAGGCTCACGCTTTCTCTTCAGGGATCCAGTCATGCAACTTTTCGAGGTCATGGACTTTGCTGGCCGATGCCGCACGGTCCTTCCGAAGACTCTGCATATCATGATCGAGCTTCTTGAGCTGCAGGTCCGCCTCAGCAGCGGCATTTTTCTTATCCTTGATGACCTGCTCGAGCTCAGTCACTTCGTGGTCAAATCGCGTGAGTGTCGCCCGCTCTTCCTGGAGTTTACGTTCTGCCTCCCTGTGTCGTTTCTACCGGGGCAAGGCATCAATACTCAGCCATGAATGGAAATTGAAAGACTCACCTCAATTGTCTCGACTTCCTTGGTTAGCTTCATAAGCTCTTTTTGGCTCTTCCCAGCACCAGCTCTAGCGCTGAGCAAGCCCTGGTGAGAAGTCTCAATGTCTTTCTCGAGTTGTTCTAGCATGAAAAGTTCAACAATCGTCTGAACTTTTCTTCGCGTGAAGAATCCCCCACCTTGTTCCAACTTCGCAGTTTGCAATTCTTTCTGATATGTCTTGACAACCACGGATTGCTTCTGTAGTTCACTCTTCTGCTTTGAAATCTGCGCCTTGAGCTCTGTGATTTTTCCTTCCTTGTTATTCTTGAAGTCGTCCATGTCCTTCTCAAGCTTCTTGCACTCGGCTTTCGCGTCGGTCTGCTTCTGCTTACAAACGCGGGTGGCTTCATGCAACTCCTCGATTGATTTCTTCAGTGCTGCGATCTCATCACCGATCTACATCGACTCAGATATCAACAGGAAGGATAGATTAATGAAAGTATGATAGCACTCACACGCGCAGCGTTGCTCCCTTCTAGCTGTTCATCCAACAGCTTGACCTCGTGCTCCTTGATCTCCAGTTCGCGCGCAAGTTTCAACCACGCATCTTTCGCCCCTTTATTCCTTGATTCTTCCTGTTCCAATTTTCGCAACGCTGCCTTGGCTGCTTCCAGCCGCGCCTCTACCTCCTTTAGCTCCTGGACCTTGACAAGAAGTCCGCTACTGCTAGGTGCAGATCCGCCACTTAGTGTGCCAGATGGGTCATAGACATCTCCATCGAGCGTCACCGACTTGAGCCCGACAGCGCTATTGAATGTGACCGCTTTGGCCGTGCTAGCATCGTCGCAAATTAACGTGTCACCGAAGACGAAGGCCAGCGCACTCGTCACCTCCTCTTCGTAACCGACCAATGATAGTGCTAGATTAACCTTGTCCCCTCCAATCTTCTTCGCAGCAGTCAGTTTCTGCGCTGATGCACGGAAGACGTTGATCTTATTGAGGGGGATGATGGTGACGCGTTTCTTGAGCTTGCCATGCTGAAGCAAATCTTTACCAACTTGCTCGTTCTCCACCACCACATTGTACAACTTTGCACCTGCGCTGATCTCGAGTGCCGTAGATTTTGCATGGTATTTATCATCAAGCGTGATTAGAGTTGCCACAAGGCCCTTGACCTTGGACCGGTCAAAGTGCGGGGTCGGATCCGAATATTGGAAATCCAAGTTAGAAAGCCGTTGACGGAGCGCATCATATTTCTAGCAGAGCTAGTCAGCAACTCAAACATTCACTACTCCGACAAGGACACGCACCTCCGTCATAATGCGAGCATTTGATTTCGCCTGTCGCATCTCGGTGTCCATCTCGGCATCTTTCTCAAGACTCCAACCAGTCGCTTCAACTTTCTTCCGGACCCCTTCCAGCTCCTTCTTTGCCATCTCTAAGCTCTTCCGTCCATCCCCCGCCTCCTTCTCGACCTTCTTCCACTTGGCCTCTAATTCGGCGAGCTCCTTCTCTCTCAGGCTTAGCTTCCGTCGTGTCTGCTCCTCCTCTGCAGTCCCTTGCGCTAACCGAGCCTTGGCGTCTGCGAGCTGACCAAGATAGCCACCACCCCCACTAGAGTTAGCACTGTTAGATGAGAGTCCGGTGAGAAGCGACTGGAGTAAGTCCTCATTGGCAGTGAGAGCGGTCTGAGTCGATGTCTGTTTGTCTTTGAACGCGTCGTGCGAAGACGTCGAGTCGCGCACTTGACCGCGTTTGGCCTCCAGAGCGGCTTTCAGCTACGTAAGTACAGTCAGAAAAATGTCATGTGAAAAGTGGACGTGACACACTTCTTCCGACTCGGTTTCCAGTCCCTTAATCTTGGTCTCTTCATCATCTATAGACCCCTGCTTGATCTCCGCCTGAGTCCTGAGCTTGACAAGTTCTTTCTCCAACTCTTTGACCTCTTCCTCTCGTTGCTTAAATTTCCCACCTTTCTTCAACTCGGCATCCCGTCTCTTCTCTGCTTCTTCCTTATCTTTTTCGGCAGCCTCTGCCTCGCGCAGCCTGGCTTCTTTCTCTCCCTGTACCTTAAGTACCTCCTTCGCCTTACGCTCGATATCGGCTTCTTTCCTTCTCACCCGCTCATTGGCCTCTTTCCAGTCCCAGGCTCTGAGAAGCCTACCAAGTCTTTCAAGTTCTGAGCACGCCTTTTGATATGAAAGGAAGGATCGCTTCTCAGCGCGCAATTTGTCCAGCTTGGGGGTGATTTCTTCTCGAAGCAGGCCTTCTATCTCTTCAACCCGTTTCTCCTTTTTGTCCATTGTCTTCTTTGCTTTGTCCTTTCGATCTTCGAACATGCGTGTACCAGCAGCTTCCTCAACCATGCCGAGAATCTCCTGTGGCCGCATGTTGAGGACCTACAGGGCGGTCAGTGGGCATTTGAGTCCGAAGAGAAATCTGCAATGCCTTTGTAATACGCCCTTGCATAATAACAAAGTTCGGATTGTTAATGTTCAATTGAACACCTTGAAACATTGTCTGAATAGTGTGCATCTGACTCTTGTGGCCATTGAGGAGGTATTTAGACACATTAGGCAATGCGATCTGTTGCAGATTTCAGTCATGACCATACACACTTCACAACATGAACGAAACCCACTTGACGCGTGACTGTAATCTGCTTACAGTTTTCCAGCCCCACAGGGCTTCCCGCCCGATCCGAGTTGTCAAACACGACTGTTACGCTAGCCTTGGTTATCCCTGCTTGACCTCGTTTGTAGATAAGCTCCTGTTGGTTCTGTGCACGCATCTTCACGTCGCACAGGATCAGCCATGGCGAAACAGTGTCATCGAATTGTGACTGACCTGCTTCACGTCGGTGATACCCAGTACAAAACATATCGCGTCCAGAATATTACTCTTTCCCGATCCGTTCAGTCCAGTAATCGCGTTGAACGATGGATCCCATCCAGTGATCTGAGTGCGGACTGGATAAGACTTGAAACCTATGACATGATAAGTGTCCCAAAACCAAGTCCTATAAGCACGCGTTCCAACGTGCCTTCAAGGACCAGCTCCTCGATGCGCATGGTCGTCTATTATACGCCGAGGCTGGTCAAGTTGCTGGTCGAGGATGAGGACGCGTTCCGCAAACAAACGCGTTACCGTCACGTGACTGTGACAGACTGACATTTTCCGAACCGTATCCGATATCAAATCACCACGCGTCTGCTACTGATGAAGCGATTAGGCCTTGGCTTGGATGTGGGCGACTGCCAGCAAAGGATATTTTGGCGAGATCCCGTAAGCTACTCATGCCAAGGTTGGGTAATGGCTTTCATCTCATCAACTAGTTACAAATAGCCATGTCCTCGAATGCCTATAACTACCACAACAGCCTATTTCATGTTATTTCATGTGAAGACAAGGATTCCAACGTTCCGCCGGAGTGTTTCATACACAACATCCTCTACAAGTAATGGCGAATGGTAGCATCGTCTTTATTCACCCTGTTAGAGAGAATTTCTGCGGCGTTCTATTCTCGGCCATCTGCGTTGCACGACGGACATGCATTGTGGGGTGTCCTTTTGCAAGCATGTCTGGCTCGACGGATCTTTTGGGACATCACGAGGCGAGAGGGACTCCCCTGCGCAACATTATCTGATGCATGCCCATGGGCTCTCCTCTACGATCATCGTTATTTGGGGCGACGGCATGGTGAACGAGCTACTTCATCATTGATTTTTTAGATTGTGAACCAGCATGACTTCTCCTGGAGGAGTCTTCCACATGCGCCGAATCGTGAATAAAAACTATAGACGGCTCGGCCGTCGAGGATAAAGGCGCAACACAGCGGGGGATGTTTCAGTGTGCGAATGTCATATGTTGCATTTGAATTGGCAGCGATATCGTGTGTCGGCGTCTCGTGGCTGGAGCATTGCCTCACATAGACAATTGATGAAGGGGCTACTTGGCCTAATAAACAAGCAAAGAGTGCGGTGGTTAGGAAGAAGACTCTGTTTGGTTGAGCGTGGTAAAGTGCATGCTCACAGCTGCTCCACAGGCCCGAGTATGTGCAAAAGACCTCTGGAAAAAACCACTTCGTACGAAGAGGGCGGTAACTAATGCAATGTGGATGAGTGACTAGCGGGTATCAGATCCATTTCAGCTCACTACTGTTGTAAGATTGAGTAGACGAATAACAGTCGATAGAACAAGAGCGTAGTTTTCCAATATGTAATTGGAACCTTCAAGAGATAAAATCAGTGAGTCGGTGAGATCAATATGATTCGGAATTGACTAGAGAACTGCGTATTGGCAGAACGCGTACTTATACATATGAGAATGAACTTGGCATCCGGATCATGAACGTGACCTCAGAATTACATATACACAGATAAATGCTTAGCATATTCATTCACTACCCCCGAATGTAAACGGTGATTGGATATACGGATGGATGTTCGTATGGACGACAGTAACATGACTGCGTCTCGTGAGATGTTTGGATGTGGTCCGGAAATATGGAGTTCGAGATGTATATTGATATGATCCGGTGGTACGGAGCCTAAGTCGAGTGATCACCGGATGTGTTGTTTTAATTATGTCACAACAACTACTACCCATCGAATAGTCAAGAACCAAGAGCACAAGCCAGACCATCCCCACGCCTGTACCAGCATACAACAGCTCATAACAGCAGGGGGTCTCTCTGGCGAAGATGTTGCCCTGCATCAGAAGTTTTGATATGCACATAGTGTACAGCAGCTCCTACATTAAACGCGTCTCGTCACGTGGTGTCACGACCCAATTTCTCGGTACTCTCCAGCATCTCTAATTAATATTGTCCTACAATGGAATAGCAACAATGAAGGGTGAAAGCAACCTATCCCGACTTATGTTTCAAGCTGGCAGAACAGTTGACCACAGCTCAACGCAGATGTGACGTATTTAGCGCCGAACTCGACAAAGTATTTTCCGCTAGAGTCATATTAAAGGCAAACGACCTTGCCTGTGGGCGTCCCCTCAAAACATGGCGCTTTCCACTCACTTTGCAGACCCCTTTTACGACCCCTTCTTCGCGGTGTCCATTCCGAGCGTCACCCGTGAATTGACTCGTGATGACACCGGTTTCACCCGGGGGATAATGCGTCCAAAGTGTGTACACCCTATTTATGGCCGTATGTGAATTGAAACCACACCCCCGCCTCCGTACCCTGTATGTAGAATGGACCTCAAGACCTCCAAGGACGCGAATGAAATGACAGCGACCTTTGAGCTCCCGGGCCTCAAGAAGGAAGATGTCGATATTGACGTGCACAACAATCGCCTGGTGGTGTCCGGTCAGAGCTCTGTTTCTGAAGATCTTGAAAATGAGGACTACGCTGTGCATGAGAGGCGATTTGGCAGGTTCTCAAGAACGTTGCCACTCCCGCCTGGCACCAAGGTAGGTGATAAATCCACTGCGGGATTGATCGATTGTATTAAGTCTTCGTTTACACTAGCACGAGGACATCAAAGCTCAGTTGGAACACGGAGTGTTGACGGTCAAGTTCCCCAAGTCGCAGCCTGAGCAAGAGGTGAAAAAGATCGCGGTGTCCTAGATTGTTGAATCAAAAATAGCGCATCGAGGCGCCAGAGTCTTGTGCTTAATACGTGTACCAATTGCAATTCATTTGGAAAATACTGGAAAAGGGGTCAATCCATCACTCAATTGTGGGAACGTGTCCCGGTTGTCTGGATAATTGGCAACGAGGCAATCTAGCATAGAAATGACGGGTTTCCCTCGGGTATACCTTATCACATTACATGAAAGCCTTTGAAGGTACCAAGACATTCCTGTGTGAACGACTCCGAGTGTCGGGAGGCTGGATGATTGATGGCATCAAAATGTATCAAAATGGAGAAGACCAGAAGCAAAGTTTCCTAATTTCCTCGTCACGTTACAGAGGTCAAGGCGCTGCTTGACAGTACTGCCTTTATGTAATAAAGGAGTGCCTTGTGTCCGTACCACCCGATCGTCCTTGGCGGCCATTTCCGTGGTCTAAAGTGCAAGTTTCAAAGTGGGGTATCAATGCAAGGTACGCTGTAAGAATGCGAGACGGGAGATATGTAACCTGTATAACCAACCTAGGAGAATACGGCGTGAAGTATAGAGACGAAAGGGGATATGAGAGATCCCCTAGCAATCACTGGTATAGGGCAAGGCCGACGTCAATAGAAGCAGTCCTTTGATGACCCCTGATCCATTATGCAGGAGCTTCGCCGTGAGACATCTGCCCCAAAGGCGCCCATACGATAATGAAAATCGAGGACGACAATGACCACCTTGCCGTGTAGTGCTGCTCGTGTGTCCGGTGTCCGCCACGGAGATGTGTGTCGAGTCAAGGAGACATATTGGCACGATATTTTGCCAGAATAATCGGCCGAAAACACGAGGTGCACGCGGAAGGGGTCGGATGTATATGAACGTCCATGGCATGCAAGAAGGGCCTTGAAGAGGATGAATATTCCGCCAAGCTGGAGCTCCTGCAGGACACTACTGCCAGGAGAGAATTACGTGAGAGAGTGAAATTGGAAGCCGCTTATAGGGTCAATGTCTGAGATCTGATAGCCGAGGGTTGGGCTGAGCGTTTGTGTTGTGCGGAACTTGGATGTAGGTACGGATGAAAGTTCAACATACACGGAGCATAGGGCCCCTCTTCCCGTAGCTGGAATAGAGCCCGATCTCTTGAAACTTCCAGCAGTCACTTCCCACGCATACAACCTTCTTCCCACGGTCCTTGGAGGCTCAAGGTATAGCCGTGCAGGATCAGGTGCTGCTTGGGTGAAGGTTGAAGCTCACAGCGACGAACATGACCGCTTTTATTCCTTACTAAACTTTTATAAACTCCTCCTCCTTCCCTAGTCCCATCATGTCTCCCCTTGCTGCAGAGCGGTCGCCCCCTGCTCATGTCCCTCAAGTGTATGCTGCCGCCTCCGTCCACGCTGCCGCCAAAGACATTTCAAAGGTCAATTCAATTCCCGTTTCGGATCATGCATCGCCCGCGCTCACAGGCCCTCGTCCTCTCTGTCCGTAGAACATCACGCTATACGACGGCCGCAGCGCTCCTCTCAAATTAGACATTCTGGTCGTCGGCTGTGGACTCGGTGGTCTCTCTGCCGCATTCACACTAGCGAAAGCGGGGCATCACGTTACCATTCTCGAGAGCGCACCTGCGCTCGGAGAAGTGGGTGCTGGTATCCAGGTCACGCCAAACGTGAGCAGACTGCTCATTCGTTGGGGGCTCGGTCCTGCACTGGACCGCGTCGGTGTGCAACCAGCCGCGATCGTATTCCGAAGATGTGAGGCCGTCATGTATCCATGCCAATGTCGGCGCTAGCTCACACGGAAATTAGACTGTACGGGGGAGAAAGTGGGGTATACCCAATGGAGGACCATGGCCCGTGACTACGGCGCCCCATACTACCACATCCACCGCGCCGACTTTCATCGGCTCCTTTATGAATTGGTTTTAGATACCGATAATGTCGTTGTGCGGCTCAAGTCTACCGTCAAGCATCTCGACCCCAGAGGCCACGATGGCCGGCCAAGCGTGACGCTAGCGACCGGTGAGGTGGTCTATGGCGACTTGATCATCGGTGCAGACGGTATCAAGAGTATGATCCGGCAGGCACGTCCTTGCTTCACCACTCTCGAAGCGCATCCCTTGCTAAAACCGTCTCGTCGCTCGCGTGCTTACACTAGGTCGTCATTGGACGGGAAGATGCAGCTACCCCCACAGGTGATGCCGCATACCGTGCCTTAGTACCTTGCTCTCAGCTCGAAAATGACCCCGAGTTGCGTTCATTGATTGAAACGCCTGAAATGACGGCATGGATGGCACCCCGAAGGCATCTCATGGCATACTGCATCGTGCGTACTCCGTTTGCACAGATAATGTTACCCCTGCAACTCACACGGGCGCCTCTCACATCTCACAGCGAGCAAGACAGGAATACAACCTGGTCCTGCTTCACCCGGATGACGGGTCAATGGAGTCATGGACAGCGGAAGGCTCGGCTGATAAGATGCGGGACGACTTTGCGGACTTTGAGCCACGGTGAGAAGCACTCAACTCATCACCCCTGTCCCATCTCCCACGTAGCACTCACGGCGCCTCGGAACAGAGTACGGAAGCTTCTCTCACTGGTGCCTTCGACATTGAAGTGGAGGTTGATGGACAGGGCGCCCCTCGACTCGTTAGTATATCTATCATATGACGCGCTGGGACGTTCTTCATTTCTTGTACTCACTTCTTCGGCGCCCAGATGGATCCATTCTGGCGGTCGCGTTGCCCTTCTCGGCGATGCATGTCACCCCATGCTTCCCTACCGCGCTCAAGGCGCTGCTATGGCCGTACGTATTCAGTCGGGACCCCTGCCGCTTTCTGCATTCATCGCTTAAGCACAAATTATACGCAGGTCGAAGACGCCGCCGTCCTCGGAAATATATTTTCGCACTTGTCGCACCCGGCACAGATCGCGCCCATGCTGCAAGCGTATCAGGATCTGCGCATAGGCCGGACAACCGCTACGCAGTTGAGTAGCCGGTTAAATCAGAAGGTGAGTTCGAAATTCAATTCCATCTTATTTGGTGTTCATATCTCCGTTAGATATTCCATCTGGAGGACGGGGCCGAGCAAGAGGCGCGCGACGCAAGTATGCGAAGCGCGATGCTTGCTCCGGGTCATGGGGACTTTGAGGGAAACCAAAACCAGTGGGCTGATATCAAGAAGAATACCGAGCAATTTGGGTGAGTTGTCCGCATCCCCACTAGGGATGGTTTTCCTCACGACCACCCCTTTCAGTTATGACGCAGACAGGGTAGCCGAGAGGTGGTGGAATGAGAAAGGGGCGAGGGACGTGGGGACGCTGGGCTCAGAGGAAGTGTATTCGCAGAGTTGTCGGTTGTAGCATGTGTCCTGTCATCTTCCTCCACGACGCGGACAAGGAAGCCCATCTGTATTTTTTTTCCCCTCCTTTCTTTCCTTGGAATTTTCCACATGCATCTGAAAGATTTTTCCCACCTTAACTGGCTGCATATTGTATATTTACTGCGACTGCAGGAGCAGGACGCGAGATAGATGTATTGAGCTTCGAGGAATACCAATTGAAATACCCCGACTACGGAGTAATCTGTGGGTGTTTGAAGTAACAGAAGGGAGGCAGTGTATGTGTTACTGCGCTATTTGAAGCACTATTTGAAATCAATACTCGTCGGTGTTTGTTTGTTGCCGTAAGTTGTCGGTCTATGTGAATTCATGGACTGCCACAGACTCTGCAAAACATACCGTGTAGGAAAGCCACGCACCGCAGTCGTCGATGGCAGTCCATCTTCGCCAATTAGACACTTCCATAACAGAGTGAGTGACACAAAGAAACCCTAGTTGCATGTCGTCAAAGAACCAACATCCTAATTGACGTGAACCCATCCCCTCGCGTTACGTATGCGGCGAAGACACGAACAGGTCGTATATTGCATACCTACATAAGCGATGATCCGATACTTCCGCGTTTGGGGAAGACTCGCACAGGTTGCACGCATAAAGTGATGATCTTTGTTGAGGCGTTGCTCGGAAGTATCGGACTTACCGAACTAGATCGGAAGAAAAACCGATGGACGGGGGAGTTGGGTTTTAAGGCCGTTCGTTGATCAGGTGTCGTGCTGGGCAAAAACACCTTTGGGAGATGTTTCGCTCGGAGGTGTCGGACCCGCCGAAACTGATAGGCACTGGGTGTAGAGGTGATGAAAACCGAATGAACGGCGAGACTTGGATTGGTCATGAATCATATGTTTTGCTGGGCAAGAGATTCTTAGACAGGTATTGCTCGGAGGTGTCGGACTCACCAAAACAGCGGTGGCCTTGTAGAAGTGAGGAACAGAATTGACGGAAAGACTGGTATATCAAATGAATGTGCTAGGTAAGAGAGTTGTATCAGAAGGAGGTCACGGCGAGGGCAGGGCCTGAAAGTTCCAGGACTAGCTTGCCCTCCACCAACGCTCTTGAGAATCGAGATGAAGGTGTGGACGGGGGTGATACATCAGTCACAATCCACAATGCTTTCCGTGGGGCTCAAGGTCGGGCTTGGAAGAAAGTGTTAAATTTAACCTCTAATGCCTGTAATGGCCGTGCCTGAGGTGAGCGCATTACGTAGTGTCTGGATTATGTAATCGGACTCCTACCTCAAGCAGCCTAGAACAGTATCATATCGCACAGATTTCTTTCACACTCCTATCCATAATCACCCTATGCCATCGGCTTAGCCAGAAGATCCGTACTATACATCGGCTCGCAAGCCGAGGCCCGAGAATCAATGATTGACATGCTCTTATTTTTATCATGTAATAGTATACTTCATCTCGGTGTCTGCTAATCTAATAGGACGACCTTTCTTATCATCCGACGGATAGGGATACTTGCTGGCTTGGAAGGTGACGCTTATGGAAAGCAAGCTATCCGCTCCAAGACATTTTTGTCGCGGTCTCAAAAGTGCATCAGCGAGACTTTGTTGTAATGGGCTTCTTCCTTTGAGTGGTTGACGCATACAAAACATGCTATTTGATTTATCCGTTGTTCACCACGTACGTGGACAACCAGTTTTCTAACGTGTCCTGTCCGCCGCTTACAAAGAAGCTTATGTGGAATCACAAGGATCGGCGCGCCACACCTCCTTCCCCTACCTGATTCACTCCCATATGGTGAGGTCTATATGCCGTACACATGCAAAGACAAAGACGGCATGTGGTGTTGGATTAGCTGCGATTGATCGGACACTGCCCAGTGGCCGATCCAAATCACAAGCTTCTCTCTGTCAGGGAGCTACTTGGGGCCGCTGATATATTACACCCCTGGACGGTCGGAATATCCTCCTATATTCCAATCCGCGATCCGCTCTTTACTACTTGGTGCTCACAACTGCAGTCGTTACTCGCCGACTCTTCCGACCCCCATATTTATCACCCTCAAATACATCCAGCAGTGTTTATACGTTTCATTATGGATCAACGGCGCTGTAGCTTCCTGTTACACCTCACGTGCCTCGCGATTATCACCTGTTTCGGGTGGGACATGGTCGGCGTATACGGCCATGCTCAGCCAGTGCAGCGAGGGGTTAATTTTCAGTGTGATGCCCTGGTTTCTGATATGCATGGTCCGCTCGTTCAAGTGCGGTAGACCCTACCGCTAATCTGAATAGGCATACTGCACATGATGCCCGTCTCCGGAAACCACTGGACTGTGGCGGTTATACGGCGATATGCGATCGTGATGCACGCGTGCAACGGTAATAAGCAATATTTTTCAGCGAAGTACAAGGTGTAGCAGGATATCTGCAACCGGCTCACTTTGCCGAAATCTCCCACCTTGGCCACTCAACCTTCCTCCCAACTTCCCATCGATGTTTTCAAAACTTAATTTTGTATCGAATGTATACTTGTGTTTAAAACTCAAACAATGCACCCAAGAGGACGCGATCTACTAGGATACTTTAAGGTACAACTGGACATCCCCTGTCCGCCTACTTTCTCTACACAAGTCTATCGATGTCCCCCGGTTCTTGTCGCACCTGCGCACAAGATGTCAATTTCCTGGGTCAGCACTGATGGGGTTTGGACTGGCTTGGTCCATGTGACTCAAGAAGATTAGGCGTCATACATTACATCCCATAGATGCTCGTCAGAACCCTACTTGGTCCCTCCTGATCAGATCTTTTGTTATGTGATTATCGACATTTGTCCAAGCATATAAAAACTATCACTTTCAATGTCTGCATCCCCGGATCCCAGCACCTGGTAATGGCTGCGTCACTACAAGCTAGCAGCCAAGGGAGGTGAGACGAGACAAGCAGGTTGATCACTGTAAGAGAAGAAAGCGCGCTTTTTCAGTACCAATTTGCACTATGAGATTGGTGCTGTGATTTCTCGCGTCACGTAGTATTGAGGTTTCACACATGTTTATCAAAGTTGAATCGGGCGCGAGAACAAGCGTTGATACGGAGGACTCGAACACTAAATTTTAACACGGCATTACAATCGAGCCGTCAAGTTAATTGAATATTCATACTATTCATACATAGGTCTATCTGGTCTTTCCATTAATAACTTAATATATTGTTTAGAGTGAGAAGATTGTTTATTGTATGTTGATAAGTTATTGTAATGTTTAGAGAATATTATTTATGTTGTTATCATCTTCAGCACTCCGTTACTGGACGACCCGGACAACATTGCGTTCGGAGAGGCGTCAATCGACGACGTTCCGGTGACGGGCCCATCGCATGTTGATGAGTAAGCCTATCTTCGCTGCCACAGGATACGGCGGGACTGACCAGATGACTTTCAGTGAGATGCTGAGGGGGCTCTTTGAAGCCTGGGTAGGGTCTGAGCTCATCGATGCATTGCTTGGGACTACATCTCAAGCACAGGATGGGTCAGTTTCTGCTGAAGGCATGGGTCTCTCCGTGTCCCATGTGCAGGTGCCAGGTGCACCCCAACCTCCGGTGTATCCATGGGATCCGCAAAGGCTGGGCTACAATCCAGCTACAGGTTGGCTGTATTAATCCAAACAATGGGTGATTGGCATCCTGATTATCATGATAATTTCCTAATGGCAGCTGAACAGTTCGGTTGGGTCACAACCCAACCATGACAACAACATTTATCAATATGGACACGCCGCGTGGAATGCCACAGCGGTGCAGTCCACCCTGGCAGTTGCCCAGATGCTGGGTGAAGCGACAGCAAGCGACCTTCCAGAGCCAGTCATGCAAACAGGGGAAAACAACACTGCATACCGTCCCTATGGCCCCGGTTGTAATGTGCTCAGTTTCTCCACTGTCATAGGGTATGAGAGATACTGCGTACTGCGCAAAGGGGACGGCAAACCATGCAGGCACAGGGGCCCAAGCGGCAACCATGCTGCCATTGTGCGTCTGTTCTGCTCAGCTCCCCATATCCAATCAATCTACACTCCATTCCCATGTGTTTGTCCAGAATGTGCATATGGAAAAACACATCGGAATGGAACGTAGACTAATCGAATATGGGGAGCTGAGCAGAACAGACGCACAATTGCTGTTCACAAATGCAAGAGTCCAGCGCGCAGAGGAATATGCCTGGCGGTGCCCAGAGGCAGGATGCTTCGTCAGAATGCGGCATGATACTGTGCGCAGGCATTCAAAGAACAAGCATCCTCATGATCCCGTACGTGCCTTCAGATGTGGGGGGGAGTCGACCAACAGCACCATGTATATTGCCCAGGATATCCTTGATGCTGAAGTGGAACATGAATCCACTTGGGAATATCACTGGGCGATTTACAGCTGATCAGATGGATTGCGATGAGTTAATCGCACCTCTCCCACTGGGATGCAACTATCGCTCCTCATCGCCGATATGGATTCCAGAATGTGGATAAAGAAGAGAGAAACACCTGTCCTTTAAACCACATTCAACATGCATATCCACTGGGTCAGAGTCGGCGAAATAGAGCGTTGACCAGCATCGATGGGAAGTGTGGAAGCATCTTCTCCAGTCACGTGATGGCCGCATTCCGCACTGATCCGATTTGCAGATCAGGAACGGGTGTACATCGATTGCGCAGTACCTTTGCTTTGTAGCAGTCCACTGGGTCTTCCCCTTGACTGCATAATGGTATCAGGGATGGTCATCTCCATCACCATAAAGCTCCCACGATGCAGAATCTGCTGCTTGTGAACACTATAAATCCATTCTGGATCACCGTGAAACCACACTATCACGCTTGAATGAGTGGCCTATCGTATCAGCGTCCACCATCTCCACCGTGACCTTTCACAGACCAGGTATGTGCAGAGCAGGAGGGTGATGCGCAGCAGGAAACAGTGTAGACGCAAGCTGGGGAAATATAAACATTGCTATTGATTTACTGGTGGAATTCGGCGCTGTCATGCGTGTTGTGATTGGCGATAATTACGCAGGTGTGTCGGTTTTGCATCCGAGGTACAAATGGCTTGTTGACCTTCTGCTAATCTACTGTCGCGGAGCACCTCAGAGTTGAATACCATTGAGTCCACCCATATGACTTGGTCTCCAGAAAATAAGTAAATTAAAAGAAAAAGGAAAGCAATAGAAACCACTCCAATAGGCTGTCAAAATAAGGCCACGTCAGAGTATTCAATTTTGCTTCACTACCTTGTACCGAGAGCTGGAACAAAATCTTCAGTCGGACCGGCAGGGGCACTTGTAAGTCGGTTATCTTTGAAAAAGAAAAATAAGGGTCAGTATCAAAACATTGTGGGTAGGTAGTCTTGGCGACGTCGTGGTTCGACTTCGACGTGAGATTGAAGGCATGCGAAGGAGTCGATCTACACACCACATGGAGAAGACTATCGTCGCGTACTTAGTACTACCGCCAGCTGTCCGGATTTTTAATGAAGCTCACTTTATCAGGCGGGAGTAATTCAGGGGTGCTGAACGGGACAAATCCAGTGGCTCACATCAGATAGTTCTCAATTCATTGTGTCATCGTCATTATTGTCAGATCTACTGTGCTCGTCATTGCAAGGTGTGGTACACCGGACCATTTCTTGGATATAGGACCACTGCACCGGCACTCTAGGGTGTATGGCAGCTTAAAGAGATGAGGTAGGAATACATTACCGGATGTATGTGATGTGCCTCCCGAATTCATAGAGGCTCAGGCAACACAATGCACTAGTACAGGACTCTTAGGATGAATAGTTTGCAATCAACATGAAACGGTATGGAACTGGTGAAGCTATCTTCTCAAGGCCAGCTACCACTCCGAGGAATGGAAGAAAGTCTAAAGTGCGTTAACCTAGGGGAAAGGGAATGTCAACCAGGCTTTTGACGGTATGGTGAGTACTGGAGAGTGGACAGCGAAAGGATAGTTGATTGCTCACATAAGTGCAGCATGGCGTGAAAGTTTGTCGGCCTTGACCCCTACAAACGGAATTCAAAAGTCACTCCCGCACGTGTTGTCAGAACCAGCGGGCAGCGAATCAAGATTGTCTCGCTAAAGTCCCTTACATAATTAGGGATCAATACGCTTGTGGAACGCTAGTGCCGATCAGGACAGCCTACTACACTTTCCAGTCGTGCCAGATTTCCAGAGGCAGGAAATTCACACCGTGCCAAGCACGAGTATAACCTTCTTTTGACGGAAAGACCACGCCATTATGGCGAGGAAACGGTCTGCTGTGAAACCAGGGCACTGAACCAAGTCTAAGATAATGATACAATTCACTCGACGAATGTGACCCACTTGAAATGATACCTGTGTTGTCCGGAAAGCCTCTGATATGTGCGCTTCGACAGCATGTGATCCAGCCCCGATATACCTAATTTGGCAAATTCACAAAGCAGAAGGACCCTAATCGTGTTTGAGCCATATCAGACCAAGAAGCACCGTTCAGACAAAGGAGAGGATCAGGTCACCAGTTCATAATACAAGACTAGTCTCTCCCGTCCTGACCAAACCGGAACCTCATGGCTTCCTCGAGGTCCCCACCCTCCATTAGACGCACATTGGCACGCTTATATGAGCCTGTGGTCTAAGCAGTCGGTAAAACACATAAAGGATCAGGCATTTCCTTGTCTCACTTTAACACTTCCCGCCCCACACCAACCTACTCTTACAACTGATCAGATCTCTATTTCTCATCCGACATGAACCGCTTTTCCTCCAAGTGAGTCTCATCGCCAGCACATTCACATCTTTCCTCGGCTCGTTTAAGTCTTCCCCATACGACTTACATGGTTTTCACCTTCAGCGTCAACTTCGAGAGCGGTTACAACAACGCACCCTTAGAGGATGCATTTGAACCACTCACCACAACCAATCCTTTGTATGTCTAACTCACTGTCATGTCCAAAGCACGCCACTTACATTGGTCTCAAATTTAGGGACCCATTCTCGAATGGCTATGACAATGTAGCCTTTGGAGAGTCCTCAGGCGGATACAGTAGTGCAGCCTTTGAGGAAGCACGTAAGGATTTCACTGCAACCGGTCCTTCGTATGTCAACGAGTCACTGCAATGTCTAGGACATGCAACTTACATCATTCTCATCTTCAGGGTTGCATTCCCAGGCGGCTACGACAGCGTGGCCTTCGGAGAGCCCTCAACTGGGCATAACAGTGCCTCCTTCGAGGTTGCACTCAATGGCGTCCCAATGACTCGTCCATCGTATGTTGACAGTCATTGCAATGTCTAGAGCACACTACTCACGCTGTTATCATCTTCAGGACCCCTTTGTTGGACGACCCGGACAACATTGCGTTTGGAGAGGCGTCAATCGACGACCTTCCGGTGACGGGCCCATCGCATGTAGATGAGTAAGCCTATCTTCGCTGCTACATGATACGGCGGGACTGACCAGATGACTTTCAGTGAGATGCTGAGGGGGCTCTTTGAAGCCTGGGTAGGGCCTGAACTCATCAATGCATTGCTTGGGACTACATCTCAAGCACAGGATGGGTCAGTTTCTGCTGAGGGCATGGGTACCTCCATGTCCCAAGTGCAGGTGCCAGGTGCACCCCAACCTCTGGTGTATCCATGGGATCCGCAAAGGCTGGGCTACAATCCAGCTACGGGTTGGCTGGGTATTAACCCAAACAATAGGTGATTGGCATCCTGATCATCATGATAATCTCTAATGGCAACTGAACAGTTCGGTTGGGTCACAACCCAACCATGGAAACAACGATTATCAATATGGGCACGCCGCGTGGAATGCCACAGCGGTGCAGCCCACCCTGACAGTTGCCCAGATGCTGGGTGAAGCGACGGCAAGCGTCCTTCCAGAGCCAGTCATGCAACCAGGGGAAAACAACACTGTACACCGTCCCTATGGCCCCGGTTGTGATGTGCTCAGTCTCTCTACTGTCATAGGGTATGAGAGATACTGTGTGCTGCGCAAAAGGGATGGTAGACATTGCAGGTACAGGGGCCCAAGCAGAAACCATGCTGCATTTGCTATGCACATTCTGGATCAACATATTGGAATGGAGCGGAGACTAATCGAATATGGGGAGCTGAGCAGAACAGACGCACAATTGCTGTTCACAAATGCAAGAGTCCAGCGCGCAGAGGAATATGCTTGGCGGTGCCCAGAGGCAGGATGCTTCGTCCGAATGCGGCATGATACTGTGCGCAGGCACTCAAAGAACAAGCATCCTCATGATCCCGTACGTGCCTTCAGATGTGGGGGGGAGTCAACCAACAGCACCATGTATATTGTCCAGGATATCCTTGATGCTGAAGTGGAACATGAATCCACTTGGGAATATCACTGGGCGATTTACAGCTGATCAGATGGATTGCGATGAGTTAATCGCATCCTCCCCCACTGGGACGCAACTATCGCTCCTCATAGCCGATATAGATTCTAGAATGTGTAGTGTCATATAATAGTAGCATGCGAAGAATGATAATGACAAGGGCAGAACGACGTACTTGGACCAGCTGCAATGCATGCCGCATGAGCTTGTCCCTTCCAATAAAAGAAAATACAACATGCTCACTTGTTGTGGTACCAAAAGTTGGTGTTCATCCTGCAAAATGGAATGCATTAGTGGTGCATCTCAACACAAGCGTGCACAGCGTGCATGAAACAACAGCAGAGCGGGACGCACGTAATCATTTTAAGCCCTTGTGGCGTGATGGTCGAATACGCATAAATAAACACCTGTTTAAAACATTACAACATGCATACCCACTGGGTCAGAGTGGGCGAAATAGAACGTTGACCAGCATCGATGGAAAGAGGAAGCATCTCTCCAGTCATGTGATAGCCAAGCATGTACGCACTGATCCGATTCGCAGCTCAGGCGCGGGAAGGAACGGGTGTACATCGATTGCGTACTACAGATATAGTTGGTGACCTGTTGCATCTTTGCTTTGCATGTATCAGCGCGTACAGCGAATGAGCATATTGCATGTCCTAGCTTGCACGAAATCTTTGTAAAGGGAACCAAACCATGTGGGCTGCAATAAAAGACCTTGAATGAAACATACTTGAACTGATATGTTTAACAGTATTATAACTGCCTGTACCGATTGAACAAGCATCGCAGGGTATCGAGTCCATCTATATAAAGCCGTTCGCAATTCAAATTCTTTAAGCCAAATATGTTTGGTTTCCTGAGGGACTGTATCATTTGAGAGAAACGCTGCTCTAGTCTATTATCTCGGTTGTGAACACAGGTCAGAATCACCTAGGGCAGCTATGGAAATGTAGTTGGCGGCCATACTAATATTGTAAAATCTTTCACATGTACATGTCTCCAGTATAAGCTACAACTTACGCATCTGATACTTCTTGAACAGCGGCTCTTTCAAAAACATAATGACAGCGTTCAATGATAGAAATGACTCTTTGAGTTCGCCAGCCAACAGAGTCGCCACCGCCGTGCGCCCACTGCGGTAGAGAAGAAAGCTCGCTCAGATGAAAGCAGCTGGTGGCAAACTTGGAGAGTGACTGAGGGTCCTGGAGGATACGGAGGAGAGCAAGAAGAACGAAAGACGAGCCGTGCACCGTTGGAATAGCATAGTGCTAGTCCTACGCAGAGAACCTCATACGTAGAGAACTTCAGCGGCCATCTGCGGCCGCTGCATACAACTATCCATCTTACGGGACGAGATCGTCGAGCTCCAAGATGTCCACTCAACCCTCAAGCGCAACATGGCCCACACCATCAGCGCACAAAATTCACGTGTCTTCAAGCTCATACAACGAACCAGCATACTTGAAGAGGAACTCACCAGCGCGCGGCACCTCAGACGAGCGCGAGCACGACACATGTAGGAGTCGGCTCCCTGCAGGGTGATTCTGGGAGGCATATCGCATGAGGCGAAATGGGATGCTGCAGTTGGTGAAGAGGTGGTGGGATTGTTGAAGGCCCTTGTGGACAACTTGAATGCGGAGGAGTCTGTGTTGTGAAATAATTAAAACAACACATCTGATGATCACTCGACTTAGGCTCCGTACCACCAGATCATATCAATATACATCTCGAACTCGATATTTCCGGACCACATCCGAACATCTCACAAGACGCAGTCATGTTACTGTCGTCCACACGAACATCCATCCGTATATCCAATCACCGTTTACATTCAGGAGTAGTGAATGAATATGCTAAGCATTTATCTGTGTATATGTAATTCTGAGGTCATGTTCATGATCCGGATGCCAAGTTCATTCTCATATGTATAAGTACGCGTTCTACCAATACGCAGTTCTCTAGTCAATTCCGAATCATATTGATCTCACCGACTCACTGCTTTTATCTCTTGAAGATTCCAATTGCATATTGGAATACTACGCTCTTGTTCTACCGACTGCTATTTGTCTACTTAATCTCACAACAGTCTGCTCCAGCTTTTAAGTAGGATAAAGAGATTCAGAATTTGGAGGAGTTGAGAAGTATGTTGCTGATGATGTTCAGCTGGAGCGGGAGGTCCTTGAGGCTATGGGGAGAATAAGACATAAACTGGGCTGGACCGAGTTGATATGGTCATTTGAAGTGGAATAGATATGGCGAAAGGCATTGGAGCGGGGTAAATTCCAAAAATACACTGGTTCAGCTTCGCGGGGGCATGCCATCGAGTGCCCACGTACCCCCAACGTGCATGTACTGTCTCTGCATGATCTCTGCGGAAGGATCTGCGGAAGGAGCTGGTAGACCGGCTGAGTGATGAGAATGCGGCGTTGTTGTGGGAGCTGGAGGAGCTTCATGTAGCGGGAGGTGGACAGTCTGGTGAGTCTAGGTCTGGTGTAGGCCATTTTGTTGCAGGAGAGCTAGGAGAAGGAGCGCAAGAAAACATGATTTAGAGAAAGTGGTAATGGAGAAGGAGAACCGGCTCTTAAGGCTGCACGCGAGTATTCATGCTGTCTAGAAAGCTACACGAGTCAATCAGCTCATTCAGACCGACCACGAAAAAGACTGTACTTATAGAGGCATGCTGCCAACCTCGCCGGTTGAATTAGAACCCATGTGGCTGAGACGGAATTTCGGCCAGAGCGATACCTCCCTCTTCTGTTGCCCTGAGTAAATCAGGATCCGTGGGAACGTTTGCCTCCAGTGATGTCTCGGTCCCAATAGGCACATCAGCGTATGAATCTCCAAACTCTGCTATCACTTCATCGTGCATCCTTTGGGCGGCCGCATAGAAGCTGCCAAGGGACATCGTAGTTAAGCCCTGGGAGATGTTGGTATTGGGGTGTGCGTTTCTCTTTTGGAGGTCGAGGTGAAAGCGGCAAATAATAATAGTAGACAAGCTGAATATATTTTGTGACAAAACATCTCCCCGGAGACCTCGCTGTGACTCACCTCTCCTGCATAAATGAAAGAAGAGTTCCCAGAGTAGGCTGAAAGTAGAATTGAGGGACAATTCTGTCGATATCAACATTGTACGCACCCTCAGAGTCTAATAATTTTGATTAGCACTAAGTAAGGTGTATAAAATGATGGGTTGACAGTACCAATGGTAAGATTGCTTCAGCAACATTCATAGTGAGCACGAAACTGATAAGTGTTAGCCATGTATTCATCCGGGATAAATGTGAATACGATACCCAAGTCTCATAAGGCCTGAGTTGAGGATTGTACGTTAAAATTAACCTGTGGTGGAAATAATCACTTACTTTGTTGAGCCAGTAGATGAGTGAGTGACGGATTATTCCATGTAGATCGTTTGTATATTCTCCAGGTTCCCGGTGTGCTAGCGAGCGTTATGGCAACCACTACTGTGTCGAACAATATGACCACGATCGCACTAGCGGTAACAGCTGAACTTGGAGAGGCGAATCAGTGAAGTGACGGGTATCACTTCCGCGTGTCTTACATCTAATGGTGTATTAAGCATATTAATAGATACTGTACTTCTGACTCACATTGTGATAACGTTCAGTTGCTGAGAGCTGGTAATGTCACATGGATCCGAAACTGCTAGTATCTGTGATGGGTGTCTGTCACAAAGCAAGATCAGACATACACGAGCACGTACCAGTACTAGTATAATGGCACAACAAAACAGTACGCCAAGAATGACTAATACCAGTCTTTTGTGATCAGCAACGGCATATGCCCGTGCTAGCAGAAGGCCTGCATAATTTGTTACATTAATGACAAGTTGTTGATTAAAAGATATTGTATTACCTTGTACCCCTATGAGGGATAGGAGGTTAAAAGCGCCTGAAAAATGAGCCGTCACATTGCACATCCTTGTTTGACATGAAATCTAGAGTGTAAAGAAGTACGAAAGTAGTGGAACAAAACACACCTGAACTGATATGTTAGAAAGCAGTAGATCCACTTCTAGTGATAGAACAAGTAGCATGGGGTAACGATTTAAGATGTATAGAACTGTTCCCAATTTGAATTTCCTCAGCCATATATATTCCGCTTCCTCGGGGAGTGTTAGAAGGGTGTCGTACGCGAAAAGAGCTGTTCCAAGCAGTAGTCCGTTAACTACGTTGTGAACGCAAGCCATAAGCTCACCGAGTGCGGCAGTAGAAACGTAGTTGAAGGCTATGCTGGTGCGGCAAAATATTTCCACGTATGCATATCCCAGTGTGAGTCACGGCTCACCGATCTGACACCGCTTGAACTGTGGTTTGTACTTCCAAAGACATGATGATTGAATGTATTATTCGGTATTCTGAGTAGACTGGTCTGAGAGTAGGTCTGAGTATGAGAGTAGAAAGTGAGATGGGGTTAGATATACATTTGGGATAAGTGTTGCCTGTCTCATTGGCCTGATCAGCCATCTATACGGTGATGCTACGGCAACAAATCTGCTTCCTGTGGCATGCCCACAGCAATAATGATCGATGACCGCTCAAGCGTGACAAGGTATTATTGTGTCTCCGCCGGTTGACCCCGAGATGACGCCAGTCTGTACCACATGATTTCTTTCATGTTTTAGTTCAAGACTCGCAAAAGAAGAACATGTGCCTAATTGACGGTAGCTCAGTCCAGAAGTAATTACTGTGTTGTCAAATTCGTTGGCAATGGATTAGCTCGAACTGAGAAAACTTCCTACGGCCGTGAAATTGAAACTATCCACAGAATACCGCCAAACATTTGGCTTAGAGAATTATTCTGCTATACCTAAGACCGAGAACTCCCCCCGTATGTGCCTTAAGTCTCTCAGCCCGCCACCAAATAGCCGAGCTGAGCCCGGTTTTAGCCCAGCTGCAGCAACACTAGTTGGTGTTTTGTCACGAAGGATTGCTTCTATGAATTCAAGGTTTGATTTATGAGTTGGAATGCTCGTATGGAGACAGTCAAAGATAGGAACGGAGGTGTCGTGCCAGCTGTCACATATAATTTGCCATACCCTGAAGTGGAAATTTAGATTCACTGTGTGTAGACGAGAAATCACGTGCACCTGTAACATTTAGCCAACCAGTCTCATGTTTTGTAGTGTGTCATATTTTTGATCAAGAATCCACTCGTACAGCCCTGGGAAGCAGCAAAAAGACCATTGGAGCATCTAAAAAAAAACGGTTAGCAAAAACAGATGGTGGCTAACTCTCAAGATGCCAGAGATCTGATGTTTGATAATAGAATATAGAAGGCCCACAAGACAGTTAGTTACAACCTGTAGTGATAAATCACATTTTAGACAGAAACAGCTTGGCCTTAAGCCAGTCCAACAGACTCGTGCATCCTCATGAGCGCACGCACTGGAGGTTGCCGAAGTCAGAGACGCAATTCTATGCGAATGACGACAGCGCTTGCTTCTATGGTGATGGGTTCTGATCCATCAGCAGAAGTATGAGATTTTCAAAGATGATCGAATGGAAGCGGTGCAATGTGCTCTATACAGGCATTCAGCTGTCTCAAGTGGCATTGTCCATCATAAAGTATATGACCAAATCTTACCCAGTAAGAGCGCGGACTGGATATAATAGGTTCAAGGTGCATCCCGTTGTTGATTTCACGCCACAAATGCTGGTCACAAGAGTTAGTCTGCCCTTAACAAGTCTGAAGGACTTTTGCGTAAAGTTGCGCCTTTCAGTAGCCCGCATGGCTCTGCGAAAGGATATCCTTATATGTATGTGCAATCAATTGGTTGATGGTTGAGGTATGTAGCCAGCTATAGCCAGCCATGTCGAGTCAAGACATTGGAGTAAGTGCAAATCCTCAGTTTTTCCTAACCTCAAGACCGCTAAAGCGAAAGGCGAAGTTACACGAGAAATGCCTCTCGACTCCCAACCTGGGTTTGGCCAAGTTATTTACAAGACCATACATGTCTCTAATGAGTGTCCTGATATAATTGTGCAGCAATGGGTCGATGCATGGTGCCCATAGCTAGAAAGATGTTGAAGCTATGAGAGAGATGTTGGGGTCGAGACAAGGGGGGGTTTCGCGAGCTCCAGGACAGATTCGAAGACTTGGGAGGCCCAAGATATTCAAAACCTTCTGCATCTCATTCGACCATCATCGATCCTCGAATGCACCAAATGTGTCGTAGATTTGTAATACTCTATGCCAAGTTCTCGGGAATGTTCCCATAACATGATATCGTCCTTGACTGTCGTCGAATACCAAATAAGACATTCTTCGTGAGCGCGTTCAGGCACGATATCAGGTCGAGTTTCGAGGCTTTGTAGGCGTCGAGGATGGCCTTTGAAGCTTGTGTGCCCTGCGTGGTAGCGTGAGATGACAGTTGCTGTGTGTCGGCATCGAGATGATATCGCGCACCGGTCTGCTAATGAGGGGGTGCCAACAGGTGAAAGGAAAACTAGGAAAGAAGCTGAAGACGTAGATGAGGGGCTCATATTTGTTTTTGACATCTAGTTCAGCACTTATCGGAATAGACTGCTCCAGTAACCAGTTCGAAATTGGAACGACGGATAATGGTGTGGAGACGAATAGCTGTCTGTGAGCCACGATTGAAAAGCTTTCAGAGAGACCATGACAGGAAGCGGTTGTTTCGCTAAAAGCGATAGGGAGGCTAGTGCGTCTGAGGCAGAGATGGAAAAGATGGGAGGCGAGGCATGTAAAAGAAGATAAGCCTCTTCAATACTGTCCCACGAAGACATGCTTCAAAGTCCAAATCAAAGCAATGCAACTTGCAAGTTCCTGCGCAGAGACCTCCAAAGCCCAACTTGAGACGAACAGCTAGAAACGACTTGCAGCCATCACATGTCACACAGTCAGACGCCTCCTGCCCTGCTGAGAAGTACCAACGTCACTGTACGATGGAATCCCTTGCGTTCGTTCACCAACAAAGTGGCTGCTTTGTGCGCAAAAGTCTAAAGGAAGCCTCCATCAGTGTAGACACTGTAAAGCTACTGGTAACGTAAGTTGTCAATGCAAATTTGGTAGATCATTCCCTCAATTGATCGCAAAGTCTACTCGAGTAGATGAGAGTTACTAATGCTGAGAAGATGTGTTGATAGGAAAAAGCAGTTCTTTTCACTCCTACCGACGACTATTGATTTCTGAATAACAGCGTCTACATAACACAAACATAAGTAAAGATAGAGAGTATGTGATCTAATGTTTCTCACCTCAGTCCATGTATTGTGGATACAGCTGAGGATGAGCGAACAGCTGCAGACGTGTTATATACGTCTGCAGTGGTGAAAATAATTTAATATAAGAATGAGGTGTAACAATATCTGAAACAGGGCACTGATGGATATGACACGCCGTGATGGGTCATTAATGTGGGTAAATTCCACATATGTGGATGCAAACCACAAATGCAGATACGTTCCACATTCCAACAACGACGCACTGATTGTTCTTTCTCATACGTCGATGGGGCCCTGTTCGGGCTCAATCCTATTTACTCACCTCGCATCGTTCCCGAGTCTCAGCATACTTTGGTTGTGTGCACTTAGGAGATGTGTTCGGTCATGTCTTTGTATATATGCACAACGCATAAGTTTGTGTGAGATGAAGTGAACAGGAGGGGCTTGAGGCCAGTCAATCGACCATAAATGCCACAGCGTTTAGATATAGAATACTATTTTACTCATTTGAGTCTTTCCTACACAATAGTTACGTCGTCAACTAGCTCACTTGAGAAAAAAGGTCTTCCTGAGATCTTCGCAGTAAACGAAATAAATAGTCTCCAAGTGCCTCCATTGTTCAATCCTCCACTGTCCCACCGGAATGGCGGCGAGAATGCCTCAAATCATATTATCTGGAATGTCCAGTCAGCCCGCCGATTCAGACAGAACAGAATGAGAACGTACTTTCAGCAGCATGCCGCTACACCTCCACGGGTGTATCAGAACCCTGTGGCTGAGACAGAATCTCGACCAGAGCAATACCGCCCTCTGCCGTCGCAGTTGAAATATCAGGATCCGTGGGGACGACTTCGGCGATGGCTCTGTCGTCATATCAGCTTCCCGTTCCCCAAACTCTGTCATAACGGCATCGTGAATCCGTTGGGTCGCCACATAGAAGCTTCCAAGGCTCATCGTAGGCAAGGCTTGGGAGATGTTGGCATTATGGTGTGCGTTTCTTTTTTGGAGGACAAGGTGAACCGGCACATGACAACAGATGACAAGCTATATATGCTTTTTCAAACGACACCTGTTCAGGAACAACATTGTCACCCACCTATCTTGGAAAGGTGTAAGAATATTCCCGATAGAAGGCTGAAGGCAGAGTTGAAGGTACAATTCGGTAGATATCAACACAATACACACCCTCAAGGCCTAATGATTTAGATTAGTACTAAGTAAGGTGTGGTAATTGATGCATTGATGGTACCAACGGCAATATCGTCGCAACCACGCTTATAGTTAGCACAAAACTGATAAGTATCAGTTCTACATTCACCCGAGATAAAGGCAGTTACAATACCCAAATCTCATAAAATCTGATTTGAGGAATGTATGTTAGAATTGGCCGGTAGTGGAAACGTTTGCTTACTTTGTTGAGCTAGTAGATGGGTTAGTGTCAGCTGGTTCCATGTTGATGGTCTGTATATTGTCCACGTTTCCGGTATGCTGGCGAGGATCACAACCCTACTGTGTCGAACAGGATGAGAGCAATTCCATTCATGTCCCCGGCTAAAGAAATGAATCAGTAACGAATATCACTTTTGAGTGTCTTACAACTAATAGTCTAATGAGTATATTTCATAAATACAACAGTTCTGACCCACATATTAATTATGTGGATTCGTCACGAACTGATGTCACACCCATCCAACGTGGCTCCTAGCTGTGATTGATGTTTTGTACATGGAAAGGTCACGGAAACATATGAGCACGTACTAGTACCGGTATAATACTACAACATCCGAGTACAACAAGAACTGCTAATATCATTCTTTTGTGATTGGTAACAGCATATGTTCGTGCCAGCAGAAAGCCTGCATTGTTTGTTACATTAATGACATGCTGGCTAAAAGAGATTTCATTACCTTGAACACCAATGATAGCTGGGATACCAATAACGTCTGAAGATTGAGTCGTCACATTGCACATCTTGGCTTGACGTTAAATCTTTCGTGCACAGCAGTGCGCTTGAACTTACTAGATTTACCAAATAACGTTTATGTGAGCTGCTTCAACGACAGTCGTATAACGAAACATACCTTGGGGGAGGTGTTCAAAAGCTCTCGAAGCACCCCTAACTATATAGAAAGCAGTATGGTGTACCGAGTCAATACATATAAAGCTGTTCCCAATTAAAAATTCCTAAGCCATATATACTCTACTTCCCGAGGGAGCGTTAGAAAGAGGTCGTATGCGGGAAGCGCTATTTCAAGCGGTAGTCTGTTAGATTGGTTGTAAAAACAAGCATAAACTTACCGAGTGCAGCTATGATGATGTAGTTGAAGGCCATGCTGATGCAGTAAAATAGTTCACATATGCATGTTGTCAGTGTGAGCTGAGACTTGCTTATCTGATGCCACCTGAACAGCGGCTTGGTCTTGCAGAGACATGGTGTTTCAACGATGAAGGATGAGGTTAATCGGCTGGACTAGTATGTCGAGGCGGCTCTGAAAATGAGATGGATAGAAATCACTATGCTCACGTTGGAAAGAGTGCCCCTTGTGTCACAAACGATTATTAACAAAGAACTTCCAAAAGCTATGTATCACGGGAGCAGATTATGCTTGATGCCCATAGCCATGATATGCGCTTAGATGTGGTGAGGTATCGTGGGGTTTTGCTTCATCTTAAGATGAGGGAGTTCTACACTGCTTGAAACTGTCTCTACGGCATGCCTCCTCTCACGTTTAGTTCAAGACCGTTTAGCAAAGACTTTCAAACGATATGTCTTACCGATGTAAAGAGGGAAGGACAGAAGACACGTACACATGTATGCACATCGACGGGAGCTAAGTCAAGAAGTGATACCTTTCTCAATTAATTTCGTCGGCGTTTGTTGTGAAGGTATGCAATTCAAAGTTCTGATTCATCAACATTGGCTTGCAGGTAGTGGCATAGGAGTGGGGAGATACGAGCTGCCAGTTAGGTGTTGTTGCAGCTACCACATCAGATTTGACACAACTTGACGTGCAAGGTCTATTTTTTTCATCAGATTCAGTGTGTATACAGGAATTGAGGTATGAACCACCTGGTCAACTAGTCTTACGTTTTGGCGTATCTCATTATTGATCAAGAAGGCACTAGTACAGCCACGGGAGGATATGTATCACCGAGAGAACGATTGAAGCGTCCGAAAAAAACGGTTAGTAATGATAGATGACATCGATGATGGTCAAGACTCAAGGCGCCACAGCTCTGATATTGATCATGGAATACATACCGATGTGAACAGAAGGCGGGGTAGCCGTCTGCAGTGATACATAAGAGCTCATACAGAAAGTTAAGCCAAGAAACTCGCGCCGGAGGTTGCCAGCTCAGACATGATTCTTTGGGCACAATCAATTTTATTGGCTATATTCGCACAACGGCATTGCTTCGATGGTTTCAGATTCCGATTCAACCGCAGAAACATAAGGTGCTGAAAGATAATCAAATGAAGTAGGCTTATATAGGTACTCACCTGAGTTGTCTTGGCAGCTGGTGCACAAGAGTCGGAACGATCGCATTGCAAGTCCATCACGTCTTGAAGTATATGAACAACCTTACCAGAGACGAAACTGATTCCGAGAGTAATCATAACCAGACACGATAGGGGTCAGAGTACGTCCGTCGATTGCGCATCAGAACTGCTAGAGCATAGTCACAAACACTAGTCCGCCTTGAAATAATAATGTGGGTAGGCTTTGTTTGCACCGGCTTGTAGTATGCCTGTCACGCCTGTCCATATATCCAGATATGTATGTGCAATCGGCCAGGACGTGTAGGCCATAACCCACATCAAGCTATACCAAATATTCGCGAGCTCCAACACAAACGCGAAGCTCTCGAATGTCCAGGGAAAAGATTCCGCGGTTAGGCGGGATACAAAAATTTTCTTTCTGGCGCCTGCTGAAGTTCACGCCTTTATCCGTGAACTCCAGGTACGCATATTGTGATAGTCTGTATATCTCTAATCTAATATTACGCCTTTATCCATGAACTCCAGCTGTAGACTTAAGGTCCAGCTCACCGCCTGAACCTACTAGTTGTTAAGTCCGAGCGTAGGCCCGTGTGCAGGGCGCCTGTCACTTGGTCGCCGTGATATAAACGAAGACGTCCCATGCACCCACCTCAGTGAATAACGTCAGTCACCTCGTGCTAGATGCGATATGCCATTCATTGAACGTGCCAAAGAGATCTCATCAGACGAATCTGCAATGCGGCAAGCCTCACGGACCGTGCAACATGACGCCGTCAAAGGGTGGACCACAATTTGAAGCAGATATGATGTGAGCGCCGTCCCACCATGTGTATAACGCGCTTTCTAGAGTGCGGTGTTCCATACTCATACGGCCGGTTGGCTAACGCTCAAAGCCTGATCTTTTGTTTTGCAAAGTTGATCGGTGGAAGTGAGGGAGCGCGATGCAACCTCGTACAATTATTATCAGTCTAGGCATGTTATTTCCATTCACGGTACCTTCATTGGGTACTGACGAGGGTTTTCATAGTTTCTGTATGGTCCCATGCTAAAGCATCTCGATCTTCTCCAAATTCTGAACCCTTTTCGTCCTGCTCAGAAGTCGCCCGCAGACTCCTCCACGTCAACTTTGTCACAAGCTCCTTTGAGAAACCCACCCCCTTCCGCCAACCGCAGCCTGCCACCATTTTACCGGCTATGATACCTCCCTACACCACACGCGCCACAGCCCCATCATTCCGCTTTGTCGCATCCTCCAGCTCTGCTTCTCATCGTCGTGGCACCGCCGTCACTGCATCATACTCCCGCCTAGATCCCGCAACGAATTTTACAGTCTCACTGATAACTTCTGATCTACACTGTGGTGGCGTCGCTGAGTTCTATCGCTACTGCATCAGCGCCCACTATTTTTGTTCCATCTTCTCCACCTCCAACAGGCCTCCAGGCACTCGGCCTCTCGTACCATCGCAGACTGCAAGGCCTCCTGAAGAAACTACGATTAGGAAGACGTATATCAGAGGAGGATATGTAGCTGGATTTTACCAACCCTTGAGCAAAGACCAACGCGATTCCAAACTCATGATCTATATCGTAAATTCATATGGATGAGCTTTGCTTCATCGACAATAATAACGATTCCATATGCGAGCACTACAATCACTATCACTAAAGATGTCTCACGCGATTCAGCACAGAGACATGGGAGGAATGGCAAGGGTTGAAATAAAAGTCATGGCGTCCACCTAGTGTAGAGAAGAAGCTGCTAAATGAGATTTTGGGGAAACTATTAAATCAATTGCTCTCAAAACCTACTGAAACGAGCGAGGGTTGATGCTACTGGGAATTACCGAACAAAGGTGGCACGGATCTCGGATATATTACTATGGTTGCGTGTACTTGGGAGATGCGTCGTCCAGTCTTCATGTATAAGATATCGTGAACAGGTGTCCGCTTTGGGTCAGTTGAATTTGCCGCAGGGTAGGCTATAGGATTCTTCGTATGTGAATCAGATCGTGAATACTGTTATACTCTATCCGGCCTTTCCTATACAATAGTTACGCCACCAACTAGCTTCTCTGAAAGCTCGAGATCTTGATAGTGATTGACATGCTGTCCCACGGAAATGATGATGAGAGCGTGTTAAACCATGTCTGGACAGCTCAGTGAACAAACAAACAGAAGAAGTACATAAGTTTTAGAGCATGCCGTTACGCATCAATGATTGTATTAGATCCCCGTGGCTGTGACAGGATTTCGACCGGGATGATACCTTCCTCTGCCGTTGCTGCTGGCATAGCGGGATCCACGAATACGACCGCCTTCAGCGATGACTCGGTTTCGATAGGCTCATCAACATCCCAATCTCCAAACTCTGCTATAACAGCGTCGTGCATCCTTTGCGTCGCCGCATGGAAGCTTCCAAGGGATGGTAAGTCCCGGGAGGCGTCCGTATTGGGATGTGCATTTATCCTTTGAAGGTCGAGGTGAAAGCGACAAATGATAATGGTAGACAAGCTGCATGTTTTGTCACATGAAAGCTGCCTGGAAATCTCACTGTCCCTTACCTATTCTGCACATAAAAAAGAATAGGTCCAATAGTGGGCTGGAGGTAGAGCTGGAGGGACAATTTGGCTGAGATGAAGACTGTACGCACCCTCAAGTTCTAGTGATTTTGATTATTATAAGCAAGGTGCGGAAATTGATGCATTTACGGTACCAATGGCAAGATCGCTCCGGTAACAGTTACATCTAGTACGAAACTGACAAATATCAGCTCTGTATTCATCTGGGATAAATGCGGATACAATACCCAAATCTCATAACACCTGATTGAGGGCTGTATGTGAGCATTGGCCAGTGGCGGAAACGATCACTTACTTTGTTGAGCCAGTGCATACGTCAGTGGCGACGTGTTCCAAGTTGATCGTTTGTAGATTCTCCAAGTTTGCAGTGTTCTGGTGAGTGTCACAACAACCACTACTATGTCGAACAATATAGCCGCGATCGTATTAACGCCAAGGGCTGAAAGAGGCGAATCAGTGAAGTGACGGATATCACTGCCGCGTGTCTTACATCTAATGGTCCATTGAGCATAGTCAATAGATTCCATACTTATGACTCACATTATGACGGCCGTCTGTTGCCGTGAGTTAATATAACATGCATCGAAAATTGTTTCTGACTGACACGGTGATTTGTTATAAGGCAAGTGCACAAAATACATGAGTACATACATACCAATGCCGGTATAATGGTGCAACAGAATAGTACGCCAAGAACTACTAATATCAGTCTTTTGTGATCGATAACTGCATATACTCGTGCTAGAAGAAAGCCTGTATAATGTATTACAGTAGGTGAGCTACTTCAACGACAGTGGCGAAACGAAACACACCTGAGGCAAAGTGTTCAAAAGCTGTTCAAGCACCACTAGCAATAGAGAAAGCAGTGCAGGGTATCGAGTCAATATGTATAGAGCGGTTCCCAGTTTAAATCCCCTGAGCCATATATATTCCACTTCACGAGACAAGGTTAGACAGGTGTCATATGTGAGAAGCGCTGGTCCAAGAGCCTGTTAGCTTGGTTGTCAAAAAAAAGCCATAAACTCACCGAGTGCAGCTATATAAACGTAGTTCACGGTTATGCTGGTGCGGTAAAATAGTTTCACATTCAGTGCATGTCCCCAGTGTGACACAGCTTACGTATCTGACACAACTTGAACCGTGGCTTGTTCTGGCAGAGACATGACGACCGAAAGATAAAGAGATGTTCCTAAGGGACTGGTATGTGGCCAATGATTGTGAGTATGAGATGGGCTTATATATATGTTGGAAAGAGCGCCAACTTCACCATCATTGGCCTGGTACCAACGAACATCGCATAGCTATATATGTAGGGACAGGCCACGGTAACAGATTCTGCATTGATCTCAGGGATGATGTCCGCTCAGGTGGTGTGAAGCATTACGTGGGCTCTGCAGGTTCGACTTGTGGTGACTGACGCAAAGTCTACACTACCTGGAACTGTGCACATTACATGACTTCTCCCATATTTTAGCCAAAGACTTAAGAAGAAAGATATGACCTTACCGATGGGAAGAAGGGCAGTCCAGTGGACACTTGCGCCGTGCATAAGCATCGACGGCAGCTCAGCCCGGAAGCGATTGCTGTCCTATTGTTAAATTTGTCGGCGCCTTTTGGGGAGGATTCCGTCAGACGTTCAGATTCACGAATAGTAGCTTACAAGTGAGCGCATGGGAGTTGATGAAAGACACGAACTGAGGCGTTGCATAAGACTTGCGACAGGCGCAATAGATCAGAGGGCAGATCTCTGCCGTCTTGAGCATAAAATCATTTAGAGTTTTCATCAGGATTTGGAAGAGTTGAAGTTGCAAAATGCATTCTTCTAGGAGGAGCATGGAGCAGTGAAAGTGGGTAAAAAATCAGGCGGGACGATGAGGGCGTGTAGCATGTGATGCAGTTGGAGATTGTGAAGTAGTTGCGGCACCATGGCATGTGGATAATTGGGTACGCGCCCTCAACCGTGCCGCCCGCACCTTGCGCCTTATACCTCGCTTCCCCTCGCGCAACCGGTGTATCTGCTGAGGTGCATGTTGGTTTCTCGGGGGCCACATGTGTGAGACTTGGTGGTGCAGCTCATCCCGCAATACCTACCAAATCGCCGTCATCAGAGCCACTTTCCCTGGGCGCAGGAGTTCTTTTTGATGGGAAGCGTCTCCAGCTGTGCAATTGAAGCCTGCGCATTGCGTTCGTGCTCATATGAGAGGTCCGCATGGAGGCGAGCTCTTCCTCAGTGTGGTATCTGGGACTGACCAAAGCTTCCTCCCCCCTCCCACGATATCTTGCACAGTCTTGTAGTTACACACCTTACCTGGGACAGACCCATCTGCCAAGTGCATGCAACCAAAGTAATCTTTTGATGATCCGTGCCTCCCTTCGTCGCACCTGAGCGCAGGTCTTACATAACTGCAAATTGGTTGCAAAACTTGGGTCGCACCGATTTGCAGCCGGGTCGGCAGGCGGCAATGGTTATGTAACGAGTGCGTGCTTCGTACTGTGTGTGGATCGGCAGTCACTAGATGCGGGTCCATCCCAATTGCCTCTGTGAAAACGCCCATCGTACCACGGTGACTGCCACCGAGGTGTTTTGCTCGTATATCCAGGCTCTAGTATGTCTGCTGGCACGAGGCGATGTCAACGTAGACCAACAGAATAGTTTGCTGTGCAATTTAAACCAATTTCCATTATATTACTACTTACCCTCCGGTTGGAGCTATTTCTTTCCCAACAGACATTAGCCAGTTGTTTGGTCATCGCCTCGCAGACACACGTTCTTCTGGCGTCCAACTCAGTACTGCAGAAGGATTGCCAACGTTTGAGTGGCGAATCATGATGAGGATCGACTGAATGTCAACTCATACCTAATCTATTTTGAAGTACGAGGGGATTTTCTCTGGTGTCAAAACTATTCTATGCCTCTAGCTCCACTATATTGACGGCCGTGCTCTGGAACCTGGCGGAAGTAGGCGATGTCACAATTTTCCTCTGATGATTGCGAGATTGAATTGACCTGTGTTCTATAAATGGACAGGCGCTCCTTAGGGAGTCAGTCATCTTTGCCCCACCTTCAGATATCAAACTTTGTCAATCAAACCGCTGACTTTGTACTCTCATTATTTATACAAGGTCACGAGAGTCGGCTCTACCATTCTCCAAGTCCTCTCCAAAATGTCCGAAGCCCATCTCTCACTTTCTCAACTCATGCGAGGCACGCAAATTGCCAACTTCAATGCAGGTATTCCAACCCATGTTATTCCCGCCATGGCAGAGAGCTGAACCGTGGAACAAGTGGCCGCGACAGCCTTGCTTGCATATGACGTCGTCATCACTGCCAACCAGGAACTCACGCACATTTGGCGGTGAGTTTAAAGGTCTGGGGTTATGATGAATTCTGAAAGGACTCTAGATCACGTTGGTCTTTGGTCAAGGCTCTATATATTCTAGCTAGATACCCTCCTTTGATATACCTCCTCCTGAACACACTCAGTATGTTTTTTTTCCAGGAGCTCAGCAGTCTATGAGAGGCTGAAGTGATGCAATCTTATGCAGTTATTACCAGTCCATTTTTGACCCAACCAGTAAGACATTTCCATTCACCTCGATGGGATACTGACGGTCACTAGTTGTATGATCCCATGCTACATTACAAGGTATACCACTCTGACTGTCTCGTAGTTGTAACAAGTATGTCCCCTTTGAGGTCTGGTGAGAGATATAGCATTGTGGTCGCTCACCAAGATATGCTCTGACCACCGATTTCAAGGGCTGCATGGTCGTTTCTGCCGGTGAAGGATGCCCTCATTGTAATTCGTATTCATGCATTATATGAACGTCGTAAAAAGAGTACGCTGCGACCGTCCCTTCCTAAATGTGCACGCTAATCTGGCGATACAGTGGGGGTGTTTCTATTCCTTTTTTGGCTAGGTAATATCTGCCCATCATCATTATGTTCCAGTGACTCACATTCCGAGTCGTAAATCAGCCGCGACGACTGTGAGCACGCCTTATCGCCCTGTCCACCATCTCACACACGGAACAGTGTCGAATCGCATTGACTGCATTGGCACTCAAAGGTTTCACAGCTTCACCCAATTTCCTACCTGGCATCATCACGGGCTGTCTGTCACTACGTAGTCCCATCCGTCAACTAGCCCTCAGTATCTGGTGTGTCGTTCTGCACATCTGAGAAGCGTTTATTCATGATTCTATAGGGGAGTCCCGTCAGGCTTTCAGGGTACGTCGGTGAACTTAAGACAGCCGTGTCTCCCTTTCCAAAGAACCTGTGCTAATTGCGCTGAGTATAGTCGTCTGTGTGATCATCACTCTCTACAAACTAGTTGAATTTGTCCGGGAATTTGGTGTTTGTCCAACACCGATGCTTAGCATGTTTTTCCGGTGAGGTCTCTTCCGAGCATGTGCATCTATAGCTGACACTAACTCGAAATCAGAGACGGAGCCCTCTATTTTCTGATGTCAGTGACTACCCATTATAAACGAAAGCTTGATGTAGCTAAAGACTGAAGCAGACATTTAAGTTGGTACACTGTTTCCTTCAGCCATTCGATTTTCTGAACAGAAGAGAAGGTGTGGGTTTACTGAACATAATTTTGAGCTTGGAGCATCCATTTCTGGACCTCGAAGAGGCCGGCTTGATGTAAGTCTTGTTCAAATCCTCAACTTTTCTAAAGTCAATAATATGGCAGGTGGGCGGTGTCCATTGGTTCCATCGCAGTGCGTAAAGTCTTAATGGAGAGTAAGATAGTGCTGATCCTTTTTTTTTGTTCCAGGCCTGTCGGATGGTATTGAACCTAAGGGATTTGGCTTCACCTTCGATGATGACATCTATGCATGACACTTGGGTCAATATGCATGTCATACATGAACGAAGAAGGCGGACTGGGACTATGGATTCTGTGATGATTTGATGTGTTATACAGTGGATATTACACGGGTCCATAATATTGTATGCACGACGGCGTTCAACACGTTCAAAAGGAAAAAAAAATTCAAAGGTCGTTACAAATTGTCGAATACACATTCTGTGGTGCCATGAAACCGTTACTTCAAGTTTTTTTTTCTCTTGCCATGACAAACTCACAGTCTGCGTATGTTTGTGAGCAGGCTTACAATCTCGCGTAGTTACCAATCCGTTTTTGACCAACCAATGGGTCATTTCCATTTGTGACGGTTGATTGAATATTGATGGCCGTTTACGGTTGGACCTGGGGTTTTAAGCCAAAGAGCTAGAAAATCCGGAACACTCACAGTGGCTACATCAGGAAAAAGGGTCCTGGCATCATACAATAGGGTCACCCTCTGTTTTGGAACCCGCAAAATTATGGTGTTAGGGAAAACTCTAAATCACCACAATTCTGTGAATGAACAGCTGAGAAGAATATCAAATCCTACTGCAGCACAACTCCAGAAATGATTTAATGTTTGTACTTTGGTTACAATCCGTTGTATTGTCAATGCAGACAATACACAGGAAGGTAATACATTTCTTAGCAGTAGGGAATGAATAAGGCTTCCAGAGTCTAGAGTTCACAGATGCTTAGGGGTCCAGATATTCCAAAAAAAGGGGAATGCACTTAGAGGCTAAAGGAAGTAGGTGGATGAATACAACTGTCCAACCAGTGACACTCTGGAGTACATAACAGCAATGTGTGAAGTAGTCTAGCAACTGCTTCACACAAGTTCAAGATCCTAATGCTCTGCAAAGGCAGTACACACTAGTTACTTAAACAAGAGCACTAATGGCAGGACTATTGTGTTACACACTAGGTCCGATTGGGGGTCGGAGATTGGGTTGGAGGTTGGGTCAGAGTTGGAGCATGTCGTGGGGGTTGGAATGGACTTGGCTTCAGCTTATGTGCTGCGCCCTCACTAATACCGGTGTCCAAGATTTCAGAGACGGAGTACGACTTAGAGAGTTAGGATCAGACTTAGGAACTAGGTGTGATTTGATATTCAAACTGGGGAATGAAGTCCCCAGTTGGGCAACTTAAATACATATTTTGAAATCTAATAATAATTACTCCGGTGATGGGTCTCCAAGGCTGATGGCCTTACATGAGTATGTCTGAGTCCAATGGGGACGGATGTCCGGGTTCCTATGGTGATGCTGATGCATCAATCGGAACCGGAGACGGATGGGCGGAATCAGCAGTGACAATCGGACAGGTAGATGGAGATGGCGGTTTCCAAATGGAGTATAGATCTCATATGTGCGGGGATCTGAGTGGATTGGATGGGGATCTGGACATTAATGAATATAGTCATAACATATTGACAGACAATCTCACCCTGTAGATTTGTAGTCATGCGAGGTAGATACTACACTCACGCCCAAAGCAGGAATATCACTACTTCAAGTGCAATCAAATACAGTTACAACTGTAAGCGACCCTTGAACTGGACAATCAACAGTTACTGAGATATAGAGGATGACACTGTATGTCACTCTAGTTACACTGGTGTGCAAATGATGGGGTAGAATTGGTTATTTATTCAGAGGAAAAACAGTCTCCTTATATACTGTATCTACAGGAGCTGACTAATCCTTCTACCTATTAATAGTTATGAGTCATGGCAGGAGTCATAGCATGAGTCACTATTACTCAAATAACTCAGGCAATACCCCATTTCCTAGGCTGATCAGCACAGCTATGGGTAGGCACAGCTTCAATTGAAAGCTCTGCCAAAAATGGAGTCAGGAGGAGCTGTGGTTGCCAAGATATTGAGCATTTACTGGCAGTGGTGATCAGATTGGGTCAGAGATTGAAATGAATCATGTGATTGAAAATGAGTCAGTAGATCAGGTGACTCTGCTGACTTTGAAGCCACTGACATCTGTGAAGTTTTGTGGGTCCATGTGGGTCCAAAACTTTGCCCAGCAGGACAATAAATTTGTGAACCCATTTCTGCATGGAAATTTCCTGAAAAAAATATGGAAAAATAGAGAATATTTGAATGACCCTAAATCAAGAGAAAGCAGCATGTATATGCTGATATTTTAAGGCCATAAAGTGAAAATATACAATTTTGGGACCATAAACAAGATCTTTTCAGGGAAAACCAGTTCCCATACAGTACCACTAAACCTTTGCTGGCCAGCATATGAGTTTGTCCTATGGGCCTTTGCAGCATCCTTCACCTTGAAGTTAGCAGGAAGCTCAGTGAGGGGATATATCTCTGGGCTCAAGGCCTGGCATGCTATCAACAATGTCACTTGGCATGGGAGCCCACATCTATCATACATTTTGAGTGGTGTAGCAGCCCTAGTGCCTCACATCACCAAGCAACCAATCAGGCCACAGATTATGAGAAAAATGCTCACCTTACTTGCACAACAACTCATACTAAACTTGCCTTTTGATGCAGCAGTATTTGCAGCAGCTTGCACAGCCTTCTGGGGACAGTGTAGACTCAGCGAGCTCATACCCCCCTCCTCTAAATATTTTCTGCCAACAAACACCCTATTGTTTCATCTATCAGTCTCAAGAATCCCTTGCATTAATATTACCTTGGATAAAGGTTACAAAAAAAACAGAGGAGACACGGTTATTCTCACAGACCAACTACCACCATTAGACCCAGTCACTGCCATATCAGTATCAATAAAACACCAGTGGATCTACATCTATTCGCCTACTCCCATAAAGGATCTAATCACTCCCTCACCAGAGGAGCTTTCTTAAAGCGCTGTAATCAAATTTGGTCAGGTGCCGGATATCCAAGAACGACTGGTTATTCCTTTAGGATAGGGGGGACCATGGAACTCCTTATGGCTGGTGTGCACCCAGACGTAGCAAGGGCCATGGGTCGGTGGTCGTCAGATGCTTTTTTAGCGTATTGGAGAACACTTAAGGAAATTGTTCCACTACATGCTAGTAAACTACCATTAAGAAAATAATCCAATCCTATCTACCCTCCCGAACTGCTGGGTGGACGCCTCTCGAGACGTCTGGTCGGGTTTTCGGGTTAGCCCCCTCGTCGTGCCGTCACACCCAGCCTATCTGCTCACCCAAAACTCAGAATAGTCGAAGGAATAATGAACAAACTCTGTTCCCCAAGCTCGATGCGAGATTCAAAGATGTTGCTTAAGATTCATTCTTTACAACAATACGAGTCAAAGGTGGAGGCAAAGGCGGGGCGAGTGTGGGCGGATAGTACGGGTGCAAGGGCACAACCGCCGAGGATGAGCTTGAGTGAAGGGTTTGGACTTGGAGACTCAACCAACGTTTGGCCGAGTTGTGTCCCGATATGCATATGAAACAACGGGTCTATCCGTAGACCAACAATAGACCAGCAGTCTCCGCACTAGCACTGGTACTTGTAGCACCACCGATTCAAACGGAGAGGTAGACCTTGCCGATGCTGCGCTGCATGCCGCGCGGATCAGACAAAAAAAAGACACAGAGTAGTATTCGACAATTCGTGACGACCTTTGAACCCCTTTCCCCCTGAACGTGTTGAACGCTGTCGTGTATACAATATTATGGATCCATGCATTATAGCTCTTATGTAATCATCACAGAGCCCATGCCAGTCCGCCTTCTTCGTGCATGGATGACTTCCATGTTGATACCAGTGTTATCGATAGAGGCTACCATCACAGTCAGAGACGAAGGCGAAGCCAAATCCCTCAGGTTCAATACCATCCGACAGGCCTGGAATAAAAACCAGAATCAGCATCATTTTATGCTGCGTTAAGGGTTTTACGCACTGCGATAGAGGCAATGGACACCCCCCACCTGCCAGATTATTGATATTAGAGGAGTTTACCATTTAAACAAGACCTACATCAAGCTGGCCTCTTCAAGGTCCAAAAGCGAATCTTTCAAATGTAAAATTATGTTCAGTGAACCCAAACCTTCTCTCCTGTTTAGCGAATAGAATAGTTGAAGGAAACAGTATACCAACTCAATATTCTGATTCAGTCTTTAGCAACGTCAAGCTTCCGTTTATAGCGTGTAGTCACTGACATCAGAAAATAGATGACTCCGTCTCTGACTTCGAGTTAGTGTCAACTACACATGCATTTGATCGGACAAATCCTCACCGGAAAAACATGCGAACCATTGGTGTTAAGCAGACACCAAATTCTCGGACAAATCCAACTAGTCTGTAAAGTGTGATGATGACGCAGATGACTATACTCAATGCAATTAGCACAGGCTTTTTGAAAGGGGGACACAGCCATGACCCATGACCTAAGGCTCACAAACGTACCCTGATAGCCTGACGCGACTCCCCTATGGAATCGTGAATAGATGCTTCTCAGATGTGCAGAATGACAAACCAGATACTGTAGATTAATCCACTGGTGGGACTGCCTTCTGATAGACAGCCTGTGAAGATGCCTGAATTGGGTGAAGCTGTGAAACCTTTAAGTACAAATGTGTTCAATGCAATTGTACACTGTTCCCTGTGTGAGATGGTAGGCAGAGCAATAAGGCGTACTCACAGCCGTCGTGGCTGATCGACAACTTGGAATGTGAGTTACTGGAACAGGATAATGATAGGTAAAATTTTACCTAGCCAAAAAAGGAATAAAAACACCCTCACTGTATCACCAGATTAGTGTGTACATTGAAGAAGGGACAGTCGCTGCGTACTCTTATTACGACGTTCGTATATTGCATGAATACGAATTGCAATGAGGGCATCTACCACTGGCACAAGCGACCATCTCGTCCTTGCAATTAGTGGTCAGAGCATATCTTGGTGAGCGACTATAATGCTATATCTCTCACCAGGACGCAACGAGGATATACTTGCTACAACTACGGGACACTCAGAGTGGTATACCGTGTAATTTAGCATGGGATCATACAACTAGTGACCGTCAGTATCCCATCGAGGTGAATGAAAATGTCTTACTGGCTGAGTTAGAGATGGGCTGGTGGTAACTGCAGGAGATTGTGTCACTTTAGCCTCTCGTAGACTGTCGACCTCCTGGACGAAAACATACCGAATGCATTCAGGAAGAGGTATGTCAAAGGAGGGTATCTAGCTAGAATATATAAAACCTTGACCAAAGACCAACGCGATCTAGAATCCCTTCAGAATCCATGATGGAGCTCCTGGACCTTTAAACTCACCGCCAAATGTGCGTGAGTTCTTGATTGGCAGTGATGACGACTTCATATGTGAGCAAGGCTGTCGCGGCCACTTGTTCCACGGTTCAGCGCTCTGCTATGGCGGGAATAACATGGATTTGGAATACCTCCATTGTAGTTGGCAATTTGCATGCCTTGCACGAGTTGAGGAGAGATGAGCTTCGAGAGATGAGCTTCAGACATTTTTGAGAGGGCTGGGAGGATGGTAAGAACAGGCTCTTGTCAAATAACGGGATATGTTCGTGGCTTGGTTGACAAGAATTAATATCTGGAGACAAAGATGGCTCCCTGGTGAGGAGCAGTGCCTGTCCATTTATAGAATACAGGTCAATTGAATCTCGGAATCTGTGGCATCGCCCACATCCACCAGGTTCCAGAGTATAGAGAAAGGGTTGTATTCCATGTGTATAGATCATAGTAGGTATAAAAAAAAAAAAAAAAAAAAAAAAAATTTGCATATTGGATGTGCGTTCCCAAGCAACATTACGGCGATCGATCGGTCTACCGCGTTGGCAGGCCGGGGTTGCTATGGACTCACTGCGATCCTCAACACTCCCCCTCAACCTCGCATATGCCAATTCGGGCGACTAGATGCTTCGGTTTTGATAAAGGCGTAATGAGAAGTCATTTTGTAGCGTATGTGTTGAATGTCAATGTGTTTGCTTCGCGCGTGAAATCCAATGCTGTGAGAAAAGTCAATGGCTATCAACATGCAGAGTTGTGGGTTCTGTGGGGGCCAAATATAATTCAGCGTACAAAGAACGAAGCCATGCAATCTTGCGTGAGGCGCTGTGGGAAGTGGAACCACTGAAAACTCCCAGTATGAACTACTGAAATTCCAATGGATGAATCATTGCATCCAGTGGGAAAAACACTGAATTTTAGTGGTAAACTCACTGAGGCCATTTCAGTAGGAAAGTGTTCATGCCCATGAGTGTGTTTCAGGGGTGTCACCATGAGGATTCAGTATTTCAATGTTCACACTGTGATTTCCAGTGGTAGAATCATGTAAACTCAAATGACTATCACTGACATTACAATAATTTGGCACCATTACTCCCCAGATGCAGCCTCTGCTCCCACACCACCTTGTTGTTGAAAAAAATTTCGCCTTGCTGGGGGTGTGTCAAGAATAGATTTCGAATAGGGATAGAGGGAGTGATGGAAACTGAATGTATGCATAGTCGAATTGAATATATACTTGAGTAGTATCTTCCTAGGAAGTTTGATGAAATTTGGTGTGATCTTCATCTAGATATTGACAATTTGAGCAGGGATCAGGAGCAGATGACTCAAATGAGAGTAAATGCTTAATAGAAAATCAACCAGTGGAGCCTAAGCTTCGCAAACTTGGATTCGAATATATGTTGCAATACTCTGGAAGAGTATGCAAAATATTGTAGAAATACATGTTCGTTCTGGAGTTATTCCAGAAACAAATAGTTCAGATACAAGACAACAAAAACAAGTGAGAGGAAATTCTCTAGTCCATTGCATATCTAGCTAGGCATGTTTTATACAGGATATGCATACTAATAACTCGTGATAAAAGTTCTGTGTCATGTGAATAAAGGGAAAGTGATTTATGATAAAAACAAAATGGGGGGGTGATGTCAAATAGGGAAAAATGATGAAATAAATCAAAAGAAAAATTAGGGTGAATGTTCAGATCATTGTGGAGCTTACAGGGGCTCCTCCTTTCCCCTCTCAGTCGTTTCCCCTCATCTCCTTATCCCCTCCTAAGCTCCTGAGCCTCCTATATGCTCCTATCCCTCCTATCCCCCTTGTTCCCCCTCTCCTTTTTCTCCCCAGAAGTCTGGTTTTCCAAATAACACTTGTTACATCCTGTAACACCAAGTCTGATCTCACAGATGATCACACAATAGATCATCTGTCAAACAAGAACCCTTCTTCAAGTGGTTCTTTGATTAGAGAAGAAAGGAGACAGTCATCCACTGTCTCCAACATTAAAGGAATGTGCTCAATACACAAGCACAAGTAGAAGTAGCAATACTTCTACTAGGGAATTGTGCAGCATGGAGTGGCATGAAACCCACAGGTCAATCGCAAGATTGACCAAACAACTCATGCATAATTAACATGAGATGAAGAGCATTAGCAAAGCTAGTGCTCAGGCAGCTAAGATGGCTGCCAAAGCAGGGCATGCTGCCACTACTATGGGGCAGCAAATTGCAGAGCTAGGAACAATGTTAAAATTGCTCCAAGAGAACTCTGAGTGATGCAAGTTGTGTTGCTGAAGACCTGATGCTCAACAAGAATCTGAATCTGGAGAGTCTGGATCTCCCTGGGGTGAGAGGATCTAACTGAATGATCGGTTAAAAAGAGGAAATGAAATTCCCATAATGGAGGGAATCAGAGACCCAGTAATCCCTTTGAGGCAAGGATTACTGATCCAGATTGAAGAGGAAACTCATCAATCTATGGCAAAGGAGCTCAATCAAGAGATCGAGCTATGGAAACAATGAGAAGTTGAGGCTTCTCATAAACATAGATTAGCCCTTGAACTGAAGGCTAAACATGCAGAGCAGGAGCTCAGCCAGCTGTTTAGAGAGCAGCAGCCCCAGCAAGAGCTCAATGTGGCTGTTGATTTAAACCAACAGTTGTGACATGCGCTGAACAGTTATCAGTGCGTATGAGTGGTGGGCCTTTCAGGAGACACCCACCATGAGCAATGAGATACCCAATGGGTACCTCAAGAAGACATTCCCCATAACAGGGAACAATCAGTGCCATTGACCCTAGAAGGTCAAGGCATACTGGATCAATTGGACACAATTGATCCTATTGATGGCATTACTCACATGGTGTGAGTAGCCATAGTTGATAATAGAGATACAGACCCAGAGAAGTCTGTACTTGCCAAGGTGGGCCAAGCGAATACATTATTGCTTGCCGAAGTGTCCAGAACACTACCAAGCAGAACCCTCAGAGAAAGTTCTGCAATACACCACTGCTAAATGGTGGGTATCAGCTACAGCCTGGCAGGCTTGCCCAATGCTATGCATTCCCAAGAAAAATGGGAAGCTCCACACTGTGTTTGACTTGCATGAACAGAATGATAATGCGGTGAAGGATGTAATGCCCTTCCCTGATCAGGACAACATCAGACACAATGTCACCCGCTGTACATATTGATCTAAACTCAATATGTCTGAGGTGTATGAACAAATATGCATCAGACCAACGGATATACCCAAGACGGTGTTTGCAACCATCTTGGGGACATTCATCAGTCAAGTCATGCAGCAAGGGGACTGCAATGCCCCCTCGACATTCCAGCAGCTCATGACCACCATCTTCTGAGAATATATGAAGATTCATCCATGTATATCTGGACGACATATTTGTGTACTCTTGTACTATATGAGAGCACAAACACCACCTAGAGATGGTGTTCACCAAGCTCAGGAAAGCACATATGTTCCTGAGCAAGGATAAGATTGATCTATACTTAATGAGTATGGATTACCTTGGTCACCTAATAGATGACCAAGGCATGCATGGAGACACTGATAAAATGCAGCAAATATGAGAGTGGAGATGACCTAGGTCATACCACAAAGTCCAACATTTTCTTGGACTAGTGCAGTATCTGGTGCACTATATGCCAGACATAGCTGCATACATAACCCCTTTATCAGGTTATGCTCATAATAATTGTCCATTCTTATGGACACCACTGCTGGAGAGATGCTTTGAAAGCATCAAGCTCCTAGCATGTAGGGCTCTAATATTGAAGCTCATCAATGTCAATATCCCCAATACTATTTGGGTTATTACTGACAGCTCCAAGACTGAAGTTGGAGCCATCTATGGACAAGGAAAAGATTGGCAGACCTGTCAGCCTGCCAGATTTCTATCCAAGAAATTTAGTGCTGCACAACAGCACTATAAGACTCATGAGCATGAGACTATAGCCATGCTTGAAGCCCTAATGAGATGGGAAGATAAGCCACTAGGATGAAAGTTTGTCCTAGTAACCGACCACAAGGGTCTCAAATACTTCGAGACCCAAAAGAACTGTCAGATTAGGTGGTGGGAGTTCTTATCCCATTTCAATGTTACTACCCTGCATATAGACAGGGTAGAGAACAAAGTAGTGGATTGTCTATCATGCTATTATGCTGATGACTCCCCAACAGAGAGTCATCCCAAATACATCTACATGAGCACAGATGTATGTCTCGACCCTGAAGGAGAACTGCTCCCCTCGGAACAGTTCATCAAGATCAGAACAGCAGCAGTCACCTGAAGGCAACTGCTCAAGAAAAAAGAAAACAGATTGCTAGAAGCTGAAGCACTCAATGTTCAAACAGAATCATTGAACGATGATTCTAATCCCTCTAAAAAATAGAGGATGTTGGAATGATGTCATCAGATGATGATGGAACACCATTGTGATCCCATGTTGAGCATGGGATCAACCTTGTGTAGATTGTACAAGGTGCATATAGAAAGGATACTGTCCTTTCTAAGGTGCTAGAAGCACCTAAAGAGCATGCACGATTTGGTGTGTGTGATGGTCTAATATGGACCAAAAATATATACAAATGTGATGTCATCTGTATACCCTGCTCAGCATTCCTGAAAGGGAGGAGGCTGGTTGAGATAATAATTGACCATGCGCACCAAGTAGTTGGCCATTTTGGTCAACTAAAGACTGCAAATTACATTTGACAGTCATACTGGTGGCCAGGCATGACCACCAATGTCCAATCATTCTGCACTTTGTGTGTGAAGTGCAAAATGAATAAAGACAGTATGAAGAAACCCACAGGGCTTCTTCATAGCTTGCCAGTACTGGAGTGGCCCTGGCAATTGATAGGTATGGACTTTATGGGTCCATTACCAAAATCAAATGACTATCACTACCTACTGGTAGTCATAGATTGCTTCATGTTGCAGGTACATATAATACCTACGAACATGCATGTAACAGTGAAAGGAGTAGCATGGCTATTCCTTAAAGAAGTTGTATGCCTTCACAGTGTACCAGACTTGATCATGTCTGATTGAGATTTGAAATTCACATCTATCTTTTGGTGTGAACTACAGCAGATAATGGGAGTGAAACTCCTCATGTCCACAGTGTTCTATCCACAAACGGATGGAGTGACGGAATGAGTGAATCATTCCATTGGCCAAATACTTCATACAGTTGAGAGGGGAATGCACTTAGAGGCTAAAGGAAGTAGGTGGATGAATCCAACCGTCCAACCAGTGGCACTCAGAAGCAGGTAACAGCAATGTGTGAAGTAGTCTAGCAACTGCTTCACACGAGTTCAAGTTTCTAATGCTCTGCAAAGGCAGTACACACTAGTTACTTAAACAAGAGCACTAATGGCAGGACTATTGACAGACAATCTCACCCTGTAGATTTGTAGTCACGTGAGGCAGATACTACACTCACACCCAAAGCAGGAATATCACTACTTTGAGTGCGATCAAGTACAGTTACACAACTGTAAAAGATCTTTGAACTGGTAATCAACAGTTACTGAGATATAGAGGATGACACTGTATGTCACTCTAGTCACACTGGTGTGCAGAAGATGGGTAGGATATGTTGGATATGTTTCTATTTCAAAGGCAGAATGACCTCCTTATATATTGTCTTTACAGGAGCTGAATAATGCTTCTGGAATATTCTACCTATTAATAGATGGAAACTACTGGAAGGTAGTAGAAGGTGGAAGAAAGGGGTAGAATATTCCAAGCCAATCACAGATTCTGATCACTGAACTAACACTGATCAGGAGCTGAATAATGGTTCTGGAAAGTTCTATCTAATAATAGAAGGAAACAGCTAGAATGTTATGGAAAGGGGTAGAATATTCCAAGGCAATCACCTGATCTGATCCCTGAATTAGGCACTGATCAGGCAAAAAGAAAGGTGTCCACCCTGTTTTCTGCACTGGTTTGGACAGCCATGGATAGCCACATGTCAGGTGATGATCTGCATGGAAAATAGTGCCCTGAGAGGCTATGGTTGTCAAGTTAGAGAATATTTATTGATCAGAGACATCTGAGCTTGAATTCAGGCCAAATGCCTGGTCCAAAGGTGGATAGCTGGCTGTGTGAAGGTTTGTGGGCACCTATGGGTCCACAACTGTAGCACAGCAGAAATAAATGATTCTGGGCCAAGTTCTGCATGGAATATTCCCGAAAAAATATGAAAAATTAGAGAATATTTGAATAAGTCCATTCCAGGTACAAGCATCAAATATATGCTGATATTTAGGAATGGAAAAGCAAAGTATAGCACATTGGTGCTGCATAAATGGAATTTGATAGGGAAAAGGTGGTTCCCATACACCCGCTCCCAGCATTGACACCATCCCCAAGGTCATTGAAGAACTGATGAACCACATAGAGGCCATCAATGAAGAAGATGACACCCCGCCCTCTCCAAATCTGGTGCAAGCCATCTCCCTGCTCGCCAGCAGCATCTGTAACCCACAAGCTCCTAAGTCCTGGACCAAGGTCCGAGAACCCGACCCCTTCGTTCTTGGTGCAATGCCGGTTGAATTTCCACGACCGCTCCAATGCGTTCACATCCGATCAGGTGAAGGTCACCTTTGCCATGTCCTATCTCAAGGGCACCGCACTGGACTACTTTGAGCCAGCGCTCCGATGACCTGATATGGTCAGAAGACTACTCCAATTTCATCTCCAAACTTTGGTCCAATTTTGGTCCTTACAACCCCGAGGCCAATGCTGAGAACGAACTCGATCAACTTCGGATGAAGGAAAATCACAAAATTGCAAAATACATTGGGAGTTTCCAGCAGCTAGCCCTGAAAGTCCAATGGGGCGACGCCGCACTCCAATGCCAATTTTACGTTGGACTTCCATCCCGCATCAAGGACGAGATATCACACGTTGGTAAGCCAGATACTTTGGTTACCCTTCGCAAGCTCGCCCAATCCATCGATGCCCATTATTGGGAACGTCAATCTGAGGTCTCCTGTGAAAATTCAGCCAACAACAAATCAGACAAATCATTGGACAAGACCCCAAAGTCCAACAAGGGGTCCGATAAGAGGACCACCGCCAACTCAGGCCAGAAGTCAAACACTGGTAACACTGCCGCTTCCGGTTCCGGTCAGAACAACTCTGGCACCAGCAATAACTCCGGAGCTCACAAGAGTACTCCGGACCTCTCCACCAAGCTAGGGAAGGATGGAAAACTTACCCAGCAGGAACACCAGCACCGCATGGACAACAACCTCTGTCTGTTCTGTGGAAAGCCTGGCCACCAAGCCAAGGATTGCAACAAGGCAACCTCATCCACAGCAAAGGCAAAGGGCCATGCCACCAATGCCATGATGGACAAGTTCGACGCAAAGGTGATGGACCCAAAAAAATAGTAAGCAGCCCTATAGCCTCCGTACAGGCTGAGGGCTGCATTGGTACTCCCCGTACGACAAACAAGGTCTGCCTGAACACATCCACTCTTTCCCACTCCGACTCCCTTACCCTCCTCGTCTACTCTGACTCCCTTACCCTCCTCATCTACTCCGACTCCATTCCCAATACTGCTATTCAAGCATTAATTGACTCCGGTTCTACTCATTGTTTCCTCGATTCCTCTTTTTCCGATTTACATAAACTCCATACATACACCATAACTCTGATATCGCTCCGATTGTTTGATGGCACTACTAATGCTGTTATTTCACAAGCTATAGATCTGTCTATCCGTTTTTCTGTTGGAGAAATCCAGAACCTTACATTCTATGTTACTCTGCTTGACTCCAGCTGTTCTGTGGTTCTCGGACATAACTGGCTCACCCACTACAATCCATTGATTGACTGGGCATTGGGCCATATCACATTCCGTTCTCCAGTACAGGCTGTGTCATTCCTGATGTCACCAGCAACTTTAGATGCGAAACTATCTTCTGCCTCCACTGACTCTGCTCCGATAGATACTCCATCTACCCCACCATTTATATCAATGGTGGACGCTATGGTCTTCTCCAGACTAAGCAAACTGGATGGTTCTCACACATTCCAGGTCCACCTCTCTGATCTGATATTCCTCACTGCTCATTCCACCCGATCAACTCCACCGGACCTATCTATGGTTCCTAAGGAGTATCATGAGTTTGCCGACATGTTCAGCAAGTCTAAAGCTGACTCCCTAGCAGAACACCGACCATACGATCTCAAGATCGAACTGGATGACAACTCCACCCCTCCACTTGGCCCTATCTACTCACTATCCCAAAAAGAGCTACTGGCTCTCTGAACATTCATAGACGAGAACTTGGCCACAGGCTTCATCCACCCATCCCTATCGCCCCATGGAGCTCCAGTCCTATTTGTCCACAAAAAGGACAGATCACTCCGTCTATGCGTTGACTTCCGTGGACTCAACAAGATCACCAAGAAAGACCGATACCCGATACCCTGCACTGCAGACCTACTCGAGAGTCCTTGAAAGGCTAAGATCTATTCCAAAATAGATCTCCAACATGCCTACCATCTAGTCCGCATCCAAGAAGGCGACGAATGGAAAACGACCTTCCGCACACGATATGGATCTTTCAAGTGGTGCATCATGCCCTTCGGTCTAACCAATGCTCCAGCCGCCTTCCAGAGGTTCATGAATGATACCTTTGCTGACCTCCTTGATGTGACCGTCCTCGTTTACATAGATGACATTTTGGTATATTTGGACAATGAAGAAGAACACCGGACACATGTCTGAGAGGTACTCTGACATCTCCAAAAACATGGCCTCTTCACCCATGCTGACAAATGCAAATTCCACTCCGACTCGGTTGAATACCTAGGCTATATCCTCTCCCCAGCAGGATTGACAATGTCTGATGACAAAATCAAAGCCATACAGGAATGGCTGGAACCCCAGAAAGTCAAGGACGTACAGTCCTTCCTAGGGTTCGCCAACTTCTACCACCGCTTCATTCACGGCTACTCCGATATCACCATTCCGCTCACCCAACTCACTAGGAAGGGTATCCAATGGAATTTCACTGACGAATGTAGACAGAGCTTTGAGACCTTGAAAAAGGCCTTTACTTCCGCTCCAATACTGACTCATTGGGTTCCAGACGTTCCTATCCTATTAGAGACCGATGCCTCCGACTATGCACTTGCCGCAATCCTGTCCATCATCTCTCCAGATGATGGACAAGTCCATCCGATCGCTTTTCACTCATGTACATTTATGCCCCCCAAACTGAACTATGACGTCCATGACAAAGAGCTCCTTGCCATATATGAAGCCTTCCGGATATGGAGACACTACCTTGAAGGCCCCTCCGATCCGGTGGACGTCATAACTGACCACAAGAACTTGGAATACTTCTCCACAACGAAACTGCTCACCCAGAGACAAGTCCAATGGTCCAAATACCTATCTCAGTTCAATCTCATTATCCATTTCCGTCCAGGTCGACTTGGAGCAAAGCCTGACGCTTTAACTAGACGATGGGATGTCTACCCTAAAGAGAGGAATAGTGACTATGCCACTGTAAACCCACACAACTTTCGTCCTGTGTTTACTAACGAGCAGCTGGCATCATCCCTACGAGCATCCACCCTCATGACTCCCACCCTCCAAGCTGTCACCATTATGGACATCGACCAACTCCACTCCAACATCCGCTCATCACTCTGATCTGATCCTATTGCAGTTAAACACTTAAACAACCCTTCCAATCCGAAATGGTCACTTGACCCCGAAGGACACCTCCGACACAACAACCGGATATACGTCCCTGATGCCAACAGTCTCTCACTCTGAGTTTTGCAGTATTATCATGATCACCTGATCTCAGGCCATTTCAGGCAAAATCGCACACAAGGATTAATCCGACAAGACTATGTATGGCCAAAAATGCAAGAATACATTCAACACTACTGTAACTCCTGTACCACATGTATGTGCTCAAAATTGCAAAGGCACAAACCCTATGGAATGCTGACGAGCCAGGACGCATCGAGGATGCATATCAAACCACTCTGACAGTCCAACTCTGCCAGCATCTTTTCGTATCAACTTTTAAATAGTGCCGCAACTCCCTCTCCACCTCAGTCTCTAATTCTAGCCATTGATTGTCACTCGTGTTTCATCGCCATCGATCATTATCAGCCTTCTATTCACACCGATCCTTTCATCATCATTTGCATGGCTTCCCATTCTATTCCCCTCTCCAACATCGCTTCTAATAATACGTCACACTGGTCTCTGGACACAGAGGACTATCAAAAATATGCTGAGCTCCACGGGCATGTTAAGCCACCTCCACGTATCAAAATACTTCCAAAACTCTTTCAACGTCCAAGATCCCCACCATGTCTCTCTTATGCCATTGGCGATCCCATATTCTTTCACAATTCCGTTGAACCATATACATTCCTTGACATTTCGCCTCTATATCGTAACACGGATAGAAGAGTCGAACATGAGGTAGAATTTCAGTTGCCATTGCCGACCTATCCTCCCACTTCAATCTGACTCAGGTTACATCGTGTCAGGCAAAGGGACCGAATACTCTTGGAACGGGATACCATATGGAGACGGATCACTAAGACAATAAGGAGTATTTGTTGTGGATGCTGACTGAAGTCCTCATGTGACTCAGGGTCAATTTACCTTCGGAGCCGTAGGGAAGATGGTATTGGTGGACGTTTCTATTGTTCTTTTATATGACTCACCCCTGTTTCATCTTTTTAATTCATTCATACATGACTTACTCATCCTTGTTCTATTTTTGGTTCTTTTATTACTCATCACCCCCTATTCTTACAAAGATTACCCCTATCTGTCGTTTCAATTCTCCATGATTTCCCCATTAGTAGTTCAACTTCACACGCTTCATCAGCTGGCTTGATCAGCATTTCTTGCATCATATCGCATCATTTGCTCCTCATATTGTGTTGTTGTGCCCTGGGGATTTGTATATAAAAGGGTGCTAGTTTTCGCCTTTGGAATCAATCAACAAGTTTTCAGCCAACGCTCTAAAGTCAAAGTCCACACTCTAAGTCTACGCTCTACACTCTACATCACAATCCATCATCTCTACACTGAGGTAAAACACCTTGGTTCAATGATCAGATTTCCCTCCGCCACCGAGAGGTTGCTTCTCCTGAAACCAGCTTTCACGTACCTCCCAACCGGTGTCAGTTCGCTTAAGGAATAGATCCTATAAGCCTGCATGCAACGGTCCTAGCAAACAGACGGTGTGTAACGCAGTTGTTCAGCACTCCAAAGATCAATCAGGGCAAGGGGTAAGTAACAGGGAAGTGGGATAGTGCTCTGTGGTTGGATGGGGATGGGAGCTAAAGGTCGGTCCCAATGGCTGATCATGCTCTGTGACTGGATGACAATGTGGAGCCCGGTTGGGAGGTACGTGAAAGCTGGTTTCAGGAGAAGCAACCTCTCGGTGACAGAGGGAAATCTGATCATTGAACCAAGGTGTTTTACCTCAGTGTAGAGATGATGGATTGTGATGTAGAGTGTAGAGCGTAGACTTAGAGTGTGGACTTTGACTTTAGAGCGTTGGCTGAAAACTTGTTGATTGATTCCAAAGGCGAAAACTAGCACCCTTTTATATACAAATCCCCAGGGCACAACAACACAATATGAGGAGCAAATGATGCGATATGATGCAAGAAATGCTGATCAAGCCAGCTGATGAAGCGTGTGAAGTTGAACTACTAATGGGGAAATCATGGAGAATTGAAACGACAGATAGGGGTAATCTTTGTAAGAATAGGGGGTGATGAGTAATAAAAGAACCAAAAATAGAACAAGGATGAGTAAGTCATGTATGAATGAATTAAAAAGATGAAACAGGGGTGAGTCATATAAAAGAACAATAGAAACGTCCACCAATACCATCTTCCCTACGGCTCCGAAGGTAAATTGACCCTGAGTCACATGAGGACTTCAGTCAGCATCCACAACAAATACTCCTTATTGTCTTAGTGATCCGTCTCCATATGGTATCCCGTTCCAAGAGTATTCGGTCCCTTTGCCTGACACGATGTAACCTGAGTCAGATTGAAGTGGGAGGATAGGTCGGCAATGGCAACTGAAATTCTACCTCATGTTCGACTCTTCTATCCGTGTTACGATATAGAGGCGAAATGTCAAGGAATGTATATGGTTCAACGGAATTGTGAAAGAATATGGGATCGCCAATGGCATAAGAGAGACATGGTGGGGATCTTGGACGTTGAAAGAGTTTTGGAAGTATTTTGATACGTGGAGGTGGCTTAACATGCCCGTGGAGCTCAGCATATTTTTGATAGTCCTCTGTGTCCAGAGACCAGTGTGACGTATTATTAGAAGCGATGTTGGAGAGGGGAATAGAATAGGAAGCCATGCAAATGATGATGAAAGGATCGGTGTGAATAGAAGGCTGATAATGATCGATGGCGATGAAACACGAGTGACAATCAATGGCTAGAATTAGAGACTGAGGTGGAGAGGGAGTTGCGGCACTATTTAAAAGTTGATACGAAAAGATGCTGGCAGAGTTGGACTGTCAGAGTGGTTTGATATGCATCCTTGATGCGCCCTGGCTTGTCACTGAGCTCCACATTGTCATCCAGTCACAGAGCACGATCAGCCATCGGGACCAACCTTTAGCTCCCATCCCCATCCAACCACAGAGCACTATCCCACTTCCCTGTTACTAAGTGCTACCTCTACCCCTCGACCTGATTGATCTTTGGAGTGCTGAACAACTGCGTTACACACCGTCTGTTTGCTAGGACCGTTGCACGCAGGCTTATAGAATCTATTCCTTAAGCGAACCGACAACGCTTAAGCAACTTCCGGTCCTGGAGCAACCATGGAACTCCATCTCCATGGATTTCATAGAGAAGCTCCCCCCATCACTCAGATACGACACCATACTCGTGATTGTCAACAGATTCACTAAACAATCACTATTTATTCCGATGCATGACACCATCACCTCTGCCTCACTAGCTAAATTGTTCATTCTCCATGTATTCTCTAAACACGGAGTCCCATTGCATGTCACATCCAATTGGGGCTTGGAGTTCATGTCCTCCTTCTTCCGCACATTGAAAGGCTCTTGACATGAAGCTTCACTTCACCTCCAGATACCATCCTGAAGGAGACGGACAAACGGAACAAATGAATCAGTCCCTGGAACAATATCTCCGAATCTATTGTAACTATCAACAGGACAACTGGGCTGATCTACTTCTGATTGCAGAGTTTGCCTACAACAATGCTCCAAACGCGACTACTGGCATCTCTCCATTCTTTGCTAATAAAGGCTATCATCCGAACATCTCCATCCACCCTGAGAAAGAACTTGCCTCCACCAAAGCCTGCCAATTCGTAACCGACTTTGATCAACTACACCAACATCTCTGAGAAACCATCTCCGATGCCCAGAAACAATATCAAGTCTCCGCAGACCGATGCCGCATTCCAGCTCCAGACCTGCAAATTGGAGACAAAGTATTTGTTAAGGCTGAACATTTCCAGACCACCCATCCATCAAAGAAACTCTCCGAGAAATACTTAGGTCCTTAGACACTTGTTCAGAAATACATCAAATATGTATATACAACCCATTTCCTCAAATTTTATATAATATACTTATATTAAAACATATTTTGATATTTCATACATGATTCTCAAATTTATATAATTTACTTAGATTTAAAACATATTTTGATATTTTGACATGATTCTCAAAAATAATTCTTTTTTTTTAATTTACCAGTGGCAACTGCTTCAAGGGAATATTCTACTCCCACTACACTTAATTTCTTTCATTCATTCTTTCTTGTACTATACTGGTAAAATAATCTAATGTACCTTGAATCCTCACCTGGCATTTGTATATCTAAATATTCTCTATTATACCAATAATATTAATATACATTACTGTTATATTCATATAAACAATTATGTTCATCCATAACAAACATCTTATCTTTTAAAGTTTATTAAAATATGAAATATATATTTATATTTATAAAAATTTAAGATATCCAAAAAAACTCAGATATCTGAAATCTTTAAAGATATCCAGATTGTAACTCCCTATTTTGAGATCATTATTAAAATTCTGATGTACATCTTGTATACATCAGAATATTGTATAACAGCATCCTTCCGAACAAGCGTCTTATGAGGTCATTGCTCACGCTGGCAGCAGGTCCTTCACCCTCCGCCTCCCTGACCACTTCTGAGCAGTTCATCCGGTCTTCCATATATCAATGCTCAAACCTGCAACTACGAACGAGATCTCCAGTCACACGCAACCCCCACCTCCCCCGATCATCATCAAAGGAGACAATGAATATGAGATATCTGAGATCCTGGACTCGAAGATCAACCATCAATACAAGTGCAAGCTCCAGTACTTAGTCAAATGGACTGGATACGAAGGCACCAACGAAGAGTCCTCATGGATCTCCACATCCGAACTCGATCACACATCTGAATCCATCTCCGACTTTCACTCTGCTTATCCAGACAAACCTGGCCCTCTTATGAATCTTCAAGTTTGATTACTAATGCTAATTCTATTATTGCGCATCATCATTTTATTACAAGTCACAAGGAAAATTACCAGCCTGCCCAAAAAACCCCAAAGGAATATCACTCCGCCTCATTTTTCTCCACTCTGAAATTTATTTTCATTTTCATTTTTACACATCGTGTTTCCTTTTCCCCTTCCCCTTATCTACCTCAGGCTCTGTCTCCGACTTATCATCACTCTCTACATCTGACACCCAATCTTTCTCATCCCCCATGTCCAAATCCTCATCCAAAGGGGCCATGAACTTCCACAACTGACGTAACTTGGCTATCCACCAACCCTCCAGAACCTCCTTCCATTTCATCGTCTTCACCAAGTCCACTAGCAACCCCTCCGTCCACCAGAGGTGCTCCGACTGCAGGTTAACCAGCCAGATAAGCTGGCCCACGGTACTATTGGGCGCAGAGACGCGCCCCATACCTGCACCAGTCATTGCCCCTTCCATTCCGACACTGCTACCCCTGGCTGCCACAGCACCTGTCTCTGTCTGCTGCTTTTTGGTCGGACGACCTTCCAATTCTTTCTCCACCCCTCCTTGTACCACTAGTCAGGGCTTGACACTCCGACTCTAGGGATCAAACTTTCCATCAATCCTACACCCTCCTTTCCAACCCCAACAATGATTGCAGGACTGAAGGCAGTGAATTGGGCTGGTAGGCCACACACACTCCATGCCCGCATCACGACACAAGTCGCAAGTTATGCCAGGCCCGCCGAATGGCTCCACTGGAGCCAGAGCCTTGGGTGGTCTGCCCCTTCTCACTGTGGCCTCCAAGTGTTCCCTCTCCTCCTCCTTGTCCTGCTGTTCTGCTGCCACCTTCTCCATCTCACACTTGTGAAGCTGGATTGCTGACCTAGCAACATGCAGCTCCTTCTTATGGGTTGCCAACACGCAACTCTCCACCTTGCACCATATGACCCTCCAATCTGCCTCCTGCTTCTCCGTATCAGCACTCAGGTACGCCTTCAATGAAAAGACTGCAACATCAAGATTCTTCTTGGTGGTAGCAGCATAGAGCTCCACTCTTTTGCGAGCCTTGACCATGGCTACCCAAGCCATCTCCTCATAACAATTTGAAGTTGGACCCAGCTCTGCATCTGTCCTGACATCCACACCCGCCTTGGGCTCCACATTTGCATCGAGCTCCATATTGGCATTGGGATCTGCCTCCACCTCTGCCCTCTCCACCTCTGCCACTTCATCTTCCTCAGCCACACCCAACCCAAATAATGGCCATACCCACGGATGTAACGGCGAGTCCACCGCAGTGACAGTTGTCAGACGAGCTGTCTCCGTCTGCGTAATGGAGATGATGGCGACCTCAGGGGTCCCTGTCCATATTGGCACACTTGGACTCCCTGGGTGGCTGGTTCCCCCTGCCCCGGTCACCTCCTCCTCTACCTCCATGGCGGCTTCTAGCTCATGCACCTGCTCCTCCACTTCCTTCAGTCTCACGGCCTCCATCATGGCCACAAGTTCCTTGACCCTGCAGGCTCTCTCGGCCTTTGCTTCCTCCTCTTTCCTTCTCCGTTCCATCTCCGCCGCCTCTTTCCACCTCTGCTCCTCCTCCTCCTTCCGTCTCTGTTCCGCCTCCTCCTCCTCCTTCCATCCATTCTGCTTCCTCCTCCTCTTTCCATTTCCGCTCCTCTTCCTCTTCCTTCCATTGGGCCAAGAGCAACTGCTCAAGCTCGGCCATGCTCATGCTTGTCAAAGGGTTTGACATTGTTGAGGATAAGACCTCAATCATGCCCCTCCTTTTATATGTCTCCAGACCCCCAGTATAACTCCAACTGCGCCCAACCGTCTCACCTATTCAATCCATGGACATGAGGCCTTAGGGGCTCGGCCTTAAATGGAGAGATACTGTTATGACTATATTCATTAACATCCAGATCCCCATGCATATGAAATCTATACTCCATTTGGAAACTGTCACATCTCCATCTACCTGTATGGGAACCACCTTTTCCCTATCAAATTCCATTTATGCAGCACCAATGTGCTATACTTTGCTTTTCCATTCCTAAATATCAGCATATATTTGATGCTTGTACCTGGAATGGACTTATTCAAATATTCTCTAATTTTTCATATTTTTTCGGGAATATTCCATGCAGAACTTGGCCCAGAATCATTTATTTCTGCTGTGCTACAGTTGTGGACCCATAGGTGCCCACAAACCTTCACACAGCCAGCTATCCACCTTTGGACCAGGCATTTGGCCTGAATTCAAGCTCAGATGTCTCTGATCAATAAATATTCTCTAACTTGACAACCATAGCCTCTCAGGGCACTATTTTCCATGCAGATCATCACCTGACATGTGGCTATCCATGGCTGTCCAAACCAGTGCAGAAAACAGGGTGGACACCTTTCTTTTTGCCTGATCAGTGCCTAATTCAGGGATCAGATCAGGTGATTGCCTTGGAATATTCTACCCCTTTCCATAACATTCTAGCTGTTTCCTTCTATTATTAGATAGAACTTTCCAGAACCATTATTCAGCTCCTGATCAGTGTTAGTTCAGTGATCAGAACCTGTGATTGGCTTGGAATATTCTACCCCTTTCTTCCACCTTCCACAACCTTCCAGTAGCTTCCATCTATTAATAGGAAGAATATTCCAGAAGCATTAGTCAGCACCTGTAAATACAATATATAAGGAGGCCATTCTGCCTTTGAAATAGAAACATATCCAACATATCCTACCCATCTTCTGCACACCAGTGTGACTAGAGTGACATACAGTGTCATCCTCTATATCTCAGTAACTGTTGATTACCAGTTCAAGGATCTTTTACAGTTGTGTAACTGTACTTGATTGCACTCAAAGTAGTGATATTCCTGCTTTGGGCGTGAGTGTAGTATCTGCCTCACGTGACTACAAATCTACAGGGTGAGATTGTCTGTCAATAGTCCTGCCATTAGTGCTCTTGTTTAAGTTACTAGTGTGTACTGCCTTTGCAGAGCATTAGAAACTTGAACTCATGTGAAGCAGTTGCTAGACTACTTCACACATTGCTGTTACCCGCTTCTGAGTGCCACTGGTTGGACGGTTGGTGTTTTGGAACCCGCAAAATTATGGTGTTAGGGCAAACTCTAAATCACCACAATTCCGTGAATGAACAGCTGAGAAGAATATCAAATCCTACTGCAGCACAACTCCAGAAACAATTTAACGTTTGTACTTTGGTTACAATCTGTTGTAATGGTCAATGCAGACAATACGCAGGAAGGTAATACGTTTCTTAGCAGTAGGGAATGAATAAGACTTCCAGAGTCTAGAGTTCACGGATGCTTAGGGGTCCAGATATTCCAAAAAGAGGGGAATGCACTTAGAGGCTAGAGGAAGTAGGTGGATGAATCCGACCGTCCAACCAGTGACACTCTGAAGCAGGTAACAGCAATGTGTGAAGTAGTCTAGCAACTGCTTCACACGAGTTCAAGTTTCTAATGCTCTGCAAAGGCAGTACACACTAGTAACTTAAACAAGAGCACTAATGGCAGGACTATCGACAGACAATCTCACCCTGTAGATTCGTAGTCACGCGAGGTAGATACTACACTCACACCCAAAGCAGGACAATCACTACTTCGAGTGCAATCGAATACAGTTACACAACTGTAAGCAACCCTTGAACTGGACAATCAACAGTTACTGAGATATAGAGGATGACACTGTATGTCACTCTAGTCACACTGATGTGCAAATGATGGGGTAGAAATGGTTATTTATTTCAGAGGCAGAATGGGCTCCTTTTATATTGTATTTACAGGAGCTGACTAATACTACTGGGAACTTCTACCTATTAATAGATGGAAACTACTGGAAGCTAGTGGAATATGTGAGAAGGGGGTGGAAGTTTCCTAGCCAATGAGCTGCTTGGATTTGCTCTGACTCATGGCATGAGTCATGGATGGAGTCATAGTGTGACTCAGAGCAGGGGTCATAGTATGAGTAATCACAGGAGTCATGGTATGAGTCATGGAAGGAGTCATAGCATGAGTCATGGCAGGAGTCATTGCATGAGTCACCATTACTCAAATAACTCAGTCAATACTTCGTTTCCCAGGCTGATTAGCACAGCTATGGGTAGGCATGGCTTCTATTGAACTCTCCACTGAAAATGGAGTCAGGAGGTGCAGTGGTTGTGAAGATATTGAGGATTTACTGGCAGTGGTGACCAGATTGAGTCGGAGATTGAAATGAGTCATGTGATTGAAAATGAGTCAGTTGTCCGGGTGACTCCGGCTGACTTTGAGGCTGCTGACATCTGCGAAGGTTTGTGGGTCCATGTGGGTCCCAAAACTTTGCCCAGCAGAACAATAAGTTTGTAGACTCATTTCTGCATGGAAAATTCCCAAAAAAAATATGAAAAAATAGAGAATATTTGAATGGCCCTGAATCAAGAGAAAGCAGCAGATATATGCTGATATTTTAAGGCCATCAAGTGGAATTGTACAGTTTCGGGACTTTAAACAAGATCTTTTTAAGGGAAAACCAGTTCCCATACAATTCATCCACCTACTTCCTTTAGCCTCTAAGTGCATTCCCCTCTTTTTGGAATATCTGGACCCATAAGCGTCCATGAACTCTAGACTCTGGAAGTCTTATTCATTTCTTGCTGCTAAGAAACATATTACTTTTCTGCGTATAGTCTGCATTGACCAATACAAAGGATTGTAACCAAAGTACAAACATTAAATCGTTTCTGGAGTTGTGCTGCAGCAGGGTTTGATATTCTTCTCAGCTGTTCATTCATGGAATTGTGGTGATTTAGAGTTTGCCCTAACACCATAATTTTGTGGGTTCCAAAACACTACCTGTCTGATTGTCACCACCGATTCTGCCCATCTGTCTCCAGTTCCAATTGATGCATCAGCATCACCATAGGAACCCAGACATCTGTCCCCATCGGACTCGGACATACTCATGTAAGGCCATCGGCCTTGGAGACCCATCACCGGAGTAATTATTATTAGATTTCAAAATATGTATTTAAGTTGCCCAACTGGGGACTTCATTCCCCAGTTTGAATATCAAATCACACCTAGTTCCTAAGTCTGATCCTAACTCTCTAAGTCGTACTCCATCTCCGAAATCTTGGACACCGGTATTAGTGAGGGTGCAGCACATAAGCTGAAGCCAAGTCCGTTCTGACCCCCACAATGTACTCCAACTCCGACGAAACCTCCAACCCAATCTCCGACCCCCAATCGGACCTAGTGCATAACATATACATATTGTTATAAAAGTTGTGAGGATGTGTATGCTTGGAAGCTATTATGACCATATTCAATTATGCCTAGATTCCCACCAGATTTTGTCAGATCTCCACACACACATGATGCATCTGTGGTTGACTGAGGTATTGGAAATAGATCAATGAGTCTACAAGCACCCATAATAAGCAGTATGTTTTGACGTCATAATCACGTCGTCTCTCCTCAGTCTTTACACTCACACCGTGTAGACTGATGTGACGTCTAATAGATCATCACATGAGACTTCCGAGTTTTCGAACTTGAGTGAGTGGGATAAATCATCGAATTTCAAAAGTCATCCCCTTTCCCTCTCTTCTACATCGTACTTATACTTAGATAGTTACCAAATATAAAAGAATACCAGTAAACAATGAACAAAAGATATGATAGTTTATCTATCTACTTGCAGAGATGAATAAACTAGTGTGTCTCGGTTATAATACATGTCCGGTTGAACGGACATGTGACTCGTGGCGATTGGTGTTAGTACTGCGCCTTACAACCGGCATGGTTCCGCTTCCAACACGAGGAAGGTGAGAGAAGGGAAAGGTGGATTGTGGTGCTCATGAACGTCCAGAGACTTAGCTATGGAACGATTGGTCCTCAACGTGGACTCCTGTGGATGAACAGTTCGGCGGAGTAGTGAAAATGTTTTGGCCCTTACTGGAGTTCACGCCCTTTCCGCTGAACTCCAGGTAAGCAATTCATAGTATTACATTGATAGTGTTAGTTGTCTAATACACGCCCTTTCCGCTCAACTCTAGCCCCTATCCTAGGCTTCACCTGCTTAAGTTGTTACCAGAACTCGCTCACTGAGCATACAAGCATGCTCAGAGAGAAAGCTTCTCGATCGTACATTCACTCACACGTCTCGATAACATGCCGAATTTGTTCTTGATATCACAGAGAAGCTACTCCTGATATGCTCAGCTTGCATCTACAATGCCGATATGGATGAATGTCTTGTTACAGCCTATGGTAGGGTTTGCGGCGAGTGTGAAGACAAACCCACAGAATCAAATGAACAGGGGGCGCATTGTCCGGGCATCGTGATGATGGATTACGCGACTGCATTGCAGGTGTATGTGATACAAGAGGAGAGGTGAAGATCATTCAATCCACCAAGCTACAAAATCGAAGATACAACAAAACATTCAAATCTTCAACAGAACTACATCGATCTCCGTTACTTCCCGCACCTGTATACCATCCAAGACCTTTCGCATCAGTGATGAGTAAGATTCGACATACTTGGCCATCACGTGACTCGAGAAGATGCTTCCTCACGTCCCATCCCATCGATGCTGGTCAGTGTCTCATTTCGTACGTCTTGATGTTACGCTTGCTGAAATGCGCTTTTAAGGGAACATAGATTACCACCTTTCTACTCACGTCCTAGGACCCACGTCGGCGATGAGGAGCGTTGGATGCATTCCAGAGGGACGGGGACACCCATACGTGGTCGCAATCCACCTCAAGACTCGAGACAATCCCGTTGATGCCGGATATCGCATTCAACTATTGAGGATGTCCTCCACAATGCGCCAGGGGGCAGTCTCGAGCTCTGTCCCCCACTGGAAGGCGAGCACGGGAGAATGAGGATGCCGGCTCAGTGAGTGCCGACGGACGGTGTCATCCCTCATCCTGATGAAGCATCCGGCAGTCGGGCAACGCCAAGCGTATTCCTCCGCCCGCTTGACCCTCTCCTTAGTGAATAAGACTTGCGCATTTGTCCAGTTCAGCTGGCAGACATACATGGTCTTCAGCTCCACCCCGATGTGCGTGTTTAGTATATGGCTTGCAAAGCAAGAGTTTTTGCTCATTGTACAATAGTACTTGCATGGCATGCCATTCCCATCGTTCAGCACGCAATATCGAAACCCTCCATCGACGATGGACAGGCTCGTGATGCTGATACGAGGGTTATCCATATGGTGTGGTGTGGTGTGTGTGGTGGTGGTGTGCCCGGATGATGCTGGAGGAACGTCTGTGGTTGTTCCACCCAGCGTCTGGGCAACTGTCATTGTGGGCTGCACTGCTGTGGCGTTCCACGCAGCGGGCCCGTACTGATATTCGTTGTTTATTTCGTTGGGTTGTGACCCAAACGAACTGTCCAGTTGCCATCAGGAGTATATCAGGGTGATTAGAATGCCAATCACCTAGCATTGGGATTGATACCCAGCCAACCTGGAGCCGGATCATAATCCAGCCTCTGCGGGTCCCATGGGTATGCTAGGGAGTGGGGCGGACTTGGCACTAGCTCTTGGGACATTGGGAGACCGAGGCTTTCATCCGACCCCAGCGCATCCTGCGGTTGGGAGTTGTCCCCAAGCCACGCATCAAAGAGACCCGACCCCGCCCAGCCTTGAAGGACCTCTCCCAATGTCGCTCTGAGAATGGGGTCAGTCCGCTGTATCATGCGACAGTGAAGATCGCCTACTCATCCACTTCCGACGCACCCGTCACGGGGAGGTTGTCGATCGTCGCCTCTCCGAAGGCGATGTTGTCTGGGTCGTCCAGTAATGGGGTCCTGAAGTTGAGAGCAAGTCAGTGATGTGCGTTAGACATTGGAATAGCTTGTTGACATACAGTAGACGAATTGGCGCCTCTTGAAAGGCGCCAACATCACCACCGTTCGGGAATGCAACCCTGAAGTTGAGAACAAGGTGAGTGGCTTTCCGTAGACATGTCAGTCATTCGACGTACCAGGGATCGGTTGCGGTGGGGGCTTCGAATGCATCCTCGAAAGGTGCATAGTTGTAACCGTTTTCAAAAGTTGGACTACAGGTGAAATGAATGTAAGTCGTATTCCAAACGGAGGAGCAGGGGTGAGATGTGAATGTCCCGGCAATGACACTTACTTTGAGGGATACTGGTTCATGTTGTATGACACAGGTAGTATCAGCAGGTGTGAGAGTAGGTTGCTATGGGGAGGTGAAGGGTTGACGTGAGACAAGGAATTGCCTCGCCCTTTATATATGCTATTGACAGCTTAGAACATGGGTGTGCCAATTGTGCATGTAAAGGGGGTGGGGTCCTCGGGGCAATCTTAAGGGACCGATTTGGCTAGGACATGAGATACCGGACCTCATTTAGGGACTGCTGACATGATCCTGGTCCGTGATGGGGTTTGTCTGAACCATCCATCTGGATTGTTTGCTTTGATATAGCCCGAAATCATTAGGGTTCCGCTGGTTTGTGAATTCACCAGGGCAAATTAGGTATATCGCATTCACTGGAGCACACGTGTCAAGAGGCATGTATCAGGTTCTCAATCTTCCTTTATTTCACTTCCGGTCATCCCGGCTTCTTCGAAGTGAGTCGATGGCGTTGCACTGTCATGCGAGACTTCATTTGCTACCTTGGCTTGCAACGTTCCGTTTCCTTGTGGAAATAGCGTGCTTCTTGTCGAATTAGGATGTACCCGTGCTCGGCACAGCTAGGGAGGCTGCAATGACCTATCTCGATGGCAATTTTTATGATTGGATATAGTAACCTGGCGAGTCATCGGTAGCCGGGATCGTGATCCTACCCATTGGGAATTCATTGAGCTCAATGGCCCCAGAACAGGCCGGACAGTTAGGGTTTGATAAATATAGCACACTATCCATCAATTGTTGTCTCGGTTTTCTGCTGCAGGATACATCTTTCAGTTCGGCTGCAGGGGCAACGTTAGCATGTGGATGTCCGTGAAGTGGGGTCCTGGATCTTGCAAGGCAAATATATCACTGAGCAACAGAGATTATCAAGCTTTCCGTTCTCTTAGCCATTTAGTCTTTTCAAATGTATACCTCTGCACTTGAGCTATGTAATACGAGTCAGTCAAAGGTGGGGGCGGAGGCGGGGGTGGAGAGGGAATTGTCGTAGTGAAGGTCATGGGTGATACAGGTGCAAGGGCATCGCCTCCAAGGATGAGCTTGAGGGACTTGGAGACTCCCAACCAACGCTTGGCCGAATTGTGTCTCGATATGCACGTGAACGAAGGAGTCAAAGATTTGGACTTAGGGACTTTCAACTAACGTTTGGCTGAGTTATGTCCTGATATGCATGTGAAACAACGGGTCCATCCGCAGCCCATAGCAAGCCATGTCGAAGCTAGGAGGGAGGTTGCTCATGCAAAAACCACTCCTCGGTATCTAAGGAACTCCAGTGCACGCGTTTGAAAATCTCCAACGCCCAAGAGTAAGCTTGCATGATCCGCAATTTTCTTCATCTAATGTCCTTTGAACGTCTTCTGAAACCTTTCCATGCCAGCTTCGGCCCATTTGCACAGTATCATGAGCAGCGTCTCTGTGAGTATCCGACGTGTTCAACATGTACCCGTGAAAAGCTGGCTGTCTGAGCATGACACTGTCTTGACGTCTATGTGCAGCAGATTTCCAATATGTTTTAACGCATGTATAGCTTTTTCAAGAGGAAGAGGCCCTAGTCCAAATATTTTCAGGTCTCCTGTGTCAACTTCGACCCAGTCTCACAATATCAGGAGTAGCGTATCTGTGATATCAAGAACGTGTTCGGCGTGTACTCGAGATGTATGAGTAAATGAGTTCAAGAACGTGTTCGGCGTGTACTCGAGATGTATGAGTAAATGAGTTCAAGAACGTGTTCGGCGTGTACTCGAGATGTATGAGTAAATGAGTTCAAGAACGTGTTCGGCGTGTACTCGAGATGTATGAGTAAATGAGTTCAAGAACGTGTTCGGCGTGTACTCGAGATGTATGAGTAAATGAGTAAATGAGAAGCTTGCTGTCTGAGATTATGTCTTGACGTCCACGAGCCGCACTCATGCGTGGAGCCCATAGAAAGCTCTGTTCAGAGTATGAGGCTTGGTCCAAGTTTTTGAGGCAAATGCAACTCTCCAATATTCTACAACCTCTAGCGCACTGAGACCAATATCCAAGATCAAGACCATCAAAGTAAAGCCAAGACACTTGGAGCCGTCACACGTCACAGAGTCACGCCTCGCGCAAAGCCTCACCAAATATTTCAGGCTAGATTCCACGGATGGAATCCAATGACCCTATGAGTTCGCCCACAAACAGAATCGCCACCGTATTGCGTGCAAAACGAGATGCCGCATCCGCACAGCTGCCAGATCTTGGTCTGGGAGGCAACAAATCCACCTTTTCCTTCTCTCACCCTTCCTCAGTCAACCATAGACCAGCAGCCACTCGCACTAGCAATGGTATTCGTGGCACCACAAATGCTAATGGGGAGGTAGACCCCGCAGATGCAGCGCCGCACACGGAGTCGGCCGCGCGGATCAGACAAAAGGCACAGGCCTTTTCCTCGCAAATGGAGAAAGCCTCCCTAGAGCGTCGTTTGCTCGCTGCAGAGGCGGAGAAGAAAGAGCTTGAGATTCGGATAACGCAAAAGGAGCGGCTGGTGGCAAAGTTGGAGAGTGATCGAAGGTGGCTGGCGGATAGGGAGAAGGAGGAGAGGGAGGAGAAGGAGGAGGAGAGGAAGGAGCGGGAAGAGGAAAAGGTGCGTTCTCATACTGGAATATTCCAGATAATTGTATATCAATGATAATAATTCTTCACAGCGAACCACCGCAGCGACCATCCGCAACCTCCGCATCGAACTTTCCACCCTACGGGACGAGCTCGCTGATCTCCAAGAGGCCCACTCCACCCTCAAACGTACCACATCCCACACCATCAATTCCCAGAAATCACATGTCCTCGAACTCACACGACAAGCCGCCGTGTTCGAGGAAGAACTCACCACCGCGCGGCATCTCTCAGACGAGCACGAGCGCAACGCACAGGCTCTACGCGCACAGCTTGAGACGCTGACCATCGGGAAGGATGCGATGGGTGCGGAGGAAGGTTCCGATGACGCTGCAAGTTGGCGGGTCGTCCGGGATGAGCTGCACCGCCAAGTTTCGCACATGCGCGCCCTCGAGACAACGAACACACAGCTCATGGGCGAGCTGGCCTCCCTTAAAGAGCGACACACCAGTATCGAGGTGCTGCGCGAGGAGAAGCGGGATTTGGAGCGCAAGGCCCGGGCGGCGGAGGAGTTGAGGGAGCGCGTGGCGGTTCTGGAGGCTGAGGTAGAGGCGGGGAGGGTGGAGCGGGAGCAGTGGGCGCTGATGCAGCAGCGGGGGGACGTGGGTGGTGCGGGTACGGGTACGGGTGTGGGGGCTCCGCCACCGAGTGTGAGCGTGAGTCAAGATTTGGCAGAGTTGAGATTGCGGAATGCGTTGCTCCAAGAGGAGCATGGTGCAGTGGCGGCGGCTCTGCGGCGGCGGGAGGCGGAGCTGGAGGGTACGACGAGAAGGGGCGAGGAGGCTGTGGAGCGTGTGGCGCTGTTGGAGAGTGACTTGAAAGAGTTGAGGCATCATGGCATGAGACGGGATGGGAGGCTACAGTTGGCAGAGAGGGAGGTGGGGTTTTTGAAGGCGCTTGTGGAAAGCTACAATGCGGAAGAGCCTGCTACGGCTTCTGAGCAGGAGGAGGCGAGGCTGAAAAGGATTCAGAATTTGGAGGAGGTGGTTGAGAAGCTTAAAGGTGACAACGATCAGTTGGAGCGAGAGGTGCTTGCGCTCGGGGGTGGGATGAGGCAGGGGTCGAGCTGGACCGAGTTGATGCAGTCATTTGAAGAGGAACAGGCGCGACGAAAGGCGTTAGAGCAAGGTATATTACCAAACTCCATTGGTTCAGCCTCGTACCATCCCCTCATCGCTATTTCCCAGAAATTACGGAAGCACAAACTGTCAACACCAAAACCCTGGAGAAAGTTGAGGAACTGGAACAAACTCTCTTCGAGCTCCGCGGCGACATTGCATCGGGTGCCCAGGTACCGTACAATGTGCGTGTGTTATCCCTGCGTGATAACCCTGCGCAAAATTGGACGGATCTGCGGCAAGAGGTGATGGATCGTCTGAGGAATGAGAATGCGGCGCTGTTGCGGAGGCTGGAAGAGCTTGAGGCAGCAGGGGGTGGACAGGCAAGTGGAGAAATGGTTGGGGAGTCAGCTTCTGGTGGAGGCCATCTTGTGCCACGCGAGAGCTGGGAGAAGGAGCACAAGGAAAAGTGTGATTTGGAAGAAGTCGTGAAACAGAAGGAGAAGCGGTTGTTAAGACTGCAGCAGGCATGTTTGCATCATGGTTTACATCGGTTGCTCTATGCTAATGTTTACCCATCGCCTACTTCTTGTATACAGGTTTTCAGTAGCAAAGCCCAAGAATTCAAAGACACAATGTCCTCCATCCTCGGGTTCAAAGTCCACTTTTTCGCCAACGGCCAAGTCAAGGTGACTTCCCAGTACGACCTCAACACCTCCTTTGTGTTCCAGCCGACCTCGAAGAAAGAGGACGACGACGAAGGGACACGGATGCAACTTGTGGGCGCGGGGGACTCGAGTTTGCCGGATTTAGCGAGGACAGTGGATTATTGGGTGAAGCAGCGGATGTGTATACCGGGTTTGATGGCGAGTGTGACGTTGGAGTGTTATGACAAGACAAGGAGGGGGCAGGCGCAGGCGTGGAAGGTGTCGGCTTGACGTAGTGAAGACGTGCTGCGAGATGATTTTTTTTTTTTGGTTAGGGTGAGGTGAGGACAGCTGTAGAATCCAGGATGGGTATTGGTTGCTCAAGGCAGAAGTGTGATTCTCCCCCTTCTTTCCTTAAGACAAACTTTACTTGGATTTTCGGTGAAACAGTCCGCTGCGAGTCTTTTTCACCGTCTGGTTGGAGTCTTGTGCCTGCAGCAGGGATTGAGCATAGGTTTCAGACATCATCGTTTACTTCACGAGAAGAGAGTTCTCACTTTCAGTAGGGGTGACGAAGACCTTGAGCCTGGACTGCTGTTTGCTTTGCCAACCGTCGATGCCTCAAATGCCTTCACTAATTTCCTGGAGCAGAACTGTCAGCATCCAAGGTTCCGCAACGACCGCCAACTATAACCGCAACCCACCTTTGCGTTGCGTCCACATAATCCTCACGATTGAATCGCTTCTGCGTATGCACAGCAACGCCCTGAGACGAGACATCATACCCCTTTGACTTGAGCTTCTCCTTCGTCGTCGAGGTGAACTCTGAGAATTTGTTCACGAAGAACAGTATGATGGCTGAACCGGGTGTGAACCAATCGTTAATGACGCGTTATCGTTCGCGCTCGCGTTACGTATCAACGGTTCTGATGACGCACCAACTGTACCGCCGATAATGAGAAATGTCTGCACAAGTGTAAGTCGCAATTACGATGGCTTGGGAGTGACTGAGACACAGATGACACGTACCGTTGTTAGATATATGACATCAAGACTGGAATTTGAGATCGACGTTCGAAAGTCAAAATAACAGATACGAGTATATACGAAGCAACTTACGTCCCAGCCATTAGGGCAGAAAGAAGAATACAAGAGTTATATAGGTGTGTGATCACGGACAAAGATTACAGATACAAATGGATGCTAGTGTTGCGCTGATGGCCGGTGGGATCTGCATTAGTCATCAATGTGGCAGTATTTGTCGTTGCTATATGTGGGCGATAGGATTCATGGAGACGTACGTCGTACAGTCCCATCATGACAAGTGGGGATTATTGACAGCGGTAGATGAGATATCGGATGCGTCCTATTCTTGGGTAGGAAGATGCGAAGTATGTATACTATGAGTCACCAGGTGTCTGAAATCATCACGATATGAAAAAAAAAAAATCCCTAGGTTACTCATTGTTATTTCTCAAGCATATAAATAGCCATGAATGTTTAATGAGTTATTTACCAGTGTTAGTAAATTTTACAAGAAAATAGAGCCAGTTAGCATGGTCCGGCAGGCTTAATTACATGCATGAGGGCATGTCCTGGGAGATATACGCCCTAATCTTCATATCCCTTCTTCAGGACCGATTTTTTTGTGTAAAGAATTAAAATAATTACAGCTCTCAACAATTTTTCCAAGACCCTTCCAAACTTGGAACAAATTTAGGGCTTCGGAGGGTGTCATGCAGCATACAGTCGGAAAAACCTTCCAATACCTGGTGTTCGTGCTTTCTCCCAGCGCCATTTGCAAGCTCTGGTCCGTTCAGTGAGAAATTTCTTAGAAGAAAAGGTGAATAAGTAAGCTACTATTCTGTCAAGAAACTGAGGGGTTTGATCCATTTTTCATAGCCCTACAGATCAAATATCGCCGATTTTTGAATACCTGGTGACTCATAGTATATCATATTCTACAAGTCTGCGCGCTGGTATACAATACTCTATGCATAGCTTGTGTGTCATGGTCTAGCAAAGCAGCCTTTGACATGTCATAGCAAGACGCATTTCCCCTGCATCAAATCTACTTGAAGGCATGTCACGTTCTAAAAGTATATATTATGCCGTGCGGGCGTAGTAAGTATCCGGAGGTGAAGACATGCATGAGCCACCACATGACAACGAGAGTATTGACGGTGTTGATTTAAAACCCCCCAAAAAGGTCCACAGTGTAAGCATCCGCACGAGTACGGGAACTAGATAGTCACATGAAAACGAAGGAATAAGAAAAGGGGTCAAAAATAAGAGTACTATTGTAACAATGTTGGTAATTTAAATGAATCCCCAAGAAAATGTCCTCAGTATGCGCGAGAGTATTGTCCCTACGTTACCGAAAGCACCAGCACAAGACCAATGAAGACCATGAACCAGGTAGTGCCGCCGCTCATTGCGTGTCTTTGGGCAGCGTTCACGCCGGGTGAGCCTATGGCAACCCAATCCTGCCAGGCGGCTTGCATCTCTACGATAAATGCCTGACCCTCAGGTGATTGTGCACCGCTGGAAGTCCAGTCTTCGGGGTTGACCACCGGTGTGAGCCAACCACTAGAGTCCAACTGTTGGGATGTTTTTAGAAGTCGTAGAAAACGGGACCAGGACAACTCACATGAGTGCCATCGCTGAGTGCTTTCCGGCTTTTCTCGGCATTGGGAAGATTACGGTACGTTCGGGTGAGCACTGCGAGACGGTAGGTCGCCGCTGCCACTAGAGCCGTACTAGAGCAGTCGTTGAAAGTACTCGTATTATCGGCATAATTGTGAAAGATGTGGCTATCGGTCTATATAAATAGCGAGACTGAGTGTCCGCCTTAGAATAATATTTAGAAGACTCACACTGAAACTGTACATTCCGTCTAAAATCTCTGCTGCCCAGTTTTGCAAGTCTGTTTGCTCGGATTGGAATTGATGAGCAAAGTTAGAATGTTTGATAGTTGCAAGGACTCGTAGAATGCCTGATGCTGCCCAGCCGTTCCCTGCAGAACATATGTCTGATCAGTAAACATGATCATGTAGACACTGCAACACAAGAATTCGCTGAACCTGTGGACCAATGCCCATAGTCCGTTCCCGTTCCCAATGTGATGTGGATCCAAATATTATGTGCACTTGAGTCTCGCAAGTAATTACGATATAACTTGATCTGGTTGTATGACTCCGAGATCAGGCTTTGATTTTGGGTTATGACGCCATAGTATGCCAGAAAAGGGGGCGCCATATATACAAAGTCACTCCTAAAGATGAACTTTGCAACATCATTGAAAGTAACATTTGCAATGACTTACCATAGCTGCACCTGAGACACCCTATGGCTAATGGCTCCATCACCCGTCCTTGGCACTAAAGTTAATAAATATTCTAGCTGGCTGGTCGCTGCTTCCTCATAACTTGGCGCAGTGACATTCGTGAGGGTCGTATTCACCACTCGAAGTGACTCTATTGGAATGGTCGAATTTGTGATGATAGTCGAATTTGTTGCTGTGCCGTTCACCGCAGTGGCATTTGGCGCAGGTGCAACTGGTTGAGGGGCATTGGTCCAATTGGCAAGAAGGACGGCGATACCGATACTGGCAGGATCGCCTGCAGCACCGTCTTTAGAAACAAGCGGCTGGGGAGTAGTGTTATTCGCTAATAGAGAGACAGTGTTTCTGGCAATAGATACGACGTCCATTAAATTATTAGGGAGTGACGATGAAGAAGGTGCAGAAGTCGGCGGTGGAAGAGTTGTGTTGGAAAATACAGAGTAAAAGGGTGAATTGAGTTCTAGAAGGGCTTGGGCACGTGTGCCGAGTTCCCAGCTACGTGAAGATTAATGTGTGTATGTTGTATGGGAATAGCGAGGTATATGTAGGAGATGACGTCCTTACCTGTGTATTGCACCCCCTGCTAAACGCGCTACAACTAACTGAAGTTGATTGCTTGATATGTTCTGCGCGAAAGTCCATGGGATGATTGATAACCCAAAGGCCACGGTCACTAATAGCTCCATAGTAAGCCAGGTCATAGTCACAACAAACCCGAGGCGTTCTGCCTCTTAATGAGTTTCCCAGCAGTCCGCGTGAGGTCCTGGCGCAGTAGATGTTGGAGAGGCAAACCTAACATGTCATAGTAGACGCCAGGTGCCATCGGCACAGCAGCGAGCCGTTTGGGAATCTAGATCAATTTCACACGGTACCTTGGACTTGATAATTAGAAGCCGAAACTGAACGCACCAAAATAGATATTCAAGCTGGAAATATTTCCCAAAAATTAAGATAGGTTTCAGTCCTAAATGCATGAGGAAAAAATGCCCTCTAGACTCGCTCAGGAGCCACTCAGAATCATAGTCACGTGATAACTAGAGGCGACCCTAGCCTTGCCCTAGTCAACTCTATATTTGGCTTCTTCACTCAATGCCCATCCCCTTCTGTCAGACACGCCAAATCGCCACTATCAGTTTCTGGTCATATTGCGCAGGGGTTCAGATCAGCAGCAGATTCGGAGGAGTACAACGGCGAACCTATCCTTGACCAGTCAGTTGATGACCCATGGAGCACTGGCGGGGAAACCGCTGTACATGATCGGGAAACACCCAGCGGATGCAGTAAACAGCGCAGTTGTGAGCAGGTGGGATGATGTTGGACTAGACAACGGCGCACAATGCCAAAGCATAACGCCACCCGCGCTAATAATATCGCCGAGCCATCCGGAGCGCCGAAATACTCCCTGCCGCGTCTGCGTCTTCGTCCCTCTTGCGGTAAGTGCCTCTCATTCTTCCCTTCTTCCTGTTGACGAAAAAAATAAAATACTTGGGAGGTCTACAATACCAGTGGAACATCAGATTTGAACAAAAGTCCGCGTGTTTTCACGGTCTGCTAGTTTTGATCAATCGACTAGTATTCGACGACGTCAATAGCTAGCACCGGCGTTGCCTATTTTCACATACGCTGGGGGATCGCAGATGCAGACAGGACGCCTCAATTGTGACGCAACTGGAATTACAAACTGTTGAGAAGGGATATGCTTCCTCACTTTTGTCACAACGAAAACCATGAAAGTCGACCAAAAGTCGACCACGACACGACATTTTTGTATACCTTCAATATCAAGTCAAAGTTAGATCATCGCGCTGCCTAGAATATCTAAAATGCTTGCTATTGATGCTATATTTTATGTTTCAGAGTGCATTCCACGATAAATGTACTGACGGAGCTGAATTAGGATATAGACCTATCCAGGCATACATTTCTTCCACAATCCTGCCGATCAAAGTTTAGACCTTCTGCCTCCAGCTCTCGGCAGGAGACACTAATCACAGTGTTATCCTCTGACGTGGCTCTTTGTCAATAGCCTGTTGGGGTAAATGCGGATTAAAGAAGCACATCAAATTCCACTTCGCGATTCATTCCTGGTGCATACCCACCGCTGCGGACGCATGGCTTACACCCCGCCCGCATAATTGTCATCTCTCAAACACACAGCAGTGCCGAATTCCACTAGCGGTTCAACAGCTATTATTTTCTCGGCTTGCGCGACAATATCTCCTGCGCGTGAATCTATGCTCTTCACCTTACTGTTCCGCACGTGCCCAGTCTGCAGGTCATGGGCGATGGTGCATAATGGATGTGGATGGAAGACTCGTTCAAGCGCAACGGGAGCACTTTTCAGCGATTCTGAAGATCGATACAGCGCATAAGGTCGCATTAATTAGGGATACTGTAAATGGATTATAGTCAACGATCGTGTACGGGATGGTACGTGGTCCAATGAAAGATTTAATGCGCGACAGCCTCAAAATCAACGGCCAATAGTACTCTATGAATGACCACCCGTTCCTTCCCACACCTACATACCATCCACGACTGTTTCCGATCGATGCTAAGCTTGGACATGGCCATCACGTGACTAGAGAAGCCTCTTCCTCACTTCCCATCGATGCTGGTCAGAGTCCCATTTCGTACGTCTTGATACTGGGATTATGATGGCCGGAATATGTTTTTAAGGGGACAGAGATGACTTCCTTTGCTATCGACGCCCTAGTACCCACCTCGACGATGAGGAGCAATGGCAGCGTCCCAGAGAGGACACGCATACGTGATCGCAACCCATCTAAAGACTCGAAACTGGCTCTGAAATTCTAGTATCGCACTCAATTGTCGAGGATATCTTGGACGATGCGCCAGTGACTAGTCTCCAGCTCTTGCCATCACTGGGAGGCGAGTTCAGGAGCACAAGGATGCATGGCCCTACAATTTGCCGGTGCATGATGTTGTCTCTCATCTTGACGTAACTTCCGGCAGCTGGGAAACGCCAAGCGTATTCCTCTGCGCGTTGCACTCTCCTTAGTGCGCATTTCTTGTCTTCAGCTGCCAGACATGCATCCTTTTGAGCTCCACCCGATGTACATGTTGAAAATGTGATTTTCGAAGACAACCATGTTTTGCAATGGTACTTGCATGCTGCGCCATGCTCATTGCTCAACATGTAGTATCGAAACACTTCAGTAACGGTGGACAGACTTCGACAATGGTACTGGGACCATGAAGACTGTGTGCCATGGTGTACGTTGTCGTTGTGTGCTCTGCTGACGCCGGAGGAACGTTGTTCTTCCACCCAGTGTTCGGAAATTGTCAGGGTGGACTGCGCTGCAGTGGCAGCAGGCCCATACTGACATTCCTTTCGTTGAGTTATGGTCCAATCGAAATGTCTAGTTGCCGTCAAAACTTTATCAAGGGCATTGGAATACCAATCATCTATTACTGGCATTGATAACTAGCTAATCTGGCACTGGATTACAGCATAGCCTCTGCGGGTCCCATGGGATTGCTAGGGATTGGCCGGGGTGGATTCGGCGCCGGTGCATGGGAGACCAAGGCCTTCACCCCGACCTAGTATATCCTGTGGTTGGAATGAGCCCCAAGAAGCCATGCATTGAAGATCCCGGGCTCTTGCCAGCCTTGAAGGACCTCCCTCAATGTCGCTCTACGTGTGGTAGAGTAGTGTGCCTGGCAGTGAAGATGACCATGCATTCCGCCTCGGGCATCTAATGGACTCGCGCTTGATCCTATCCCACTGCACGGCCTCCAAACCCCAATAACTGATGCTGTATTTTATGGTTCCATAGCCAGTCTATCGGACGTCTTATAGGATTGCAAACAGCAAAGGAACTCCACTGAGAGTTCGGTCTGGACTTCCCTAGGTGTATCTTTTGTCAGACGGTTTTCGCGCCACGAATGAAACTAGCCGGACTGATGATGGAAGCACGCACATAATCGCGTATAAACATGATAATAACAATGCTTCCCAATCAATGATTTAGGATTTGGATCCACTTTCAAACTGGAGTTCGATCACCAATAACCCCGGGGGATTCCTTTGAAGCCCAGCTCCATGCATTTTTCTACCTCTTCTTTCCCATCTTCTCCCTGGAGTCCAAGGAACCCAAGCTAACCACAAATATTAGCCGCGATGGCTTCGTTCCCAACATAGAAGGCAACACGCTGTTTTCGGCTGTCAAGCATTTCTCGCACCACTTCTTTCACTTGTCGCTCGGCACAACCCTCCTTCCTCCGCGTGGCACACTTATGAACCTTGGTGATCGTAGCGACATTTGGGGAGGTACTATCAACCGTGGCTGTACGACCCCCATCGGTCTCGTAGACCCATGCTTGATGATCAAGTTCTGTCGTCTCCCGCATAGCTTCCTCAAGGGGGGGCGGGTAATAGACTAACGTCTCCGAAAAGCCTTTACAGAGTTGCCCTATGGCGGGTATGTCACATTGGCTTCCTGGACGAATGTTATCACCTGGCAAAGGGGTACATTCCGTGAGCGTCTCCCTCGTTGCGCAGAGCAGTTTTTCGACATATAACGGTTTTGCAATCTGTGTCACACACGTGATCTGGAACCACTGTCTCGAAAGGCCATCGTCCGAGGGTCCAGATATTCTCGAGTGGTCTGTGATGATCGCCAGCTAGATCATAGGAATATAGGCTGCGGCCCAAAGGGACTCTCCATGCAGGGAAGTATGATATCAAAAGACGAGGACTTCCCCTCGTATCGAGACCAACACGTCAGCCATAAATGGCCATCGGATGAACCCATCCTCGGTGTGTTTGGTGATACATATGGCGCATTGCACCTAACGTGGACATCAGGCATCGATGGTGACAGCCCTAGGTCCCCATCGACTTGGATGTCTTGCATGGCCTGCTCCAGGAATAGTCTCCGGAGAGCAAATGGCAATATGATAGTTGCAGCAGAGTCCCGTTTAGAAAGCGCGGGACAGGCAGCATTGAGGAAACCATTTGCGGTTTTATGGGTAAGAACCTGAATACTAATAGGTGTGTCGAGGAAGTCAAGGCAAAAAACCTTGCATCTCGCAAAGAGGTCTTCCTGGCCGTTATTCTGCAACAGGTCGTCCAGACTGTAACAGGTGTCATTTGGCTTGAAAATGAGTTTGAGAGCGGCGCTTTTCGAAACCACACGGGCGAGATGAGACGGCTCAGCAAGTGGATCGCACGATTTGAAGTCACTCTTTTTGGTGATGCAAAGGGGAAGGAATGCTGCCAACGGAAAGGGGATTATTTCATGGTTATACTGGTGGGGGATTCCAATCTTGCAGTTCATAGTCGCCAGGTGCGTTGGCTGCACTTTGCTGCTGCATTCGTTTCACGAACTGCTCATGTAGTTTTGTAATTGACACTTGGGAGTATATTCTTCACCGCATGTTTCACACGAACAAAACACTTTACAAATATATTCATTCCGTGCACCACCGACTGCATATCCCCTATGCTCATAGTGCATTATACAGCCACCGTGTCGAAGGGGTTCTCCTCGATACACTTGGCACAGAAAATCACGGTCCGCCAGGCAATATTGCTCTTCGTTTCAACGTGAGCGTTCAAGTTGACGCTGTGGATCGTGAATGCTGTCTTGTTGTGCCTGTGACAACTGTACTGGCCTGAGCCATCCTCGTCACTCAGCAGTCTCTGGTGTCCCTGGCAACGATAAAGAATGCTGGCACCGGTGGATTCAGCATTGAATGGCACGGTTACATTAAACAGGGTTACTACGCTGGAAACGGGGCCATGGAGACCGTATGCCACAGCTTACAGCTACCTTGCTTTCACCTGCCCTACTGAACGTTTGGACGGAGCCTCTTGGCGACTGTCAGGATGTAGCGCGCGGTTGTGGCGTTTTACCCATCCTGAGAACGGTGCTGTCAACATAGGTTGCGCTGCTGTGGCGTTCCACGCAACGTGTTAATCTCATTGTTTAGATCGTTTGGTCTTGACCTAACGATCTACATACGAACTGCCCAATTGCGTCTAGGATTCTCGCGATGTTTGGGATAGTAGTCACCTATTACTGGGGTAAAATACTAGCGAATTTTGTGCTAGTCTATTGTCCTGTCTCTGTGGATTCCGTCGAGACGCTGGGAGTCTTGGTACTTGGACAGGTCCTTGAGTTATGTGGCAACCGATGCATCAGCCTCACCCGACACGTTCTATTTCTACAGAAGCTGGCACCTCCAAAACCTCGGAGGAATCCTCTCGTCGCGCCGAGAGACAATCCGCGTCGCTTGACGTGCCTGTCCCGGGTAGGTCATTGACGGACACCTCTGAGTTCACAAGTGATGATACCACAAGTGAAGATGCGACCCTGAAGCATAGAATACCCTGGGCATCGTGGTTAAGACAAGTCGCGGTGGGAGCTTCCAGTGTATCCTTAAAGGATGAGCCAGGAGGCGACGCATACCCTGGCAGCAGCAACAAGCTAAGCTCGGGCTAGCTTCTCTCGCGCGTTCTATAGCAATGTACATAATAACGAGATGGTTATAGCGGTTACCTGACACCAGACTATTAGTAGAACTGGGTGGCCTGTTGGTTAAATTTCTAGTGTGCAATGAAAAGCCTTCAAACTCATAATACATCTGTACTCCTCGCTTTACAACCAATGATTTACACAACAATTTTCGATGCCAAAATGTCAACTTTTCGAATGCTCGGAGGCATTTCCAAAAGTTCATCCGCATTGGCCATCAAGGCGGCCGCCACTTTGCCATTCAGATGCGCATCCCTTCCACTCTCCCCAGCAGCCGTGTCAAAAATGCCAAACTCCGTCTCTGACTTCCTAAACGCAAACCATTGCAGTGTCTCCGGCTCCTCCTCAACCAGCGGCAGCGCGTTGATCAAAAAGTTCTTGACGGCCTCCGCTTTCTCGGGTTTGGCGAAAATCGGGACGTAGAGTCCTACTTTTGCTTCTGTGGACGTCAACACTGGGCGTACCATAGAGACGAGTATGTCGACATGACTAATGGCGGGGCCACTGGCGAAAAAGGTACTAGCGTTGGCCATGAGCGCCTCAGCTACCTTGCCTGAAAGGTGTGCATTGCGCCCGGACTCGGCAGCAAAGGTATCAAAAATGGCGTATTGTGAGTTTAAACCCTTCACACCGTACCTGAAAGTAAGGTGTGAGTACAGCGTATGCGATTTTGGGCAGGGCATAAGACTAGTAGTGACCTACCATTGGATAGTTTCTGGTTCTGCGTCAACCAGCTTTTTGCCACCAGTAAGGAACTTGATGACAGCTTCATTCATATCGGGTTTTGCCTGAAGAGGCACAATGAGACCGAAGGTTGCTACAGGCAAGGCGCGACATGAAGGGGAACGATACGGCTAGAGCTTAGAGCAGACTATGTCTTTCATGACTGAAGCTCACCTTTGGGCATTTCGTGTTAGCAGAGGGTCAGGAGCTCACAGTAGCCGATCCTGGCACCGGTATTGATGCACTTTATACTGTAACGAAGCAACTGACATGGTGTGGGAAAGTTTCTGAGTGGATCACCCGGGTGACCAGGCTGACCAATGTTCTACCACACCATGGAAAATTCCCACAACATCCGGTCGATATTCCAAGAGAATTTGAACAGGTGTTGATAGGGATTTACCCAGGCATTCGTCGGATCCTGACAATTATCTGTATAATCCACAATTCGTGAAATCTTTCCTCTTGTTCTGAATGGCTTGCTATTTTATTCCCCCTATGTTTCTGACAATTGATCGCCTGTTATGTCATACACAAGATGCATTGACGTAGATCTACTTAGCTATCGTCCACTTCGAACAGTTGTACCATTGGCTAGCACAGTACTCGAACCTCCAGCTTATCATATGTTGTATTGCACTAGGGGAAAAGATGTGAACTTGCCCAATCACATAGTTGTTGATCTTTGAAAGTCCAAATTGCTAACAGCAGGGACAAAAATCCAAGCAGTGTGCTGTGAGTGACACACAAGCCTGAGCACAATCTAAAGATTCTTTATGAGTCATGCATATATTCATCGTGTCCCGTTGCCTAGCTATCTTAGTACACCCTCAAGGTGGCCAACAACCGACGTGGAGGCAACCGTTCTGCTCAAATCCGTCAGATTTTATGGCCAGCTGGAGAGCATGATAGATATCGTACTCCCATGTACAGATAGACTGACCATATTTATGGCAACATCCTGGCTACTAGCAGTCAGCCATGCACACCTAGGGGAAAAGACGCGAAACGTGAATTTGCTGTGTACACCGAGACCACCAATCAAATAGTTATCGATCTCTGTGCTGTGGAGTGCGTTGTCAGATGTGTCCAGCATGGTAATGAACGAGGGATTATTGATGGAGTGACAGCTCTGCACGAACAGTCTTTGTGGATCAATGACGAAGGATAAGAGCGATCAGGTAATAGCAAATGGTGAAGATAGGTATGCTCGATGGCATGCCCCCGCGAAGCTGAACCAGTGAATTTTTGTAATTTACCTTGCTCCAATGCCTTTCGCCATATCTATCCTCTTCAAATGACCATATCAGCTCGGTCCAGCCCATCTATGTCTTATTCTCCCCATAGCCGCAAGGACTTCCCGCTCCAGCTGACCATCATCAGCAACATACTTCTCAACTCCTCCAAATTCTGAATCTCTTTTTATCCTACTAAAAGCTGGAGCAGATTCCTCCGCATTAAAGTTGTCCACAAGGACCTTCAACAATCCCACCACCTCTTCACCAACTGCAGCACCCCATTTCGCCTCATGCGATATGCCTCCCAGAACCACCCTCCAGGGAGCCGACTCCTACGTGTGCCGTGCTCGCGCTCGTCTGTAAGGTGCCGCGCGCTGGTGAGTTCCTCTTCAAGTATACTGGTTCGTTGTATGAGCTTGAAGACACGTGAATTTTGCGCGCTGATGGTGTGGGCCATGTTGCGCTTGAGGGTTGAGTGGACATCTTGGAGCTCGACGATCTCGTCCCGTAAGATGGATCGTTAGATGCAGCGGCCGCAGATGGCCGCTGAGGTTCTCTACGTATGAGGTTCTCTACGTAGGACTGGCACTATGCTATTCCAACGGTGCACGGCTCGTCTTTTCCTCTTCTTGCTCTCCTCCGTACCCTCCAGGACCCTCAGTCACTCCCTAAGTTTGCCACCAGCTGCTTTCATCTGAGCGAGATTTCTTCTCTACCGCAGTGGGCGCACGGCGGTGGCGACTCTGTTGGCTGGCGAACTCAAAGAGTCGTTTCTATCATTGAACGCTGTCATTATGTTTTTGAAAGAGCCGCTGTTCAAGAAGTACCAGATGCGTAAGTTGTAGCTTATACTGGAGACATGTACATGTGAATATTAGTATGGCCGCCAACTACATTTCCATAGCTGCCCTGGGTGAGTCTGACCTGTGTTCACAACCGAGATAATAGACAAGAGCAGCGTTTCTCTCAAATGATACAGTCCCTCAGGAAGCCAAATATATTTGGCTTAAAGAATTTGAATTGCGAACGGCCCTATATAGATGGACTCGATACCCTGCGATGCTTGTTCAATCGGTACAGGCAGTTATAATACTTTTAAACAAATCAGTTCAAGTATGTTTCATTCAACGTCTTTTATTGCAGCCCACATGGTTTGGTTCCCTTTACAAGGATTTCTTGCAAGCTAGGACATGCAATGTGCTCATTCGCTGTACGCGCTGATACATGCAAAGCAAAGATGCAACAGGTCACCAACTATATCTGTAGTACGCAATCGATGTACATCCGTTCCTTCCCGCGCCTGAGCTGCGAATCGGATCAGTGCGAACATGCTTGGCTATCACATGACTGGAGAGATGCTTCCTCTTTCCATCGATGCTGGTCAACGTTCTATTTCGCCCAGTCTGACCCAGTGGATATGCATGTTGTAATGTTTTAAACAGGTGTTTATTTATGCGTATTCGACCATCACGCCACAAGGGCTTAAAATGATTACGTGCGTCCCGCTCTGCTGTTGTTTCATGCACGCTGTGCACGCTTGTGTTGAGATGCACCACTAATGCATTCCATTTTGCAGGATGAACACCAACTTTTGGTACCACAACAAGTGAGCATGTTGTATTTTCTTTTATTGGAAGGGACAAGCTCATGCGGCATGCATTGCAGCTGGTCCAAGTACGTCGTTCTGCCCTTGTCATTATCATTCTTCGCATGCTACTATTATATGAAACTACACATTCTAGAATCTATATCGGCGATGAGGAGCGATAGTTGCGTCCCAGTGGGGGAGGATGCGATTAACTCATCGCAATCCATCTGATCAGCTGTAAATCGCCCAGCGATATTCCCAAGTGGATTCATGTTCCACTTCAGCATCAAGGATATCCTGGACAATATACATGGTGCTGTTGGTTGACTCCCCCCCACATCTGAAGGCACGTACGGGATCATGAGGATGCTTGTTCTTTGAGTGCCTGCGCACAGTGTCATGCCGCATTCGGACGAAGCATCCTGCCTCTGGGCACCGCCAGGCATATTCCTCCGCGCGCTGGACTCTTGCATTTGTGAACAGCAATTGTGCGTCTGTTCTCCTCAGCTCCCCATGTCCAATCAATCTACGTTCCATTCCGATGTGTTGGTCCAGAATGTGCATAGCAAATGCAGCATGGTTTCTGCTTGGGCCCCTGTACCTGCAATGTCTACCATCCCTTTTGCGCAGCACACAGTATCTCTCATACCCTATGACAGTAGAGAGACTGAGCACATCACAACCGGGGCCATAGGGACGGTATGCAGTGTTGTTTTCCCCTGGTTGCATGACTGGCTCTGGAAGGACGCTTGTTGTCGCTTCACCCAGCATCTGGGCAACTGTCAGGGTGGGCTGCACCGCTGTGGCATTCCACGCGGCGTGCCCATATTGATATATGTTGTTGTCTTGGTTGGGTTGTGACCCAACCGAACTGTTCAGTTGCCATTAGAGGTTATCATGATGATCAGGATGCCAATCACCTATTGTTTGGGTTGATACCCAGCCAATCTGTAGCTGGATTGTAGTCCAGCCTTTGCAGATCCCAGGGATACACCGGAGGTTGGGGTGCACCTGGCACCTGCTCTTGGGACATGGAGGGACCCATCCCTTCAGCCGAAGCTGACCCATCCTCTGCTTGAGATGTAGTCCCAAGCAATGCATCGATGAGCTCAGACCCTACCCAGGCTTCAAAGAGCCCCCTCAGCATCTCACTGAAAGTCATCTGGTCAGTCCCGCCGTATCATGTAGCAGCGAAGATAGGCTTACTCATCTACATGCGATGGGCCCGTCACCGGAACGTCGTCGATTGACGCCTCTCCGAATGCCATGTAGTCCGGGTCGTCCAATAACGGAGTGCTGAAGATGATAACAACGTGAGTAGTGTTCTCTAAACATTGCAATGACTGTCAACATACGATGGACGAGTCATTGGGACCCCATTGAGTGCAACCTCGAAGGAAGCACTGTTATGCCCAGTTGAGGGCTCTCCGAAGGCCCCGCTGTCGTAGCCGCCTGGGAATGCAACCCTGAAGATGAGAATGATGTAAGTTGCATGTCCTAGACATTGCAGTGACTCGTTGACATACGAAGGACCGGTTGCAGTGAAATCCTCACGTGCTTCCTCAAAGGCTGCACTACTGTATCCGCCTGAGGACTCTCCAAAGGCTACATTGTCATAGCCATTCGAAAATGGGTCCCTAAATTTGAGACCAATGTAAGTGGCGTGCTTTGGACATGACAGTGAGTTGTTGACATACAAAGGATTGGTTGTGGTGAGTGGTTCAAATGCATCCTCTAAGGGTGCGTTGTTGTAACCGCTCTCGAAGTTGACGCTGAAGGTGAAAACCATGTAAGTCGTATGGGGAAGACTTGATGAAGCGAGCCGAGGAAAGATGTGAATGTGCTGGCGATGAGACTCACTTGGAGGAAAAGCGGTTCATGTCGGATGAGAAATAGAGATCTGATCAGTTGTAAGAGTAGGTTGGTGTGGGGCGGGAAGTGTTAAAGTGAGACAAGGAAATGCCTGATCCTTTATGTGTTTTACCGACTGCTTAGACCACAGGCTCATATAAGCGTGCCAATGTGCGTCTAATGGAGGGTGGGGACCTCGAGGAAGCCATGAGGTTCCGGTTTGGTCAGGACGGGAGAGATTAGTCTTGTATTATGAACTGGTGACCTGATCCTCTCCTTTGTCTGAACGGTGCTTCTTGGTCTGATATGGCTCAAACACGATTAGGGTCCTTCTGCTTTGTGAATTTGCCAAATTAGGTATATCGGGACTGGATCACATGCTGTTGAAGCGCACATATCAGAGGCTTTCCGGACAACACAGGTATCATTTCAAGTGGGTCACATTCGTCGAGTGAATTGTATCATTATCTAAGACTTGGTTCAGTCCCCTGGTTTCACAGCAGACCGTTTCCTCGCCATAATGGCGTGGTCTTTCCGTCAAAAGAAGGTTATACTCGTGCTTGGCACGGTGTGAATTCCCTGCCTCTGGAAATCTGGCACGACTGGAAAGTGTAGTAGGCCGTCCTGATCGGCACTAGCGTTCCACGGGATGCTGAGCTGAATTGGCTGAGGATTGATAGGGGAATTAAAGTTGGATAAATATAGTACACTCAATTCAACTGCCCTACGGGTTTTTCCATTGTTGAGGAGGGCTCCGAGCTGTTCATCCACACGTTCAAAATGTGGAAGGCGCGCCTTTTTCTATACATAAAATCAAGTTTTATGGTAGATAATCCAATGGGATTTTTGTCGAAATTGTGCATGGATTTCCTGACATGCAAAGTACACATCGCTGAGCAGCAACGATTGATGATCGATTGGATGTTAGCTCTTTATGTGCCCCAGTTTGATAATGTTCAGATCTAGAGATCCACGCAACAAGCGTATTGATCCCTGATTATGTAAGGGACTTTAGCGAGACAATCTTGATTCGCTGCCCGCTGGTTCTGACAACACGTGCGGGAGTGACTTTTGAATTCCGTTTGTAGGGGTCAAGGCCGACAAAGTTTCACGACATGCTGCGCTCTTATGTGAGCAGTCAACTATCCTTTCGCTGTCCACTCTCCAGTACTCACCATACCGTCAAAAGCCTGGTTGACATCCCCTTTCCCCTAGGTTAACGCACGTTAGACTTTCTTCCATTGTTCCTCGGAGTTGTAGCTGGCCTTGAGAAGATAGCTTCACCAGTTCCACGTTTCATGTTGATTGCAAACTATTCATCCTAAGAGTCCTGTACTAGTGCATTGTGTTGCCTGAGCCTCTATGAATTCGGGAGGCACATCACATACGTCCGGTAATGTATTCCTACCTCATCTCTTTAAGCTGCCATACACCCTAGAGTGCCGGTGCAGTGGTCCTATATCCAAGAAATGGTCCGGTGTACCACACCTTGCAATGACGAGCACAGTAGATCTGACAATAATGACGATGACACAATGAATTGAGAACTATCTGATGTGAGCCACTGGATTTGTCCCGTTCAGCACCCCTGAATTACTCCCGCCTGATAAGGTGAGCTTCATTAAAAATCCGGACAGCTGGCGGTAGTACTAAGTACGCGACGATAGTCTTCTCCATGTGGTGTGTAGATCGACTCCTTCGCATGCCTTCAATCTCACGTCGAAGTCGAACCACGACGTCGCCAAGACTACCTACCCACAATGTTTTGATACTGACCCTTATTTTTCTTTTTCAAAGATAACCGACTTACAAGTGCCCCTGCCGGCCCGACTGAAGATTTTGTTCCAGCTCTCGGTACAAGGTAGTGAACCAAAATTGAATACTCTGACGTGGCCTTATTTTGACAGCCTATTGGAGTGGTTTCCATTGCTTTCCTTTTTCTTTTAATTTACTTATTTTCTGGAGACCAAGTCATATGGGTGGACTCAATGGTATTCAACTCTGAGGTGCTCCGCGACAGTAGATTAGCAGAAGGTCAACAAGCCATTTGTACCTCGGATGCAAAACCGACACACCTGCGTAATTATCGCCAATCACAACACGCATGACAGCGCCGAATTCCACCAGTAAATCAATAGCAATGTTTATATTTCCCCAGCTTGCGTCTACACTGTTTCCTGCTGCGCATCACCCTCCTGCTCTGCACATACCTGGTCTGTGAAAGGTCACGGTGGAGATGGTGGACGCTGATACGATAGGCCACTCATTCAAGCGTGATAGTGTGGTTTCACGGTGATCCAGAATGGACTTATAGTGTTCACAAGCAGCAGATTCTGCATCGTGGGAGCTTTATGGTGATGGAGATGACCATCCCTGATACCATTATGCAGTCAAGGGGAAGACCCAGTGGACTGCTACAAAGCAAAGGTACTGCGCAATCGATGTACCCCCGTTCCTGATCTGCAAATCGGATCAGTGCGGAATGCGGCCATCACGTGACTGGAGAAGATGCTTCCACACTTCCCATCGATGCTGGTCAACGCTCTATTTCGCCGACTCTGACCCAGTGGATATGCATGTTGAATGTGGTTTAAAGGACAGGTGTTTCTTTCTTCTTTATCCACATTCTGGAATCCATATCGGCGATGAGGAGCGATAGTTGCATCCCAGTGGGAGAGGTGCGATTAACTCATCGCAATCCATCTGATCAGCTGTAAATCGCCCAGCGATATTCCCAAGTGGATTCATGTTCCACTTCAGCATCAAGGATATCCTGGACAATATACATGGTACTGTTGGTCGACTCCCCCCCACATCTGAAGGCACGTACGGGATCATGAGGATGCTTGTTCTTTGAGTGCCTGCGCACAGTATCATGCCGCATTCGGACGAAGCATCCTGCCTCTGGGCACCGCCAGGCATATTCCTCTGCGCGCTGGACTCTTGCATTTGTGAACAGCAATTGTGCGTCTGTTCTGCTCAGCTCCCCATACTCGATTAGTCTACGCTCCATTCCGATGTGTTTTTCCATATCCACATTCTGGACAAACACATCGGAATGGAGTGTAGATTGATTGGATATGGGGAGCTGAGCAGAACAGACGCACAATGGCAGCATGGTTGCCGCTTGAGCCCCTGTGCCTGCATGGTTTGCCATCCCCTTTGCGCAGTACGCAGTATCTCTCATACCCTATGACAGTAGAGAGACTGAGCACATCACAACCAGGGCCATAGGGACGATGTACAGTGTTGTTTTCCCCTGTTTGCATGACTGGCTCTGGAAGGACGCTTGTTGTCGCTTCACCCAGCATCTGGGCAACTGCCAGGGTGGACTTCACCGCTGTGGCATTCCACGCGGCGTGCCCATATTGATAAAGGTTGTTCTCATGGTTGGGTTGTGACCCAACCAAACTGTTCAGCTGCCATTAGGAAATTATCATGACGATCAGGATGCCAGTCACCTATTGTTTGGATTAATACACAACCAACCTGTAGCTGGATTGTAGTCCAGCCTTTGCAGATCCCAGGGATACACCGGAGGTTGGGGTGCACCTGGCACCTGCTCTTGGGACATGGAGGGACCCATCCCTTCAGCAGAAACCGACCCATCCTGTGCTTGAGATGTAGTCCCAAGCAATGCATTGATGAGCTCAGACCCCACCCAGACTTCAAAGAGCCCCCTCAGCATCTCACTGAAAGTCATCTGGTCAGTCCCGCCGTATCATGTAGCAGCGAAGATAGGCTTACTCATCAACATGCGATGGGCCCGTCACCGGAACGTCATCGATCGACGCCTCTCCGAACCCAATGTTGTCCGGGTCGTCCAATAACGGAGTCCTGAAGATGATAACAACGTGAGTGGTGTTCTCTAAACATTGCAATGACTTGTCAACATACGATGGACGAGTTATTGGGGTATGTGGGCACTCGATGGCATGCCCCCGCGAAGCTGAACCAGTGTATTTTTGTAATTTACCTTGCTCCAATGCCTTTCGCCATATCTATCCTCTTCAAATGACCATATCAACTCGGTCCAGCCCAATCTATGTCTTATTCTCCCCATAGCCGCAAGGACTTCCCGCTCCAGCTGACCATCATCAGCAACATACTTCTCAACTCCTCCAAATTCTGAATCTCTTTTTATCCTACTAAAAGCTAGAGCAGATTCCTCCGCATTAAAGTTGTCCACAAGGGTCTTCAACACCCCCACCACCTCTTCACCAACTGCAGCACCCCATTTCGCCTCATGCGATATGCCTCCCAGAATCACCCTCCAGGGAGCCGACTCCTACGTGTGTCGTGCTCGCGCTCGTCTGTAAGGTGCCGCGCGCTGGTGAGTTCCTCTTCAAGTATGCTGGTTCGTTGTATGAGCTTGAAGACACGTGAATTTTGTGCGCTGATGGTGTGGGCCATGTTGCGCTTGAGGGTTGAGTGGACATCTTGGAGCTCGACGATCTCGTCCCGTAAGATGGATAGTTGTATGCAGCGGCCGCAGATGGCCGCTGAGGTTCTCTACGTATGAGGTTCTCTACGTAGGACTAGCACTATGCTATTCCAACGGTGCACGGCTCGTCTTTTCCTCTTCTTGCTCTCCTCCGTATCCTCCAGGACCCTCAGTCACTCTCCAAGTTTGCCACCAGCTGCTTTCATCTGAGCGAGCTTTCTTCTCTACCGCAGTGGGCGCACGGCGGTGGCGACTCTGTTGGCTGGCGAACTCAAAGAGTCATTTCTATCATTGAACGTTGTCATTATGTTTTTGAAAGAGCCGCTGTTCAAGAAGTACCAGATGCGTAAGTTGTAGCTGGAGACATGTACATGTGAATATTAGTATGGCCGCCAACTACATTTCCATAGCTGCCCTAGGTGAGTCTGACTTGTGTTCACAACCGAGATAATAGACAAGAGCAGCGTTTCTCTCAAACGATACAGTCCCTCAGGAAGCCAAATATATTTGGCTTAAAGAATTTGAATTGCGAACGGCTTTATATAGATGGACTCGATACCCTGCGATGCTTGTTCAATCGGTACAGGCAGTTATAATACTTTTAAACAAATCAGTTCAAGTATGTTTCATTCAACGTCTTTTATTGCAGCCCACATGGTTTGGTTCCCTTTACAAGGATTTCTTGCAAGCTAGGACATGCAATGTGCTCATTCGCTGTACGCGCTGATACGTGCACTATTGCAAAGTAAAGATGCAACAGGTCACCAACTATATCTGTAGTACGCAATCGATGTACATCCGTTCCTTCCCGCGCCTGAGCTGCGAATCGGATCAGCGTACATGCTTGGCTATCACATGACTGGAGAGATGCTTCCTCTTTCCATCGATGCTGGTCAACGTTCTATTTCGCCCAGTCTGACCCAGTGGATATGCATGTTGTAATGTTTCAAACGGGTGTTTATTTATGCGTATTCGACCATCACGCCACAAGGGCTTAAAATCATTACGTGCGTCCCGCTCTGCTGTTGTTTCATGCACGCTGTGCACGCTTGTGTTGAGATGCACCACTAATGCATTCCATTTTGCAGGATGGATACCAACTTTTGGTACCACAACAAGTGAGCATGTTGTATTTTTTTTATTGGAAGGGACAAGCTCATGCGGCATGCATTGCAGCTGGTCCAAGTACGTCGTTCTGCCCTTGTCATTATCATTCTTCGCATGCTACTATTATATGACACTACACATTCTAGAATCTATATCGGCGATGAGGAGCGATAGTTGCGTCCCAGTGGGAGAGGTGCGATTAACTCATCGCAATCCATCTGATCAGCTGTAAATCGCCCAGCGATATTCCCAAGTGGATTCATGTTCCACTTCAGCATCAAGGATATCCTGGACAATATACATGGTACTGTTGGTCGACTCCCCCCCACATCTGAAGGCACGTACGGGATCATGAGGATGCTTGTTCTTTGAGTGCCTGCGCACAGTATCATGCCGCATTCGGACGAAGCATCCTGCCTCTGGGCACCGCCAGGCATATTCCTCCGCGCGCTGGACTCTTGCATTTGTGAACAGCAATTGTGCGTCTGTTCTCCTCAGCTCCCCATGTCCAATCAATCTACGTTCCATTCCGATGTGTTGGTCCAGAATGTGCATAGCAAATGCAGCATGGTTTCTGCTTGGGCCCCTGTACCTGCAATGTCTACCATCCCTTTTGCGCAGCACACAGTATCTCTCATACCCTATGACAGTAGAGAGACTGAGCACATCACAACCGGGGCCATAGGGACGGTATGCAGTGTTGTTTTCCCCTGGTTGCATGACTGGCTCTGGAAGGACGCTTGTTGTCGCTTCACCCAGCATCTGGGCAACTGTCAGGGTGGGCTGCACCGCTGTGGCATTCCACGCGGCGTGCCCATATTGATGTATGTTGTTTGAATGGTTGGGTTGTGACCCAACCGAACTGTTCAGTTGCCATTAGGAAATTATCATGATAATCAGGATGCCAATCACCTATTATTTGGGTTAATACCCAGCCAACCTGTAGCTGGATTGTAGTCCAGCCTTTGCAGATCCCAGGGATACACCGGAGGTTGGGGTGCACCTGGCACCTGCTCTTGGGACATGGAGGGACCCATCCCTTCAGCCGAAGCTGACCCATCCTCTGCTTGAGATGTAGTCCCAAGCAATGCATCGATGAGCTCAGGCCCTACCCAAGCTTCAAAGAGCCCCCTCAGCATCTCACTGAAAGTCATCTGGTCAGTCCCGCCGTATCATGTAGCAGCGAAGATAGGCTTACTCATCAACATGCGATGGGCCCGTCACCGGAACGTCGTCGATTGACGCCTCTCCGAATGCCATGTTGTCCGAGTCGTCCAATAACGGAGTGCTGAAGATGATAACAACGTGAGTAGTGTGCTCTAGACATTGCAATGACTTGTCAACATACGATGGACGAGTCATTGGGACCCCATTGAGTGCAACCTCGAAGGAAGCACTGTTATGCCCAGTTGAGGGCTCTCCGAAGGCCACGCTGTCGTAGCCGCCTGGGAATGCAACCCTGAAGATGAGAATGATGTAAGTTGCATGTCCTAGACATTGCAGTGACTCGTTGACATACGAAGGACCGGTTGCAGTGAAATCCTCACGTGCTTCCTCAAAGGCTGCACTACTGTATCCGCCTGAGGACTCTCCAAAGGCTACATTGTCATAGCCATTCGAAAATGGGTCCCTAAATTTGAGACCAATGTAAGTGGCGTGCTTTGGACATGACAGTGAGTTGTTGACATACAAAGGATTGGTTGTGGTGAGTGGTTCAAATGCATCCTCTAAGGGTGCGTTGTTGTAACCGCTCTCGAAGTTGACGCTGAAGGTGAAAACCATGTAAGTCGTATGGGGAAGACTTGATGAAGCGAGCCGAGGAAAGATGTGAATGTGCTGGCGATGAGACTCACTTGGAGGAAAAGCGGTTCATGTCGGATGAGAAATAGAGATCTGATCAGTTGTAAGAGTAGGTTGGTGTGGGGCGGGAAGTGTTAAAGTGAGACAAGGAAATGCCTGATCCTTTATGTGTTTTACCGACTGCTTAGACCACAGGCTCATATAAGCGTGCCAATGTGCGTCTAATGGAGGGTGGGGACCTCGAGGAAGCCATGAGGTTCCGGTTTGGTCAGGACGGGAGAGATTAGTCTTGTATTATGAACTGGTGACCTGATCCTCTCCTTTGTCTGAACGGTGCTTCTTGGTCTGATATGGCTCAAACACGATTAGGGTCCTTCTGCTTTGTGAATTTGCCAAATTAGGTATATCGGGACTGGATCACATGCTGTTGAAGCGCACATATCAGAGGCTTTCCGGACAACACAGGTATCATTTCAAGTGGGTCACATTCGTCGAGTGAATTGTATCATTATCTAAGACTTGGTTCAGTCCCCTGGTTTCACAGCAGACCGTTTCCTCGCCATAATGGCGTGGTCTTTCCGTCAAAAGAAGGTTATACTCGTGCTTGGCACGGTGTGAATTCCCTGCCTCTGGAAATCTGGCACGACTGGAAAGTGTAGTAGGCCGTCCTGATCGGCACTAGCGTTCCACGGGGATGCTGAGCTGAATTGGCTGAGGATTGATAGGGGAATTAAAGTTGGATAAATATAGTACACTCAATTCAACTGCCCTACGGGTTTTTCCATTGTTGAGGAGGGCTCCGAGCTGTTCATCCACACGTTCAAAATGTGGAAGGCGCGCCTTTTTCTATACATAAAATCAAGTTTTATGGTAGATAATCCAATGGGATTTTTGTCGAAATTGTGCATGGATTTCCTGACATGCAAAGTACACATCGCTGAGCAGCAACGATTGATGATCGATTGGATGTTAGCTCTTTATGTGCCCCAGTTTGATAATGTTCAGATCTAGAGATCCACGCAACAAGCGTATTGATCCCTGATTATGTAAGGGACTTTAGCGAGACAATCTTGATTCGCTGCCCGCTGGTTCTGACAACACGTGCGGGAGTGACTTTTGAATTCCGTTTGTAGGGGTCAAGGCCGACAAAGTTTCACGACATGCTGCACTTATGTGAGCAATCAACTATCCTTTCGCTGTCCACTCTCCAGTACTCACCATACCGTCAAAAGCCTGGTTGACATTCCCTCTCCCCTAGGTTAACGCACTTTAGACTTTCTTCCATTCCTCGGAGTTGTAGCTGGCCTTGGGAAGATAGCTTCACCAGTTCCATACCGTTCCATGTTGATCGCAAAACCATCCATCCCAAGAGTCCTGTCATGTACTAGTGCATTGTGTTGCCTGAGCCTCTATGAATTCGGGAGGCACATCACATACATCCGGTAATGCATTTATACCTATCCCCTTAAGCCGTCTTACAGCCTAGAGTGCCGGTCCAGTGGTCATATATCCAAGAAATGGTCCGGTGTAAAATGTGTACTCTGAGCCACTGAATTTGGTTGCCACGAGTTGATTGTGAGATGCCTGTTATACCTAATTACCCTGTGCTCAATGCTGGCGGCCACACCTTACAATAAGGAGCATGGTAAATCTGACGATGATGCCGATGACACAACGAATTGAGAATTATATGATGTGAGCCACTGGCTTTGTCTCATTCAGCACCCCTGAATTATTCCCGCATGACAAAGTGAGCTTGATTCGGACTGCTGGGGGTAGTACTAAGTAAACGACAATAGTCTTCTCCATGTGGTATGTATGTAGATCGACTCCTTCGCAGCGTCACGTCGAAGTCGAACCATGGCGTCGCCAAGACCACCTAACCGCAATGTTTCGATACCGACTCTTATCTTTAGATTGTCAAATTTAGTGATGTACACGGCGTTGATGAGGCCAAGGAGGTAGAACACTTTCACTTGACGTCAAAGTGTTTCTAATTTTGCTACATTGTAGGAACTTCAAGAAGTGGTTGAGTTCTTGAAGGATCCCACGACCTTTGCGACCCTTGGAGGCAAGTTTCCGAAAGGTGTACTTCTTACCGGGACAGGTAAGACGATGCTCGCGCGTGCAGTGGCCGGCGAGGCCGGTGTGGTAAGCTATCATCTTACAGGCTCACGACCAATATTTTTTCTCACAAACTACACCTTAGCCCTTCCTCTTTGCGTCTGGGTATGTAGGCCGCTACCTCCATGTGTTGGCATGTCAAACCATTCCTCTCATAGGTTCGAATTCGATGAGATGTGCGTTGGGATCGGCGCCAAGCGAATTCGCGACTTGTTCGCGACTGCACGGAAAAAGCAGCCCTCCATTATATTTATCAACGAGCTGGACGTGATCGGGAGCAAGCGTAGTCCAAAGGATCAGGTGCGGCAATGCAGCCTGATGGGCACTTTTTTCTTGTATTGATGGCTGAGAGAGTAGTTTGGCTAACATTAAACGAAGCAGGTATGACTCAACAATATGATGGGCACGGGGTTGGTGCATTGACAAGCATCATAGAGCTTAAATCGACTTCTGGTCGAGCTCGTTTCAGAGATAACCGACTTACATGTGCGTTCGGCCCCTGCCGGCCCGACTGAAGTTTATGTTCAAGCAAGGTAGTGAATAAAATTGAATACTTTGACGTGGCCTTATTTCGACAGCCTATTGGAGCAGATTAGCAGAAGGTCAACAAATTTCACTTTGCCATTTTTTCCCGGCGCGTACTCACTACCTCATGCAAAACTCACACACCTGCGTAATTATCTCCAATCACAACACGCGTAGAGGTGCCGAATTCCACCAAATAATAGCAACATTTATTTTTCCCCAGCTTGAGTCTACACTGAGCCTTGTTGCGCATCGCCCTCCTGCTCTGCACGTACACATTCTGTGGAAAATCGCGGTGGCGATGATGGACGCTGATACAGATAGGCCGCTCATTCAAGCGTGATAGTGTGGTTTCACAGCGATCCGGAATGGACCCTTCACAGGCAATAGATTACGCAAGATATGCATCGTCGGGACTTTATGGTGATGGAGGTAACCATCCTTGATACCATTACGCAGTCAAGAGGAATCCAGAGCACTGCTACAAAGCAAACATATTCGCAGGCCGCCAACTATATCTATACTGCGCGATCGATGTCCACCCGTTCTTTCCCGCGCCTGATATGCAAATCGGATCAGTGCAACATGCTTGGCTATCACGTGACTGGAGAAGATGCTTCCTCACTTTCCATCGATGCTGGTCAACGTTCTATTTCGCACTCTGGCCCAGTGGATATGTATATGTAGTGTGTTTTAAAGAACAGGTGTTTCTGTCTTCTTTATCCACATTCTGGAATCCATATCGGCGATGAGGAGCGATAGTTGCGTCCCAGTGGGGGAGGATGCGATTAACTCATCGCAATCCATCTGATCAGCTGTAAATCGCCCAGCGATATTCCCAAGTGGATTCATGTTCCACTTCAGCATCAAGGATATCCTGGACAATATACATGGTGCTGTTGGTTGACTCCCCCCCACATCTGAAGGCACGTACGGGATCATGAGGATGCTTGTTCTTTGAGTGCCTGCGCACAGTATCATGCCGCATTCGGACGAAGCATCCTGCCTCTGGGCACCGCCAGGCATATTCTTCCGCGCGCTGGACTCTTGCATTTGTGAACAGCAATTGTGCGTCTGTTCTCCTCAGCTCCCCATACTCAATTAATCTACGTTCCATTCCAATATGTTGATCCAGAATGTGCATAGCAAATGCAGCATGGTTTCTGCTTGGGCCCCTGTACCTGCAATGTCTACCATCCCTTTTGCGCAGCACACAGTATCTCTCATACCCTATGACAGTAGAGAGACTGAGCACATCACAACCGGGGCCATAGGGACGGTATGCAGTGTTGTTTTCCCCTGGTTGCATGACTGGCTCTGGAAGGACGCTTGTTGTCGCTTCACCCAGCATCTGGGCAACTGTCAGGGTGGGCTGCACCGCTGTGGCATTCCACGCGGCGTGCCCATATTGATATTCGTTGTTCATGTGGTTGGGTTGTGACCCAACCGAACTGTTCAGTTGCCATTAGGAAATCATCATGATGATCAGGATGTCAATCACCTATTATTCGGGTTAATACCCAGCCAACCTGTAGCTGGATTGTAGTCCAGCCTTTGCAGATCCCAGGGATACACCGGAGGTTGGGGTGCACCTGGCACCTGCTCTTGGGACATGGAGGGACCCATCCCTTCAGCAGAAACCGACCCATCCTGTGCTTGAGATGAAGTCCCAAGCAATCCATTGATGAGCTCAGACCCTACCCAGGCTTCAAAGAGCCCCCTCAGCATCCCGCTGAAAGTCATCTGGTCAGTCCCGCCGTATCGTGTGGCAGCGAAGATAGGCTTACTCATCAACATGCGATGGGCCCGTCACCGGAACGTCATCGATTGACGCCTCTCCGAACGCAATGTTGTCCGAGTCGTCCAACAAAGGGGTCCTGAAGTTGATAACAACGTGAGTGGTGTTCTCTAGACATTGCAATGACTGTCAACATACGATGGACGAGTCATTGGGACCCCATTGAGTGCAACCTCGAAGGAAGCACTGTTATGCCCAGTTGAGGGCTCTCCAAAGGCCACGCTGTCGTAGCCGCCTGGGAATGCAATCCTGAAGATGAGAATGATGTAAGTTGCATGTCCTAGACATTGCAGTGACTCATTGACATACGAAGGACCGGTTGCAGTGAAATCCTCGAGTGGATTCTCAAAGGCTACATTGTCGTAGCCATTTGAGAATGGGTCCCTGAATTTGAGATCAATGTAAGTGGCGTGCTTTGGACATGACAGTGAGTTGTTGACATACAAAGGATTGGTTGTGGTGACTGGTTCAAATGCATCCTCTAAGGGTGCGTTGTTGTAACCGCTCTCGAAGTTGACGCTGAAGGTGAAAACCATGTAAGTCGTATGGGGAAGACTTGATGAAGCGAGCCGAGGAAAGATGTGAATGTGCTGGCGATGAGACTCACTTGGAGGAAAAGCGGTTCATGTCGGATGAGAAATAGAGATCTGATCAGTTGTAAGAGTAGGTTGGTGTGGGGCGGGAAGTGTTAAAGTGAGACAAGGAAATGCCTGATCCTTTATGTGTTTTACCGACTGCTTAGACCACAGGCTCATATAAGCGTGCCAATGTGCGTCTAATGGAGGGTGGGGACCTCGAGGAAGCCATGAATTTCCGATTTGGTCAGGACGCGAGAGACTAGTCTTGTATTATGAACTGGTGACCTGATCCTCTCCTTTGTCTGAACGGTGCTTCTTGGTCTGATATGGCTCAAACACGATTAGGGTCCTTCTGCTTTGTGAATTTGCCAAATTAGGTATATCGGGACTGGATCACATGCTGTCGAAGCGCACATATCAGAGGCTTTCCGGACAACACAGGTATCATTTCAAGTGAGTCACATTCGTCGAGTGAATTGTATCATTATCTAAGACCTGGCCCACTGCCCTGGCTTCAGCAAACCGTTTCCTCACCATAATAGCATGGTCTTTCCGTCAAAAGAAGGATATCCTCGTGCTTGGCACGGTATCAATTTCGTATTTGGCAATCTGGCACAACTGGACAGTCTAGTAGGGCGTCCCGATTGGCACTAGCGTTCCAGTCTCACGCAGTGGATGATAGGGATGCTGAGCTGAATAGGCCGAGGATTGACAGGGGAATTAGAGCCGAACAAATATAATACACTTAATACAACGGAACTGATAATGTCTCCCACAATTGCATTTGTGTCTCCGACGATGATGTATTTGTCTCCACGCGATTGTCCTATTTGTCTCCTGTGGCTTTTTTGTCTCCTGTGGATCGTGTTTATATTGTCGAAGGAGTAGGATAGAAGTCATTGGTTTCTATACCGTTATTCAAAATCTGTCATTATACAATTCTTTAGGTTCTATATTTAATATTATACCACATGAAACTGCCTTAATCCTCGTATTGCCGGATCCCTCGATGTTATGGTGACTCGCACAACAGGTACGTACATCGATCCCAAGATTCTGATACTGATCAACATCACTCCCCTTCAATACGAGGATTCCTCGATCCCGAGTTTACTCGCCAGATACCTATGCTGTTGCACGGTCAACCCCATCGTCAGAGTATCCGCTGGGTTCTCCTTTTACGATCATTTGACGGAACAATTCCCGAGTTCGCATTCGACAGCTTTCTTTACTAGTAGCTCTGGAGGTTTCCTAGCAGTTTTGGCGTAGATCTGAACAAAGGTTTTGTGCACAGGGCCGCCACGTTGTTGGTGGGCGATTGCAAAGGGCCTGTTGGGTCACAGCGCACAGTGACTTTGATGCTTCTTAGCAGGAGGCGTGTACAGACTGTGTGACGGCCATAAGTCTTTTCTTTCTTTTCGTCCCAAGTTGGGCTTGGAGATCTAGCTCTGCGCTGGAGCTTGCAAGTTGCGTTTGTCTTGGCATCTTTTTACAATTATCTAGACAGTGAACCTGCTGCTGTGTACAGGCACTCCCGATCGCTGCAGGTACACCTCAAGTTTCACCAAACACAAGTCTGGTCAAACACGCAGCCTCTCAATCGTACGTGTAGAGCGCATGTGACTTTGCATTTAGGTGGTGATTGCAAGCTCATCCCTCAAGGCCTCATGGCATCGGCATTGGACGCTATGAGCTGCACGCGTGGATCCATTGCTGTACATGGTCACTCACCAAGGAGACTTGTGTGCTTGCATACAACTCGGCCAAAGTTGGTCGGGAGTCTGCATATTTCTTTTCTCATGGACACCGAGTGGCTGGAGTTGTGCCCTCGTCTTGGGCACTGGCGGCCCCTGTGTACTTGGGGTTGCGAAATACTGAGGAGTTGCTTGCTCCAACGTCTTCGGGATTCTTTCAACACGCGTACTGCAGGCAGGTATAAAGAAAGTTTCCGGAGGTTCTTTAAATGTGCCTTTGTGATTTCCAGCGCATCAGGGTAAAATCGAAAGACACACTTTGGATCATGTGTCTCGGTTGTTGTTCGTCCTTGAATCAGGGCGGCATGACTTGGCCATATATTCTGGTTGGGACGCTGCGTTGACGCAACTTCTAGGCCACGCCACACCGAACTCTAGCATGAGATCTACACTTCATATGCGCTTAGCCCTACTTGCTGCTTCATCCGCGCAAAACTGATGAGGGAACAATTATTTTTCATAGGGGATACTTTCAAACCACCCAGAAGGCCTGCGCCGGAATTTCCTGAAAGCGTTGCAGAGTCGCAGCGATGGATTAGTAAATAAAGTACTAGCATAGACTACGAGCCTTATTATTAGTATTTTTGTCCCCCCATCGTCATGTTTGATAAACGCCGGCTTCATCCTAAGCGCTGTTCCCAGCGTACCGTGACGTCCGCCTGCCCAGCTACTCCCCGTGAATGGCCGCAAAAGTAAGAGCACACAATAGACATTGTTTGCCTTTCGCGTCTCACTCGGTTTGTGGCAGGCTGCTGGGGCTCAAGTTGAAGTACCTGATCGGTCTATACGTATCTGTGCGGATCGAGGAGGGACATTTTGCGATGTTCATGCGTAAGCACGGCGAGCACCCTTGCGGCTGGTTTCTGTCTGTGACGGAAGTGCTGAGGCTGTTGTTGTTATGAACGTATGCTTTCAGATCGTATCCGGACCCTGAAGATCCCTCGGAGCGTAAAGAGATGGTCGTGAAACTGCGTACGTCGCATATCCAGCTACACCTATTTCACTCAAAGCTCAAAGCCCATCGCACATACAGTCTCGCAGGACCCAACAAATTATCGCGACGCACCTACAGAGGGCATCCGTCGCATTCTTGAGACAGTCACGGGTACCCCCATTCCACGCGGTGAGGTGCTCAAGACAGACAAGATCGGTTCGTGCCATGCATTTGTTACTCCTGTCATATCTAACGACTTCATTCAACAGACTACATTCGCCTCTCCACCACTGTCGCTACGAATGCGCTCCTCGAACGCAAAGGACACAAGCACGTCCTCATCATCACAAAGGGGTTTAAAGTAATGTGGCCGTCTTTTCCTCCTTATGTACACGCTCACGCTCATCTCCAGGACCTCCTCCTCATAGGCAACCAATCCCGTCCCCGCATCTTCGACCTCAACATCCGCCGCCCCAGCCCGCTCTACAGCACCGTCGTAGAAGTGGACGAACGCGTCACACTTGCCGGATATACCTCGGACCCGCAGGCGGCGGAGCACGCGGTCGTGTTCACAGAGGACGGGAGGGTAGCAAGGGGGTTGCGTGGCCCGGGGTGGGATGGGGTGCACGATGCAGAGGGGCCTGGGGATGTGGTGAGAGGATTGAGCGGGGAGGCTGTTAGGATCATCAAAAAGCCAGGTCAGACTCCACTATTCCAGCCCGTTGTAGCCAGCACCATCTCACGCAACGCCCTTTGCCAGACGCAGCAACCGTGCGGCGTGACCTCGAGCGGCTTTATGCCAATGGCTACAACTCCCTCGCCATCGTCTTCGTGCACTCGTACACGTACCCCGACCATGAACTCCTCGTCGGCCAGGTTGCGCGCGACATTGGGTTTGCGCAGGTGTCCATGTCAAGCCAGCTCCTCCCCATGATCAAGATGGTCCCGCGCGGCGTGTCCAGCACGGCGGACGCGTATCTGACGCCGATCCTGATGGACTATCTGGATGGATTTTTTAAGGGGTTCGATGAACGGCTGCGGCGGGGGTCGGGGACGGAGGCGAAGGACGCGCGGGAAGAGGGGACGCGCAGGGGCGAAGAGGGGCTGCATGATCCACGGGTGGAGTTTATGGGCTCGGACGGGGGATTGTTGGATTTGGATAATTTTTCGGGGTTGAAAAGTATATTGAGTGGGCCCGCGGGAGGCGTGGTGGGGTATGCGCTGACGAGCTGGGACGAGGAGCGGCGGCAGCCTGTGATTGGGTGCGTCGCTGCGTGTTCTTTTCGATGTTGTTGGCGTTTGTGTGAGTAATCGGGGCTGGGCAGACTGGATGTAGGCGGGACGTCCACCGATGTGTCGCGGTACGCAGGGCGGTATGAGACGGTGTACGAGACAACGACGGCGGGGATCACGATTCAGTCGCCCCAGTTGGACATTAACACGGTCGCCGCGGGCGGTGGGTCGCGTCTTTTCTGGCGCAACGGCCTTTTCCAAGCAGGCCCCGAGAGCGCGGGTGCCGAGCCTGGCCCAGCGTGTTACCGGTTAGCCGTCCCTCCATGCTGTCTCATTCCCTTTTCTTTGTGTGCTGAACTTGGGTCTAGGAAAGGCGGTCCCCTCGCGGTAACAGACGCCAACCTCCTCCTCGGCCGTCTCATCCCGTCCTACTTTCCCAACATCTTTGGCCAGTCGGAAAAGGAGCCTTTGGACGCGGACGCGAGTCGGCGCGCGTTTGAGGGGTTGGCGGAGAAGATTAACAGTGATCCTGGTATTGCGAAGCGGATGGAGATGGATGAGATCGTGTATGGGTGGGTAGGACGTATCGATTCGCTTCAGGGGGCACGCGTTGACACGCGCTGATATTGGTGGTTTCGCGCAGTTTTATCAAAGTCGCCAACGAGACCATGTGTCGGCCCATCCGATCTTTAACAGAGTCTCGTGGGTTTGCAACAGGGAAGCACATGTACGCGCTGTGTTCTACTTCTCGCATGATGTGAACTGATACGTTCTTTTCGACTCAACGCAGTCTGGCAAGCTTTGGCGGTGCAGGCGGCCAGCACGCCTGCGAGATCGCACGCCTGCTCGGGATCAAGACCATCTTAATCCACCGACACAGCTCTATCCTATCAGCGTATGGTCTCGCATTAGCAGACAGGTGCGCGATATCATCTCGCTGCTGACACGCCGGCAACGGTCATCTCACATTCCCACACAGAGCATACGAGCTTCAAGAACCGTCCTCGACGCCTTACAACGCTTCCACGAAACCCGGCCTGATATCGCGCCTGGACGCACTCACGAAAAATGTCTTGGCTGAGCTCAAAAGGCAGGGGTTCAAGGACGCGCGCGTGCGTGCAGAGCGCATGCTGAATATGCGATTTGAGGGCACGGATACGGCGCTCATGGTGTTGTGTGAAGGAAATGAAGTTGGGAGCGAAGATTTCGAGACGGCGTTTAAAAGGGAGTATAAGAAGGAATTTGGGTTTTTATTGGAATCGAAGATTGTTGTAGACGATATCAAGGTATGGGGACGGTATTGTGTTCGTGACTTAGGTTGTGCTCACTCACTCATGAATTTCAGGTCCGTGGTATCGGCAAGACATTCGACACCCTGGGACCCTCGGTATTCAGTGAACTTGCTTCGCTCTCACCTGCTCCCCGACCAGCGTCAAGTACCAAAATTGACTCACGACACAGCGTGTACTTTGAGCACATTGGACGCGTAGACGACACGCCTGTGTATCTGCTTGAGAAACTTGACCTGGGAGATAAAGTAGAGGGACCGGCGATGATTGTAGATGGGACGCAGACGATTGTCGTCGTCCCCGGTACAGAAGCTATCGCGTTGAGTCGACATTTAGTGATTAACGTTGATACGGGGGAGGATAGCTTGCGGTAGTGAATATGGGCTGGACCAGCGTAGGGTGGGTGATTCAAGGCGCACGGTACGCGGAGGGTAGATGGGAATGCATGCAGAGTTTTTTGTCATGTTTGGTATTCCTCCCTCTCTTCCTGCCGCAATGTACAATATCTACACGTGGTCTATGGATCCTCGTATCCCTGCACTGGTCTACGCGGGCGATTGGGTACTGTCAAAAGCATGATGGTCAATCTCGCGTTTCAAAGCAGGCAGCTAGGGACAGAGAAGAGGGAGCACCGCAGTGCGTTACGCCTCGTCCAACGAAAATACTGGCTTGATGGGAAATGCGATACGAGTGACTGGTGTGAACGCACCTGGATAGCTGGTGGGCACCCTCTCGGCTGGCTTCCATCCCATCCTCGTACGAATGGGCGGGACGACAACGAGCACCACGGGTCCGATGCCTCCCATGACGAGCGAGAAAAAGATGACGGGTTTTTCGTGTGCGAAATGGCGCTGCAGACGGAGTGAAAAAAGGAATGTATAGATGAGTACTAGTTGCTTACCAGGGATCTGAAGCCATTCCGCCAGGGTGCGAAGACAGATCCTAGTATGGCCGACATTTCAGTGTCGTGCAACGAGAGGGAAGCTTAGTGACGTGACATGTCACAGTCAATTGACGACGACAACCTTCCATAACCACTTTGAAACCCGGCCAACCCTATTACACTGTCAAGACTGTTGTCAGAACAGCGATGTAAGGAGATGGAGCGGCAAGTGAGATAGAGAATGGAGGATAAAGAAGGATGGGTGAGACAAGAGAGTAGAGAATAAGGAAGGGTAGATGAGACGAGACTGAATATAAGGAGAGTACTTCTGCAGGTATCAACGACGAACCATCCAAGTCTTCTAAAGTCACTTTGACTGACAAAGATTACGCACCTCGTCGCATCCGGTACCCACAGGCTGACACCGGATGAAAAGGCTGGCTCCCTGTCATCAATTGTGTGACGTTTTCGTAAGACGGCCACTCTTGTGAAGTTAGGCTGCAGTAACGGTCGCCCTACAGCACTCCATCAAATTCTCTATCTGGTCTCTGTCTGAGCTTCAGACTTTGGGACTTCTCTTTCATAATCTCTCATATCTTCCGTTGCTCATACATGTCTTATGGCTTGCTTGTACCCTTCTCCTTCCTCTTCCTTAGTAGGCACATTTGCTGGCGCCATAGCTTTGAGGGAGACGCACAAAAGTCTGAAGCTTAGAAAAAGGTCAGATAGAGAATCTGATGGAGTGACTTGCATTGGCCACCAAGATTTTCACTCTTGACGCTGTTTCTGGCTGTCAGCAGCTCCCCCGGTTCAGTGAGTCGCTTTGACACCTCAAAGAACAGGAATCTTGCCATACTCAATCTTTAGCCATATAAGAGAAGTTGAACACTGCATTCGAGTGCAACAACTCTGGCACTTCCCATTCCTCACTGTCGCATTGTCACGGGATGAGGCGATGCCACGTCTGAAGCACGAGATTGGGGTCTCTGCAGCAGTGGCAAAGCAGCATTCACATGATATTCGTTTTCTTCTACATTGAGCCGTTCCCGTTGTCTCTCACATGACTACCTCCTGTGTCATCTCCATTGACCTTGCCAGCCATCATACAATACGAATAGGATATTCTTTTCCAAAAGCGGTCTACCTTTGGGTGAGTATGCAAAATGCAGTCAGTCTCTGTTTCGAATGCGGAAATGTTCGCAGGAATCGAGGTAATACAGTTCAGCATGTAAAACACGAGCCCATCCCTTGATGAACTTTTACGACGTCAAAGCGGGACGAAAAGGGCTTCCCGCTGATGGAGTGGCGTTTAGGAATGTCATGAGCAGCATGCGGCACACGCAATCAAAGAGAAGAATGGCACAGAAGAACACCGCCGTAGGCGAGAAGCTGATGATGGCGTCAAACGCGTTCCAGTGCTAGGACTAGTCACGAGCAGAAACAATATATGCATTGTCCACTGTAAAAATTTAAATCGCAGAGACAAGAGGGAAGAGGGAAACGTACACACGGTCTTAAGGATTGCGCTGTTGTCACGTCTTCAATTTGGGGGGGTCACTGGTATCAGCAACATGCTCCTCTGGTGGAAAAGTCTCGAGGAGCCCTGCTTTGTATTCAGAATCGACTACTCGCGGGGGGCCGTTATTAATAAAGACTTGAGGGGCGCTCTTGAGCATATTCCCGAACGAGTAAAGCCTCTGGCTTCTAGTGACATGGTGAAGGCTGTAATAAGATTGCAACTCATGGAACCAAACATCAGAATCTGTTGAAGTGACCAAACGATTGACCAGCCAGAGCATGAAGAGAACAACTGGTCGATTAGTTGCTTAAGTGGCGCCTCCCCCTAATTGAAGAGATTAAACACTTGCATGGCAGTGCGTTCCTCACATTTTCTCCAATGGGACAAGATAATTTATGGTAAGTATAGAACATAAACTCATAGCAAATATTGACATTGCATGTGGTCATAAAATGTTTGATGAGCAGCCCCACCGCTTTGAGGAAAGTAGATGTCCAGGCTGTCCCAGGTGGGCGACCCAGGTCCCAGTGGACAATGAGATGTGGACACATCAGAGAGGGACAGAACGTGTCAACGTGAGAGCCTTGATCTGGAAAAGCACAAGGATCTTGGAATTAGATCTACATACCACTTGGAGAAGACCATACTCGCTTACTTAGTACTTCCGCCAGCAGCCCGGAGTTCTCGCATTGTCAGGGGGAATTATTCAGGGGTGCTGAACAAAACAATGTCAGTGGCTCACATCAGATAGTTCTCAATTCGTTGTCATTAGAGGTGTCAATTGTCAGATTTACTGTGCTCCGCACTGCAAGGTGTGGCCACTGGCATTGAATACAGGGTGATTAGGTATCTGTAACAGGGAACAACTCGTGGCAACCAAACCCATAGGCTCATGGTACAAGAAAATTCCCGGACATTGCCAATAAGTGCTGAGTCAACATCCCCCCATATCGGAACAGGTGAGGCTATGTTCCCAAGTTAGCCAGCTACAACTCCAGAGAACAATGTAAGAAAGCCTGAAGCACCTTAATCATAATATCCCTGATAGGCAAAGGGTGTCAACTAGGCTTTTCGATATGATGGGTACTAGAGAGTGTATGGATAGACAGCGAAAGTAATGGTGAAAATTGATTGCTCACATAGCAGCATGTCGTGAGCTTTGTCGGCCTTGTGACCTACAAACGGAATTCAAAAGTCACTCCTGTATAGAAATGCACGCCTGGGTTGTCAGAACCAACGGTAGCGAATACATATTTCCCTTATGTAATCAGGGATGAACGCTTGTTGCCACAGTAGATCTCTAGACTGAATATTACCAAACTAGGGCTCTTAGCTACACGTAAAGAGCTTAACATCTAAGTCGATCTGATGTGATAGATAGACACATTCCACGTTTTGAACGTGTGGATGAACGACTCGAAGCCTTCCTCAAATATACGGCAAAACCCTTAAGGTGGTTGAATTAAGTGTACTATATTTGTTCAACTTTAATTCCCCTGTCAATCCTCAGCCTATTCAGCTCAGCATCCCTATCATCCACTGGAACGCTAGTGCCAATCGGGACGGCCTACTAGACTGTCCAGTGGTGCCAGATTGCCAAATACGAAATTGATACCGTGCCAAGCACGTGTATAACCTTCTTTTGACGGAAAGACCATGCCATTATGGTGAGGGAACGGTCTGCTGTGAAACCAGGGCACTGAACCAAGTCTTAGATAATGATACAATTCACTCGACGAATGTGACCCACTTGAAATGATACCTGTGTTGTCCGGAAAGCCTCTGATATGTGCGCTTCGACAGCATGTGATCCAGCCCCGATATACCTAATTTGGCAAATTCACAAAGCAGAAGGACCCTAATCGTGTTTGAGCCATATCAAATCAAGAAGCACCGTTCAGACAAAGGAGAGGATCAGGTCACCAGTTCATAATACAAGACTAGTCTCTCGCGTCCTGACCAAATCGGAACCTCATGGCTTCCTCGAGGTCCCCACCCTCCATTAGACGCACATTGGCACGCTTATATGAGCCTGTGGTCTAAGCAGTCGGTAAAACACATAAAGGATCAGGCATTTCCTTGTCTCACTTTAACACTTCCCGCCCCACACCAACCTACTCTTACAACTGATCAGATCTCTATTTCTCATCCGACATGAACCGCTTTTCCTCCAAGTGAGTCTCATCGCCAGCACATTCACATATTCCTCGGCTCGCTTCATCAAGTCTTCCCCATACGACTTACATGGTTTTCACCTTCAGCGTCAACTTCGAGAGCGGTTACAACAACGCACCCTTAGAGGATGCATTTGAACCACTCACCACAACCAATCCTTTGTATGTCAACAACTCACTGTCATGTTCAAAGCACGCCACTTACATTGATCTCAAATTCAGGGACCCATTCTCAAATGGCTACGACAATGTAGCCTTTGAGAATCCACTCGAGGATTTCACTGCAACCGGTCCTTCGTATGTCAACGAGTCACTGCAATGTCTAGGACATGCAACTTACATCATACTCATCTTCAGGGTTGCATTCCCAGGCGGCTACGACAGCGTGGCCTTCGGAGAGCCCTCAACTGGGCATAACAGTGCTTCCTTCGAGGTTGCACTCAATGGGGTCCCAATGACTCGTCCATCGTATGTTGACAGTCATTGCAATGTTTAGAGAACACTACTCACGTTGTTATCATCTTCAGGACCCCTTCGTTGGACGACCCGGACAACATTGCGTTTGGAGAGGCGTCAATCGACGACGTTCCGGTGACAGGCCCATCGCATGTTGATGAGTAAGCCTATCTTCGCTGCTACATGATACGGCGGGACTGACCAGATGACTTTCAGTGAGATGCTGAGGGGGCTCTTTGAAGCCTGGGTAGGGCCTGAACTCATCAATGCATTGCTTGGGACTACATCTCAAGCAGAGGATGGGTCAGTTTCTGCTGAGGGCATGGGTCCCTCCATGTCCCAAGTGCAGGTGCCAGGTGCACCCCAACCTCCGGTGTATCCCTGGGATCTGCAAAGGCTGGACTACAATCCAGCTACAGATTGGCTGGGTATCAACCCAAACAATAGGTGATTGGCATCCTGATTATCATGATAATCTCTAATGGCAACTGAACAGTTCGGTTGGGTCACAACCCAACCATTCAAACAACACAAATCAATATGGGCACGCCGCGTGGAATGCCACAGCGGTGCAGCCCACCCTGACAGTTGCCCAGATGCTGGGTGAAGCGACAACAAGCGTCCTTCCAGAGCCAGTCATGCAACCAGGGGAAAACAACACTGCATACCGTCCCTATGGCCCTGGTTGTGATGTGCTCAGTCTCTCTACTGTCATAGGGTATGAGAGATACTGTGTGCTGCGCAAAAGGGACGGTAGAGATTGCAGGTACAGGGGCCCAAGCAGAAACCATGCTGCATTTGCTATGCACATTCTGGATCAACATATTGGAATGGAGCGGAGATTAATCGAATATGGGGAGCTGAGCAGAACAGACGCACAATTGCTGTTCACAAATGCAAGAGTCCAGCGCGCGGAAGAATATGCCTGGCGGTGCCCAGAGGCAGGATGCTTCGTCCGAATGCGGCATGATACTGTGCGCAGGCACTCAAAGAACAAGCATCCTCATGATCCCGTACGTGCCTTCAGATGTGGGGGGGAGTCAACCAACAGCACCATGTATATTGTCCAGGATATCCTTGATGCTGAAGTGGAACATGAATCCACTTGGGAATATCGCTGGGCGATTTACAGCTGATCAGATGGATTGCGATGAGTTAATCGCATCCTCCCCCACTGGGACGCAACTATCGCTCCTCATCGCCGATATGGATTCCAGAATGTGGATAAAGAAGACAGAAACACCTGTTCTTTAAAACACACTACATATACATATCCACTGGGCCAGAGTGCGAAATAGAACGTTGACCAGCATCGATGGAAAGTGAGGAAGCATCTTCTCCAGTCACGTGATAGCCAAGCATGTTGCACTGATCCGATTTGCATATCAGGCGCGGGAAAGAACGGGTGGACATCGATCGCGCAGTATAGATATAGTTGGCGGCCTGCGAATATGTTTGCTTTGTAGCAGTGCTCTGGATTCCTCTTGACTGCGTAATGGTATCAAGGATGGTTACCTCCATCACCATAAAGTCCCGACGATGCATATCTTGCGTAATCTATTGCCTGTGAAGGGTCCATTCCGGATCGCTGTGAAACCACACTATCACGCTTGAATGAGCGGCCTATCTGTATCAGCGTCCATCATCGCCACCGCGATTTTCCACAGAATGTGTACGTGCAGAGCAGGAGGGCGATGCGCAACAAGGCTCAGTGTAGACTCAAGCTGGGGAAAAATAAATGTTGCTATTATTTGGTGGAATTCGGCACCTCTACGCGTGTTGTGATTGGAGATAATTACGCAGGTGTGTGAGTTTTGCATGAGGTAGTGAGTACGCGCCGGGAAAAAATGGCAAAGTGAAATTTGTTGACCTTCTGCTAATCTGCTCCAATAGGCTGTCGAAATAAGGCCACGTCAAAGTATTCAATTTTATTCACTACCTTGCTTGAACATAAACTTCAGTCGGGCCGGCAGGGGCCGAACGCACATGTAAGTCGGTTATCTCTGAAACGAGCTCGACCAGAAGTCGATTTAAGCTCTATGATGCTTGTCAATGCACCAACCCCGTGCCCATCATATTGTTGAGTCATACCTGCTTCGTTTAATGTTAGCCAAACTACTCTCTCAGCCATCAATACAAGAAAAAAGTGCCCATCAGGCTGCATTGCCGCACCTGATCCTTTGGACTACGCTTGCTCCCGATCACGTCCAGCTCGTTGATAAATATAATGGAGGGCTGCTTTTTCCGTGCAGTCGCGAACAAGTCGCGAATTCGCTTGGCGCCGATCCCAACGCACATCTCATCGAATTCGAACCTATGAGAGGAATGGTTTGACATGCCAACACATGGAGGTAGCGGCCTACATACCCAGACGCAAAGAGGAAGGGCTAAGGTGTAGTTTGTGAGAAAAAATATTGGTCGTGAGCCTGTAAGATGATAGCTTACCACACCGGCCTCGCCGGCCACTGCACGCGCGAGCATCGTCTTACCTGTCCCGGTAAGAAGTACACCTTTCGGAAACTTGCCTCCAAGGGTCGCAAAGGTCGTGGGATCCTTCAAGAACTCAACCACTTCTTGAAGTTCCTACAATGTAGCAAAATTAGAAACACTTTGACGTCAAGTGAAAGTGTTCTACCTCCTTGGCCTCATCAACGCCGTGTACATCACTAAATTTGACAATCTAAAGATAAGAGTCGGTATCGAAACATTGCGGTTAGGTGGTCTTGGCGACGCCATGGTTCGACTTCGACGTGACGCTGCGAAGGAGTCGATCTACATACATACCACATGGAGAAGACTATTGTCGTTTACTTAGTACTACCCCCAGCAGTCCGAATCAAGCTCACTTTGTCATGCGGGAATAATTCAGGGGTGCTGAATGAGACAAAGCCAGTGGCTCACATCATATAATTCTCAATTCGTTGTGTCATCGGCATCATCGTCAGATTTACCATGCTCCTTATTGTAAGGTGTGGCCGCCAGCATTGAGCACAGGGTAATTAGGTATAACAGGCATCTCACAATCAACTCGTGGCAACCAAATTCAGTGGCTCAGAGTACACATTTTACACCGGACCATTTCTTGGATATATGACCACTGGACCGGCACTCTAGGCTGTAAGACGGCTTAAGGGGATAGGTATAAATGCATTACCGGATGTATGTGATGTGCCTCCCGAATTCATAGAGGCTCAGGCAACACAATGCACTAGTACATGACAGGACTCTTGGGATGGATGGTTTTGCGATCAACATGGAACGGTATGGAACTGGTGAAGCTATCTTCCCAAGGCCAGCTACAACTCCGAGGAATGGAAGAAAGTCTAAAGTGCGTTAACCTAGGGGAAAGGGAATGTCAACCAGGCTTTTGACGGTATGGTGAGTACTGGAGAGTGGACAGCGAAAGGATAGTTGATTGCTCACATAAGTGCAGCATGTCGTGAAACTTTGTCGGCCTTGACCCCTACAAACGGAATTCAAAAGTCACTCCCGCACGTGTTGTCAGAACCAGCGGGCAGCGAATCAAGATTGTCTCGCTAAAGCCCCTTACATAATCAGGGATCAATACGCTTGTTGCGTGGATCTCTAGATCTGAACATTATCAAACTGGGGCACATAAAGAGCTAACATCCAATCGATCATCAATCGTTGCTGCTCAGCGATGTGTACTTTGCATGTCAGGAAATCCATGCACAATTTCGACAAAAATCCCATTGGATTATCTACCATAAAACTTGATTTTATGTATAGAAAAAGGCGCGCCTTCCACATTTTGAACGTGTAGATGAACAGCTCGGAGCCCTCCTCAACAATGGAAAAACCCGTAGGGCAGTTGAATTGAGTGTACTATATTTATCCAACTTTAATTCCCCTATCAATCCTCAGCCAATTCAGCTCAGCATCCCCGTGGAACGCTAGTGCCGATCAGGACGGCCTACTACACTTTCCAGTCGTGCCAGATTTCCAGAGGCAGGGAATTCACACCGTGCCAAGCACGAGTATAACCTTCTTTTGACGGAAAGACCACGCCATTATGGCGAGGAAACGGTCTGCTGTGAAACCAGGGCACTGAACCAAGTCTTAGATAATGATACAATTCACTCGACGAATGTGACCCACTTGAAATGATACCTGTGTTGTCCGGAAAGCCTCTGATATGTGCGCTTCGACAGCATGTGATCCAGCCCCGATATACCTAATTTGGCAAATTCACAAAGCAGAGGGACCCTAATCGTGTTTGAGCCATATCAGACCAAGAAGCACCGTTCAGACAAAGGAGAGGATCAGGTCACCAGTTCATAATACAAGACTAGTCTCTCGCGTCCTGACCAAATCGGAACCTCATGGCTTCCTCGAGGTCCCCACCCTCCATTAGACGCACATTGGCACGCTTATATGAGCCTGTGGTCTAAGCAGTCGATAAAACACATAAAGGATCAGGCATTTCCTTGTCTCACTTTAACACTTCCCCTCCCACACCAACCTACTCTTACAACTGATCAGATCTCTATTTCTCATCCGACATGAACCGCTTTTCCTCCAAGTGAGTCTCATCGCCAGCACATTCACATCTTCCCTCGGCTCGTTTAAGTCTTCCCCATACGACTTACATGGTTTTCACCTTCAGCGTCAACTTCGAGAGCGGTTACAACAACGCACCCTTAGAGGATGCATTTGAACCACTCACCACAACCAATCCTTTGTATGTCAACAACTCACTGTCATGTCCAAAGCACGCCGCTTACATTGGTCTCAAATTTAGGGACCCATTCTCGAATGGCTATGACAATGTAGCCTTTGGAGAGTCCTCAGGCGGATACAGTAGTGCGGCCTTTGAGGAAGCACGTGAGAATTTCACTGCAACCGGTCCTTCGTATGTCAATGAGTCACTGCAATGTCTAGGACATGCAACTTACATCATACTCATCTTCAGGGTTGCATTCCCAGGCGGCTACGACAGCGTGGCCTTTGGAGAGCCCTCAACTGGGCATAACAGTGCTTCCTTCGAGGTTGCACTCAATGGGGTCCAAATAACTCGTCCATCGTATGTTGACAGTCATTGCAATGTTTAGAGAACACTACTCACGTTGTTATCATCTTCAGGACCCCTTCGTTGGACGACCCGGACAACATTGCGTTTGGAGAGGCGTCAATCGACGACGTTCCGGTGACAGGCCCATCGCATGTTGATGAGTAAGCCTATCTTCGCTGCTACATGATACGGCGGGACTGACCAGATGACTTTCAGTGAGATGCTGAGGGGGCTCTTTGAAGCCTGGGTAGGGCCTGAACTCATCAATGCATTGCTTGGGACTACATCTCAAGCAGAGGATGGGTCAGTTTCTGCTGAGGGCATGGGTCCCTCCATGTCCCAAGTGCAGGTGCCAGGTGCACCCCAACCTCCGGTGTATCCCTGGGATCTGCAAAGGCTGGACTACAATCCAGCTACAGATTGGCTGGGTATCAACCCAAACAATAGGTGATTGGCATCCTGATCATCATGATAATCTCTAATGGCAACTGAACAGTTCGGTTGGGTCACAACCCAACCATTCAAACAACACAAATCAATATGGGCACGCCGCGTGGAATGCCACGGCGGCGCAGCCCACCCTGACAGTTGCCCAGATGCTGGGTGAAGCGACAACAAGCGTCCTTCCAGTGCCAGTCATGCAACCAGGGGAAAACAATACTGCATACCGTCCCTATGGCCCCGGTTGTGATGTGCTCAGTCTCTCTACTGTCATAGGGTATGAGAGATACTGTGTGCTGCGCAAAAGGGATGGTAGACATTGCAGGTACAGGGGCCCAAGCAGAAACCATGCTGCATTTGCTATGCACATTCTGGACCAACACATCGGAATGGAACGTAGATTAATTGAAAATGGGGAGCTAAGCAGAACAGACGCACAATTGCTGTTCACAAATGCAAGAGTCCAGCGCGCGGAGGAATATGCCTGGCGGTGCCCAGAGGCAGGATGCTTCGTCCGAATGCGGCATGACACTGTGCGCAGGCACTCAAAGAACAAGCATCCTCATGATCCCGTACGTGCCTTCAGATGTGGGGGGGAGTCGACCAACAGCACCATGTATATTGTCCAGGATATCCTTGATGCTGAAGTGGAACATGAATCCACTTGGGAATATCGCTGGGCGATTTACAGCTGATCAGATGGATTGCGATGAGTTAATCGCATCCTCTCCCGCTGAGACGCAACTATCGCTCCTCATCGCCAATATAGATTCTAGAATGTGTAGTGTCATATAATAGTAGCATGCGAAGAATGATAACGACAAGGGCAGAACGACGTACTTGGACCAGCTGCAATCCATGCCGCATGAGCTTGTCCCTTCCAATAAAAGAAAATACAACATGCTCATTTGTTGTGGTACCAAAAGTTGGTGTTCATCCTGCAAAATGGAATGCATTAGTGGTGCATCTCAACACAAGCCACAAGCGTGCACAGCGTGCATGAAACAACAGCAGAGCGGGACGCACGTAATCATTTTAAGCCCTTGTGGCGTGATGGTCGAATACGCATAAATAAACACCTGTTTAAAACATTACAACATGCATATCCACTGGGTCAGACTGGGCGAAATAGAACGTTGACCAGCATCGATGGAAAGAGGAAGCATCTCTCCAGTCATGTGATAGCCAAGCATGTTCGCACTGATCCGATTCGCAGCTCAGGCGCGGGAAGGAACGGATGTACATCGATTGCGTACTACAGATATAGTTGGTGACCTGTTGCATCTTTACTTTGCAATAGTGCACGTATCAGCGCCTACAGCGAATGAGCACATTGCATGTCCTAGCTTGCACGAAATCTTTATAAAAGGAACCAAACCATGTGGGCTGCAATAAAAGACGTTGAATGAAACATACTTGAACTGATATGTTTAAAAGTATTATAACTGCCTGTACCGATTGAACAAGCATCGCAGGGTATCGAGTCCATCTATATAAAGCCGTTCGCAATTCAAATTCTTTAAGCCAAATATATTTGGCTTCCTGAGGGACTGTATCGTTTGAGAGAAACGCTGCTCTTGTCTATTATCTCGGTTGTGAACACAAGTCAGAATCACCTAGGGCAGCTATGGAAATGTAGTTGGCGGCCATACTAATATTGTAAAATCTTTCACATGTACATGTCTCCAGTATAAGCTACAACTTACGCATCTGATACTTCTTGAACAGCGGCTCTTTCAAAAACATAATGACAACGTTCAATGATAGAAATGACTCTTTGAGTTCGCCAGCCAACAGAGTCGCCACCGCCGTGCGCCCACTGCGGTAGAGAAGAAAGCTCGCTCAGATGAAAGCAGCTGGTGCCATCAGCGCGCAAAATCCACGTGTCTTCAAGCTCATACGACGAACCAGCATACTTGAAGAGGAACTCACCAGCGCGCGGCACCTTACAGACGAGCGCGAGCACGACACATGTAGGAGTCGGCTCCCTGGAGGGTGATTCTGGGAGGCATATCGCATGAGGCGAAATGGGATGCTGCAGTTGGTGAAGAGGTGGTGGGATTGTTGAAGGCCCTTGTGGACAACTTTAATGCGGAGGAGTCTGCTCCAGCTTTTAGTAGGATAAAAAGAGATTCAGAATTTGGAGGAGTTGAGAAGTATGTTGCTGATGATGGTCAGCTGGAGCGGGAAGTCCTTGCGGCTATGGGGAGAATAAGACATAGATTGGGCTGGACCGAGTTGATATGGTCATTTGAAGATGATAGATATGGCGAAAGGCATTGGAGCAAGGTAAATTACAAAAATACACTGGTTCAGCTTCGCGGGGGCATGCCATCGAGTGCCCACATACCCCAATAACTCGTCCATCGTATGTTGACAAGTCATTGCAATGTTTAGAGAACACCACTCACGTTGTTATCATCTTCAGGACTCCGTTATTGGACGACCCGGACAACATTGCGTTCGGAGAGGCGTCAATCGACAACCTTCCGGTGACGGGCCCATCGCATGTAGATGAGTAAGCCTATCTTCGCTGCTACATGATATGGCGGGACTGACCAGATTACTTTCAGTGAGATGCTGGGGGGGCTCTTTGAAGCCTGGGTAGGGTCTGAGCTCATCAATGCATTGCTTGGGACTACATCTCAAGCAGAGGATGGGTCAGTTTCTGCTGAAGGCATGGGTCCCTCCATGTCCCAAGAGCAGGTGCCAGGTGCACCCCAACCTCCGGTGTATCCATGGGATCCGCAAAGGCTGGGCTACAATCCAGCTACAGATTGGCTGGGTATCAACCCAAACAATAGGTGATTGGCATCCTAATCATCATGATAATTTCCTAATGCAACTGTACAATTCGGTTGGGTCACAACCCAACTACATGAACACAAATCAATATGGGCACGCCGCGTGGAATGCCACAGCGGTGCAGCCCACCCTGACAGTTGCCCAGATGCTGGGTGAAGCGACAACAAGCGTCCTTCCAGAGCCAGTCATGCAAACAGGGGAAAACAACACTGCATACCGTCCCTATGGCCCTGGTTGTGATGTGCTCAGTTTCTCTACTGTCATAGGGTATGAGAGATACTGCGTACTGCGCAAAGGGGATGGGAAACCATGCAGGCACAGGGGCCCAAGCGGCAACCATGCTGCCATTGTGCGTCTGTTCTGCTCAGCTCCCCATATTCAATCAATCTACGCTCCATTCCGATGTGTTTGTCCAGAATGTGGATATGGAAAAACACATCGGAATGGAGCGTAGACTAATCGAATATGGGGAGCTGAGCAGAACAGACGCACAATTGCTGTTCACAAATGCAAGAGTCCAGCGCGCGGAGGAATATGCCTGGCGGTGCCCAGAGGCAGGATGCTTCGTCCGAATGCGGCATGACACTGTGCGCAGGCACTCAAAGAACAAGCATCCTCATGATCCCGTACGTGCCTTCAGATGTGGGGGGGAGTCGACCAACAGCACCATGTATATTGTCCAGGATATCCTTGATGCTGAAGTGGAACATGAATCCACTTGGGAATATCGCTGGGCGGTTTATAGCTGATCAGATGGATTGCGATGGGTTAATCGCATCTTCTCCCACTGGGACGCAACTATCGCTCCTCATCGCCGATATAGATTCTAGAATGTGGATAAAGAAGAGAGAAACACCTGTCCTTAAAACCACATTCAACATGCATATCCACTGGGTCAGAGTCGGCGAAATAGAGCGTTGACCAGCATCGATGGGAAGTGAGGAAGCATCTTTCTCCAGTCACGTGATGGCCGCATTCCGCACTGATCCGATTTGCAGATCAGGCGCGGGAAGGAACGGGTGGACATCGATTGCGCAGTATAGATATAGTTGGCGGCCTGAGAATATCTTTGCTTTGTAGTAGTGCACTGGATATTCCCCTTGATGCATAATGGAATCAGGGATGGTCACCTCCATCACCATAAAGTCCCGACGATGCATATCTTGCGCAATCGATTGCCTGCGAAAACTATAAGTTCATTCCGGATCGCCCTGAAACCACACTATCACGCTTGAATTAGTGGCCTATCTGTATCAGCGTCCATCATCGCCACCGTGACCTTCCACAGACCAGGTACGTGCAGAGCAGGAGGATGATGCGCCACAGGAAACAGTGTAGACGCCAACTAGGGAAAAAATAAATATTGCTATTGATTCAATGGAATTCGGCGATGTTATGCGTGTTGTGATTGGAGCTAATTACGCAGGTGTGTGAGTTTTGCATCCGAGGTAGTGAATACGGGCCTTGGACAAATGGCAAAGTGAAATTTGTCGACCTTCTGCTAATCTACTACAAAATACTGTAGAAATAAGGCTACGTCATGTCCGCACTGATCCGATTGGCAGATCAGGGGAAGGAACGGGCGTACATCGATAGCGTACATAGATATAGTTGGCGGCCTGAGAATATCTTTGCTTTGTAGTAGTGCACTGGATATTCCCCTTGATGCATAATGGTATCAGGGATGGTCACCTCCATCACCATTAAGTCCCGACGATGCATATCTTGCGCAATCTGTTGCTTGTGAAAACTATAAGTCCATTCCAGATCGCCGTGAAACCACACTATCACGCTTGGATGAGCGGCCTATCTTTATCAGTGTCCATCATCGCCACCGTGATCTTCCCCAGACCAGGTACGTGCAGAGCAGGAGGGTGATGCGCAGCAGGATACAGTCGGTGTAGACGCAAGCTGGGATAAAATAAATATTGCTCTTGATTTACTAGTGCGGCGCTGTCATGCGTGTTGTGATTGAAAATAATTACGCAAGTATGTGAGTACTGCGTCCAATGTAGTGAGTACGCATCCTGAACAAAATGGCGAAGCGACATTTGTTGACCTTCTTCTAATCTACATTTTACTCCAACTCAGAGTGTTAGATTTTACTTCGCCACCTTGTACCGAGAGCTGGAACAAAATCTTCTGTCGGGCCGGCAGGGGCTGAACGCACTTGTAAGTCGACGGTTATCTCTGAAAAAGAAAGACAAGAGTCAATATCGAAATATTGTGGGTAGGTAGTCTTGGAGACGCCGTGGTTCGACTTCGACTTGTCATTGAAGGCATATGAAGGTGTCGTAGTCGAATTTCACAGTATTGGTCGGGACAAAGGGGCTGGAAAAGCGTCTACCTCTCAATATTTTGTCTTTCAAGGTGTATCTCCAAGTTCATGATAGGCGTTCTGTCTGCGTCTGTTCCGAATGGGTGTCGTATCCCCCAGTAGAAAGGCAGAACAATGGTGTTTCAAGAAATTATTTGTTCAGCCGACAGTGATGCATTGGTCATGATGATCCGCTGGTGTGGCACACCTTAATCCCAACGTGTTTTCCTTCTTCTGCTGGAATAATACAAGAGCGAGCAAAAAAAGAGAATATGCAAACATCAGAACGAGCTTTCAGCGCTGTTGGCTGTGGAACGACCGACAACTTTCTGACTGAAGATTGAAACTCCGCTATATGGGGCTTGTCCCGTTGGATCGTCACGGTTGTCTTTGATGCCCAGATGGATTATCACACTATGCAGGAAGCCACCTTTGGTACATATTGCGATTAGCACTCATGGCTCGGTCTATTACCATCTGAGGAGGTTCTCCGTTATCAAGTTATTTGTATGATAGCCGTTCTCGTCAAAACCTTTGTATAATATCTCGAGAGTCGCTCACCAAGTTCCTGGCCTCTGGAAGACGTTCACCCCGCCATGAGTCTGTTGCAATAACACTCTTCCGTCTGCTCTTGTGAAGCTTTCTTCTGTCCACAGTCGCATCACCCGCTGCTCGTGCTACTCGTGCTGCTATTCAATAATCGATTTTCGTCCCAGTACAGACTAGACATGCCATCTGGTGGGTATCTCCTCTGGCCCTATTTCTGACAAGTTTGATATACGACTGAACTATGCATGACCTGTCTAATTCTTCATTTAGGAACGTGTCAACACCACGCACATACCTCTTATATCAAACCATTACAATCAATCTGTATTACATCACAAAGGTCCCAAAATGTGTGGTATATTTGATTTCAACAATGGTATGTATAGGTACCAACTATATAGTAGGTCATGACAATTTCAAGCTAGCGTTTATATAGCGTGATCCAGTCCGCAAAACAAACAACGGATATAAGTTCGTTTGGTCCATGGGGGGGTGACAAGAAAGCGACAACTTGAAAGGAGGGGTAAATATAAATCTGGGTATAGGTATTACGGGCCACCCGTTCATTCCGTTCATTCAGTATCCATGCCAGACGCACGTGCAAGTAGGAATCCAACGTAGGAGAAAGAGTTCCGCGGAACTGATCATGACCTGGGAGCAAATCATGCGGAGACATTGCCGGTTCTCTGCGCGACACCAATCTGGGCCTTCGACTGATCGAAGACGGCGTAGACGCTCTATTTGGATGTTAGTTAATGTGATGGTGCAATATTTGGGGGCAACAGACCTTTAGGAAGACGTCGCCAAGGATATCGAACGGGTTGTTGCCTCTGCTCTGAATCTGCATCAAGGAAAGAAGACATAAGTAGTGAACAGGATGTTTGTGAGCACAATACGTACCCCGCCAAATATCATACCATTCCCAGCATCGTTAAACGCAAAGTCGTCCGGGTTAACCGTGTATAGCTTGTCTCCAACTGCGAACGACACTGTGGGGACTGCAAACACAAATCGCGTAAACATCAAATAAACCAACTTGTGTAAAGAAACCCACTCTGTGCATCGGAAGGATACACCCATCCACCCTGCTGCTGATCAAGCGTCGCACCGGGGATAGCACTATAGATGGCATTTGCAGTGGCGTCAGATACCAACGCGAGCGTAGTGCCAGTGTCCAAGATGGCGGTGTTGCTCATCTGAGAGATCTAAATGCACCAAACAAATCAGTCAGTCAGTCAGTGCTGTCACAGTGGACAGGAAGGAAAGGCTTACCGTCTGGCCGTTCACACTTGCCGACTCACTGCTGATCATCCAGAATCCCTGCGAATTGTCTACAGGAGTGAACGTAATACTATAAACCGCCCTCGGTCAGCAACAAGCCAGAGTGAAAACCAATGGCATGCACTGACTCCGACTCCTGCACACCAGCCTTTGCAGCGTCGATCCCTCCAAAAGTGTAGAATCCATTCCCGTCACCGCGGTCTAATGCGACACTGAAACCATGGCGACGACGATAAGGACCTGAATCCCCGGTGGATTAGGACATGTCAACATACCTGAAAATTCCTGACGCGATGCCTTGCTGGATGATATTTGCAACTGGGGTGGCGACCGAAGTAGGCTGAACCGTGTTGATAGAGGGCCAGGCGAGACCCAGAAGACTATAGAGGTGGAAACTGAGTATGGGGTTGTTATAGAAGAAACGGCTTTGTGATTACCCGTCACTTCCTCCTTCCTGAAGGAAACTGGAGGAGAGCTTCTCGGCGAGTTCGATTGCTTGATTCGGGATCGTCAGTGCGCCGATCTTGATCGCTGAAAGTGATGCTGTGAAAATGTCTGGCAGCCAAAATGCTCGAGAACGTACTGTCCGTGTATACGTTTCCCTACAAAAGCGAATAAGATATAAAGTGCGCGTTTAAAAATGAATTGGAGCGTACACTAGCGCTTGAACCGTCACCGTAGGAAATATTCCATGTAGCTCCAGGAACATGCTTTGACGTCGAGGAGGCAGAGGGTGAATACACCGTCTACCAAAAAACAACCAGGTAAATAGACTATTCCTCGGTCTGGAGGGATAGAAAATGTGATTCACGTGTCCAGTGCTATCTGCACGGAGTTCACTGCTCCAGACCCAGAGGTCACTGGATCCCGTGTCGAAATCAAGCTTGAGAGTCACGCCCGGGGTGCCGATGGTAACGTCGACGACATATTCGAGGTCATTCTGAACGTCTTGCGCGGGGACTTCGGATGCGGCCCCCCCGGCTATGATGCAGTATAGGCATTGAAGACACCAAATAGGAAAAGGGTGAAATACACACCAACACTAGCACCTTGACCTGTGGGGACGACTTTCGGGCGATGCCCGCGATGCGGCCTCGTATGCGCATCCTTGTCCGGTATTTGTCTCTTCAACACTATACCGTTTGCCCCCACAAACACTGGACTGTCAAAGTTGTATCTACGCGCGGCACGCGCGTAGGAAGCGGGACCCGAGCGTGGGGCAGTCTTGTTGCGCATTAGCGCGAGGGTGATAGCCTTAGACTTGGAGGAGATGCTTCGTCGAAAGAGATTTTTAATCTTTGTGGCGAGAGTTTGACGCGCCATGCTGGGCTGGTATTTAAGGCGGGATGTGGCGACGACGAGTGGAGGGGGCGGGGGCTCCAAGTGAAACGGTTGTCAGTCCCTATATATAGTCTGACAAACTTCTAGCGAGCTAGAGCATGTCACTGAGCTCTTATCGCATGTGATTAGGAGGCTACATCTGATCGAACCTATAGCATCCATAAGCTCAAACAAGCACACTTCTAAATGATGGAACCACCCAAATCCGGAACTAAAGGGAACTGGCTAGCATGATCCGATGCACAAAAGTATGTGCACTCAGCCTGAGTCGCTGCTGTGCAATGTATAATGCGCAACTCTTTTGGTTATTTGAACCCCTGCGCCATGCGGAAACTCAAGTCACATGTAACGCCACCATCCGACGCCTCCGCCACATCATGGACAAAAACGTTGCGCGTTATATATAAGAACTCTACTCCTGTGTACGCCTAACTCTTCACCCTATACTTTCAAGCCCACGTCTGATTTTCAGGAGCCACCGTATTCCCCTGTCCCACCCATTCTGGACATTTCCGGATACGTATGAGCTTCCAAGCGTCGTGCCTAATAGTGTCACGGAGCAACAGGAGTACGACGTCTGAACAGGTCAAATTCGAGCTGCCCATACATCATTTCCGACTCTTCTCTCCTAATTCAAGCTGCGGGGAATCTTGGCTAGTCATCATGGAGCCTTTTGGCTAAGGCAAAGTAGGACCATGTCCCGCCTATCCCGTACGGTATCGACGGTATCCGTGTACTATTGATCCTATTAAGCAGTCGTTGCGAGTACGTCTTGTGACTGCGCTGGTTTAAAACCGATAAGAATGGGATCATTCAAAGGTAACACGTCAATATGCCACGTTTATATGAGCATAAGAAAACGTTGGCTCTGTAGTGTCACAGAAGCTATTGCTTACTGGCTTGCTTAAAGTCATGCGTCCCGCATTTAGTGGCACATCTGTAGGTGGCAACACCCCATCCGTCACGAGAAGGAAGTGTACGTGTCACGGGCCTCGGAGTCTTGGAAAGCGGTGCACCAATTGTATGAGTCCTCACCAACTATTCACGAGGTTCATGATAGGAGAAAACGGACTGCGGATTATTGTATGAATTGGTGCATAATTTTGTAAGCATTCATCATAGGACAGGAGGTATCCCCGAATGTCCCATGGCGCCTACCTGATTGCTCGAGTGGACAGTTATCCAAAGTCAACATCTTTCTTTGGATAACGGGGACCATGTGTAGACTCCAACACTCTCATCTAATATAAAAGGTGGGTCCTGAAATGCGTCCGCAAAGGGAAGGAGTGATATTCATAGAGGTCCGCTTATGAAGCGGACCTGAAGCCGAGCCAAAAATCGATGACAGACAGTTGCCATCACTAGTACCGTAAGACTCAACACTCATAAGAATCTGGTAGATTGGTAGAATGATTCAAGCACGTGCCTGTGTACTTGTGTTTTTTTTCCTGTGACAAGGCAAAAAGGCTGGAGGTCAGCAGTCACCGTGAAATGCAAGCCATTGCAATTGCGTGGCTTCGATTAATGTGATCTCCGACGTCAGGTGTGCCGGTGAATATATGGCATTGGCACAAGGCAAACGTTGTCAGCGTGACTTGTATTCAAACTTTGAAGTGTGGATTCCCAAGTGTTTCGAACCGGTTCAGCAGCAAGTCAAGGCGACATTGACGTTCACTACCCGTACAAGGAAGAGGTGATGAAAGTAGTGTGGAGCTGAGAAGTTGCGAATGGATCGACTTTCCAAGAAGGTCGAGTTGCTAAACCACTCGGGAACCTAGACTCGGAACATTCGATTGGACCTGTCGCGATGAGCAAAGAAAATATTTGAACTACTAGCAGGCAGCACATAAGAGTCATTCCACAAGACTCTGATGCAGCTGTAAAAGAGTGAGCTAGAGGTAGAACCGGATCGCTTATCGTTGATCTGTTCCCTATGGTGTCTAGGGCAGCGAACCAGCATGTCTGAGTTGAACTTGAGTCCGGGCATGTGCGTGCAAGGAGAGACCAACGACGGCTCTAGTCGTGGAGCCATCTTATGGGCCCATGGCTAAACATTAGTAGAATGTCGTCTTGTATGACCCGTATGACGTGTGCAGCCATCCATACCTAGGGATGAAAGTCGATCCTCGCATCTGATGTGAACCATGGAGGTCTTGAATTTATGTAAGGGGATTCAACTTTTTCTTGCCATCTGATAACACTTATTCCAACAGTTTTTGAGAATCATCGAGGACTGGTCCTCATCTTGACGCATGTCCTCTTATTCAAAAGTGCTCAAGAAGCCGTTACAGAGCGATCGAAGCGTTATGCTGGCATTATGCTTGTAACCTTGAGCTTTCGGAATCCTTGACGGCAACCATAGAGTCCAGAGTCTCCCGCTGCGATATATCTGTTGGAATATAGAGCATATGTTGAGTATGTCCATGTTAATGACAGGCCACGGGATCGGGTGTCCGTCGGAACCCCGTTATCTATTTTTCTCTTACAGAAAGTATAATACGTCTGTGGTGTTTTTCCTAACCCTCAGCCGTATCCACAATTTATGGACTGAGGTGAGAAACATTGGTGCATATTCTCCTTACCCATTACTTAGGTTGTACAGCTTTATTATTCAGGTAGATAATCAGCGTATCCACACGAGAACACAAGTAATGAGTTGTGGATGAGCAGTTGCAGGTGTCATGGATTACATAACAAGGTTACTCGAGCGGCAACAACGGCCGTCGCCTCCCACACCAAGCCGCTGGGCGGCTGAGCGCTGAATGTCGCCGGAGCGCACTGCCGACAACAGCACAACATCAGTAATACATTTGGCGACTTGGTCTTGCTCTTCCTGTGGCCACTGGAGCCACTGTTTTTGAAATACAGTATCTTCACGCTGAAGCACGATTTGTCGTCAGCAACGATGGGTTCTAATGTGAATGACACACTCGGGTCTGACTCTAAGCTGGCACCAACACGCAGTACCGGTCGCAGGACTTATAAGGGCTCCTCTGTGGCATTGCTGCTTCTCTGCTTGTCTGTTGTACACCTGGTCACTACATTGGTGCGGCTCTTCAAGCCCGACCCAGTTTCCTCCGACGCGAGTACAAGTTTCGACTGGGAAACAGTAAGATTAACGCGCTTTTGTGCATTAATGGCTGACACCAAAATGGCTGCAGGTGCAGCCTGCGATTGAGCTCAAGTGGCATGATTGTTTCCCAAACCGACAATGTGCAAGGCTTGAGGTTTGCGCCATATATCAAATTCGACAGGATCTAAATCCATCGTGGTGCTACAGGTCCCACTAGACTACACCAACTCAACCGGGGAGAAGGCAGCCATTGCGATGATTCGAATTAAAGCAAAGGTCCCTTCAAACAGTGAGAATTACCGTGGACCAATCCTGTTCAACCCTGGTGAGTCTATCGCTGCTACAGTAGATTCGCTTTTTACTAGTTTTGGTTTTGTCAATTACAGGTGGCCCCGGAGGTTCTGGAGTCATTATAATCGATCAGTTGGGCGAATTCTTCCAGAAGTTGCTTGGAGATGAATACGATATCGTAGGTTTTGATCCAAGAGGTATCACACTCATCTGCTGGCATCTTTTTATTTACGCTGATGTGCCCCAGGTGTGGGACTAACGACACCTCCTGTATCCAGCTTCTCTGACCCATATGAACGTGCCTACTGGAGTCTGGGCGACTCTCCATTGGTCAACAGCACCTCTAATGCTTTCATAAGCGCATATGCTCGGTCGGAACTGTTTGGGGAGTTGTCAATGAAGCGTACATCCCATGCTGCTGAATATGTCAGCACAGCAAATGTCGCAAGGGATATGCTCACCATTACCCAAGCTCACGGAAGAGACAAACTGTTGTACTGGGGATTCTCGTATGGCACAATTCTTGGTGCTACGTGAGTGCTGGCCTTTGGAGAGCTTTCTTTCATATGCTTACTTATTGACGTCAGGTACGCTGCCCTTTTTCCAGTACGTTGTATGTTTCTTTCAGTTGGACAGCGCTGACGACATTCTATAAGGAGAACATTGAACGCTTGGTGATCGACGGTGTAGTTGATTTTGATGACTATTACTCCGGTATGAGGTTACTTTCAAGTTTCTTTCTTTCGTCACTTAGAGATTTGCCACAGGGAATTGGTCCAGAAACCTCCTTGACACCGATAATATCCTCCAATTTTTCTACGACGCATGCTCAGCAGCCGGAACGGCCTGCCCTTTACATGCGAACTCAAGTAGTCTGGTTCGAAGCAGAGTGGAAAACATATTTGCGTCTATCAAGGACAACCCTCTTCCGGTGCTCGATGATACTGGTTCACATTATGGAATCGTCGACTATAGTATGGTGAAAAACGACCTGTTCACAGCGTTATACAAGCCATTCGCACTACTTCCAGAATCTGCCCAGAGTTTAGCTGCCATCGAGAGGGGAGATGGTCGTCCTGCTCTCCTGAAGTGGAAAAAATCTCAGCTACAGCCGAAATGTAATGCGACATCGTCACTTCCTCCCGTTAGGCAAGAGGCGGGGACCGCGATCATGTGTGGGGAGGGCCAGGCATCCGGACGCGATCTTGAGTACGTTATTCGTCATTTCAATGAAGTCAGCAAAACCTCCGTTTTTGCCGATGTTTGGACGCAATTGACTAGTCTCAACTGCGCGTACGTCCTTGGTTAAAGCTAAAGACATAGAATGTAACTTATAAGTACCTGTAGCGGTTGGAAACTTAAAGTGAAAGGCCGATATGGAGGTATGTAAATGCGCTCAACCTCTTCGCATGAATAGTCAATATTATATTTTCAGGACCTTTCAATACTACCACTCGCTTCCCACTGCTGATAGTTGGTAACACTGCTGGTATGTCCTTTTCCACGTGGTAAATACTAGTACTCATTTGTGCTAGATCCTGTAACGCCACTGATAGGGTAAGATTTTCCACCGACAAGTAGGTAACTACTTAAGCTTGCACTCTATGTATAGAGCTACGAAAGCGGCGCAGAAATTTGCAGGATCCTCCTTATTGACCGTCAATACGCCAGGGGTATATCTCTTTTTCATAAACGGGTTTCTAAGCTACGCTGACGCTCTGGATTGATCTGACAAGCATTGCTCGTTAGCGGCAACATCCCCTTCAGCGATGCGATATATCCGTCGCTATTTCAGGGAAGGTATATTGCCGCCTGTAGGAACCGTGTGCGAGGTCGAAGACAAGCTTTATGGTAGCCCAAAGCAAGAATTCCAAGTCATGACCACGGAAGATCAAGACGTTCTTGATGCGACGAGACTGCTTTCAGAGCATTTCCACAGGACCCGAGAAGGTTATTTGTTATGAAAATGCTATTTGTGTCAATTCCCAGACATTCTATACGTTTTCTTATCTGTGATGTATCGTATTGGGCTTCAAGTCCACAGTTTCTGGTTCCAACGTGAATTTTTGTCTATATCTAGCTTTCTCTTGTTTCCCTCGTTCAGTTTGAAATTGAGAGGGCTATTCAAGCGGTCCACGCCAAGCCCAAACCTAAGAATATCTTGTTAGGAGGCCATGTCGTGAGGGGTAGGGCCCACATGCCTATACTTGTCATACTGGTTCGAGTGTACAATAAGTATCTGAGTCGAGACGATACGCGAAGCAGTGCTGGGTATGACTCCGCGAGAGCGGGTCAATGTAGCTGTGTAGGCAACGAGGGGTAAAGGGGTTCGAAAACCTGACGAGAGACAAAACAAAGGAGTTTCGAGAAGCAGAGCTATGATATTTGATAATGTAGTACCAGTGAAACTAGCACACGCTGCAACTTCCGATTGCGGGTCGATAGACAGCTAGCTAGCAGGGCACCCCTGCAGGAAACCTGTCAGCATCCTTACTTCACATCCTGAACCATTCCAACCCGTATGTTTTTTCACGGCAATTCTTACAATTTGCCTGCCGTACAAAAAAGAACCTTGGTGAAATTGAGACTTTCTTGGGCACGTGATTCAATATTGTACCTTTTCAATAGTGTTGCAACAGCCTCAGCGGTCTATCATCGCTAAGCTTTATGCGGTGGCACTGAACTGCTGCACTCCAACAACACGAAATGAAACTGCGAGCCGACGTCCCCGTCGATCGTACCACATCACGCATGCCACTAAAGGGTATATGTATTATTATCTACCACAGCACAGATACAACACACTGTATATCATCCGTGCAGGGTATCATTCTGTATGAAAGAGAAGAAAAGGTCCAAACTAAAGAAGGATCATGCCAAACCCAACTAAATGCGAGACTTCTGCCATTCGGAATAGCAGGGCTAAGACACAGGAAAAAATGAAGCAAGCATTTCTGCGATCACGAGCCCTCCTTAGTTGGTGGTGTCAAAAGTGTGAACGGTGGCTGCTAAGCCGACTTGGGAGTTGGCAGTATCGTAGACAGAGTAGAAGCGTTGACTATACGGAACAATTAGTTGACCGTCGCTCGTTAGTGAGGGAAAAAAAAAAAAGGGGTGGGAACATGACGTACAGGAAGGAAAATCCGTTGATAAAGTCTAACCCCATCCCGCTGGGTGTTCCGAGGTCACCGACAATGAGGTATGTCGCGCCCTCCACACCGCCAATCTCCAAGTTGAATGCTCGTGGCCATATTTGGGCGTTTGCCGTCAACTCATACGTGTTCTGCAAAGCATCAAATCAAAATGAACATTAGACCGTGTATTTTAAACAGACCGTAGAATAAAATTGTACTCACATCGCCAACCTGGAAAAACAAGCTCTCCAAGGTAGTCGGGTCTGCTACTTTCAAGAGGCCAGTGTCCTGGTCGAGCGTGGCGCCTGTTGCCTGTATGTATGCCTGGAACGCATCGGTCGCGAGCAAGACGAGAGTTGTCCCTATGGAAGCATTTCATTTCAAACGAAAGAACGAGGAATAAAATCACAAACCTGTGTCGACGATGCCTGCAGTGGTTCTAAGGATCTGAGCACCACTAGTTCCATACCTGTCAAAATGCGCAGACCCAAGAGCATTAGCAACGAGATGTGGTCGATTTGGGTATGGAAGACAAGATAACACACGTGATGCTTTGGTCAACTCCCCAAAACTGGCTGGCAGGACTTGTTTGCGTGATGGGTACGAACGAGATGTAACCCGTGAATTTGCTGGGGTCTACCGCACCAAAGTCGAGTTGCCCATTCGGGTCTTTTAACGAGATGGTGGGGACGAACGAGACGCCCACGAGGGGCTGCTCGATGGTGTCTTGGGAGAACAAGTTATCGGTGACTGTGGGGATGGTTCCGCCGCCGCTCGTGGTCCCATTTGTCAAGTCAGTGGGGCCGATGCCAAGGATACCATCGAAACCTTGGGGAAGGCAGGCGTCATTAGTGTCTTGATTTCTGAGAAATAAAGAAACTCATACCGTCGAAACCATTTGATGTAGATGCGACACCGATGGACTGTCCGGTAATTGTAGCGGCCCCGAGTACCACGTCGTCAGTGACTAGGTATAGGCACATGGTCATGGCTTGCAGGAGGACAGGAATCGTAAACACCCACATTCCTTGCCTGAAAAATTCCCACTGCCATACGATACTGACACTGCGTTTCCTGAGTCCTTGGAATTTGGACCAGACTTGTAGGGTAGCCCAGCACCGACCCAGGTGTTGGAACTCCCAGTGTCTACTATGAGTGAGTATGTGCCACTCCCGACACCAACTGATGCGCTGTAGATTTGCTGAAAGGGAATAAACATTAGTTTCACGCGGAACTGTCAGGTATTGCAGAGATCATTCACCCCGACATTGGTAACATCCACGGGTACGTCTGCCAAAATCTCACCCTTGGCCTTGGCCAGTCCATAGGCGACGAGGGCACGACCGCGTGCTCTGTCCCGGTTGACCAGAGCCTGTGCGCCGCCGGTCGAGTTGATCTTAATCGCGAGGGGAAGGTTAACTGAGGATGAACGAATCTGGATCGGCTTCGCGAGAGCGCTCGAAGCGAGCAAGCAAAGAGAGAGCAACGCGCTTAATGCCATTGTGTTGAAAAGAAAGGGGAGGTAGAGAGCGACAGCAACACAAATGGACAAGTGGGAAGGAAAGAGGGAAACTACGAAGCTGGAGTCTTCGCAGTTGCTGAACGAGTGGGGCTTGTGCCCTTTTATGCAAAACGCATCCAGATCATATAATAGAGTCGGCACGCCGCGATGCTATTTAACGCCTAATTCCAACAATTGTTTTTGGACGTAAACGGAGAACCATGCTTCGATCACCCATGACGGGGCTTAGTCAAGAATATAGCGCTAAACTGTGTTGTTTCACGTCTGTTGATGTACGAGCTATAGACTTCAGAGTGATGGAAAGCGATGCCGGCCTGTCACCCATATACTTATTAGTACCCTCGCCCAACAAATATTTCACGACAATGGCTTCAGCAGTAACGGACCTTGTGTGAACTGTCTACAGCATAGCTGATCATCGAGCGTGCATACATCTTTGCGGGATTAAGTAATTGCTCTAGAAGATTGTCGCCTTTATAGGCGTTCGGATAACGGGCGCAACGTGTTCTATTGAATACCATCATTTATTAATAATCAGCTTCTTACCGCTACACGTGCTCGAACCATGATGGCATGCTTACCTACAAGTCCGCTAATGCTTGCGGAGCTCATCAGAAAGAGCCAAGTTTTGCCGTACTGACTCGTGGGAACCTGTTCCGTTGTCGCAATATCAATAATGATCATTAGAATTTGGGTACTCACGTCAACGCCGCCGTACGCTGCCACGGTATCGGTAGAACGGCACAAGCTTCACACGCCCTTATCTCTCGTAGTGGGTGGACCGGCTTGGTGAGTTTTGATCCGCGACATCAGGGGTGACTGCTTTTGCATTAGGGCGTATATGGAAGCTTAAGCTGAGCCGTAGGAAAAGCTACAGTGGAGCGTTCGCGAGGCCCCGGTGAAGCTCTACAGTTGCTCCACACATGCCGCTTTGAAGCTCCGTTCGAAAAGTGTGTCAGACCTCACTACCACGCCGATGTGAAGCTATCAGGCACAGAGCAGGAGATTCCGGCAAATGGTTTGGGAGGCACAGGGATGCCATGCTATTCGGAGCTACCGGTTTAGGCTTGGACCGTTGCTTCACTTTGGACTCGGGCGAGTTCATTCGGGATGCAAGGCAGGTCGAGATGACGCTGACTAGACGCCAAGACACAGAACCGTGAAGTGTTGAAAAAGGAAAAATTGCGAAGGGATGCCTCTTGAGCAACACTTCATCAGAAGAGTTGTTGCGTCCCCAGATGCTGGACTCGGGGGTTTCGACTGAACATGGCGCGAAAAACAAGGAAGACATTCGAACGAACGCATACCGATTTCACAGCGCAAACACTACTGTAGCTTTTAGATGGGTGAATTGGAGCAGTTTGTCTATTCCCCATGAAGACAACGAACTGTGTACAGTCAGACTTGTGGTGCATGGTTAAAGAGGACCCCAGGGGACGAGTAGGAACGTGGCTAAGAAGCTGCAGTAATTGACTGAGTTCCGCACAAGTCTGTGGTGATAGACATGTAATGCAGTCAGACGTCAGTGACACGTCTAATCTTTAATATATTAAAAATCCGTTCCTAGGCATGCTTGAGGCAAACGTTAGATCCCTGCATGAGATCTATGCTTATTGGGCAGCAGAGATACATACTTGGTCGCTCTCGATGTTTTTACAGAACTTGGCAGAAGCTGGAAGGGCCTCACCTACGCAACGAATCGGAGATTCATGTGTTTCTCCGAAACTCCGCCATCTCATGTCTATTTTGCGAGCGACGCACTCACCGACCAACTCGTCCTCGAACGCGTTTTCACGTCCCCCGCTCCGCGTGCTCGCGTCTGGGACTCTGTTTCTCACTCACAGGCTGCTCGTTCCCTCCTACCCTGAGGCGGGCGGCGTAGCGAGAGCGCAGAGTGTGCAGAGTCACCGCGGAGGGCACGGTGCGAACGTGCTCGCCGTTCTGGCACAGTTTCGGTCGACTCGCGTGTTCGTGCCCTCACCTGGAAATGCGGCGGTGGTCTCAGGGGGTTCTGCAACGAGATCGGTGGGCGATGTTCAGTTCTCCGGGCCGCTGGCTGGGAACGAGGAGGGCGCGCTTGTTGTGAAGGAGCTGGAGGCACAGGGTGTAGCCACGACCTTCTCTGTGGTTAGAGAGGGTAAGGGAGTACCGGCGGCGTGGGTCATTGAATCGGGTCAGTCTTTGAAGCTCACAAGCACGCGGACATGCTCACCCGATCCACATTCTATAGCAGGAGCAACGAAAACGGTCATGTGAGCAGCCCATTCACCATGTTCATAATTCCACTGCGTGTAATGCCCTCCGGCTCAAGGCAGACTTTTCATTCCACAGTAACCATAATCCTCTTCCAGATATGACACACGATGAATTCGTCTCACGCCTGGGACCTGTTCTTGCTCCCGAAAACTATGACATTCCCTCAAGCCCTCCCCCATCACATCCATCTCCTTCTCCCGCGTCCGCTCCACCTCCCCATCCTCACGCACGCAAGCGTTCCGGGTCCGGGCATCAAATCTATGGCGCGTCGCCTAGTGCTGTTGGCCATCCTCCTTATAATATTCCTGGGGGAGGTATGCCCCCCTTTGATTGGATGCACTTTGAAGGCCGTGCAGTACAAACGACGCTTGCAAACATGACCGGCATCGACGGCCTTGCCCGTGAGCGAGGCTGGCGGTCAAGGTGTGTATTTAGTCTCCAAATATCACGCGCGGGCGTTGAGACGGTGAGTTGTCGATGAGAGTCTTTACTCAAATGCATTGCTGAACAAGTGCTGTAGCTCATCCAACATGCAGATGTTGTATTTTTCTCGTAAGTTGTCATTAGAAATGCAGGCAATAAGTTTGTATATTGAATGAGATGTCTTAGGAAGCCTTATGCACAGGCCGTTTCCCCCTCGTCATCTCCACGTTCATTTTTAATCTCCATGAGTGCGCATGCTGCACCACATGCCTTGCTCGTGGTAGACTGGGGAACACAAGGCGCCGCGTTGCTCAGCGTCCCCACACGCGAGTATCTACAAAGCTCAGGGTGGGTCGAGCCAGTGTGTACTCCCGCGTTGAAATCAACATGGGGTAATGCGGGGACGGCGATGGAAGATGGCCTTGTAAGTAGTGTACGTACGGGGAGTGGGTTTTGGGCGGATGGGAGGCCGAGAAGTGGGGTGACTCTGACGGGAAGTGAGGGGTCGCAATGGACTACTGGGAGTGCGGTGCCGCTGTCGCCGGCGGCGGAGGAGGGGGAGGGGCGTGTGCCTATAGCGCATTCGGAAGGGGAGGGAGAGGGAGAGGGGGATTCGGATTCGAGGCGGACGTCGCTGGAGACCGAAAAGGGTGGGAATGGAGGGACGGCGGGGGAGGCGGAGGTTGTAGATGCGGTGGGGGCGCATGAGGCGTTTGTAGCGGGGATGGTGTTTGCGCTGAGTCAGAGGGTGTTGCCGGGATCGCCGTATGCGAGGGAGGGGGCTGTTCGGGCGCAGGGACAGGGAGCTGTTGGAGGAGTTGTTGTGACAGGGAGTGGCGTTGTAGGCGCTGGTGGCGGAGTTGGTGCGGGTGCAGATGTGTTGCCTGGAGGAAGTGGGTCTGGGTCTGGGAGATGGCGGTTGGAGGAGTGCTTACGGTAAGTGGTTTTTTTTTGTCTTCCCTATTTTTCTCAAGTGAACGTGATGGACTGATGCAATGATGCTGTGGGTAGCTTTGCGACGGAATTATCGGGTCGGAAAGGGCGCAGGATGGGTTTTGATGGATTGAGGGTAGAGATGGAGAAGGCGGGATGGGTTGTTGACTGAGCCAGTGAGTGGTGCAGCTGTCTTATAGTACCCCCCTTCCCTCTTTTTCACTTTGAGATGAGTGATGTATACATGGGGCTTTCGTCATTTACATTCACTTTATACATACCACATGTGTCTGACACCATTTTTACATTGTATATCCTACGCATTCTTAGTATATTTTTTTTTTTTATGCTTAGTTTGCGTTAGACATTTGGTCACATTTTTGGGCGATGTGGATATTATATAAGGCATTTGACGGGGTTGGAAAGGCTGGGATATTAGCATAGGCTATAGAGAATATGGCCGCGTCTTGGTTTCTTCTCTTCTTAGGCTAGAGACCGCAGGGAGACTGATTTCGCTTGGAAGAAAGTTGCTAATGATCACCATTCTAGTATACTTAAAGGTATAGTTCGTTTTGCTTACAATTCATTTCCTGCTCAATTCAGTGCCACTGGGACCCTTTGATGCGCTACATGAAAGGATACCTTGGACGATGGTCTCTCTCGATATGCAGATTACAATGCTTGGGAGTGGGTGTTTGAACGGCGCCCTATACAAGCATCGTAAGGTAAACGTCGCAGGTACAACGTGTTATATTGGTGAGAGCGTTGATATTGTGAGACACTCTCTCCTTATTCATCGCACACACCACCCGGTGCAAAAATATACTACCAAGGCGTCGAGTCTTTTATCGCAGTACGGATACAACCCGCTGTATATACACCGTGTAGGGTATTGTTTCGACTAATGATATATGTGAAGCTCAATTAATGCCAAGCAAGGGTTGTTGGTACTCGGAACAGTGGGCCCGGGTGGGGGCCGTTCCGCGATCACCCCCGACTTAGTTGGTGGTGTCAAACGTGTGGCTGGTGGTAGCCAATCCGACCCGCTCATTATCAGTATCGTAGACAGAGTAGAAGCGTTGACTACATGGAACAAGTTGATTGAAATTTGCTCGCTGGTGAGGGGAAAAAAAGGTGGCTGAGGATATGACGTACAGGAAGGTAAATCCGTTGATAAAGTCCAACCCCTTCCCAAACAACGTTCCGATGTCACTGACGATGAGATACGCCTGCCCCGCCACACCGCCAATTTGCGAGTTGAACTGACGTGGCCACAGTTGGGCGTTTGGCGTCAACTCATAGGTGGTCTGCAAAGCATCAAACATCAGGCATAAAATGGATTGAAGGGGGGGGGGAGGCTGTAGGGTAAGTAGAATGGTAATCACACTTACGTCGCCAATGTGGAAATACAGGCTCTTCAAATTATCCACGTCTGCCACAGTCAAGAGGCCAGTGTTGTTGTCAAACGTGGCACCTGTTACGTTCTGGTACACCTGGAACGCCTCGGTTGAGATCAGGACGAGGGTTGTCCCTATGGAATCATTTAATTTTAAACGAAACGGCACGACGGATGGAACCACAACCTGTGTCGACGATGCCTGCAGTATGGTTAAGGATTGGGGTATACTCAGCTCCATATCTATTCAAACGCATATCCTCTTAGCAAGAGATACGGCCAAGTTGGGCATAGAAAAAAAGACGACGTACGTGATGCTTTGGTCAACTCCCCAAAACAGGCTGGAAGGTCTTGTTTTGGTGATGGGCACGTACGAAATATGACCTGTGAATTTGCTGTTGTCTGTCCCGCCAAAGTCGAGCTGTCCATTCGAGTCGTTTAACGCGATGGTGGGGGCGAACGACGCGGCCACTAGATTCTTTTCGATGACACCTTGGGAAAACAAGTTGTCGGTGACTGTGGGGATGGATTTGTTGTCAATCGTGGTACGGTTTGTAAGGTCGGGAGGTCCGAGCCCGAGGATGCCATCAAACCCTTGTTGGACGAAATTCGTTGGTTGTTGGTTTCTGAGGAGGTAGGGATCACCTACCTTGGAAACCATTTGATATGTTTGCGACGCCAATAGACTGACTGCGAATGGTGGCGGACCCAAGCGTCACGTCGTCAAGGACTATAGGCACAATCCATAGTCAGATGCATGGTCAGGACTTTGGAAGAGGACAGGAATCGTAAACACCCACATTCCTCGCCTGAGAAATTTCCACTGCCGTACCGTACTTCCACCGCCTTTCCTGTGTCATGGGAATTTGGACCAGGCTTGTAAGGTAGCCCAGCACCGACCCAGGTGTTGGAACTCCCAGTGTCTACTATGAGTGTGTATGTGCCTTGACCAACACCAACTGAAGCGGTGTAACGATCCTGATGGGGGACGAGATCAGCCACGGATGGGACTGGGGTGGGCAAGGCGATATATTTACCGTGTCGTCGAGGACGGGCAAGGCAAATTCTGACTTTCCATTTGCCTTGGCCTGTCCATGAGCGAAGAGGGCTCTGGCGCGTGCTCTATCCCGGTGGAGCAAATTCTTTGTACCCCCGGTGGAGTTGATATTGATGGCAAGGGCGAGGCTAACTGGGGATGAACGGATCTGGATCGAATTCGCGAGCACGCTTGAGACGAGCAAGAAAAGTGAGAGCAGCGACATCAATGCCATAGTGTTGTGGAAGAAAGGAGGGTAGAAAGCGGCAGCTACGCAGACGGACAGGTGGGAGGGAAGGAGGGAAACCACGAGTGAGACTTCGTTGATCAGAGATTCCTGCTCTTATTCAAAACGCTCCTAGATCATATAACAGAGTTAAGATGCGTGTCTCCGCCCATGATAGGGTCTTTTTCCCTGCACATATTATGACCGTATTGTACCAATGTTGACGAAACCATGTGCCTCGGCCGACAAGAATTGGAGCTGACCAAAGCTGATTGATGAGTCCGAAGGGGCTAACATCGCCAGACACCGCCATTAGCAGCTCAAATCGCGGTGTTGAAGCATATCAAGCCGACATGGCGATATTTGATTTGTTCAGCACGGACCGGACATCATGGCCAACTTGTTTAGGGATATGAACAAAATGTATAGTTGTTTGCGCATTACCGACTGAGAGTTTAGCTCGCTCCAGCCTAACCTCATACTTACACTAGAAGCTGTAAATTAGGCGCTCTGCAAACAAGATCCACCAGAGGTTGCGGATCAACTCGATGGCTTCTGCGGCCGCACCGGTCCGGGGGTGAAATATATTAGAAGGTCTGTTGCCCGAACAGTTTCGGTCGGCGGCAGCTGGAGCCCGGCGTTCGGATGATCCGCTAACATTGGAAGTGCCATATATTGGGAAGGCGCGCAGGAGGGACACAAAAACGGGAGCGACACGCACAACGTATTTGGTAACTGTATAATACCTCGGTGTCTAATAACATACGCTGCTGGTTGGAGCTATCAGGGACGTCTGAGTCCCGATGCAGCTGTATAGGTGATGACTCAGCTGTATGTACAAGCCAGTCTTTTGTCTTCCGCGTTCTACACGTCGAATACTACTCCTTTGTGTCTTTACAATCGCAACTATTGGAGTATGAAATAATCAAGGCTATATAACAGAGTATAAGTAAGTATGCGGGGAATGCATGTACTAGTGTTCCTCACCTCAGTCCGTATATTGTGAATACGGCTGAGGGCGAACGAACAACCACAGACGTGTTATATACGTCTGCGGTGGTGAAAATTTTCAAGTGTAGGTACGTAACATATTAAGACTTGAAACGTGGTAGTGAGAGAGAGAGAGAATCAATTTAGGTGCTTGAAGCGCTTGTGCGCTTATGGTACACCGTAACTATTGTAGGTACTGTGTTGACGTGGGAGCCCCCTAGTATGTTTGGATGTATATACTGCTTGTGTGGAGGATAAGATGAATTATGTTAGGATTGTTAATGAGCTTTATATCTGGTCAATTAAATGGTAGGTGACACGGTTCTAAACCTGTCACACGATGGGAGTGATTGCATCCCTGGGTCTCTGCCTCTTGCTGCATACTAGGGATCCCGCGTCTGGTTCTCCAGACGCGGTCGAAACTCCCCGCATCACCGATATAGGGGCTCAGGGGTGCATGATTATGGTACTCATTGGTGTGGTATTGTAGGAGAGGAGGGTGAAGAGAAAAGTGTATGGTGGTTTTGTAAGGGGAGGGGGGGCCAGTTGCTATTTCTTTTGAACTTTTCAGTTCAACTGGAGTGCGTGGCCGGGGGGCGCATGTCGGGGTGGTGTTCCCCTGGATGAGTTCGGCAGAAACGAGAGCCGATGTGAGGTACGGGACTGGTAGTGTCTATGTCTAGAGATCTGGGTCAGTACGGTGTATATTCTGGAGTGTATGAGAGTGTCTTAGGCGTTGTTCCATGTCAAGTCCCTATAATGTTCAAATCTGCCAGTGCTTCCTATGTAGATGAAAGTGTTGTGCTACTGTCTCCGGAGTCCTGCATTTGGTACAGAGTGCGGTGTCTATAGCTTTGATGCGTTTGAGGAAGCAGTTTAGTCCTATGTGGCCGGTGCGAAGTTGAATCAAGATACTTGTTGCGCGGCGTGGCAGCCCTAGAAGCATGCATGTGGTTTTTCGGTCAGGCAGTGATGAATTGATTCCGGATAGCCTTGGGTATCTGGGCGATTGTTGCCATAGTGAGGTCCACCTGGTCTTTATGCTACTTTTCTTGTGGGCTTTGAGGGCGGCATAGCTGGCAGGGAGTTTGCGATGTAGCAGGTATGGTAGCTCCGGTTTGGGGGCACATGTCCCTTCTGCTGCTGCTTCGGCGAGAAGGTCTGCTTTCTCATTGCCTGTTGCTCCTCTGTGACCGGGGACCCATTCGAAATGTAGGTATAGATGTCTACGCCGCAATTTGAGGTGGTGGATATCGGTGTGTATAGCATCAATAAGGTATTGCGTCGGCTGTGAGGTGTTGTTGCATAGTGCGGTAATCGCTGCCTGATTATCGAGCGCTATAAGGATGAGTGTGCCGCAGCATGTCTAGATGTGATTCATATGGCTAGAAGTATCCTGAAGGTGTTCGTCTTCCGATAGGATGGTGGCTGCGGCGCCTATTTTGCCTTGAAATCCTGAGCCATCTGAGAAGATTTGAAGGTCATCTATTCGCATGCAAATCTTCTGTAGTGCTGCTTCTGGATCCTGTTCGATGTTCGTGGTGAACTGTGGGCGCCAGCTTGGGTGGGAAACGTGGAAGTGACTGCATGACACGCCGTGATGTGTCATTGACATGCGCACACTTCACATACTCCAAAAGAAACATTGTTCAAACACTATCTACATAGTGCAGGATTTTTCCTGATAAGAGTTGCTCCAGGATAAGTTGCATGAGCGGCCGTATGGCGCAAGGGAACCCACATTACGTACTAAACGCGTGGTGTCACAGGTGTGACACCTACATATCACTTCTGTGGTGGATGCGGGCACCATCGCGGAACCATAATGCCTGGCTTCCAAGCTAGGCTCATCACAGTAATGACGGTCTGGTTGTGTGGAACCATAATGCCTGGCTTAGAAGCTAGGCTCATCACAGTAATGACAGTCTGGTTGTGCAGAACAATAATTGCCTAAAAAATGCAGGTTCCGAGTCACAGTAGTCGGTGTCATCGTTGCTGTCCGTATGTCCGATTTTCCTTTTGTCCCGAGGAAGTGAGAGAAGGAGGAAGGGTAGGAGCTTGTATGCCCCATAGTAGCATACTCTACGCTGCTCACGTCTCAACTTACGTTATTGATAGCTCCATATCTGTTGAGATATGGAATCCCACGGATACCACCCAGACTCTTGAGTCAGGCACGTTTATTGCTTTCGTCGCACCGCTTTGATTTCGTCTTCGAATTGCACCTCGTATATACGCATGCCAGTGTTTTATAAACATCGTATTACCTTCTGCCTTCTAAGTCCACAATGCATTGAACAACACAACCGAAGGTACACATGTCGAAACCAACATCAGTTATTCTGAGGTCGGAAACGGCTGACGGTGGATACGTCAGCACCGACAGAAGAGTGTCGTACACGGCTATAGCATGGTTGTCATCTGGTAATCGGCAGACCTTGGACACTTTCAAGCTCCAGGTCAGGCCAGATCTATGGAAAGCCAACGATCATGATCGGCTGAGCTGCAACCGCTGCACAAGTTGCACATCACTAGCAAGCAAGCACTGATGGCCATGTCGAACGTTATGACAGCGCTCCAACACTTCCCACCAGTCCCTATCGTCAATCCATCATGGGATGCAATAGCGGCTATCGTGCTCGGAGTTTTGTACCCTATCAACAACACAACTCGAGCTTGCTCCTCATCATCGGTCACACAGCCCACACGCCAAGTAGAGGGTATGTGTGTTTATTGGTTTATCACAGTACGGATACAACGTCCTGGATATGAACCCGTGCAGGGGATTACTCTGTATGCCAAGATAAAAAAAACTGTCCCCAAACCCAACTCAATGCCAACATTCACGTGATTCAAAATAGCAAAGCTCAGACATGGGAAGAAGAATCTCTTCCGCTTTAGTTGGTGGTGTCCAGTGTGTGGCTGGTGGTAGCCAGCCCAACCTGGGAGTTGGTGGTATCGAAGACAGAGTAGAAACGTTGACTGCATGAAATGATTAATTGATCAGTTTTGCTCGCTGGTCAGGGAAACATATGGGCTGGAGGATGTTACGCACAGGAAGGTGAATCCATTGATAAAGTCCAATCCCTGTCCGCTAGGTGTTCCGAGGTCAGCGACGACGAGCAAGATCTGACCTGCCTGACCGCCAATCTGCGAGTTCAGTGATCGTGGCCAGATTTGGGCGTTTGCCGTCAACTCAAATGATTGCTGCAAAGCACCCAAGCAAAATGGCCATTAGATATCAAATTTCGAGAAGATCGATCGGAGGTGGGGGGAAGGAGAACAAAGGATTGAATTGCACTTACGCCGCCAATGTTGAAGAACAAGCTCTTCAAGTTGCTCACGCTTGGTACTGTCAAAAGACCAGTCGCACGGTCGAGTGTGGCACCTGTTGCCTTCTGGTAGGCCTGGAGCGCATCGGTGGCAAGCAAGATCAGGGTCGTTCCTACGGTGTCATTTCATTTTACTAGATATGCCGCGAATGTGTGCAATGAATGGAACCACAAACCTGTGTCAACAATGCCTGCGGTGGACTTGAGGATGGTGGTACCAGTAGCAGAGCCAAACCTTTCCAAATGCACACACTCGCGCATTAGCAAGAGACGTGGGCATCGGCTATGGAACGTACGTGATGGTTTGGTCAATTCCCCAGAACTGGTTGGCAGGGCTTGTGCCTGTGATGGGCACAAAGCTGACGGACCCAGTGAATTTGCTGGCGTCTGTCCCGCCAAAGTCGAGCTCTCCGTTTTGGACATTGTTTGGCGATGTCGTGGGGACGAAGGATACGCCCACGAGGGGCTGCCCGATGATACCTTGGGTGGCCATATTGTCGGTGACTGTGGGGATGGTACCACCATCGCTCGTGGTCCCGGTTGTCAAGTCAGTGGGACCGATGCCAAGGATGCCATCAAAGCCTTGTTGAAAACAAGCTTCGTTAGCGTCTTTCTAAAAAAAATAAGGAATGCATACCGGTGAAGCCAGTTGAGCTAGATGCGACGCCAATGGACTGTCCGCTAATGGTAGCGGACCCGAGTTTCACATCATCAGTGACTATAGAAAATGATACATACATTGTCAAGGCTTGAGAGAGAACAGTATTGGTAAACACTCACATTCCTCGCCTGAGAAACTGCCACTGCCATACGACACTGCCACTGAGGTCCCTGTGTCTTTGGAATTTGGACCAGGCTCGTAGGCTTGCGTAGCACCGACCCAGGTATTGGAACTCCCAGTGTCTACTATGAGTGAGTATGTGCCAGCACCGACACCAACTGACGCTGTGTAGATTTGCTGATAGGAATATAATCAGGCTCGCATGGAACCGGGATGAGCATGATAATATACTCACCACAGCGTCGGTGACGGGCACGGGTACGCTTGCCAAACTCTGTCCCGATGCCTTGGCCTTTCCAATAGCGAGGAGGCTCTGGACGCGTGCTCTGTCCCGGTTGAGCAGAGCTTTCGAACCGCCGGTCGAGTTGATACTGACGGCAAGGGGGAGGGTGATCGAGGATGAACGGATCTGGATCGGATTCGCGAGCACGCTTGAAGCGACCAAGCAAAAAGAGAGCAACATGCTGAACGCCATGATCTTGAAAAGAGGGAGGGAGTTTGCGGCAAAAACACGGAGGGAACCTGGGAGGGAGCGAGTGCACTGGAAGTGAGACAACTGAGCAGGAAGTTTTGTCTTTTATGCAAAGAAGTCAGATCATGGAACATGCGTGTGCTTCTATCCGGTCTGTGTCGTCCCTTGCGAATGTCGAGGTGACCATGTGCATCGAATGCCAAACATGAGACTTCACAAAAGGATAGACTATAATCTGTGAGTGTGATTTGTCTAAAGAAGACAACATCGCCATTGGCGATTCAAACTTGATCATGGTTCGCACTCCACATCTCGGATCCATCGTGGATATGACGCGCGAGAAGTTCTTCTGGCGGTAGCCGCAGTTGAGGTTGTCAACTTACTCACGATTGATGGGAGAAGAAAGCTCACGGATTCGGATTTAGCACATGGTACCGTGAGGACAGGCGAGGATTGCTTGGTTTAAGCATGCTGGCCAGCTACAGGATTACTACCCTATAAGCTAGTCCTAGACGATTTCGACCTTTTTCAACCATGGTATAGTCACATGTCGTGGGTTCCTTCGAGCCGATATGGGAGGATAGGTATAAGGTTAATTCCCAGCGCATGGTCAATGGTTTTACCATATTTACATATAGTCCCATTTTCTCCGAAGTCTTATTATTAGATGGCAGATGATTGGCACACCCTTGCCCGTAGATGGGCTTAAGCTGTCACTTTGAGCAAACTGCAGATGGAGATATAGGGTTATGTTCAGAAGTTGTCGAGAGGCCAACTATCAACCATCAACAACTTGTCGCCGCGCTAGCCGAGCCAGACTAACGTACCAAGCGGAACGTCGAAGACTATACCGGCTGCATGTGGATAGCCATTTGCCGAGGCCGATTCTTTTTCGAAACAGATAGCTACTAAGGCAACAGATTTGCAGAAGAGAATGGGCTGTCTTTCAGGCATGTACATGTGATAACGCACTGCAGGATTGATAAACACCATGCTCCGGAGGTGTTCTGACAAGTGAAGTGATTGAAACGGAACTTCAATTCGGACATGTTTGATTAGTGTTGAATGCAAATTTGCAATGTTCAGTCTTCTAGAAGCTATTGTGGCTTCTGTTGAGGGCACAGGAAGCCTGCCGCCCACTGAGGGTTCCATTGCCACGTTCATCAATGACAAAGGCGTTACGGCATGTTAGATTGTCTAATACCGGTCCTTGTATACAATATAATCATGCCGTAGCACAGGGCAGAACGACACAGACTAAATGGAGTTCAAGGCTCAACAGAAGATTCCGGTTCATTTAGATTTTATTTCCCGGTGACTTATCTATCGATCGGATAGAGTTGTGGGCGGTCAACAGACGGACTGAGTTGAAACTGGTTATGTGTTACAGTACTTGTCATGCACAAGTTTGTAGGACAGCAAGGACCCTCTCCTGAACGTTTCAGCATCCGCGTGGCATCGTGTCAGACTTGATCGACGCCATGACGGCGCTGCTAGCAATTGTTTCATGTGCGTCGAACTTTGATGCGGCCAAGGGCAGTCAGTCCAGCTTCGAAGTTATATATTAATAGTAATGATATCCGAGCCGGTTTGGGGAAACAACAAGCAGCGATACGGGTAGGTATGCATTATGGATTGGATTTGTATTAGCCCCAGCCTCGATGCGTGACGTAATCTGGGCAACTGTAAAAAACAAACAACAGCCGAAAAAAAAGGAAAAAAAAAAAAAGGGGCGATCAAAACGCGAGAAAAAAAGATGGTACTGTTTTCATTAGCACGGCTTAGTAGCATCAGCACCCTGCACAGGTAACATTAAAATCAAAGTCTTTCAAAGGCTGAGTCACTTCCTCCCACTGCCTGCGGCAAACCTCATCCTGCGCCTTCTGACATACAACTCTCAAACACTTTAGCTTTTTGAGGCAGGGTAATATAGTCCCCAAGCTATCATTGGCTCTTTTGATCAGACTCAGGTCGATACTCTGCAGAACCAAAAAAGGATTTCATCAACATTCAAGCCACCTCACTTCACAGAGACCAACAACGATCACGACTTGCCTCGCGCATCCGCGTGTACGATACCTGATTCGACATGAAACCCCCTGTTTCAGAAGGCACATACTTGATTGTCACACGCTCGAGGTTCACCATCGCGCTCAGTGCCGTCACCAGCGTCTTAGGTAAGCCAGCGCCTTGGCTTGATTCGGATTCGTCCACGTGGTCCTCCTGTGGCTCTCGTGTGGGAGTAGTGACAGACTTTGTTGATGGTGCCGGGGACACGCTGATGATGTCATCTGACTCTGGATGATGCATCGGTAAAGATTCGGGGGAGAACGGCGGAATGCTAGTGGTTGGTGTGACGCTTGGCGGTGGGAGAGGGAATGCCGAAAGAGAAATCGCCGAGTATGGTGTAACAGGTGAGGGGACTGCCGTCATTGGGGATGGTAGTGTTTCTTCTGCTGCTGAGGTGGTGTAAAGGGATCGACCGGGAAGTGGGGAGTTGAAGGCGCGTAAAGATGGGAGGGAAGGTGATAATCGGAGGTCAGAATGATGGTTTAAGGTTGTTAATGAAGGGGGACGAGGTCGGATTTGAAGAGATGATCGGGCAGGGTTACGAAAGGATAAAGGGGGTGAAGAAACTAATAAAGGTGAGGCATGCCACTCGGGAGGTGGGGTCCACCCAGTGCTAGGGAGAGCTGACGGCGGGGATAAATCTTGGAACGCATCCGTCACAATAACGCTCTGCTGCTCCGAGGTAGACATCTCCTCCACGTTTTGAACATGAGATGGAAGGGAAACAGGTATTACAGAGGTCTTTGCAACGTCAGAAACTGGACTGGGATTCTGCGAGCAGGTTGGACTGGCACTGGCAGTCGTAAGTGCAGTTCTTCCTATAATTTCTGACGAGCGTGACCTTAAACGAGAGAGTGAGCGCGGCAACTGTAAGCTAGTGGATCGAAATTTGGCGGCAGAGGCTCGCAACGCGTCCGGCACGTTATTTTTTAGTGTAAGGCTAGGGTTCCGAAGCAGTAGGCTCGCTCGGCGCATTTTCGAAAGGGCTACTGGATCATCTTTGCCATCATTGTCTGGCTTTGCGGTGGGAATTATGTTATGAGTAGGTTGTATTTCGGGAATAGCTTTTGAGAGCAAAGGGGCAGATCGGGGAAGTGTCGAGGCAGGGGGAATCGTGAGTGTGTTTTCGGATATCAACGAGGTCGTGGTTTTTGGCACAAGAATGAGTGGTGGGGGCCGGGAACGAGGAAAATTGGACGACAAACGAGCGGGTGTGCTCTCGAGCCGACATATCAGCTGCAGCGATTTAATGTGGTGTCCAATTTGACCCGCGTTGATGATATCGAGTATTTTGCTACTGGTGAGGCCATCGACACTCATCCTCTTGGTTTGGGCAGAGCTGATAGTAACGGACATGTTGATGCTTCTCCATAGAAGTAGTCGTGCCTCTTGTCCAACGGCATGATCTACGAGAGTCAACGATCCAAGAGATTGCGGGGAAAGGTAGGGGTCTAATATAGGAAGTAGAGTGGAAAGGTATACCGACGGACTCCTAGGTGAAGGAACAGAAGGTGCCATCTCTGCAACTGGTGTATGTCCAGCATCGTCCTCTATAATCATACTAAGATCCACGACGCTAGGTTCAAAATGTGGATATGTGGACACGGGCGGTGTGGACTCGATTGGGTGTATTGGCAGCTTGATGTTCCCAAGACCACTGGGGTATCGGATCTCTACCAGTGATTCGCTGTCACTTGCGTCACTAATGCTAACTCGCACGGTCTCCTTCTGTCACCCGTATTAAGGAGTGTTAGATGTATTGAGCGCCATGCCAAATTGAGTTCTTACCTCAGTGGCGTTCTGCACGGGCTGAATGTCTTTCACAGACCCTTGATCGACGCTATACTTTCCCATGTCCTCCCCAACCTCCGTGCATACATCTGTCAAACTCGCCCTTCGCCCCAATCCGCTTGGCCTCCGAATCTCCTCCGCATCAACCTCGGGCTCTCCGTACTCTTCATCCTCGTATCCGGAATACACCGATTGGGTTTGATGGGACATGGGCCGTGAGCTTAAGCCTTTCTCAGGGTGGAATTGGGTGGGCAATTCTCCCCTAATTTTGTGTCGAGTGCGGAACGACGCCACGACACTTAATGGGTCGAGAGAGAACATGAAGGCCTTGGAGGTCCGATCTCTGCCTCTCGGAGAGCTCCCTTGTTCCTGCTTCGAGCTCGTCCGAAACATGTTGAGGTCATTTACTGAACTCGAAGCTCGAGGGGAAGTTTTCAGAGATAGGCTTCCCGTGTGCTGAGTGCCACTATCCCCGTTGCTGGAAGGATATAATTGTGAAGTACGAGCAAGCGTTTTCGAAGAGAGAAATTTTGAAAAAGTGACCAAAGGCATTGCAAGTATTATGTGAGCTGTCCCAGACAGCTTTCGAGGGTGTAGTGTGGTTAGAAGCAAGGTTTGAGCGAATAGGCGCAAAATATAACACGGCTAAAGAAGCGCTGTCAAGTGGCGGAGATCTAAGCGCCGATACGCGGGGAGCCAATGACAAATCCCAACGGCGATCTAAGTCAGTGTCTACCGAGGCCATTCTAAGGTACTTATTCCAAGATATACGTCTTCACCATGTAGGCATAACTATTCTATCTTTCTAAACTTTGACTTTCTTCGCATCATCCACGGCCATAGCATCCCCCGCGCGCTTCGTACCATTCGCGTTCCCACTCGTGACATGTCCATTAGTATCAACGGTGGAAAAGTACTCCAATGAGCCCTTTGGATCTGCCTTCATCGTTTTGTCACCTTCCGTCCAGTTGGCCGGGCACACCTCGCCATGGAGGTCCTGTAGCACAAGCAGTGTGAGTTAAGCACCATTGCACAACGCAACGATATCTTACTGTGAACTGGAAGGCTTGGATGAGACGAATTGTCTCACCCACTGACCGACCAACAGGAAGATCGTTGACCGTGATTTGACTATGCATCAGGCTCAATAATACATCGCTGGACTAGGTATGACCAAAACAGACGGACCGCAAGATACCCTTAGGGTCGATGATAAACAAACCCCGAAGCGCAACCCCTTGCTCTTCTATTAAGACCCCATACTCACTACATCCCAAGTCACATTCAAAAATTTGACCCTTGAACTAGAGAGGAAACTGCGGACACACCGTGAAATGCTCATGGACTTGTCTGCAATCAATGGGAGCTTCAAACCAGGTCCAAGGCCACCCTGCTTGCGGGGCTGCGTGGACCATGCGAGGTGAGAGTACTCAGAGTCTGTCGACACGCCTGCAGCGACGAGACAACGCGTCCAGGAGTTGCATAAGAACATGAAAATCACAGAACTAACCAAGTACGACCGTGTTCATAGCTTCAAACTGAGGAAGCGCGTCATTGTACGCGAGTATCTCGGTAGGACAAACGAACGTAAAGTCTCTACGGCCTAGTTTAGCTTGGGATTAGTTCCACAAGTTACATGGATACGCACAGGGGATAGAAGAGAAGAACCACCCTAGATTACAGTGGGGTTGTCTAGCGTCTAGGCTGGAAATGGAAAAGCAATGACGGTACCATTTCCCTTTGTAACTTTCCAACGACACGTCTTTGAACTGGCCATCTTGGACCGACGCAGCCTTGAATTCGGGAGCAGGACGTTGGACAAACACAGGCATCGCGATGTACTTAGCTGACGAGAGGAGAAAAGAACAGGTAACCTTTTTAAATTTGGCGCTATCAACTCGCTTATTCTCTTGAATTGTCACGGGCGCGTCACACAGCTTGCCTCTTCTGTCCAGCAGTTTTAGTGTTGTTTCTTTTCTTCCTTCACCAGTATTCTCGTCGTTTTGCAAGCTTGACGTATCTGTCACTCATCACGTTTAACTCGTGGTTGTCCACATCTGACTCGGCCTGCAAAGTTGTATTTGACCGGTGTTGGCAACTCCGAAGCCGCGGTCGGGTCCGAAGTCCTTTCACCAGATTACAGTAATCAATAGAGACAATACATTGTGAACAGGGACGTACATAGGTATACTGATTTGAACCTATTTGAGCATGATCCCTGCCCTGGATTTAGATTAGATCCCTGCCACTTCGTACTATGTAACACTGAAGCAACCTACATTGCCTCGGCCTTAAAGTTCACAGCCCTCACCTCACCTTACCCCGACTCGGAAGTCCATATCAAACGTATCATGACATCCATTCCCCCTTCATCAGGAAACATTTCTACCCATAAAGCCGGCAACAGGGCGATCAATTTCTACTAGTTCGTTTCCGTCACAAACTCACCTGCAAGCCTTTAATCTACCCTGCATCTCAAAGACATACACCAATGCAATACCACACTAGCGTTTGCTTCTGCAAGCAATGGATATCGGTGAGTTATTGAAATCGCATTGTTACCTTTATCACCTCTATTTCCATAGCTGCCCTCACCGCCCATTTTTGACGTTCTTTCACCCATCAAACGACTGCGCGTGCAAGTTTGCACCGAGCTGTGTCAGTGCGCTGTCTTCGGGCCCGAGACGACATGGATTAGTACGTCGTTGCAATACATTTCTCTTGAAACACAAGTTAAGTACAGTAAGGTTGAGTAAGTTGAGTCTTACAAGGTTTTGATTTAGACTGTTTTAGGCAAGTAAGATGAGACATCGACTTCATTCACAAGTTCAGTGCTCATGGGATGAAGATATTCTTGTCATCATTGCGACAGTGCAGTTACTATATCAGGATTTTGATAGCTGGTCATGTGGTGACGCCGCAAGCTTTCATCGTAAGTTGTATTTATCTATAGAAAAAATCAGGGCATGTTAGGGGGATATGAAACGATAGGGCTAACCCGTTAAGGGAGATAATTAGTCTGAGAAGGAAGGCGACAGCAAAGCTGGAGAATATCATGCACTGGAATCATTCGATCCTCTTCCAACATGCAGCACCGCTACTGGGACGTTCGAGGTATTGTCACTGCTCTCATGCTTTTAGAGTAAAAAACCAGATGTGAGTGATTTCGACGGAGGGAAGATTCAAATATGGATTATTGTGGGCTCGTTGAAGGACGATGGTTGATGAATCTGCGTAGTTCGCGAGATAAACGCCATATTCTGCTTTTTTCTGGTTGCTGATCAACAAAACCCAAAAAATGGTTCCGGATAGAAGGGATTGACCATCTTCCAGGTAGGCATCGTTGAATCATGTTGAATACATTCCATTAGTCAAGTACGCTAACATAACCACCTGAGAGTTGATGCAACTTGTTAGAGCTGTCAGTTATACAGTAAAGCGTGATCTTACCATTTAATCCATTTCTGGCCCGGGATTATCGAACCCAGCCATTGCGCTCAGCTTATCCCCCATACCCGTCCCGGCGAGCTCCTCTTCTCCCTCTCCTACAAGAATGCTCACAGCAGTCCCACTCTGCGTTGCCTCGGAAGTTGATATAGAGTTCAGACTAGCGGGCGGGACATGGTGCTTGACGGCATCTGCAATAGCCGACGCGAGTTCATGAGAAGGTATACCAAGCGCCTCTGCCAGTGCGCTGATGCGATCTTCCACACCGCCTCCCTTTCCAGACGCCGCTTCGTGCCCATATGCAGCAGCCTCATCATTCATGGTACCATGGGGCTTCCTCCCAAGTGCGAGATTCCACCATCCTCCAGCGGCGGTCTTCAATTGCAACAACCTCCAAACATTGAACACCATGAAGGCGAGAGCTAAACCAGATAAGATATAGATAAAGGTGTTGAATTTGACGTTGGAAAAGGGAAGTGTGGTTTTGTCTTTCGCAGTTGCTTTTCCTTTGCGTGGTGGGGGGAGAGCTAATTTTGGAGGGCTGTTTGGGTTGGCGAAAGCGTTGCGTTTTCGAGTAGACATTTCTTATCGAGTGACACCGTTGAGAAGGCAAGACAAGAACCTAGAATTTTCTTTTGAAGGGAAGGGGCATTGTGACGTCGTTGGGTGTGACGTCACTTCAAGTTCGAATTCGAGCGGGACATTGATCAAAATGTTCGAATTTACCCAGGCCTCATTATATCATAGGTACTACGAAAATATGTTAAGTCGAAAGCATAGCACATTCTGCCACACATGAACACAAAGATTTCTCTCCACCAACTCCATCACTATACAACCGTCGTTATGTGTTTGTTGAATATGTCTATCCGTTTATGTCATAGACATTCTTTGAATGGTTGTGAGCACACAATACTTGGGAAAATAAATCAAACCACAACTTACACAGCATCCGGGGCAGTGAGAGAATATGACCTCGTCACATAGGGGTGGGCGTACGATGGGGCAGCTACCACCGTTAGACAGACCAGAGCTGAGCTCCGGAGGACACGCAGGTCCTGGTCCTCCGAATAACGTGGTAGAAGGAGCCGCGTTGGAGGAGACGACCAAAGCGAGCGTGGCGGCGATGATAGTAGTGAAGGTGAATTGCATAATGAGAATAAAAGTGTGCAAGGTGTTGTGTAAGTGACGATTTTTTCTTGTGTGAGGCGTTTCCTACAAGCTGAAGAGGAACAGTGCTTTCGATGGGGTTTTATAGTCCTCTGAGCGCCATAAACTTGCCCCCTAACCTCCGTAACATGGAAATCCCGCATTGTTTTCTGAAGTCAGGTGAAGTTGAACATCAGGGTCATAAGAATATTGTGCCTAAATGGGGGTGTAAAAGAGAGTGCACAGATGTAAATCCGGTGGATAGATGCAGGAATTTTCGGTGATTGAATGCGACCGGTGATACCAGGGATGAGTGGGCACGCCCAGCACTAGTACGGAGAACCGTTCGGAAGTCAGTCCGCGACTACATTCCACCATGGAGATGGAGACGCACACAAGAAAATACCCACTCAGCATGACTCGACCTGTTTTAAGTACAATAGACTGCATAGAGGAAGTTCAACTCACTATAGAGCAACTGATGATGGTAGTTGAACACCCTGGTGCAGTGTAACGCACAGCATGTTGGTTGTGCCTTGTGGTGCCTGTCTCCTAAATCATAAACAGAGCGCCTGACAGCTCAGTGTCGAAATGACTGACCTGCATCAAGTAAAAGGATGACCTATACGGTACGTCACATTGCTAACCTTACGATGACTCGCTTGACCGGCCCACCCTAGATGAATGGGCGCGTCTTTCTTTAATACAGTGGCATGTAAAAGCATGTGATCTGATTTTTCAGGACACGGGAGACAAGCAGTTTAAGTTGAGGTCACTGAAAATATGTACAAGAGAAAAAGCTCTTATGCTAATGGCTTTGTGTGTGTGTGTGCATAACAAAAAGTTTTGCTGTGAAAATTTACCTAGGGGCACACAAATTTTAGCAAGACCACTATTCACACAAGACCGCTAACCTCGGTCCTGCCATTGAGTTGCCTGATTAAACCTCTCTATTGACTGAGTTTGGACCGTGTCATCGAGCATACAAGTTGGCATCAAGTTCAAACCATCACGGTAGGTCTCAGCCAGCACGGCTACCCTGAACACTTTACAGCCAGCATCCGGATAATTTCCCGAAGAGGAGTGTGTCTTTCCGGCTCCTGTTCCGGAAAAAAGAGTCAGATGTTTGTTTGAGTTACCTCCATCGAGGAAGGTGATGGCGGAGAGTGAACTTGAACAACTTGGGACGGAGACTGAATCGTCTCTCCGACTCGTATTTACAAATCAATTTACACAGCATTTCTGGCACAAGCGTCACCCATCTTCACAAGCCCCAAGTACTACTCGCAGTGTGAACAACCGTCCAGCCCTTCACACCCCCGTCCGTGCCTTGCAAACCGGGCTGGGTGTTTTTGCTTGTGTTCTCTGTATATCTCACGCTGTTGCTTGAATAGCTGATCGCTTTCTACGGTGACAAACACATTAGTATGGGCCTGAATTGATGAGTTTGAACATCTAGCCTGTCCAATCCAATGTCATTTCACGCGGTGCCGTATCAACACAGCGCCTCCTCGTGTTACGTCGTTCTTAGAGTAAGAACGTCCTGGACAACATGCCTCGTTCCAAACCCACGAGCAATTGTGGTAAAATCAAGTGTAGAATCGTAATAAGCATCCGTGTTTCCCATCGGAGGTGGCACAAAAAGCACATGCCCTATTTGTGTGCGCTTCAGACTTCCTCAAGTAAAGCAAGATGAGAATCAATTTGGGAAAATTCAGGCTAACGATAGCGAGCTGCCCACATTCTCACATACACTACACACTGATACATTCAGAAATGCCTCACAGCAAGCCCATTCAGTGGTTATAAATTTATTCCTCTTTAGTCAAACACCACGCCACCGTCTATGTTGATGGTCTGACCTATATTACAAGCATCTCCTCAGGATACAGCTGTCCAAGCACAGATATGGCAATGACACCACTCACCCGTGAGGAACTGACTATTCTTAGAGGCCAGGTATGACACTAGTCCCGCAACGTCTTCGGGAGTTCCAATAGGAGGCTGGAGTGATCGTGTGGGTAAAGAATGAGTGTTATTTGTCATGGGAACATTAGACAAATGGCTGCGTACCTTCTCTGTCTCTAACACACCGGGACCTGCATTATTCGCTTTGATTTGCGCTTGTGCATTGTGCACTGAAGCCATGGATTGCTCAACTTCAAAAGCATCTTCTAGATATCAACAAGGAAACATACGCAGTGGCGTGTCGATGGCTCCGGGGGCGTAGGCATTGACAGTTATACCGTAGGATTTCCATTCCCTAGCTAAGAAGGAACAAGAATACAATCTGAGCACATTGGGAAGCATAGCCGCTAAAAGAGGGTACTGACCAGCAGCTTGCGTCAGGCCACGCACAAAAAATTTACTCCCAGAGTATAAACTAAGCATAGGTTCCCCTGGACAAAGAAATCAATTTGTGGTTAGATGGTTCGTCACAGTAATATTCACAGCAATCAGTCGCCGTGAAAACTTGAACGAACCTCTCTTTCCTGCCACAGAGCATGCACCTGCAAACATGAAAGTTCATGGATGTAAATACGACGGAAGCAACATATATGCACCTATAATGCGCCCTCCACGGCCTTGCTTGATCATCTGCTTGGCAGCAGCTTTGTATCCTATGAAGGCGCTTCGCGCGTTGACTCTCATCAACTTGTCCCATTGTTCCAAAGTGGCTAGTGTACACATGAGCATTGACCATCAGTGAGCCTCAAGGTGACTGATCCTCACTCTCAAGCATAGGACGGAGAATCATAATTCCAGCATTGGCAACGAACTACCACGATGAAAATATAATTAATAATATTTCAGCATAGATAGTGTCCACTTACAACATCCAAACCGCCAAACAGCTCCACCGCCACCTGCACGAGCTTGTCGACATCCGCCTCATCTGCTGCGTCGCCCGGCACACCTATGGCCTGACGTCCTTGCAAACGGACAGCAGCCACAACCTCTTCGAGACGGTCCACGTTAGTGGGTATATCATTGAGAACAAGATTCAGTCCGTCCTTTGCAAGGCGCAGTGCGATGCCACGGCCGATACCTTGTGCCGCACCCGTAACGATTGCGACCTGAGAGGACATGGGAAACTAGGATGCATGCAGGCTCTCAAGCGACGTTCTTATAAGCGCATCGGCAAAAGATACGACATAAGCAGTTTGCGAATGGGACGATGGCTTTGATGTTACCACAAGTGGGCTAGGACCAAGCCGGGCCCGGCTACTGCACATGCAAGGCGCTTTCAATGTTAGGTATATTCAAGTGTTTGGCGATATTCCGTAGATCGTTTTTCAAATTCCATGGCGAAGTTTCTGGGCTCGAGTTGGCGGTAACACTAAGTAAGCCGTCATGTTGCACGCAGTGGGAAATGACTCCGCCTATCGGTGCAATTGAATACGAGCCTAGAAGGACTTGAAAGCACTAAGCAAAAAGGATGTTGAAAAGGATGTTGAAGCTCCACTGTGGCTGAGTAATACGTATTGCTGAAAGGAGATGCGGCAGATGAGGCGCGAACAGCTACGGCTACATCGTGCCTTGTTTTATATCAGTCTGGATCAGTCGATGACTAATTCGATATCTCTCAGCGGGCAATGAGTGAGTGAACCAAGCATTGGCTCTGGACGATGTGTAACTTATGTTAGAAAGATCAGTGTCGGGCAACAAAGGTCATTCGAGGACAACATTATGCGGGTGATGAGCATTGAGGCACAATGTCATCGAAAAATGGGCTATCGTATGATTGGATGCCTCCATCGTCGAGGATCAGCTTCGAAAGCACTTGTAGAAAAATACAGTACATTGGCGAGAACAAATTTAAATTCCTAGCCTGTCCAATCCAATGTCATTTCACGCGGCTTTGTCCTTATCTCAACAGCCTCCAATCCACCAAATGTCTCGGATATTCCGTCGTGTCCGCAAGAGTCCAATGGATGCTCATTCTTCAGTCCTGTAAATCATCCAACCTCTCAACAGATACTCTCACCTTGACAACAATCAACAGAGCAGTCACACGTATGTTGTTGTCCTTAAAAGCGTCCTGAACAGCAGGCCCCGTTCCAGATATGCGAGCAATTTGTGGTGAAATCAAGGACAGAATCATGTTTCCCAGCGGTGGTGGAGTGAAGCCACATCATGTGCGCATCAGACTTCCTCAAGTAGAGCAAGATGAGAAATCAATTTAAGAAAGTTCAGGCTAATGACAGCGAGCTGTCTGATTTCTCACATACGCTATACACTGATACATTCAGAAATGTCTCAAAGTAAGCCCATTCAGTGGGTATAAATTTATTCCTCCTCAGTCAAACACCATGCCACCGTCGATGTTGATAGCCTGACCTATGTCCCGGGTATCTCCTCAGGACAGCTGTCCAAGCACAAATATAGTAATGACACCACTCACCCGTGAGGAACTGACTGTTCTTAGACGCCAGATACGACACCAGTCCTGCAACGTCTTCGGGAGTTCCAATAGGCTCGTCGATTACTGCTTGGGTAGACTGGAGTGATGCGTGTGTATCAAACAGGTACAGATGGGCTGTGGTTTGTCATAGGAACACTAGATGAATGGCTGCGTACCTTGTCTAACCCATCGGGATCTGCATTGTTTGCTTTGATTTCATCTTGAAACTTGCGTCCTAAAGCCATGGACCATTAACTCTAAAGGCATATTCTATGTACCAATAAAACAAAACATACCCATTGGAGTGTCAATGACTCCGGGAGCGTAGGCATTGACAGTTATACCGTAGGATTTCCATTCCCTAGCTAAAAAGGGACAAGGATACAATAGGAACACACTAGGAAGCATGGCCGCTAAAGCAGGGTACTGACCAGCAGCTTGCGTCAGCCCACGCACAAAAAATTTACTTCCAGAATATACACTAATTCCAGGCTCCCCTGAAAGAAGAAATCAGTTTGTGGGTTAGATAACAGAGAGGAGGATGAAAAGGCGGGATTCGTCACAGTAATTCCATAGCAATCAGTCGCCGTGAAAACTTGAACGAACCTCTCTTTCCTGCCACAGAGCATGCACCTGCAAACATGAAAGTTGATAAATGTAGGACGGAAGCAATGTATATGCACCTATAATGCGCCCTCCACGGCCTTGCTTGATCATCTGCTTGGCAGCAGCTTTGTAACCTATGAAGACACCTCGCGCGTTGACTCTCATCAACTTGTCCCACTGCTCCAAAGTGGCTAGTGCACAAATGAGCATCGACCATTAGTGAGCCTCAAGTTGGTGGATCCTCACTCTCAAGCACCGGGCTGAAAAGGAGAATCCCGGCATTGGCGACGAACTACCACGATGAAAATATAATTAATAATATTTCAGCATAGATAGTGTCCACTTACAACATCCAAACCGCCAAACAGCTCCACCGCCACCTGCACGAGCTTGTCGACATCCGCCTCATCTGCTGCGTCGCCCGGCACACCTATGGCCTGACGTCCTTGCAAACGGACAGCAGCCACAACCTCTTCGAGATGGTCCACGTTAGTGGGTATGTCATTGAGAACAAGATTCAGTCCGTCCTTTGCAAGGCGCAGTGCGATGCCACGGCCGATACCTTGTGCCGCACCCGTAACGATTGCGACGTGGAAGGACATGGGAAACTAGGATGCATGCAGGCTCTCAAGCGACGTTCTTATAAGCGCGTCGGCAAAAGATACGACGTGAGTAGCCTGTGAATGGGAAGATGGCTTTGGTGTCCCCGCAACTGGGCTAGGACCAAGCGGGGCCCGGCTACTGCTATGAGAAACATGAGCTTGAGGCACATGCAGGGCGCTCTCAATGTCAGGTATGTCCACATGCCTTTTTCAAATTTCCCGGCCATGGCTGTGGGAGGTTTTCTGGCTCGAGCTGATGGTAGCACTAAGTTGGCCATCATGTTGCACTCAGTGGTAAATGACTGCCCCCTGTCGATTGTGCGTGAGGGGCATAGCAAAGTTTTTCTATTGTGTCGCCACCGCTCTCTCGCGCAACCCGGGGGCGCCGGGCCATGCTCAAGCCGGTGGAAGCTATAAACAAATGTAGCAGAAAATTTCAATTGGAACTAGACAAATGGAAAGGTGGGTTGCGAAGCAGACGAGCGATCGAAGGCGCGACTATCGAGCGCGAGAAGTTATGTGAGAGGTTTGAGTAAGCTGGAGACATTTATATACTAATGGACTGAGCGGAATGTGGAGAGTGGAATGTGGAATGTGTAGAAAATGTGTTGGATGACGCGGCATGAGTCATTATTTGAGCAACGGAGTACGAAGCCATAGATGGGATTGGTGGACTTGTTCTCACGAACCATACCCCGGAATCCTAAAATCCTGACATCCACACGGATGCACCGGGTTTATTCTACTGCGTTTAACAGTTGCCCCGTTCTTTAGTCGAAAACATCACTACAATGTCAGACGCCGAAAGCGAGAACACCAACTCAAATTACAATATCTGGGCAATTGTGCTCCAAAGCAAACTTATGACAGCAAATGCATGGTGCATAGTCACCAGTAAACTAAAGCAACCAGCAGCGGACAATGTACAGTTGAACGGATAGCTTCTTAAGAGGGAGGAGGCAGCCGGAATCATACTCAATTTACTCGCACCTACGCAGTACGTCCACGTCGAAGGAATGATGGGAGACCGGTAAAGACGTGGGGCCAGCTACGCGATGCACACCATTCACAGACTGCAAATAGCCATTATCGTTCCATGCAGACATCACTGAACATTTGGAAAGAGGATCCTGAATCACTCACAGACTCAATCACCCGCATCAATGTGCCAAGATCGTGTTTAAATAAGTGGAGAGACAAAACACGTATATCCTGCTTCGGTGGCGTGTTGGTGGATCAGGTGCTGGTTCAGATACTGATTTGGAGAAGCAATTGGAATAGAGAAGGGGACGTGGGTCCGGCTCGGAAACAGCTTGCAGCGCCGTCATGCGTGCCTGCATCTCTGTCTCATGAGCCTGGTCCGTTATTGTGCATGGGTGCACATCGGGGTGGAGTTACGTGGCATGCTGGAGAGGTCGTGGTTGTGTAGCGAAAAGCTAGGTGGAGTTGTCAAGCGAGATGCGGCGGCGCCTGTAGACGAACGTGGTGGGTGGTGGGCATAAGTACTCATAGGTGTAGGGGGTTTTGATGCATCAAGACACGAAGTTTGGGGCAGTACTAAAGTGCACATAGAACAAACGGCACATGTCCTATTCGTGTGCGCATCAGACTTCCTCAAGTAGAGCAAGATGAGAAATCAATTTGGGAAAGTTCAGGCTAAGACAGCAAGCTATCTGCATTCTCACATACACTATACACTGATACACTCAGAAATGCCTCAAAGCCAATTCAGTGGGTTTCTTCCTTAATCACATCACGCCGCCGTCGATGCTGATAGTCTGACCTATGTCCCGGGCATCTTCTCAGGACACAGCTGTCCAAGCACAAACACGGCAATGATATCACTCACCCGTGAGGAACTGACTATTATTAGACGCCAGGTATGACACCAGTCCCGCAACATCTTCAGGAGTTCCAGTAGATTCATTGATTGCTGCTTGGATAGGCTGGAGTGACTGCGTATATCCAACAGGTATAGAATGAGTGTGATTTTTCACAAGAACATTATATGAATGGCTGCGTACATTGTCTAACTCTGACCCATCGGGATTTGCTTTGTTGGTCTTCATATCATCTTGAAATTTGTGCACTGAAGCCACAGACCGCTTAACACTAAAGGCATATTCTAGGTATCAAAAAAACATACACATTGGAGTGTCAATGGCTCCGGGAGCGTAGGCGTTGACAGTTATACCGTGGGATTTCCATTCCCTAGCTAAGAAGGAACATGAATACAATAAGAACCCACTGGAAAGCATAGCCGCTGAAGGAGGGTACTGACCAGCAGCTTGCGTCAGGCCACGGACAAAAAATTTACTTCCAGAATACACACTAATACCAGGTTCCCCTGAAAGAAGAAATCAGTTTGTGAGATTAACAGAGATCTGAGGATAGAAGAAACCCGTTACAGTAACACTCATAGCAATTAGTGAGCATGAGGACTTGAACGAACCTCTTTTTCCTGCCGCAGAACAAGCACCTATAAACATGAGAGTTCATGAATGTTATGGACGGAAGCAATATACAAGTACCTATAATGCGCCCTCCACGGCCTTGCTTGATCATCTGTTTGGCAGCAGCTTTGTATCCTATGAAGACACCTCGCGCGTTGACTCTCATCAATTTGTCCCACTGCTCCAAAGTGGCTAGTGCACACATGAGCATCAACCATCAGTGAGCCTCAAGTTGGCGGGTCCTCACTCTCAAGCACTGAGCTGAAAATAAAAATCCCGGCATTGGCGACGAACTACCACGATGAAAATATAATTAATAATATTTCAGCATAGATAGTGTCCACTTACAACATCGAAACCTCCAAACAGCTCCACCGCCACCTGCACGAGCTTGTCGACATCCGCCTCATCTGCTGCGTCGCCCGGCACACCTATGACCTGACGTCCTTGCAAACGGACAGCAGTCACAACCTCTTCGAGATGGTCCGCGTTAGTGGGTATGTCATTGAGAACAAGATTCAGTCCATCCTTTGCAAGGCGCAGTGCGATGCCACGGCCGATACCTTGTGCTGCACCCGTAACGATTGCGACGCGGGAGGACATGGGAAAGTAAGATCCAGGGAGACTCTCAGGCGACGTTCTCACAGGCGCGTCGGCCAAATATATGACATAGTACGCGGTTGAATAGTGCCCTTGATGGTGGTCATGTTATACTCAGTGGCGAATGATGCCGGCATATTAGTATTACTTGTTGGAAATAGATCACGAGCCCACATACCCATAACAAGTAGTATCCAGACGTAATACCTCCGTCTTCTTCCCCTCAGTCTTTACACTGATACCGTGTAGACTGAGGTGAGACATCTTACTCAGTTACTGTCTTATTGTACTCACATATGCCTATACCCTAGCCTCACTTCGGTATAGTTCCGCTCTCAACATTACTAATTTTAAAGCACCTAGCAAAGAAGAAATACAAGTGGCTGACTACGTATTACGGAAAGAAGACACGCCGTAACAGATTCTCGGGCTGTACCCTTCGTTCGCGCCCCCCTGCTTTAATTATATTCACAAATAGCCTCAGTCTTGCTTTCACGGGACTGAGGTTCGCACCACATTCGTTCTATTCCTCACACAGTTTTTCTATCGCTCGTTCTATAGTCTATCGACTCTAGCTCAAATACGCGAGTGATTTATAAAATTAAGGACAGAATCGCGTTTCCCATCGGAAGTGGAGCAAAAGGCACATGTCCTATTCGTGTGCGCATCAGACTTCCTCAAGTAGAGCAAGATGAGAAATCAATTTGGGAAAGTTCAGGCTAAGACAACAAGCTATCTGCATGTTCACATACACAATACACTGATACACTCAGAAATGCCTCAAAGCCAATTCAGTGGGTTTCTTCCTTAATCACATCACGCCGCCGTCGATGCTGATAGTCTGACCTATGTCCCGGGCATCTTCTCAGGACACAGCTGTCCAAGCACAAACACGGCAATGATATCACTCACCCGTGAGGAACTGACTATTATTAGACGCCAGGTATGACACCAGTCCCGCAACATCTTCAGGAGTTCCAGTAGATTCATTGATTGCTGCTTGGATAGGCTGGAGTGACTGCGTATATCCAACAGGTATAGAATGAGTGTGATTTTTCACAAGAACATTATATGAATGGCTGCGTACATTGTCTAACTCTGACCCATCGGGATTTGCATTGTTGGTCTTCATATAATCTTGAAATTTGTGCACTGAAGCCACAGACCGCTTAACACTAAAGGCATATTCTAGGTATCAAAAGACATACACATTGGAGTGTCAATGGCTCCGGGAGCGTAGGCGTTGACAGTTATACCGTGGGATTTCCATTCCCTAGCTAAGAAGGAACATGAATACAATAAGAACCCACTGGGAAGCATAGCCGCTAAAGGAGGGTACTGACCAGCAGCTTGCGTCAGGCCACGGACAAAAAATTTACTTCCAGAATATACACTAATACCAGGTTCCCCTGGACAAAGAAATCAGTTTGTGGTTAGATGGTTCGTCACAGTAATATTCATAGCAATCAGTCGCCGTGAAAACTTGAACGAACCTTTTTTACCTGCCGCAGAACAAGCACCTATAAACATGAGAGTTCATGAATGTTATGGACGGAAGCAATATAAAAGTACCTATAATGCGCCCTCCACGGCCTTGCTTAATCATCTGTTTGGCAGCAGCTTTGTATCCTATGAAGACACCTCGCGCGTTGAGTCTCATCAATTTGTCCCATTGCTCCAAAGTGGCTAGTGCACACATGAGCATCAACCATTAGTGAGCCTCAAGTTGGCGGGTCCTCACTCTCAATCACCGGGCTAACGAGTTGAATCCCAGCATTGGCGACGAACTTCCACGATGGAAATAGAATTAATAATATGTTAGCATAAATAGCGTCCACTCACAACATCGAAACCGCCAAACAGCTCCACCGCCACCTGCACGAGCTTGTCGACATCCGCCTCATCTGCTGCGTCGCCCGGCACACCTATGGCCTGACGCCCTTGCAGGCGGACAGCAGCCACAACTTCTTCGAGATGGTCTGCGTTAGTGGGTATGTCATTGAGAACAAGGTTCAGTCCGTCCTTTGCAAGGCGCAGTGCGATGCCACGGCCGATACCTTGTGCTGCACCCGTAATGATTGCGACTCGGGAGGACATAGTAAACTAATGATCCATGCAGAATCCCAAGCGACGTTCTTATAAGCGCATCGGCCAAACATATGACATTGAAAAGTACCCATGTGGGTGGTCATGTTGTACTCTGGCGAATGATGCCGCATATCAGTATTACTAAAACATGTCTCGGGGATTTGAAAGCACCAGAAGAAATACAAGTGGCTGACTACGTGTTACGGAAAGAAAATACGCCGTAACACATTCTCTGGCTGTACCCTTCGTTCGCGCCCCCCTGCTTTAATTTTCTTCACAAATAGCCTCAGTCTTTGCTTTCACGGGACTGAGGTTCGCACCACATTCGTTCTATTCCTCACACAGTTTTTCTATCGCTCGTTCTATATTCTATCGACTCTAGCTCAAATACGCGAGTAATTAAGGACAGAATCATGTTTCCCATCGGAAGTGGAACAAAAGGCACATGTCCTATTCGTGTGCGCATCAGACTTCCTCAAGTAGAGCAAGATGAGAAATCAATTTGGGAAAGTTCAGGCTAAGACAGCAAGCTATCTGCATTCTCACATACACTATACACTGATACACTCAGAAATGCCTCAAAGCCAATTCAGTGGGTTTCTTCCTTAATCAAACACCAAGCCGCCGTCAATGTTGATAGTCTGACCTATATCCCGGGTATCTTCTCAGGACACAGCTGTCCAAGTACAAATATGGTATTGATACCACTCACCCGTTAGGAACTGACTATTATTAGACGCCAGGTATGACACCAGTCCCGCAACGTCTTCGGGAGTTCCAGTAGACTCGTCGACTATTGCTTGGATAGACCGGAGTGACTGCCTGTGTATCTAACAGGTATATAATACGCGTGATTTATCATAGGAACGTTAAATGAATAGCTGCGTACCTTGTCTAACTCTGACCCATCGGGATCTGCATTATTCGCTTTCATTTCATCATGCACTTTGTGCACTGAAGTCATGGATGGCTCAACTTGAAAAGCACCTTCTAGATATTAATAAGGAAACATACGCAGTGGCGTGTCAATGGCTCCGGGAGCGTAGGCATTGACAGTTATACCGTGGGATTTCCATTCCCTAGCTAAGAAGGAAATGAATACTGAGAGGCATAGCAGCTAAAGCAGGGTGCTGACCAGCAGCTTGCGTCAGGCCACGCACAAAAAATTTGCTCCCAGAGTATACACTAACCATAGGTTCCCCTGGACGAAGAAATCGGTTGTGAGGTTAGATAACAGAGAGGAGCATAAAATAATCAAAGGGGGGATTCGTCACATTTACATTCATAGCAATCGGTCGGCGTGAAAACCCAAACGAACCTTTCTTTCCTGACACAGAGCATGCACCTAAACATGAGAGTTCATGAATGTAGATAGGACGGAAGCAATATATGCACCTATAATACGCCCTCCACGGCCTTGCTTGATCATCTGTTTGGCAGCAGCTTTGTATCCTATGAAGACACCTCGTGCGTTGACTCTCATCAATTTGTCCCATTGCTCCAAAGTGGCTAGTGCACACATGAGCATCAACCATTAGTGAGCCTCAAGTTGGCGGGTCCTCACTCTCAATCACCGGGCTAATGAGGTGAATCCCAGCATTGGCGACGAACTTCCACGATGGAAATAGAATTAATAATATGTTAGCATAAATAGCGTCCACTCACAACATCGAAACCGCCAAACAGCTCCACCGCCACCTGCACGAGCTTGTCGACATCCGCCTCATCTGCTGCGTCGCCCGGAACACCTATGGCCTGACGCCCTTGCGGGCGGACAGCAGCCACAACTTCTTCGAGATGGTCCGCGTTAGTGGGTATGTCATTGAGAACAAGGTTCAGTCCGTCCTTTGCAAGGCGCAGTGCGATGCCACGGCCGATACCTTGTGCTGCACCCGTAATGATTGCGACTCGGGAGGACATAGTAAACTAATGATCCATGCAGAATCCCAAGCGACGTTCTTATAAGCGCGTCGGCCAAACATATGACATTGAATAGTGCCCTTGTGGGTGGTCATGTTGTACTCAGTGGCGAATGATGCCGCATATCAGCATCACTAAGAACATGACTCGGGAGGACTTGAAAGAACCCAGCAAAGAAGAAATACGAGTTGAAGCAATGGCTGAGGCGTATCACGGAAGGAAAACTCGCTGCGACAGATAATCCAGCTGTACCCTTCGTCCGCGCTTCCTTGTGACGGGGAACTGAAGAGTTGACAGTGCCTTCTCAGAGGTATGGCGCCAGCGTAGCCTTCGCCCGTGTGAAGTTGTGAGGAAGCACTTCCTAGAGTCTTACATAATATTGGCAAATAACATAATCAACAAGTCTTTCTTCTAAACAACCGCCCGGTACTTAGAGATTTTCTCGGAACCTACACTATTCCCTCCACTCTGACCCAGCACTTAGCACCGAAAATCACCCTGAAATTATATTGTAGATCAGAAACCAATTGTCCAATGACGGCATGCGTTTCAACGCTGATTCCCCTTTCAATCTACCGCACCCCTCTCGCGACAGCCACTTCGTAAGTCACCAATTGACATGCGGGATCAAGAATTCAAGCACATTTTCATTCTTCGCGTGTTCCTCGCCGCCGCTCTTTTTCTCGCCACCTCGGCCTTGACCCGAGCATATCCTCTTCGGCTTTCTTAACCGCCGCCTCTTCCTCGGCCTTTTTTCTTCTCGGCCGCTTCTGCCTCCGCGATGGACTTCAATCTCAAGATTTTTAACACTGGACACCACAAGCATCAGAAAGAAAAAACGCATGGCTACTATAACTCGTACACTATCCGTATGCTGCTAATTATGATGGACAAAACACGCCCAATGATAGTCCTACTGTCTCTTAAAGCGTGGGTGGTTGAGCAGAAGGGACTTTCCGGTTCAAATGCCGTAAAACGAAAAAGTGCCATCAAAACATCATCATTGTTATACACCCTGCTTTATCACCTCCACGGCACGCGCAGACCTAGGCTTGATCGAGCAACGGAACGGCCTGGGATGACTATTGATGCACCACGGATATACAAGTCAACAGCATGGCCACGCAAACAGGAAGGAGAATGCAAGGGCACAGCAACGCACCTAATTGTCCCCGGAAGCCACTCCGCCCTTGCCACAGGCTCCAAATACTCCCCGGTCTTCTCATCCTTCGCTTTCTCAATAGTAAACGTCGCCAACGTCATCGCCATTGTGAGGAATAGCCCTGGCTCTGCGAGGTTCTGCCCGGGGCATTGCCTATTGAGAAACGTGAACCGCACGTATCGGTTTTCTGTTAACAATGCCACCCGAAATAGGTTTGAAGTGGGTGAGAGATATAATTTTACCTTCGTCCGAACCCAAAGACAAGCTGTGAAGGATCGGCATTAGGTACATCTTGCGCCTGATTACCCATAAACCGTTGCGGATGAAATGCATCAGGGTCAGGGAAGAATTCCGGATCATGCGTCATTGCCCTACAAAGTCGTGAATGGAGACACGAAAACGAGTGTGCGAGTCCCTTACCAGACGTTGGGAAGGATGATGGAGCCACCTGGGATTCGATAGCCGTTATACTCGTCATCAGTAGATGACAGCCGATGCGGAACGCCTTGTCATGAAAAAAAAAAAAATTTGACGAGATCAGACAATCTCCCAGATTACAATGCGGCGCGCATCGACTTGTGCCGTGCGTATGTATGTGTATTAATAACACAAGCTCACCTGTAGGCGCCACCGGACCCCACCTCAGCACCTCCTTCATCAGTGCATTCATATATGGCAACGAGGGGCGGTCCGCCACCACAGGTAGTCGGTCGTGCCCCACCACGGCGTCCAATTCAGCCTGTGCTGCGCGTTGCACGTCGGGGTACAGACACATGGCCAGGAAAAACGTCGTCAGAACGGCTACGGTCTGATTCAACCCAGGTTAGAGGGTCCCGGTGGGGATGAGGACTACAGGTCTGGGATGATTCACGTACCGTATCCGCTCCACCTTTACAAGAGTGACCGAAATCCATTCGTTCATTCAACGGATATGGAAGACGATTTCAGGGAAGTATCTCACCGCCATACATGGATAACGCAGTCCATTTCACCAAAAACTCAGTTTCCGAGTCAATGTTACCCTCCAGGTGAGCAGACGTAAAAGAGGGTTCTGCCGCACCCTTGGCCTAAAACGTTTGTTCCGTCATTTGCCGTGTCTCCACTAGAAAATGCCCTGAAAACTTTCCATTTGCTCCTTTGTAAAATCATGTGCAATATCAGCCATGGAAAACAGGTCTTTACGCCATTTAGCGGCTAGATGGTGGAAACCCGCCCCCGGGAACCAAGTTGGCACGTATTTTACTTTAGAATGCATGGTTAACACGCGATGGAAACAAAGATCACGTTAGGATGTCACGCACACCACGGCAAGAAATCAACAAAGAATGCTCCGGGGGTAGTCGACGAAGAAAATGCTTCAATGGTTCTCTCTACAAGAGCCACCAATGGATCTCGTTTAGAGTCGGACACTGTATACCCATGTGAAATCTTGAGCGCGACGGCCCCTGCAGTGCTAGAATCAAAAATAAATGGGTGCACGCCACACATCACAAACACGCGCGCACTGTCGTATATGGTCTACAAAGTGCTCTGGGCTGGTGAGAAGACGGTGGAGAAAACGGGCATTTTCTTGTTCTTGTACAGGACAGAACATCTGAGCCGGTCTTGGGCTGAGCACTTCATGCATGAGCCGACGCATTTGGCGGAAGCGCTCGTTATATTGCGTCATAGCCATTGTATGGTCCCAGCCAGCTCTATATTTGGTGGCGAGACCGCAATAAGCGCGCGGGGGACATGACGGAAATGAATACTGCTTACAGCTCTCCTCCCATGTGGAGATAGGGCCTGCCAGAGTAGATGAGTGACCTTTTGTGCAGCAGATCAAACGCGGCTTCTGCAGAGTTGAGCACGATGATAGAACGTCCGAAGATGGAGAGCGACACGATGTCGCCTGCAACAATACATGTCTACATGCAGATTAGGAAGGGTGGAAGTACGACTTGCCATATGTTTTTCTCCACGTTGTAAACTGCAGCCATTCTTTCTCCCTTGGCATGTTGGAGATATTCCCAAGGAATGGCCAGCGTTCTGGTCCAGGTGGCAACGGTAGTTTCTTCCTTGTGGCGACATACACGACCAAGACGAGCACAACGACAAGGGCGGAAATAGACGTGAGAGAGGAAACGTCTTTAAGATGAGGTACATCCATCGCGTGATGGATCCATGCTAGAGGGACAGCCGAAGCTATGCTTGCCATCGCACTTGCCAATGGTGAGGTCTTGTGGAAAAGAGGGTGAAGACATGCAGCGTGACGGTTTATGTATGAGTTCCAGGGAATTCCTAGGGCGGCTATTCAGAGCTTCTCAGCCTAAGAACCTGCGGCTATCTAAGCAAGTGTGACTGAATGATGGTTGCATTCAACGGGTTGATGATGTAATAAGTCTGGGCAATCTCTGGCAATCAGCGGCTGTCCATGCTCCTTTTACAATCGCTACTGCTGATTTCGGTGGTGATCAACGCCAGTCATCGTGTTCGATGACGATGAACACCAATAAACATCCTTTGTTCGCTGTCTCTGGCGCTCGGACAGGAGCGTTCATGCCCGATTCATTAACCCGTCAACTCAAGACCCGACGGAGTTTAGTGCCGAAACCGAGGTGACCTTGTGGCTGAGATAGCTGACCCGTTGAAAAGCTGGACACGAGAGCCTACTTCTGAGTAGTATCCTCATCGCCTGCCCCCGTATATCGTTGGCATCCAGTGATTGGATATCTATAACATGATCATGTGGTTCATGGTTTGCTATACACGATTCGAGATATTGACGCTATTCTGATATCTTCCTCACATGTCCATTTGTTGACCCTGGCCTGCAGGGAAGACACCTCCGACGTCAGATCTCCCGATACATGGGTAGATCATCGGGGCCCTGATAGTTTATCAAATGGGGTGTCACCACACGTAAATTGAACAACATATTTGATTGCTACAGATGGGTCAAGGCTCAGGTAGTTCTATAGGCTTGCCACAACTGCGGCTGGCGTCTCCGATATGGTGTAGTGGCTAACATTATCGCCTCTCACGCGATAGCCCGGGGTTCGATTCCCCGTGTCGGAAGTCAGTTAAAGTTTTGTGTGTATTACACACAATAATACCAAAGAAAAAAACATACTTAGTCATCATAGCATCTTTTGGGTTTGTCTAATCCTACTTTTTTATTTCCTTTTATCATTTTCTGATCTGGATGTGAATGGATATAAAGCGTCGTGTTCGGAGTTCTGATGAAGGAAGCAGTGCATGGTTCATCAGATTCACCCACCGTTCCAGCGCCCAAGAACAACCAAACCACTCCGAGCCAGTGGGTGCACGCCTCCTGATTTCAATTGGACAGAACAATGCTGATGTCTCGTCTTCAGATAGGATGCCATCCTTCCAGAGGATTCTGGACACCATGCATGGATTGTATAATTTTCCACGTACTGTTCCGCTTTGGTCAGCGTTTGAACACGTAGCCAACCAACATGATAACGAGTTCACAGAAAAGCACAATGGTGAAATGGATGTCCTTCTTACTCTTGTACATTCATTGCGTCGACAAGACGCATTGTTCAGGTTCGGCATCGCAATATGCAGTCGAGCTTGAGTCCAAACCCAGGCGACACGACAAACGCTATTATCAAGACACTGGTTGACAAGATTGACAATAGAACATTCCCAGCACAAGGGACGGTGTTCCCTGCCTGGACTAGGCCGAGTTCTATAGAGGTCATGACGTTAGTGTCTGGATCCATATTGTTGTAGATCTACGACGATATGGATCCAGACACTTGCGTTCACGAGCTTCTGTGATATCAATCTAACACTAAGTTTGACCATGGTCTAGTTGCCCAACTCTGTCCTCATATTGGGCCCCTACATACGAACTTCTGGGCACAATAGAATACTTTACACACACCTTGAGAAGTATCACACATGCTGTTAGCACACATCACGCGCGTGGCAGCCTGAACCTCGTTGTGACGTACTGCCAGAAGGGAAGGTTTGGTAGGCAATCTGTTCCGCTCACATACTGTCACTCAACTAGGTACGATACTCATGTTCCCCGTCATGAACGATTATCTGATCGTCAATCATAGCATGGGCTCCGAGTTACCTGACTATATAAGCGAAAAGTTCACTAGAATTGACCCAAAGATCGCCCCAGAGTCCACATACCTGGGACCCTGGAACATGCTCCTCACCTTGGCCTTTCCAGCTGATAAAGACTATGAGGTCGTACCACGGCCAACGAGTACCAGGCCTTGGAGCAATACCATCGACATCGTCACAACTTTTGTTGTCATGCACGGGGGAAAACCTGTCACTTTCCTTGAGGTGATGCCACCGAATGCGCTGGACGCTATTTTTCACCGTATCGAGGCGGATAAACGAATGAGGAGCCTGCTCCAAAAGCACCTCGAAGATTTTAGGCTTCCGAGGCTTTATTCCCTGAGTGCTTTTGGCAAGCAATTTGCCTGCTACGATTACGACTTCCCAACGGGGGTCATCTCGCCTCCCGATATCGTGCCCCAAGTGGGAAAGAGCACTGACTGCGCACCAAGGAATCGCTGGAGTTACGATCTAGTGGCGGCAGGAGGGGCTACCAAATTTTACGAGATAGTGAAAGACGTGAAGCAGATGACTGGTACCGATCCTTGAAGCTTGAAGGATGAAAGGTGGTCAGCGGCTTAGACACATAGACAAGGTGCGGCAGCAACGGCCGTCAGCTATGGTTACGTCGGAAATTACAATACTCAAATACATTGTCGAAACAACCAGTCTCTCAAATAGAACCCCACTCCCTTCAACCGGAGCAATTGTTACATATGTTCTTGGGACTAACCCAGAATTGAGAGAACAGCCGCTTCGCCCGCGTTTCTATGTACAAGTGAATTGCCACAGACAACACTTGCAGGAGCGTCAAATGCCAGACGCAAGTTCCTACCGCCGTGTGATTGGGTATGGTAATATTGGTGCACCATGGGTCGTAGCTCAGTCGAAGTGTGATATCGAACCACTACCTACAACGTGTTCGTATAAGATTTCTCCTTGTGGGGGCACGCGTCCAAGCCTCCGCATTGGCAAAGGACCTGAAACTCAGATCAAAATGTGCCCTTGTGTAAGCCACTTCTCTCCTTTCACAAAAATCTTCTTCACATTAATACTGGTACCATACTTTCCTCCTTCTTGCGTCCACACTTCTGTTCTATTTCCATCACCTGCATCACGCTAGGAGTCCCGTCTGGTCCACGCATTGTGATAGCGACATTCACGTGTTTACCTACCCATCCCATCGTGTCGTGCAAACCGTTCCTTCATAGTTGTTGGGAAAGCCCGGCACAATAACCATTGAATTATATGTGAAATATCGGATACCTTGAATTGTGACCACTTTGGTGTGTACATAGTTTGGAAAAAATAAAAATAAAAAATATAGGATCTCAACTCTGCCATGCCGCTAGATTTTTGGCCGTTATGGAGGGCCTCGATAGGATAATTCAGACACCTTTGAGAAGTATTAATGAGAGGCATTCGGGGTATTTAAAACCCGTTGCAATGCGTCAGGAGCGAAGGCTTGGAAGAAGCTTTCCGCTCCTAATCATTGTCTGCTACTTAGGTACGATTCTCGTGTCTTCCGTCGTCATGATCCTCTGACAAAACACTCTTCCTAGCATGGGCTCCGAGTTACAGGCTACCTACATCCGAGGCGAACTTGAACAGTTCGTAAAAATTGACCCGAAAACCATCCCAGAGCCAATATATCTCGGGCGCTGGAACATGCTTCTCACCTTGGTCTTCCCAGCTTATGAAGACTACGAGGTCGTGCCACAGTTGGCACTGGAGAAACGCGAGGCTTGGAGCAAAGACATCGAAATCATCACAACGTTTGTTGTCATGTATAAGGGGAATACAGTCGTCTTCCTTGAGGTGACGCCCGCGACTCTGTTGAACTCCGTTCTTCATCGTAGCGAGGTGGATAAACGAATGAGGGGTTTGTTCCATCGGAAGTTTGCGATTCCTGGGATTTACGCCTTGTCTGCTTTTGGTAGGCAGTTTGCCATATACCACTATGACGTCGCGACAAGCTCCACCTCTCCCACCAAGGTTGACCTGGACGTGGGTCCAGGGAAGAGCATTGACTGCGCACCAAGAGCTCGCTGGAATCACGACTTGGTGGCGACGGAGGGGAGGGCCAAATTCAGTGAATTGGTCGAAGATGTGAAGCGAATGATTAAGGAAGCTTCGAGTTGAAACGTTGATCAATGGGTTAGACTATATGGATCTAAAGCAAAGTAATGACTATTAATCGTAGACATCACAAGACGCAATGGAAACAACTAACCTCTGGAAGCTCGAATCAGAGCGACAGACCCTTTCGGGCCTCGACCAGGCAATTTCTATACACGGTAAAATATCAAGATGGCTTTCATTGAAACAACTGGCGAAGAAAAAAAAAAAAAACAGCTAGACTGGCGAAGTTGGATGGTCAGCCAAAACCGAGCCTGCCAAAAAACTTAAGACACGAAGAACTGGAATTATATTTCATTCCAAGATGCTAAGTTATTGGTATCATATGTGTTGGAATGTGGAATGTGGAATGTATCTACAGTTTCACATGCCACAGCGAGTCAACAATAAGACGTGCCACTGTCCAGTTCCACTCGTACCATATCTCTCATTTGTTCTACCACTGCGAACGTATACAAGACGATCGCAGTTGTTTCCTCTTCCTCAGTCGTATTCACATTATGCCGACTAAGGTGAGAAGCATTTAGATGATATCATTAACCTTTGCTTATCTCTATTCTGTAGCTAAACCATACCGAAGAGCTAAATCTGTACAGATTACAATAATACGTTCAGCGGGTGCTTTCTAGTGATGCTTGTGCCTGGCAGGGAATTGTGCGGTGTGAGGAGATTGAAAAATATAAGTCCGCCCGCAGAGCTCAGCTAAGTTATCTTCAGTTTTCAACCTCCTCCTCAGTGAGTTATGAAGTTTAACCTTGTTGCTAAAACCTAATCGTCACACAACTTCGCCGCGATGTACAGGCTGCACATATCTGGGTCAGTCAAACCAGTGATATCGTTGTATATCTTGAGTTTCCTCTCCTTAGCGTTTGCTTCATACAGATCGATTGAACCCTGGACTTGCAGCTACTATGTCTGCCGAAGCCAGCACATCTGCTCCCGTCCTGGACACTCAAGAGGACTCTGTGCCACCGTGGACTGATCCACCTTGGACGGGATGGATAGAGACTACAGGTGACGCATTATTGATTCTTGAGGCCGCCCGTCGTGGCATGATCCCCCGCGTTACGCGCCGTCTCGTTGACTCTGAGCGAAGAATGATCACATCTGGATCAGTCTTTGTGTTCGATGAAGATGAGAGTGGTATAAAACGTTGGACAGACGGTTTCTTCTGGAGTCCAAGTCGAATCTTGGGTAATTTCTTGGTGCGTCCTCGCTAGAACATTGTTTCCCACGGTAGGCTGACGGCACTATCAGCTGTATCGTGAGACGGATAAGAAGTCAGTTCTCCGTGGAGCACGGCCAATGGCACCAACGATTACTAGTCCTTCTATCCTTGTCCATGGTGCTGTGCAACACACTGGGCTTCGCAACGACTCTTCTACCCTGTCACGCCCGAAGAACATCGATTCTGGCGACGTGGATCGTGTTCGTGAAAGATCACTCTTTGGTAGTCTCACCAACAGCAAGAAGTTTAAGCCCCAAGGAATGATGAAGAAGGTTAGTTGCAGTGATATTTGGTGGGATTGGCAAACTGACATGTTTATTCAGACATTCTCTCTTTCAATCGGTGGGGTGGCACAGCATCTCATCTCATACTATAAGGTCGAAGATGTAGAGCAGGGTCGCCTTCGCACGCCTTCTTCGCTCCCTGAGCTTGCAGCACTTGAAATCAGCCCAGAGTATCTCGACAAGACTCACTTTCGCGTGCCGCCGCGCGTAGAATATGATTCTGATGGTGTTCCTCGATACAGGTACGTGACAGCCATAAGACAAGTCTTTAGAAACACTAAGGATCTTGCAGAGGTGAGGCCGACGACCCGGAGTCCCCGCCGCTGGGAGTAGATGAACTATCCCCAGTAACATCAGTCGATGGCCCATCGGCTGCAGCACCTGGCAAGTCCAAACGGTCTCATCGACGATACGAACCATATGGCGAAGCGACCTCCCCGAGGGGACGTCGTAAGCGGGCCGTGCAGTCAACTGATGACTCTCATACTGATGTGGAACAACCACAATCGCAACCCCAGCCTGCAGATTCCCCCGTCACCAGTTCGTCGTCCCCGCCCACGTCTCCCGTGGCACCGGGAGGGGGAGGATACGATTCCACCCTCTTTTATCAAGCGTATGGTAGCGTCCCCGGCCATGCTGGAAGCTACTTCCAGTTACCACCCGCAGGATACTATGCGCCTGGTCAATCCGTACCGTATACAACATATGCCTCCCCTGGATCCGATTCACATCCGACATACCCTCCTCAGACAACCTTTTACCCACAGCCCATGCCGCCTCATGTGTATGCCCCATCTGGGCCGGGACAGGCGGTGCCTGTAGGAATGATGCACTATTATCAACCGGTCACAAATGGATGGCGTCATGGGAGCACTGGTGTTGTGAGTAGCGCCAAGACGGACCAAGGTGACCAGAAGACTGTTCCCGGCGACGACGCGCAAGCTGCTGATAACGCGACCGTGAATGCGTGAACTTTTACTTTTCCCCTTCTGTCGCATGCTTTGCATTGTCATGTGCTGACTTGCTTTCGAAAGCTTTCGTACTGCTATTAGTCATCGGCTTTTTTTTTCCACATTGTCTGCCACCAATTGCCTCTTGTCACTGACGTCGGATGTCTTGTCTGTTTGGTTTGTTTGTTTCGTGGTAGATTTGCTGTATTGTTTTGTATATGATGTATGAAAGCTATCCAAGGTACTCACCTGCAGGATTGTGTTTTAACTTGCTCTTTCTCATTTTTGTTTTGATTTTTTGGTTTGGAGCTCTGTTGCAGTTATATTCTTCGCTACTGGCCCTTCGCTAATTGTCAAACCATCTTGAGTGCGCTGTGAAGAATATATAATGTTTGTTTTACTGTCCGTGTGTTTCATCTAGGTGATGAAATGTTTTGTTAACCATTACTTGTACGTGAGACTCCAGTTCCTTGAGTGATGTTATATATTTATTATGTAGGCTGTCGCCTGTACAGACAGCTATGGATTACTGGTGCGTCCTGCATAACGTAGGACCCTTTGTGAAGGCATAGTGGGTGGGTTAGGACGAAGGGCATATATTGCTGTGAATAATGCGTAATTCTAATACTAGGTTTAGGTAGAAAGCGCAGCATGATTTGTAGATCATCGAGCTGATCGAGATGAGATGCGAGCCACATGATGAAGGTACGTCGCGTATGCTAGGCTACGGCGCGTGAGCGTAGTAGATGAGTTGGCAACAATTGATATTGGGGTGGATGGGATGCGCAGGTAGCTGTGGAAAGGGGGTGGATAAAACGTATTTTTTATTTGAGGGTTGAGTTGACCTATTGGATTTTACGGAGGGTGGATAGGGTGGATGGGCGAAGAGAAGACGAACCAGTGGAGAGACGGGGAACAACGGTATGTGGGAGGAGACATACCAAGTGAGCCGGAAAGGGAGGGCGGGACTGTGCGAGTCTGCAGAGCGTAGTCTCGAGTCGTTACGAAACTTGAGTCACTAGTGGGAATATCATAGAGTTCGACAAGACTAGTCGAGCGGGAATCATGGTTGACATGTGTGAGAGAACATAGTGGGTTCTGACCGGCTAGTGAACATCTTGATAGGTAACACAGATGCCATAGTTTTACAGGAACAAGGGGATAGTTGCATCACATATGAGGCGTTGATTGTTTCTAGAGGAAGTTTCATAGATGAATGTCAAATCAAACCCAAGTAGGAAACCTTTCAAAACAGCCTTTAGAATGAGAAACAGAAGGTAGCTATATAATAATTAGTCAATTAACCCACGAAAATTTGTGTACAGTCTAGGTCACTATTCGAGCTCGAGGATGCAGTGGCAAGTCACTTATTAACTTCAGTAGCCTAAGACACGAACACGCCCATTAGATCAAACTGAAGTCAAGCGTCAGGTCCCTATCGTGAGTGACAGAGCAGAACTAGGTCCGTAGCAGCCTGAGCAACTTGTCTTGAAGGACATAATAGGCGCCGGCAGCAATTTAGCGCCAAGCCACGTCCTTCTCACAAGTCAGCTCAAGGATGGTACGTCGCTCAAGTCCTACCCATTGAGTCTCGCCTCATAGCTTGTCACATAGGCTACATCTACCGCGCCAAAATCAGTACCCGTAGAGACGGCACATGATGACATGATTGTGCGTCGGATTTTATTTTGCAATGCATGTTGTTACTCACGAATGCTTGCCTATGATTTTTTACTATTAGCACGATGCTCAGTTGGACTACTATGGGAAAAGGCTTGCAACCTGCTCCTCTGATCGTTCTGTTAAAGTCTTTGAGGTCATCAATGGTGAAACACAAAAGAAGAATGGTCAGACGCTGAGAGGGTATGTGGTGATGGTTTCCTTGACCAATTAAGACATCTTATAGCTTTGTAGTCATAATGGTCCTGTTTGGCAGGTTGCCTGGGCGCACCCTAAATATGGACATATCCTCGCGTCATGCTCATACGACGGAAAAGTTTTCATATGGAAGGAGCAGCCACAAGGACAAGCTCAAGGAGGAGGCTTTGGCAGTTGGACAAAAATCAAAGAACACAGTCTTCATAGCGCGTCAGGTATGAGGTGAATATTGAACTTTGCAAACTTTACTGACTGATGTCCCTTTCTACACAGTTAACTCGGTGAGCTGGGCTCCCCATGAGCTGGGTGCGATTGTGGCGTGTGCATCTTCCGACGGCAAACTCTCAGTTCTTTCTTTCAAAAGTATGTCCCTATTCCACTTCACATTCGTTCACTGGCTTACAAGGACATTCCGGTCAGATGATGGGACATGGGGGGCAGATATATTTAATGGCCATGCCATCGGCTGTAATGCGGTCTCGTGGGCCCCTGCTACGCTTCCCGGATCTCTCATTTCTCCACAGCAGCAACAGCCGACTGCGCCTGGGGGAAGTCCCGATCAACCCACCCATGCAACAGTGAAAAGGTTCGCAAGCGCCGGATGCGACAACCTAGTGAAGATCTGGGGCTTCAGGTACGTCTCTTCCGTCACACTAGGTGTCATGCGTAAATCCTTAATCGTACTGGAATGAAGAGATGATCAGCAAGCGTGGGTTGAAGAAGAAACACTGGAGGGACATACTGACTGGGTTCGCGATGTTGCTTGGGCGCCGAACATTGGTCTTCCACGTTCATATATTGCCACGGCATCTCAAGTAAGCCCTTTGATGACAGTTGACCATTGCATTCCATGATACTCATGCATTTGTCGTTCTTAGGATAAAACAGTACTTATTTGGACCAAAGACACTCCCACCTCGCCTTGGGTGAAGACTCCGCTGGATCCGTCGTCCATGTCTGGTGCATATAGTAGTAGGTTTCCTGATGTTGTTTGGCGTGTTTCGTGGAGCCTTGCGGGAAATATCCTGGCGGTTAGTTGTGGAGATGGCAAGGTTACCTTGTGGAAGGAGAGGCTCAAGGGCGGCTGGGAATGTGTAAGTGAGCTGGCAAGTTAGTTCCAAATCCATCAGGGAAGACTGTATGTGCGATAATGTCTAATTTCTTCCTGCATGGGTGGCGAGTATGATGCCTAAGATATTTATGATGTTGGACACTAGAAAATGATGATCACGCGAAATATGGGTACCGATGGTATTCTGGTATAAGTCACGTGATCTGAAATTTAGCTCCAATCAAGAACCCTTTGAGCGCGAGGATGTGGATAGAATCTGTAGGTCAGGAGCTAGTACTGGTCCGTGCTGGTATGAGTGAAACGGTTATGTTTTTTTTTTTTTTCTCAGCTTGTAGTGTACACTTCAACACTTCCCTCTGAGTTAAGAAGAATTTCTTGGAGCGAATGAAACAGAACTTGTCTAGGCCATGCCTAGTTTTTGAACCAGATAGGTGTGCTGCACCAAATGTTTTGGAACCTGCAAAATTATGGTGTTAGGGCAAACTTTAAATCATGTTATGCACTAGGTCCGATTGGGGGTTGGAGATTGGGTTGGAGATTGGGTTGGAGATTGGGTTGGAGATTGGGTTGGAGATTGGGTTGGAGATTGGGTTGGAGATTGGGTTGGAGATTGGGTTGGAGATTGGGTTGGAGATTGGGTTGGAGATTGGGTTGGAGATTGGGTTGGAGATTGGGTCGGAGTTGGAGAGGGAGTTGGGGTACATTGTGGGGGTCGGAACAGACTTGGCTTCAGCTTATGTGCTGCGCCCTCACTAATACCGGTGTCTGAGATTTCAGGGATGGAGTACGGCTTAGAGAATTAGGATCGGACTTAGGAACTAGGTGTGATTTGATATTTGAACTGGGGAATGAAGTCCCCAGTTGGGCAGCTTAAATACATATTTGAAATCTAATAATAATTACTCCGGTGATGGGTCTCTGAGGCCGACAGCCTTACATGAGTATGTGTTAAGTGCTGAAAACTTGGAGTTTAAAGGAGTAGCTGGTGTTCGGATACTAGTGAGGAAGGGGATGGGACTTTACTGTTCCAGTTCGACCGGAGACAGATGGGGACAAATAACTATTGAGTCGGATCGAGTGGACTTGGCTTCAACTTATGTGTTACGCCCCCTCAAATCGTCAGTCCAATATTTCGGAGTTCAGAGTACGGAGTTGGATCAAGGATCCGGAGTTTGACTTGTCAAGAAGATACTTGTCAAGAAGCTAGTAACCAAGAAGCTGATGGGGAATCTTAGTCGATATACGAACTACTGTAACATACAAGAAGTAGCCCGTATAAGTATGTAGAGAATTGAATGGTAAAACTAAAAGCGATAAGACAATAAGACTAATATGGAATACAACATGGAAAGGAGTTTGGAGTTTGGACTCATGTCCAAACTAATACTAAACAATTAGAAAGTATAACGGTTGTTATAACCCATAAGAAGAAGACTACTAATGAGGAGAACAATGGCAGGGTCTGGAGTTGACGGAGGTGGAGATGGAATCCGGAGATTGGAACTCGGTGTTACAGGATGTAACAGTATGTCTGAGTCTGATGGGAATGGATGTCCGGGTTCCTATGGTGATGCTGATGCATCAATCAGAACCAGACATGGATGGGTGAGATTTGGCAGTGACAATCAGACAGATAGATGGAGACGTGATGGTTCCCAAATGGAGTATAGATTTCATATGTGTGGGGTGGATCAGACGGGGATCTGGGCATTAATGAATATAGTCATAACAGTATCTCTCCATTTAAGGCCGAGCCCCTGAGGCCTCATGTCCGTGGATTGAATAGGTGAGACGGTTGGGCGCAGTCGGAGTTATACTGGGGGTCTGGAGACATAAAAGGAGGGGCATGATTGAGGTCTTATCCTCAACAATGTCAAACCCTTTGGCAAACATGAGTGTGGCCAAGCTTTAGCAGTTGCTCCTGGCCCAACAGAAGGAAGAGGAAGAGGAGCGGAGACGGAGGGAGGAGGAGGAGGCAGAACAGAGACAGAAGGGGGAGGAGGAAGCAGAATGGAGATGGAAGGAGGAGCAGGAAGCGGAATGGAGATGGAAGGAGGAGGAGGTGGAACAGAGATGGAAGGAGGAGGAGGCAGAATGGAGATGGAAGGAGGAGGAGGAGGAGTGGAGATGAAAGGAGGAGGTGGAGATGGAACGGAGAAGGAGGGAGGAAGAAGTGAAAGCTGAGCGAGCCCGCAGGGTCAAGGAACTTGCGGCCACAATGGAGGCTGTGAGACTGAAGGAAGTGGAAGAGCAGGTGCATGAGCTAGAAGCCACCATGGAGGTAGAGGAGGAGGTGACCGGGGCAGGGGTGACTAGTCACCTGGGGAGTCCGAGTGTGCCAATACGGGCAGGGACCCCTGAGGTCACCATTATCTCGATTACGCAGATGGAGTCAACCCGTCCGACGACTGCCCCTATGGTAGACTTGCTGTTACGTCTGTGGTCACGGCCGTTATTTGCAGTGGGTGCGGCTGAGGAAGATGATGTGGCGGAGGTGGAGAGGGTGGAGGTGGAGGTGGACCCCAATGCCAATATGGAGCTCGATGCAAATGTGGAGCCAGAGGCAGGTGTGGATGTTGGGACGGATATGGAGCTGGATCTGACCTCAAATTGCTACGAGGAGATGGCTTGGGTAGCCGTGGTTGAAGCTCACAAAAGGGCAGAGCTCTATGCTGCTACCACCAAGAAGAACCTTGAGGTCACGGTTTTTTCATTGAAGGCACACCCAAGTGCTGATACAGAGAGGCGGGAGGCAAAGTGGAGAATCACATGTTGGCGACCTGTAAGAAGGAGCTGTGTGTTATGACTATATTCATTAACGACCAGATCCCCATCCGATCCACTCAGATCCCCACGCATATGAAATCTATACTCCATTTGGAAACTGCCACGTCTGTCCGATTGCCACTGCCGATTCTGCCCATCCATCTCCGGTTCCGATTGATGCATCACCATCACCATAGGAACCCGGACATCCATCCCCGTTGGACTCGGACATACTCATGTAAGGCCATCGGCCTCAGAGACCCATTACCGGAGTAATTATTATTAGATTTCAAAATATGTATTTAAGTTGCCCAACTGGGGACTTCATTCCCCAGTTCGAATATCAAATCACGCCTAGTTCCTAAGTCCAATCCTAACTCTCTAAGTCCAATCCTAACTCTCTAAGTCCAATCCTAACTCTCTAAGTCGTACTCTGTCTCCGAAATCTCGCACACTGGTATTAGTGAGGGCACAGCACATAAGCTGAAGCCAAGTCCGTTCCGACCCCCACGACGTACTCCGACTCCAACCCAACCTCTGACCCAATCTCCAACTCCCAATTGGACCTAGTGCATAACACTGTGTGTCGCTAGGTCAGTGATCCAGCTTTGCAAGCGTGAGATGGAGAAGGTGGCAGTGGAACAGCAGGACAAGGAGGAGGAGAGAGAGCACTTGGAGGCCGCGTCAAGAAGGAGCGGACCACCCAAGGCTCTGGCTCCAACGGAGCCATTCGGTGGGCCTGGTGTAATTTGCGACTTGTGTCGTGATGCGGGCATGGAGTGTGTGTGGCCTACCGGCCCAACTCGCTGCCTTCGGTCCTGCGATCGTTGTTGGGGTTGGAAAGGAGGGTGTAGGATCGATGGAAAGTTCGATCCCTGGAGTCGGAGCGTCAAGCCCTGACTAGTGGTACAAGGAGGGGCGGAGAAAGAATCAGAAGGTCGTCCAACCAAAAAGCGGCGGACAGAGACAGGTGCTGTGGCAGGTGGGTAGCAGTGTTGGATTGGAAGGGGCAACGATCGGTGCAGGTACAGGGTGCGTCTCTGCGCCCAACAGTACCGTGGGCCAGCTTATCCAGCTGGTTAACCTTCAGTTGGAGCACCTCTGGCAGATGGAGGGGTTGTTAGTGGACTTGGTGAAGACGATGAAACAGAAGGAGGTTCGGCAGACTGCTGAGTTGCGTTGGCTGCAGAAGTTCATGGCCCCCTTGGATGAGGATTCAGATATGGGGGATGAGAAAGATTGGGTGTCGGATGTAGAGAGTGATGATGAGTTGGAGATGGAGCCTGAGGTAGACAAGGGGAAGGGAAAAAGGAAACACAATGTATAACATAAGAAATGAAAATGAAAATGATTGTAATATTTCAGAGCAGAGAAAAATGGGGTGGAGTGAGATTCCTTTGGAGTTTTGGGTAGACTTGTAATTCCTTTTGTGACTTGTAATAAAATGATGATGCAAAATAATAGAATTAGCATCAGTAATGGAACTTAAAGATTCATAAGAGGGCCAGGTTTGTCTGGATAAGCGGAGTGAAAATCAGAGACGGATTTGGATGTGTGATCGAGTTTGGACGCGGAGATCCATGAGGACTCTTCATTGGTGCCTTCGTATCCAGTCCATTTGACTAAGTACTGGAGCTTGCACTTGTATCGACAATTGATCTTCAAGTCCAGGATCTCAGATATCTCATATTTGTTTTCTCCTTCAATGATGATCGGGGGAGGTGGAGGTTGGGTGCGACCGGAGATCTTGTTTGTAGTAGCAGGTTTGAGCATTGATATATGGAAGACTGGATGAACTGCTCGGAAGTGGTCAGGGAGGCAGAGGGTGAAGGACCTGCTGCCTGCATGAGCAATGACCTCATAAGGACCTAAGTATTTCTTGGAGAGTTTCTTTGATGGATGGGTGGTCCGGAAGTGTTCAGCCTTAACGAATACTTTGTCTCCGAGTTGCAGGTCTGGAGCCGGAATGCGGCGTCGGTCTGCGGAGACTTGACATTGTTTCTGAGCATCGGAGATGGTCTCTCGGAGATGTTGGTGTAGTTGATTGAGGTTGGTTACAAATTGATGGGCTTTGGTGGAGGCAAGTTCCTTCTTGGGGTGGATGGAGATGTTCGGATGGTAGCCTTTATTAGCAAAGAACGGAGAGATGCCAGTAGTCGCATTTGGAGCGTTGTTGTAGGCAAACTCTGCGATCGGAAGTAGATCAGCCCAGTTGTCCTGTTGATAGTTACAATAGACTTGGAGATATTGCTCCAGGGACTGATTCATTCATTCTGTTTGTCTGTCTCCCTTAGGGTGGTATCCAGAGGTGAAATGAAGCTTCATGTTGAGGGCCTTTCCTAATGTGCGGAAGAAGGAGGAGACGAACTCTGAGCCCTGATCGGATGTGACATGCGATGGGACTCCATGTTTAGAGAATACGTGGAGAATGAACAACTTAGCTAGTGAGGCAGAGGTGATGGTGTCATGCGTCGGAATGAATAGTGACTGTTTAGTGAACCTGTCGACATCACGAGTATGGTGTCAAATCCGAGTGATGGGGGGAGCTTCTCTATGAAATCTATGGAGATGGAGTTCCATGATTGCTCCGGGACCAGAAGTTGCTTAAGTGTTCCGTAGGGTTTGTGCCTTTGCAATTTTGAGTGCATACACATGGTACAGGAGTTACAGTAGTGTTGAATGTATTCTCGCATTTTTGGCCATACGTAGTCTCGTCGGATTAATCCTAGTGTGTGATTTTGCCCAAAATGGCCGGAGATCGGGTGATCATGATAATACTGCAAAACTCGGAGTTGGAGACCATTGGCATTGGGGACGTATATCTGGTCATTGTGTCAGAGGTGTCCTTTGGGGTCAAGTGACCATTTTGGATCAGAAGGGTTGTACAAGTGTTTAACTGCAACAGGATCGGATCGGAGTGATGAGTGGATGTCAGAGTGGAGTTGGTTGATGTCCATAATGGTGACAGCTCAGAGGGTGGGAGTCATGAGGGTGGATGCCTGTAGGGACGATGCCAGCTGCATGTTAGTGAACACCAGGATGAAAGTTGTGTGGGTTTACAGTGGCATAGTCACTACTCCCTTCTTTAGGGTAGACGTCCCAGCATCTAGTTAACGCGTCGGGCTTTGCTCCGAGTTGACCAGGATGGAAACGGATAACAAGGTTGAACTGTGACAGGTATTCGGACCATCGGACTTGTCTCCAGGTGAGCAGTTTCGTTGTGGAGAAGTATTCCAAGTTCTTGTGGTCCATTATGACGTCCACCAGATCGGGGGGGCCTTTGAGGTAGTGTCTCCATATGTTACATCCTGTAACACCGAGTTCCGATCTCCGGATTCCATCTCCACCTCCATCAACTCCACCTCCGTCAACTCTGGACCCCACCATTGTTCTCCTCATTAGTAGTCTTCTTCTTATGGGTTACAACAACCGTTATACTTTCTAATTGTTTAGTATTAGTTTGGACATGAGTCCAAACTCCAAACTCCTTTCCATGTTGTATTCCATATTAGTCTTATTGTCTTATCGCTTTTAGTTTTACCATTCAATTCTCTACATACTTATATGGGCTACTTCTTGTATGTTACAGTAGTTCGTATATCAACTAAGATTCCCCATCAGCTTCTTGGTTACTAGCTTCTTGACAAGTATCTTCTTGACAAGTTGAACTCTGGATCCTTGATCCAACTCCGTACTCCGAACTCCGAAATATTGGACTGACGATTCGAGGGGCACAACACATAAGTTGAAGCCAAGTCCACTCGATCCGACTCAATAGTTATTTGTCCCCATCTGTCTCCGGTCGAACTGGAACAGTAAAGTCCCATCCCCTTCCTCACTAGTATCCGAACACCAGCTACTCCCTTAAACTCCGAGTTTTCAGCACTTAACACTTGTCCATCATCTCTCCGGATGATGGACAGGATTGCAGCAAGTGCATAGTCAGAGGCATTGGTCTCTAATAGGATAGGAATGTCTGGAACCCAATGAGTCAGTATTGGAGCGGAAGTAAAGGCCTTTTTCAAGGTCTCAAAGCTCTGTCTACATTCATCAGTGAAATTCCATTGGGTACCCTTCCTAGTAAGTCGGGTGAGCGGAATGGTGATATTGGAGTAGCTGTAAATGAAGCAGTGGTAGAAATTGGCGAACCCCAGGAAGGACTGTACGTCTTTGACTTTCCATGGTTCTGGCCATTCCTGTATGGCTTTGATTTTGTCATTGGACATTGTCAGTCCTGCCAGGGAGAGGATATAGCCTAGATACTCAACCGAGTCAGAGTGGAATTCACATTTGTTGGTGCAGGTGAAGAGGCCATGTTTTTGGAGATGTGGGAGTACTTCTTGGACATGTGTCCAATGCTCTTCTTCATTGTCTGAATATACCAAAATGTCGTCTAAGTAAACAAGGATGGTCACATCAAGGAGGTCGGCGAAGGTATCATTCATGAACCTCTGGAAGGTGGCCAGAGCATTGGTTAGTCTGAAGGGCATGACACACCACTCGAAAGATCCATATCGAGTGCGGAAAGTCGTTTTCCACTCATTGCCTTCTCGGATGCAGACTAGATGGTAGGCATGTTGGAGATCTATTTTGGAATAGATCTTAGCCTTTTGTGGGCTCTCGAGTAGGTCCATGGTGCGGGGAATTGGGTATCTGTCTTTCTTGGTGATCTTGTTGAGTCCACAGAAGTTGACGCATAGATGGAGTGATCTGTCCTTTTTACGGACAAATAGGACTGGAGCTCCATGGGGAGGTAGGGATGTAGAGCTCAAAAGCGAAGTTTTATGTTATTAGATAAGCTAAACTACAAACTCAGCAAAAAAGCAAAATTGTAGCACATAAAACACTCATATCTCCTCACACAATAACCCAATCCATACCAAACTTTGTAGGGACCTTCAGTCCATTCCAACACACCCCCTCAATGAAGTGTCCCTTCAATCCTGCAAATACCCAATCCATCTCTGAATTTCTCATGTTTGGCACGCACCAGAGCCTTGGTTAGCACATCAGCTACCATCTCATCTGTGCGCACAAACTGAAGTTTTAATGATCTCCTTTCTACCTTTTCCCTTAACCAGTGATACATCACATCAATGTGCTTCATCCTTGTATGGTGTTCAGGTTCTTGGATACCGCAATGGCAGGTTGACTGTCACAGAAAAAGTGTGATTGGAGGAAGATGGTAACCAAGTTCATTCAGCAGCTGTTTCAACCACATTGCTTCACATCCTCCAAAGTTGGCTGACATGTATTCAGCATCAGATGAGGATGTTGCCACTGTGGGTTGTCGTTTGCTGCTCCAGCTCACTGCTGCTCCACCAATGAAGAAGGCATATCCAGTCGTTGACCGTCTCCTGTCCTCATCTCCTGCATAGTTGGCATCACAGTAGGCCTGGAGCATCACTTGGGAACCAGAGTCTGCAGGTCCATATGTCAATCCCAGTTCAGCAGTGCCCTTGATGTATTTGAGCACGTGCTGTACCGCCTTCCAATGGCCCAAACCAGGATTTGAGTTGAATTGGCCAAGTTCACCAACCGCATGTGCAATGTCTGGTCTGGTTCCAATCGCAAGATAGTTCAGGCTTCCAACAGCAGCAAGATAGGGAACGCTCCTCATGGCCTCAATGTCCTCCTTTGACTCTGGACTAAGTTTCTTGGACAGATGGCATCCTGGATCAAGAGGGGTAGACACTGGCTTGCAGTTCTCCATGTTGAACCGCTTCAAAACATCCAATGCATACTTGTGCTGGTTAATGTGCAGCGTCCTCTTTCTCCTGTCTCTGTGGATTTCCAGACCAACAATGTATCTGGCAGGTCCCAAGTCCTTCATTTTGAAATGTTGCAACAGCTCAAGCTTAACTTTGTCAAGATGACTCTGACTGTTGCATGCCATAAGCTGATTGTCAACATAGACAGGGATGTAGACTTTGATGGATCCTTGGATGTACAGGTAAAGGCAGCTGTCCACTTTGGACCTGGTGAATCCCATCTGAAGGAAAGCTTGGTCTAGTTTAGCGTGCCACCTGTTTCCTCCTTGTCTGGTTCCATAGATTGCCTTGTTCAGTCTCCCAACTTTCTCTCCCTGCTTGTAGCCATCTGGAAGCTCCATGTAGACCTCTTCTTCAATCTCACCGTTCAAATAGACGCTTGTTTGGAATCATGTCAGTATACAATATTCTAATGTATATGAGATATACATCAGAATTTCAATGATACATAAAGCCAGGGAGTTACAATTTGGATATCTTAAAAGATTTTGGATGTGTGAAATTTTCATAAATATAAACATATATTCTATATTTTAATAAACTTTTAAAGATAAGACATTTGGTTGAGATGAACATAATTATTTACATGGATATAATAGGAATGTATATATGAATATAATTGGTATTATATAGGGTATTTAGATATACAAATACCAGGTGGGGATTAAAGATAGTTCAAATTATGTTACAAGTATTGTATAAGAAAGAATCAATGATATTTGGATGTTCCCTCAAGGGAGTTGCCACCACTAAATGGGGAAAAAACAATTATTTTTGAGAATTATGCCAAAATATCAAAATATGTTTTAATCTAGTATATTGTGTAAAATTTGAGAATCATGTTGAAATATGAAAATAAGTTTGAATTGAAGTGTATTGTATAAAATTTGAGGAAAATAGGTTGTACATACGTATTTGTTGTATTTCTGAATAAGCGTCTTAGGAAAGTCTTGGAAACAAACACCTTTAATGCAGTGAAGCTATTTTTAAAACAAAGTAACTTAGTTAGGGCATAGTGGTAGATAATCTTGTTCTAACATAAGACTGTATGACTATCCCTTGTACTTTAGGGTGCAATACCATCAGATTTTCCATCCAAAGTGGTGGAAAATAATGATCCTGCTCCATACTAGTATATAACTCTGTTAATTTCTGTTCCAGAAGTGTGCCATCAGTACATCTGTATAAAGTCAGTGATTGGAACCTTGATATTTATAAAGGAACTTACCTCAGAAACAAATCATGGAGGGATCCTATCCGAGATATATACCAATCATTAACTCTTCTATCAAACTCTATCTTGCATTGAAGCATAAAAGAGAGCATCTTCATAATGCTTATAACATAAAAACATAATAATCATTTTATTAAGAAAGCAAGATGTATATATCTACTGCCTATACAAAATATCAAATGTTCAGAAAAAATGATTATTATGTTTTTTCATTTCTGTTTTATAAGCAGAGAGGGATTTGAAAATGCCACAAATCTTTGAAGATATAAAAGCAATCAAAGGCTGGATAAGTGACAATGATGCACTGATAAAAGCTATGGCAAGTCAAATGGAAGTAAAAGATGAATTAATATCTGATCTTATAAATGTCAAGTCTTGGATGAGTGAAAAGGATAGGCAGATCACTATGCTTGAACAACAGGTTAATTCCCAGAGTCAGGAAATTCAGGTGCTTAAGAAACAGGTTGAGGAAAAAAAATACAATTATAACTACTTTGACAGACAGGAAAGAGAATTTAGATGAATGGATGAGTGAAATGAATGATATTGTATCAGGATTTGGAACAGATATTCATAAACTTCAGAGACAGGTTAATAGGTGTGTTGCCACAATATCAGACCATGGAACAGATATTCATCAACAGGTCAATACACATAATGCAGAGAATCTTATATTGGACTATAGAACAGATATTCATAAACTTCAGAAACAGGTTAATAGATGTATTGCAACAATATCAGACATTGTGGAATGGAAATCTGAAGTGCATGAGTGGATTGTAGAAACAGATGATACTGTAGTGGAACTTGGAACAGACATTAATAAACTTCAGAAACAGGGTGATAAATATAAAGCAATAATATCTGAGATTGTTGACTGGAAATTTGATATGAATCACTGGGCTGGAAAACAAGAACAGGAGGTAACAAGGTTACAGGAAAATGGTACCAGAAAGGTGACATTTAAGATAGTGAAAAGAGGTGTAGACTATATACTTATAGACTCAGATCAGTCTTGTAGACTAAATAGAATGGAATTATTCATAAATGGTGAGCCTAGAAAACTATCTACAATATATACTAGAAAGAATGAAATGTCATCATATGACGTAGATGGTAATAGGATTAATTTTCAAACATGGAAGCAAGGAATGACTCAAGGTTTAAGGCATCAAGAAAAAGGTCTAATGAACGATCTCAAACTCCTAGTTCAAGGCATCAAGAAAAAAGGTCTAAGGAACGATCTGATTCAGACTCTGATCAATCTGATTCAGACTCTGATCAATCTGATTCAGACTCTGATCAATCTGATTCAGACTCTGATCAATCTGATTCAGACTCTGATCAATCTGATTCAGACTCTGATCAATCTGATTCAGACTCTGATCAATCTGATTCAGACTCTGATCAATCTGATTCAGACTCTGATCAATCTGATTCAGACTCTGATCAATCTGATTCAGACTCTGATCAATCTGATTCAGACTCTGATCAATCTGATTCAGACTCTGATCAATCTGATTCAGACTCTGATCAATCTGATTCAGACTCTGATCAATCTGATTCAGACTCTGATCAATCTGATTCAGACTCTGATCAATCTGATTCAGACTCTGATCAATCTGATTCAGACTCTGATCAATCTGATTCAGACTCTGATCAATCTGATTCAGACTCTGATCAATCTGATTCAGACTCTGATCAATCTGATTCAGACTCTGATCAATCTGATTCAGACTCTGATCAATCTGATTCAGACTCTGATCAATCTGATTCAGACTCTGATCAATCTGATTCAGACTCTGATCAATCTGATTCAGACTCTGATCAATCTGATTCAGACTCTGATCAATCTGATTCAGACTCTGATCAATCTCAAATTCCTAGTTCAAGAAAAAGATGTAGAGGGAGAACCCAGTAATGTAAGCCTCCGAAGACGTAGGATACAAGGTCACCTTGGAGTGAATGGCTGTCCATGAGCAGTCTAATGATGTCCCTATCTGTCGTTTCATTTTTCCATGATTTCCCCTTTAGTAGCTCAACTTCACATGCTTCGTCAGCTGGCTTGATCAGCATTTCTTGCATCATTTGCTCCTCATATTGTGTCGTTGTGCCCTGGGAATTTGTATATAAAAGGGCGCTAGTTTTTGCCTTTGGAATCAAAAAACAAGTTTTCAGCCAACGCTCTAAGTCTACACTCTACATCACAATCCATCATCTCTACACTGAGGTAAAACACCTTGGTTCAACGATCAGATTTCCCTCCGCCACCGAGAGGTTGCTTCTCCTGAAACCAGCTTTTGCGTACCTCCCAACCGGGCTCCGCATTGTCATCCAGTCACAGAGCACGATCAGCCATCGGGACCGACCTTTGCTCCCATCCTCATCCAACCACAGAGCACTATCCCACTTCCCTGTTACGAACCCTCGGCCTGATTGATCTTTGGAGTGCTGAACAACTGCGTTACACACCGTCTGCTTGCTAGGACCATTGCACGCAGGCTTATAGGATCTATTCCATAAGCGAACCGACACCGAGTGACATCATCGGGCTGCTCAAGGACAACGATTCAATTATCTGGTACACCATGCCGCTGCAAAGTCTCACCTACTGTCTGCTCAGTAAGTGCATCATTATCAACCCTCACAGCCAAAAGGCTGTCCTTTGATAATGTGATCAAACTGCTCCTGACAAGGTGACCTTCCATCCGACGTCATTACCATGATATGATAATATCCAATCGGCTGGTACACCTATTTAGCTATGCAGCAAAGAATTTGGAATGAAAGACTGGCAAGATAGGAAACAAGGAACTGGTAGAAGAATGATAGATGAAAGGACAGGGAATTCTGTATGGGACTTTGTTGTAGTATTCAGAACGAGTGCATGCATCTGGCTATTGACAACTTTAGAAAATATATATAATTCAATTTATAAATATTAGATAAAAATATGGACATTCTGCTCTTCAGAACTATGCACATATCTAGTAAATAAATTTTATATATCCTTCTTTATTGACATCATGGGTAAAGATAAGAAGTGCAATGATTGGAGTTCTCATGATCTTTGGGATTATGGTATAATGGTTGACACACAATGGACTAAACAGTTTTTTGAGACAGATTTTAGAGATATTACTTTAGATACTGATGATGAGATCCTCAGTTTTGATTACAAAAAAGATGATGTGAAATGTTTAAAGGAGTCTTCAAGAAAATTTTTACATACTTAGATAAGGAAGAATAAGGGAAAAAGTGCTTTAGAGGAAATGACAATACCTTGCATTCAAACATCGAGAAAAGTCCCCCAGTTTTACCTAGTAACTGTTACAAGAGAGCTTGATCATGCTATCACAGAAGGGTTGTTTTCAGAAGTGATAACAAATGTAAGGTGTTGTTTCCCTGTAACAGTAACAGGTATGAAACATATTAATAGTAGAAAGAATGTTCTACAGTGTTTTGAAGCATTTAAGAAGTTTGTAGATATACTTGATAGGAAATTAGATGAGAAATAATGAGTTTTGAAAATTAATATATAATAACCAGAGACACCATGTTGAATATACCCGAGATTGGTGATAAGGTATCATTTATCAATGCAAGAACACAAATGACAGTGACAGGTATTGTTACATTAGTAACTGGCACTTTGTCAGATGACACTTTGCTAATAACTGTTACTTATGATGACAATGAGATTCAGCTACCACTACGTGCACTACAACAAGTATAAGATAAATCAGATAAGTGAATATGCAATATTTTTATTCACTCAAATGAAGGCATGTGTGGTGATAGTGAAAAATTCAAATTACTTGGAAGTGCAATCATATAACTACTACATCTGTAGTTACAGATTGTAAGGATATTAAATGTCCTAAGAGCTCTGAACATTCAAAAAATACTCATCATGATACTAATGGTACTTATTGTTGTGTGAACAAAAGTTCAAATCTTGAAATTATCCAAGTGAAAATAAATGAAAAATGTTGTGAGTGTAGAAACTAGGACTTTTAAATCAACTCCTTATGAGGATTCTTTGAACATCTGATTTCTTATACTTTGGAATATAATGTCAATAGCATTAGAACACTCTTCAAACTGAGCTTCTATGCTGTATCCGGAGGAAGGATATACAACAATTGAAACACCCTGATTGTTATTGGTGGTTTCATATAATTTTAACCTACCATCCTTAGTTATGATCATACCATAGATTGTGATTTTACTTTTCTTGAAAACTCTCTGCTGTTGTTTCAATGCAACAACCATTGATGTAACCAAATTGTTATACACATCACAGTTCTTACAAGTTTCCCCAGCAATAGAAATATCACACTTCTTGCCAGTTTCTCTAGCAATAGAAATATTACAACTAGGCAGATTATCCTGTTGCATGGTTTGCAGACTTGACATACAATGATTTTGTTGAATCCAGGTTGAATTACTTATTTCATTGCCCTTTTCAATCATCTTATTGTACAGTGCTTCTGGTGTTTTATCTCTTTCCTGAGAAACCAATCCAGCTGGAAAGAAGTCCTTTGGGGGATTTCTTAATCTGAATTTTATGTAGATGGTGTCAGAGTCTATATACAAAGGATTTTCATCATCCTCTGGTTCTTTTTTAACAAAGACAGTAGATATTTTACGAACAACTTGCTTAGAGACAGACAACATAGCTTCATAGAATAAATATTATTTAATTTAAAATTCAATTATCAAAAAAATGAACATATTTTTGTTTTACTGTAATATAAGAGTATCTTAGTCAAAATGCCCTCAGACCAGCAAAAACGCACAAAGGAGCAAAAAGAGAAAGAGCAAAAAGAGAAAGAAGAAAAAGAGCTTCAGCAACTTAAAATGTGGAATGATCAAAGGGACAGAGCATATAATAAGTTGATGGACAATCATTGGAATTTTCTATACACAAAGTGGCCTGTCTTAGAACACAAAAAATATCATAGAACAAAACTAAAAGATATGAATGATATGGATGATGTAAAAAAAGTAGTATATAACAAGCTTGGACCAATACCAGTATTTTTCTTTCTTGTGGTATTGTTTTCAGTTGAAGAACATTCTACACCTTATAGAGAGATAGAAAAAGGCTTGTTAGTACTATATCATCTACTCAAAGGTCCTACTTATGAAGAAATAGGAAATTTCATGCCATCAAGTAGCTTTTATGATGTTCATAAGGAATTTTATGGTCGTCTGCATCATCTTAACTTTGATCTAGATAAACAAGTTACTGATTCACTGCGTACAATGTTCTCAAATATAATAATAAGGATATTATCAGCTCTTATAAAGAATCCTCCAAAAATGGAATCAGTGACATTACTTCTTGATGGTCATGATACAAGAGGAATTTTGATTGGATCGACATCTGAAGAGGGGTACTCACATAAATTTAAAAAGGCAGGATTTCGTACTCAAGTATGCATTGACATTAATCAAATGGTTCTATTCACCTCACCTTCATTGGCATGTAAACTAAATCCTGATGCAAAAATGTTTGTAGAGATGGCTGTATGGAATAAAATAGATAAGAATGATCAGATAGGCTTTGATGGAGCTTATCCATCTGCTATTCCAGAAGTAGTAAAGGCAAGTATATTAAAGCCTAAGAACTTCTTTTATCCTTTTCGGAAGCCAAAAAATGTTGAACTTAAACCTGAAGAAAAGATTTTTAATAAGAAGTTTGGTGCCTTTAGTTCAACAGTAGAAGCATTCTTTGGAGGGTTTGCAATATTGTTTGAAAAATTTGATAATAAGAGATCTATTAGAACTACAAATCCTGCTGTCTTTAATCTGGAATTAAAGGTAGCATGTCTATTATGGAATATTAAGAAATTTGTAGAACTACGTAAGATCAAACCATCCCCTTATCATGAAAAATGGTGTGAACAATATTTTGATTACCCTGAGGAAGAGGACCCAGATATTGAGCCACCCAGATCATTACTGGAAAGAGCAGAAGATGTTGACAAGATGACTCTATCTCAACAACGACTATTAGAAAGATGTGAGTATGATGTGGAGATGCATTATGAGACTGAAAATGAAGTAGAACAAATAATAAGGCAAAGAAAAAGGAAAGTACGTAGAATATTTAGTTAAATGGAAATGTTATGCAGAGAAAACTTGGGAAGCAACATCAAGCTTTAAATCTACAGAATGTATTAAAGAGTATTGGAAAGACAATAGTAATAGTATTATTGTATACCTGTGCTACATTCAACTGTAAATTTTTTTTCCCAGAATAAAATTGAATATTTGTATGTTTTATACTTATAGGTATCTATGGAGACTGATCCATTACTGAAACAGCGTCTCAATCAACAGTTTTACCAAAAGCCTTTTCACAGCAATCCACACCGGCTAGCTAATTGTACAACGTGTGACTGGTACCCCTTTGGGCAGTATCTGGACCGTTCATATGCTGAAGGTGAAGTGTTCCAGCTTTCAAAGTATCCTCATATCAAATATGTATTTCTTGGTCTACAACCTGATAAAATAGGCTATAATGAAAGTGATCCTATTTTTGTAGCAGAATTTGTAGGTTTTCTGAATAAAACCAACAGATTTGTAAGTGGTTCTGATCCAACCTCTGGATATGCACACATTATAACCACACATGTGAATCAGGCGTTTGTTAGACAGCCAGGCCCAGATATAAATAGGCAGAAACTATATCTTGGCCGTACAGTGCACATGATCTACATAACTAGTATTGGTATACTATTGGCTTTGCTGTGTTGGACAGTGTCCAGACATACCAATGAAGATAAGAATTCATAATGGCATGTCTAAATCTATGGAGAAAGAAGCTTGTTGATGATATAAGGTGATGATTTTTGTTTTTAAAATGACCTCCCTAGACGCTTGTTCGGAATCATGTCAGTATACAATATTCTAATGTATATGAGATATACATCAGAATTTCAATGATACATAAAGCCAGGGAGTTACAATTTGGATATCTTAAAAGATTTCGGATGTGTGAAATTTTCATAAATATAAACATATATTCTATATTTTAATAAACTTTAAAAGATAAGATATTTGGTTGAGATGAACATAATTATTTACATGGATATAATAGGAATGTATATATGAATATAATTGGTATTATATAGGGTATTTAGATATACAAATACCAGGTGGGGATTAAAGATAGTTCAAATTATGTTACAAGTATTGTATAAGAAAGAATCAATGATATTTGGATGTTCCCTCAAGGGAGTTGCCACCACTAAATGGGGAAAAAACAATTATTTTTGAGAATTATGCCAAAATATCAAAATATGTTTTAATCTAGTATATTGTGTAAAATTTGAGAATCATGTTGAAATATGAAAATAAGTTTGAATTGAAGTGTATTGTATAAAATTTGAGGAAAATAGGTTGTACATACGTATTTGTTGTATTTCTGAATAAGCGTCATAGGCAGATTTGAAGTTGACTTGGTCCAATTCCAGATCCTCAATGGCGGTGATGGCAAGGAGCACTCTGAGCGTGTTGAATCTCACAACAGGGGCAAATGTTTCTGTGAAGTCAATCCCTGCCTTCTGTGTGTATCCTTTTGCAACCACACTAGATTTGAAGCGCTCAATGGATCCGTCAGGGTGCTTCTTGATTTTGAATACCCATTTGAAGCCCACAGCCTTCTTGCTGGGAGGGAGATCCACCACCGTCCAAACATTGTTGTCCATAAGCAACTGATATTCTTCATCGCAGGACTCTCTCCACCATGGTCCATCAACTCTAGACATGGCTTCCTGATAACTGGATGGTTCAGGGAGGTCAGGAGCATTGCTGAGCTTGACGAGTTCCTCAAGTGGATGTCAGACAGATGGTATGGCGGATTCTGCCTGTTCCACCCCCTCATTCTGGACGTCATCCACCCCCTCAGTTGGATCATCTCTCCCCTGTGACTCAGGTGGAGGATTCCTGTACTGGGCAGCATTTGGGATAAGCCACCATGGTTGGGGAGGCATGCGTGTGCGTGCTGAACGCCTTGGAGGAGGGTCAGATGGTAGAGGTGGAGATGGGGATGGTGGAGGGGATGGTGTTGCAGCGTCTGGCAAAGGTGGTGAGGTGGGAGTAGCTGGAGGGATAACTGGAGGGAGAGTAGATGTCTGGCGAATGGGCACATCATCAGGAAGTTGCACAAGTTGCAGTGGTGGATTGTGCGTGATGGATGTGTGTGAGTGGCCAGATTCATCAAAAATGACATCCCTGCTGATCAATACCCTCCTTCTAGCTGGATCCCATAGTCGCCATGCCTTAGTCCCATTTTCATATCCAATCATGACGCACTTGGTGGAGTGTGACTCAAGGTGACGCCTTTTAGATTTGGGGACATGGACAAATGCAGTGGAACCAAATACCCTGAAATGCACAACAGATGGCTTGTGGCCATGCCAGGCTTCATATGGAGTCCCTTGGGATAGCGCAGAGGTGGGAGAGCAGTTGTGGAGAAGAGTGAATGCCATTCCCCAGAGAGAAGGACCTAGTTGAGCATCATGTAACATAGAGATAATGCCTTCTTCCAGTGTCCTGTTGTAGCGCTCTGCAACTCCATTCTGCTGTGGTGTGCCCGGTGTGGTCTTTTGCCTGAAGATCCCAGAGGACATGGTCAGGAAGGAGAACTGGTGCGATGAGTACTCTCCTCCTTTATCATCCCTCAGGGTCTTGATCCATTTGCCAGTCTGGTTCTCCACCAGTGCTTTGAACTGCTTGAATGCATCCAATGCCTGGTCCTTGGTTTTGATCAAGTACAGGCTCACAAAACGAGATTTGTCATCAATGAATGTGATCCAGTACCTAAACCCTTGTCCAGTGGGCACCTTCAATGGGCCATGAACATCAGAATAAATGAGTTCCAGGATGTCAGTGGCCCTGAAGGAGGCTTTCTTGGGGAATGAATCACGGTGTTGTTTACCATGAATGCACGCTTCACAGATTTTGGGGAATGGATTGTCTGATGTGATGTCCATCCCCTCCACCATGTTCTGCATGATCAGCTGTTTGACAGCATCAATCCCAAGGTGCCCAAAGCGACGGTGCCAGAGTTGGAGATCCAGTGACTTGGACACAGCAATGTGTGCAGTGTGAGAAAGCATGTTGCCATCTAGGTATGCCAGTCTCCCTTTGACCGTTGCAGTACATAACAGTTTGCCCAACTTGTAGAATTTGACAACCACTCCTATGATTTCCACACGAATCTGACGGTGCATGGTCAAGAAGAGGAGTGAGAGGAGGTTGTTTGCAAGTTTGGGAATGTATAGTACATTGCTGAACAGTATAGGTTTCAAGTTTGGGTCATTTGGGCAAAACATCACCGTGCCAATCCCTTCAGAGTACACAACACTACTGTCCGCCAATTCAATGGGAGCTCTATGAGGTTTGAGCTCCTTAAACCAATGGCGATGTGGAGTCATATGTAATGAGGCTCCTGAATCAGTGCACCAAAGGGAACTGGTATCAGAGACAAGGTGTGCATGGGGAAGAGAGGGAATGCTTGCGGTGGTAAATGCCGATCCTGCAACTTCAACAACAGAGGAAGTAGATTCATCTGCCTGTTTAGCCTTGTGCCTCTGCTTCTTCTCCTACTTAGCCATCTGTCTGTGCTCCAGATTAGCCTTCTTGGCATTGGCTAGAGAAAAGCAAACATCGGTGTTATGAGTAGATGATTCGCAGAAGTTACACCATTTAGAAGAGGGTGTTGAAGCAGGTGGTTTGGATAGCATGGCTGATTGAACAGAACAGTGCAGACGGTTGTTCTCCTCTGTGATAAAGGCTTCAATAACTTTGGCCTTGTCAATGTCCTTTTGAAGCAGTAATGCAGACATGAAGCTGTCAAACCCCTCAGGAAGGGCTCTAATCAGTGTCATGATCACCAGTTCCTCATCCTGTCTGGCTAGTGTATAGGAGCCATCAGATGGACAAAGGTTCTGGCAGAGTTGCATGGCAGAGCTGACACGACCAACCAGAGACTGGAGTGTCTCATCTGGAGCCTTCCGTATATTGAAGAGTGCATCATAGGCATTGAAATGAGTGCCTGCCTGCTTCTGAACATGTACCCTGTGCAGAGGGATCCTGAGTCGTCCAGGGGGTCCTGAGTTGTCCTAGGAATGGGGAAAATGGTCCAAATGGCACCAATCACCTTCCAGCAACTTCAGGGACAACAGGACTCAGAATGAGATGGCACAACCTCGCCGCAAATCAGGTGAACTGTTATGAGTCTGCAGACCACAGACTCCAGCACCCAAGGTTAACAAGAGGCCTCAGTCAACCGGCAAACTAAGGCCAGGGGTGTGGCTTTGTAACACTAGGCAATGAGGAGGGATCCTTTCTCACCACTGGAAGCTGAAACCCTTTGGGAGCTGAAGAGATGACTGCTGGGAGAAGCTGAGGGGGAAGGGGAGGATGTAGTGTGGTAAAAAAGTGAAGTGTAGTTGTGGTTGAAGTTGTTGTTTAATGGGAAATGATAGGGTTGGAAAAGGTGGATGGAACTGAGAGGATTTTGATGATATAGGAGTGTCAGAGCAACTGTTTAGGCCTGGAGGCCGGGGCCCATGACCTGTAGAGCTCAAAAGCGAAGTTTTATGTTATTAGATAAGCTCAACTACAAACTCAGCAAAAAAGCGAAATTGTAGCACATAAAACACTCATATCTCCTCACACAATAACTCAATCCATACCAAACTTTGTAGGGACCTTCAGTGCATTCCAACAAGGGATGGGCGGATGAAGCCTGTGGCCAAGTTCTCGTCTATGAATGTTTGGAGAGCCAGTAGCTCCTTTTGGGATAGTGAGTAGATAGGGCCAAGTGGAGGGGTGGAGTTGTCATCCAACTCAATCTTGAGATCGTATGGTCGGTGCTCCACTAGGGAGTTGGCTTTAGACTTGCTAAACACGTTGGCGAACTCATGATACTCCTTAGGAACCATAGATAGGTCTGGCTGATCAGGTGGAACGGGTGGCGAGAAATATTGGATCAGAGAGGTGAACCTGGAATGTGTGAGAGCCATCCCGTTTGCTTAGTCTGGCAAAGACCATAGCGCCCACCATTGATATAGATGGAGGGGTGGGTGGAGTATCTATCGGAGTGGAGTCAGCGGAGGCGGAAGATAATTTCGCACCTAAAGTTGCTGGTGACGTTGACAAGCCAGGACGCATCGAGGACATATATCGAACCACTCTGACAGTCCAACTCTGCCAGTGCCTTTTCGTATCAAACTTTTAAATAGCGCTGCAACTCCCTCTCTACCTCAGTCTCTAATTCTAGCCATCGATCGTCACTTGTGTTTCATCGCCATCGATCATTATCAGCCTTCAATTCACACCAATCCTTTCATCATCATTCACATGGCTTCCAATTCTATTCCCCTCTCCAACATCTCTTCTAATAATACGTCACACTGGTCTCTGGACACAGAGGACTATCAAAAATATGCTGAGCTCCACGGGCATGTTAAGCCACCTCCACGTGCCAAAATACTTCCAAAACTCTTTCAACATCCAAGATCCCCACCATGTCTCTCTTATGCCATTGGCAATCCCATATTCTTTCACAATTCCGTTGAACCATATACATTCCTCGGCATTTCACCTCTATATTGTAACATGGATAGACAAGTTGAACATGAGGTAGAATTTCAGTCGCCATCGCCGACCTATCCTCCCACTTCAATCCGACTCAGGTTACATCGTGTCAGGCAAAGGGACCAAATACCCTTGGAATGGGATACCATATGGAGACGGATCACTAAGACAATAAGGAGTATTTGTTGTGGATGCTGACTGAAGTCCTCATGTGACTCAGGGTCAATTTACCTTCAGAGCTGTAGGAAGATGGTATTGGTGGACATTTCTATTGTTCTTTTATATGACTCACCCCTGTTTCATCTTTTAATTCATTCATACATGACTTACTCATCCTTGTTCTATTTTTGGTTCTTTTGTTACTCATCACCTCCTATTCTTACAAAGATTACCCCTATCTGTTGCTTCATTTCTCCATGATTTCCCCATTAGTAGTTCAACTTCACACGCTTCGTCAGCTGGCTTGATCAGCATTTCTTGCATCATATTGCATCATTTGCTCCTCATATTGTGTCGTTGTGCCCTGGGATTTGTATATAAAAGGGCGCTAGTTTTTGCCTTTGGAATCAATCAACAAGTTTTCAGCCCATGCTCTAAGTCTACACTCTATGCTCTACATCACAATCCATCAGCTCTACACTGAGGTAAAGCACCTTGGTTCAATGATCAGATTTCCCTCCGCCACCGAGAGGTCGCTTCTCCTGAAACCAGCTTTCACGTACCTCCCAACCGGGCTCTCCATCCTCATCCAGTCACAGAGCACAATCAGCCATCGGGACCGACCTTTTGCTCCCATCCTCATCCAACCACAGAGCACTATTCCACTTTCCTGTTACTCAGTGCTACCTCTACCCCTCGACCTGATTGATCTTTGGAGTGCTGAACAACTGCGTTACACACCATCTGTTTGCTAGGACCGTTGCGCGCAAACTTATAGGATCTATTCCTTAAGTGAACCAACAACGTCGAGAATGACACAGCCTGTACTGGGGAATGGAATGCCCAATGCCCAGTCAATCAATGGATTGTAGCGGGTGAGCCAATTATGTCTGAGAACCACAGAACAGCTGGAGTCAAGTGGAGTAACATAGAATGTAAGGTTCTGGATTTCTCTGACAGAAAAATGGATAGACAGATCTATAGCTCGTGAAATAACAGCATTAGTAGTGCCATCAAATAATCAGAGTGATATTGGAGTTATGGTGTATGTATGGAGTTTATGTAAATTGGAAAAAGAGGAATCAAGGAAACAGTGAGTAGAACCGGAGTCAATTAGTGCTTGGATGGCAGTGTCGGGAATGGAGTCAGAGTAGATGCAGAGGGTAAGGGATGTTATTTGGAAGACCGGACTTCTAGGGGAGAGGGGAACAGAAGGGGAACAGAGGGGATAGGAGGAATAGGAGCACATAGGAGGCTCAGGAGGTTGAGGGGGAGGTAGGAAAGCGAGGGGAAATGGTTAGGAGGGAAGAGGAGAAGCCCCTGTAAGCTCCACACACATCAGATCATTCTCCTATATTTCTTTTATATTTTATTTCGTCATTTTTTTCCTATTGGCTCCACCCCCCATTTCGTTTTTATCACAAGTTTCTTTCCCATGTTTCAAATGACACAGAACTTTTATCACGAGTTATTAGCATGCATATCTTGTATAAAACATGCCTAGCTAGATATGCAATGGACTAGAGAATTTCCTCTCACCTGTTTTTGTTGACTGTGTCTGAACTATTCGTTTCTGGAATAACTCCATAACGAACGTGTTTCTACAATCTTTTGCATACTCTTCCAGAGTATTGCAAATATATTCGAATCCCAGTTTGCGAAGCCTAAGCTCCACTGGTTGATTTTCTATTAAGCATTTACTCTCGTTCGAATCATCTGCTCCTGATCCCTGCTCAAATTGTCAATATCTAGACAAAGATCACACCAAATCCCATCAAACTTCATAGGAAGATACTACTCAAGTATCGATTATGCATACATCCTCTACTCTCCACACACCCCCAGCAAGGCGAAATTTTTTCAACAAGGGAGTCGGAGTGGGAGAGAGTGGATGCGTTCAGGCGGACTTCGTTTGTGAGTACCAACACAGCCCTCAGCCCATACGGAGGCTATAGGACTGCTTACTATTTTTTTTGGTCTGTCATGGCATTGGCGGTATGGCCCTTTGCCTTTGCTGTGGACGAGGTTGCCTTGTTGCAATCCTTGGCTTGGTGGCCAGGTTTTCTGCAGAACAGACAGAGGTTGTTGTCCATGCGGCGCTGGCATTCCTGCTGGGTAAGTTTTCCATCCTTCCCCAGCTTGGTGGAGAGGTCCGGAGTGCTCTTGCGAGCTCCAGAGTTATTGCTGGTTCTGGAGTTGTTCTGACCAGAACCAGAAGTGGCAGCATTACCCATGTTTGACTTCTGGCCTGAGTTGGTGGTGGTCTTCTTATCAGACCCCTTGTTGGACTTTGGGGTCTTGTCCGATGATTTGTCTGATTTGTTGTTAGCCAAATTTTCATGGGAGACCTCAGATTGATGTTCCCAATAACGGGTGTCAATGGATTGGGTGAGCTTGCGAAGGTTTACCAAAGTATCTGGCTAACTGACACATGATATCTCATCCTTGATGCAGGATGGAAGACCAATGTAAAATTGGCGTTTGGAGTTTGGAACCCAAGTCTGAACTATACTAATATAAAAGAAGGTTTGTTGTAACCCATAAGAAGAAACTACTTATAAGGAGAACAATAATGGAGTTCGGGGTTAATGGAGGTGGAGTTGATGGAGGTGGAGTTGATGGAGGTGGAGTTGATGGAGGTGGAGTTGATGGAGAATGGAGATGAAGGAGATGTAGATGGATCCAGAGATCGGACTTGGTGTTACAGGATGTAACAGTATCTCCCTTCTAGATCGAGCCCACGAGATCTTTAGTCAGCACTGTGGGAAAATTGTTGGTATATGCATTTTGAATTGGCACATGAGGCTGGCCAGTTTATTAAACACATGTTGCCTCTCTCCTTATCTCTTACCACCCTCTGATATGCCCTCTGCTGAAGAACTTTGCCAGCAATGTGCCAAGTTGGATAAGTCAATCTCTGAGGCTGATGCTGCAGAGAAAAAGAAGGTGGAAGAGGAGAAGAGGATCATGAGGGAGGAAGTGGCTCATGAGAGGGCCACTGAGGCAGCTTGAGTCAGGGTGGAGGCTGTGAAGAAAAGGGCATTAAAAAGGGTAGTCATGAAAGGCAAGGAAGTGGTCAGGGATCTGGATGAGGAATCCAAACTGGACCTCGTATGTGATACATGTGTCAAGCGCGATGATGTGTGCGAGTGGGCAACGGTGAGTGAAACAGTGACTAGATTTTTTGGATATCATACTGATTATTGTTTTTTGTTTCCTAGACTGGAAAATCTAGCTCATGCCTCACATGCCAGTCAAACTGGCTGAAATGTGAGGTAAAAGGGAGTGCTCCTCCTTGACAGAAATGTGATTGCGAGGAGGGTGGCAGCGTGATGGACTCTTCTCCCAAGCATCAATGGACTAGGGCCACAAGTATGGGTCCTGCTGCAGAGGCCATTCCTCTTGCATTGGTCAAAGCCATGCAGGATGTTAGTATTAATGTGACTGCTGTGGCCTGCCAATTAATTGAGGTTTCTGAGCACACTGAAAGGACAAACACAGTTCTCCAGGGTATCGAGACCTACATGGGTGAGCTTGCGGGGATGTTCCACCACTATATGATGGGACAGAGATGGGGTCTGCTCCAAAGGGAGTTGGATGTGCTGGAGCTGGAAGCTATGGGCGCCATATATGACACAGACTTGAACTCCTCAGGATCTTGGGACTCCATGGAGAATCTCGATAGGTTGGATGGACATTGCACATTAATCAGCACAAGTATGCACTGGATGTTTCAACAGGGAAAATTGCAAGCCAGTGTCAACTCCTCTTGATCCAGGCTGTCATCTCTCCAAGGATCTCTGTCCACAGTCAAAGGAGGACATTGAAGCCATGAGAGGTGTTCCATACCTTGCCACCATTGGGAGCCTGAATTACCTTGCGATTGGAACCAGACCGGACATTTCACATGCGGTTGGTGAACTTTGCCAATTCAACTCAAATCCTGGTTTGGGTCATTGGAAGGCGGTTCAGCATGTGCTCAAATATCTCAAAGGGACTGCTGAACTGGGGATGACACATGTATGGACCTCCAGACTCTGGCTCCCAGGCAATGCTCCAGGCCTACTGCAATGCCAACTATGCAGGGGATGAGGACAGGAGATGGTCAACAACTGGATATGCCTTCTTCATTGGTGGAGCAGCAGTCAGTTGGAGCAGCAAACGGCAACCCACAGTGGCAACATCCTCATCTGATGCTGAATACATGTCAGCTAACTTTGCAGGACATGAAGCCATGTGGTTGAAACAGTTGCTAACTGAACTTGGTTACCACCTTCCTCCAGTCATGCTTTATTGTGACAGCCAACCTGCCATTGGGGTATCCAAGAACCCTGAACACCACTCCAGGATGAAGCACATTGATGTTATGTATCACTGGTTGAGGGAAAAGGTGGAAAGGAGATCACTGAAACTCCAGTTTGTGCTGACTAATGAGATGGTAGCTGATGCGTTAACCAAGAGTCTGGTGCATGCCAAGCATGTGAAGTTCAGAGATGGATTAGGGATTGGTAGGATTGAAGGAATGCTTCATTGAGGGGGTGTGTTGGAATGAACTGAAGGTCCCTAGAAAGATTGGTATGGATTGGATTATTCTATGAGGAGATGAGTGTTTTATGTGTTACAATTTTGCTTTTTTGCTGAGTTTGTAGTTTGGCTTATCTAATCTAATAAGACTCATCTTCCCTTTTGAGCTCTACATCCACAAGCCCTTTGAACACAACCTTGCAGTCATATTGAATGCCCAGTCATGATAATTTGAATCTGAGAGCATGGGGAACCGAATTCATCAGCTAGTCAAGCATGATACCGACGTCCACAAAGCAGCAGACAGTCTTACTTATCCCTTGCTGCACATATCTATAAACCATGTCTACAACCACCTCCACTGACAACACTCCCTCACCAAGGAGGATGGTCATCTGAGCAAACCACCTTAGATTGACTGTCAAGGGTTCAAGGGTCAAGATTGGGATGATACAGACCCAATCTGGGAGGACTATGACCATGAACATGGTCTCCTCCTGTATAGCATCCCTAAGGGTGCTAAACAACCAGGCAAACTCAACAAGTTTGCCCTATCAGAAATCAAAGCTGAGATTGATCAGCTTCATAGGGAGTACCTGGCTGGCAAAGCCAGCTGTACAATAAAAGATCCAGCATTGAAAATGCTGGAGGAAACCCAGCATGCGAACTATTGCAAACACTGGGACAAATTTGGGCATGCTCTCAAGCATGCCAATACAGGGAAATCATTCCCCAAATGGGCACTGTGACGCTTGTTCAGAAATACATCAAATATGTATATACAACCCATTTCCTCTAATTTTATATAATATACTTATATTAAAACATATTTTGATATTTCATACATGATTCTCAAATTTATATAATTTACTTAGATTTAAAACATATTTTGATATTTTGACATGATTCTCAAAAATAATTCTTTTTTTTTTAATTTACCGGTGGCAACTGCTTCAAGGGAATATTCTACTCCTGCTACACTTAATTTCTTTCATTCATTCTTTCTTGTACTATACTGGTCAAATAATCTAATGTACCTTGAATCCTCACCTGGCATTTGTATATCTAAATATTCTCTATTATACCAATAATATTAATATATATTACTGTTATATTCATATAAATAATTATGTTCATCCATAACAAACATCTTATCTTTTAAAGTTTATTAAAATATGAAATATATATTTATATTTATAAAAATTTAAGATATCCAAAAAAAACTCAGATATCCAAAATCTTTAAAGATATCCAGATTGTAACTCCCTATTTTTATGATCATTATTAAAATTCTGATGTACATCTTGTATACATCAGAATATTGTATAACAGCATCCTTCCGAACAAGCGTCTGTGGTTCTTGACTGCAGCGGATCCTCCCAGGATGGTCACAGGCCACTTGCCTCGACCCCTGGGCAGTGAGCAATACAGACACTCCTGAGTTTGTATTGATGCACAAGAAGGCATTGGCCACACCATTTGCTGAGTGAATGGTGCCAATGCGCAGAGTTATTAAGAGAATGACTCTGCTGGCTCACACTAATAATGTAAGTCTTATCATCACTCTACCGACTATGCCAGTAGACACACTTGCCCTAATACAGGGGTGGCAAGTAAATTCACATGGGATGCCCCCAGCCATCTGACAGGAGTTGGATGGTACCATGAATTTATCCAATGTGGATATATAGATGTGTCTCCAAAAAGCCACTCCCAAAAAGGGTTCTTCTACATTCAAGAAGAACCTCTGGACTCTGTTCCAGAATCCCAGCCACTGGGAATCATTAACCAGTGAAAACAAGAGGCTCTAGGAGCCTCTCAAGCAGCTCAGAAGGCTGCTAAGTGCTCCCTCACTGAGTGTGTAGGTCACAATAAACTCAATTGTGACCTTGATCGAGACACCATGTTAGCGGTTGCCTCCTCATCCATTCAGTTAGATGAGGATGTAATGACAACATTGGGGACAACTGAGAGTTGTCCTCCTCCAGAGCCATATGATCAGGATGATCATATGGACACTGACCATCTGAACAGCTTCACAAGTGTATGGGAACCTCCTATCAAATTATACTTGTGTAGCACCAATGTGCTCTATTTCACTTTTTCTTAAATATCAGCATATACATGGTGCTTGTACTTGGAATGGACTTATTCAAATATTCTCTATTTTTCCATATTTTTTCAGGAATATTCCATGCTGAACTTGGCCCAGAATGCTCTTATTCTGCTGTGCTACAGTTGTGGACCCATAGGTGCCCACAAACCTTCCCACAGTCAGCACTCCACCTTTGGACCAGGCATTTGGCCTGAATTCAAGCTCAGATGTCTCTGATCAATAAATAATCTGTAACTTGACAACCACAGCCTCTCAGGGCATAATTTTCCATGAAGATCATGATCTGAGATGTGGCTATCCATGGCTGTCCAAACCAGTGCAGAAAACAGGGTGGATACCCTCCTTTCTGCCTGATCAGTGTCTAGTTCAGGGATCAGAGCAGGTGATTGATGATCAGATCAGGTGATTGCCTTGGAATATTCTATCCCTTGCCATAAATTCCAGCTGTTTCCTTCTATTACTAGATAGAACATTCCAGAACCATTATTCAGCTCCTGATCAGTGTTAATGCAGTGATCAGAACCTGTGATTGGCTTGGAATGTTCTACCCCTTTCTTCCACCTTCCAGTAGTTTCCATCTATTAATAGGTAGAATATTCCAGAAGCATTACTCAGCCCCTGTAAATACAATATATAAGGAGGTCATTCTGCCTCTAAAATAATAACATATTCTACCACTTCTGCCTATCTTCTGCACACCAGTGTGACTAGAGTGACATACAGTGTCATCCTCTATCTCAGTAATTGTTGATTACCAGTTCAAGGATCTTTTACAGTTGTGTAACTGTACTTGATTGCACTCAAAGTAGTGATATTCCTGCTTTGGCAAAGAGTAGTTACCCATACTTATTATCATTTTTAGCCAGATTGCATGTTTGGAGGCTCTTGAAGAGAACAGAGTAGGTTGTTGATGTTTTTGTCACTAAACTACCATTGTTTTATATTTATCCATCCTTCATGCTGAACCCCAGGGTATTAGTTATAACATGCAACCGACCCATCTCATCTACATCCACTGTATTAAGTCGGAGCCTTATGCCAACATGCATCATCAACTCTCCCAATTATCATAACAAGAGCCACAGAATCACTGCCCACATCTATCAGACCCTACTGTCTCCTTCCACATGGTTGAAAAGGCAGAATTTCATCGTCCTAGCTGGTGTGCACAACTACCAAGGGTGGTGCGACATTTTTGTGAACTTGATTAATGAAGAACCTCGAGTATTACATTGCTAGGGACAAGGCTGAAAGAACTTATAGCCTACAGCATCAAAATGCACAAGGCACGAGTTGTACTGTTGAACTATACCATGACAGAGGGTAACAATCTCAGGTGTAACCTTATCAGATGAATTTAGCAGTCTTGGTACTCTACTCTCATATCTGTATGAACAGAGGATGGTTTGCTAGTGGTTGGGCTGTTTCTGTCTGCAACCATCATTGCATCTTTTCCTTCACAAGTGCATGAGTGTAGTATCTGCCTCACATGACTATGAATCTACAGGGTGAGATTGTCTGTCGATAGTCCTGCCATTAGTGCTCTTGTTTAAGTGACTAGTGTGTACTGCCTTTGCAGAGCATTAGAAGCTTGAACTCATGTGAAGCAGTTGCTAGACTACTTCACACATTGCTGTTACCTGCTTCAGAGTGTCACTGGTTGGATGGTTGGATTCATCCACCTACTTCCTTTAGCCTCTAAGTGCATTCCCCTCATTTTGGAATATCTGGACCTCTAAGTGTCTGTGAACTCTAGACTCTGGAAGTCTTGTTCATTTCTTGCTGCTAAGAAACATATTACTTTTCTGTGTATAGTCTGCATTGACCAATACAAGGGATTGTAACCAAAGTACAAATGTTAAATTGTTTCTGGAGTTGTGCTGCAGCAGGGTTTGATATTCTTCTCAACTGTTCATTCACAGAATTGTGGTGACTTAGAGTTTGCCCTAATACCATAATTTTGTGGGTTCCAAAACAACAAGGAGCTGTATGACTAATTAGTGAATGAGGTCATGCCTCATTCAAAACAGGGAGGGTGTAAGTACCCTAGGTACTTACTTGTGGTAAAATATTATAGATATATATATATATATGCTTGTATTTGTACCTACAGCATTCCCTTAAGGAATGCTGCTTCTTGGTAGCTATATGTGCCCATGGGGTGCATATATACAGTTATTATATAATCAGTGGACCCAAGTATATGTGTGGGTCCACATGTAGTTAGAGTAACTTAGATTTTACCACACCACTGTTGCACATAGCACAACCAATATATCTTGGTTGAGTTCTGTGTCAGTGTGAACTAAGTCCAACCTTACATCACAAGTGTGTCTACAGCTGCTTCATTTGCTATGGCTGCTGGCTGTGGTCATGCAGGAATTCTCATGGTGAGTCTTTTGCTCCAGTCTGTGCAGCCAGCACCAGTGGCTGACTTGGTGACTGGTCTTGTTCCCCACCTGTAGCCTGCTCCCATGCATCTGGGATTGATACTGGGATTATTGGCCCCAACAACACTTCATGGAAAATTAGGTCACATGCTCTGTGGACCTTACCTGACTTGGGTTCCAGGACCTGATAGCCACTATCCCATGGCTCATAGCCCACCATATAGTCATGGTTGCATCTTTTCTTTTGTGGCATGTATGCTAACTTGGCATCTGAATGGTCAAAGATTTCCTATGTCAGGTGCTTCACCATAGAAAGTTTCATGTGGTGTCTTGCCATCATTGGCATGTGTCAGTGATCTATTCCATAGGTAAGCCATCGTTTTGAATGCTAGTGCCCAATAGCATGTAAGCAGCTTCGCCTTTAACAGCATTGGATGCACTCCCTCTATGATTGTCTGGTTCATCCACTCTGTGACACCATTCATCTGGGGTGAGTGTGGAACTGATGTGTAAAGCTGGATGCCAGGTAAGCTTTGAACTTTCCCTGCACAAACTCCTTTGCATTGTCACAGCATGCATAACTGTGTGGATCTTTCACTGACAGTGTGAGTCCATACCACTTTCCATCATATGACTGAGTTTCCATAGGACCAACAGTGTCCATATGGACCAGATCAAGTAGCCCATCAGCATGGTGCCATCCAGGGGTGAATGGTAAGTGCATTTGCTTCCCTTCAATGCATGCTAAACAATCTGAATGTGCAGGTAGGGGTTTTGCAGTGTCAGTGACCCTGGCATTCTTTTCAGCTCCTTCAGTAAGCTGTTTACAGTCATGCAGGTTCAGATGACCCATCATCCTATGCAAGTCCATCCAGGTAACTTCCACATGTTCTGTAGCCACCATTAGCCACTCACCATCCAGCCACTTCACTAGCTGTGCATTATTGCACTTGGTGAATGATGCTTGTTCAGAAATACAACAAATATGTATATACAACCTATTTCCTCAAATTTTACACAATATACTAGATTAAAACATATTTTGATATTTTGGTATAATACTCAAAAATAATTTTTTTTCTTATATAATACTTATAACATAATTTGAACTATCTTTAATCCTCACATGGTATTTGTATATCTAAATATCCTATATAATACCAATTATATCAATACATACATTCCTATTATATCCATGTAAATAATTATGTTCATCTTAACCAAATATCTTATCTTGTAAAGTTCATTAAAATATAGAATATATGTTTATATTTATAAAAATTTTGAATGTCTGAAATCTTTTAAGATATCCAAATTGTAACTCCCTGGCTTTATGTATCATTGAAATTCTGATGTATATCTCATATACATCAGAATAGTGTATAATGACATCATTCCAAACAAGTGTCATGGTATATATAGTGTACTTGCTCTTCTACAGAGAAAGTGTGAGACTTGGAGGCTACTGTATTTGGGAAACACTGTGTCTTCTGGCCAGCACACTTGTGGGTTCATATAGTGGCTCAAAAAAGTATCCCAATGTTTAGCAATTTCCAATGGCTGGTATATTCTGCCCATATTTGACTGTCCTAGGCCTGTAATAGACCCCACTTTCCTGATGGAATGACCTGATAAGAGGAAAGATGTGACATTTGCCTTGTCAGCAAAAGAAATGGCTTTCATGGTGAAAGAAGCAGATAAAAGCAGAGTGTGACCACAAAACCTTTGTGACAAATGGTGAGAAGTCACATGATTTTTTCCAGAATTTTTCATCATGGAATAAAGAAAGTTAGGAAATAGTGGATTAAAAAACTATGTTATGACTATATTCATTAACGTCCTGATCCCTGTCCGATCCACCCAGATCCCCGTGCAAATGAAATCTATACTCCATTTGGAAACCGCTATGTCTCCATTTACCTGTCCGATTGTCACCGCCGATTCTGCCCATCCGTCTCTGGTTCTGATTGATGCATCAGCATCACCATAGGAACCCGGACATCTGTCCCCATCAGATTCGGACATACTCACGTAAGGCCGTCGGCCTTGGAGACCCATCACTGGAGTAATTATTATTAGATTTCAAATATGTATTTAAGTTGCCCAACTGGGGACTTCATTCCCCAGTTTGAATCACGCCTAGTTCCTAAGTCTGATCCTAACTCTCTAAGTTGTACTCCGTCTCCAAAATCTTGGACACCGGTATTAGTGAGGGCGCAGCACATAAGCTGAAGCCAAGTCCGTTCTGACCCCCATGACGTACTCCAACCTCCGACCCAACCTCCGACCCAACCTCTGACCCAACCTCCGACCCAACCTCCGATCCAATCTCTGACCCCCAATCGGACCTAGTGCGTAACAGTATATTCAAACTGCCATACTCACTCCTACCAATGCCACGATCCACCGCCAATTCCAAACGTGCACGAATCGTTGAGGTACCTGCCCCCAGCATCGACACCATCCCCAAGGTCGTCGAGGAACCAACAGACCACATAGAGGCTGTCAATGAAGAAGACAACACCCCACCCTCTCCAAATCTGGCGCAAGCCATCTCCCTGCTCGCTAGCAGCATCCGTAACCCACAAGCCCCCAAGTCCCAGACCAAGGTCTGAGAACCCGACCCATTTGATGGCTCTGATCCACGCAAACTCCAGCCGTTCTTGGTGCAATGCCGGTTGAACTTCCATGACCGCCCCGACGCATTCACATCCGACCGGGCGAAGGTCACCTTCGCCATGTCCTATCTCAAGGGCACCACACTGGACTTCGAGCCAGCGCTCATGGACGACTCCGATGACCTGATATGGTCAGAGGACTACTCTGACTTCATCTCCAAACTATGGACCAATTTCGGTCCATACAACCCTGAGGCTGATGCCGAGAATGAACTCGATCAACTTTGGATGAAGGAAAATCACAAAATCGCAAAATACATTGTGAGTTTCCAGCAGCTAGCTCCAAAAGTCCAATGGGGCGATGCCGCACTCCAACGACAATTTTACATTGGACTCCCATCCTGCATCAAGGACGAGATATCACGCATCGGTAAGCCAGATACTTTGGCTACCCTCCACAAGCTCACCCAATCCATCGACGCCCATTATTGGGAACGTCAATCTGAGGTCTCCCATGAAAATTTGGCTAACAACAAATCGGACAAATCATCAGACAAGACACCAAAGTCCAACAAGGGGTCTGATAAGCGGGCCACCGCCAACTCAGGCCAGAAGTCAAACACTGGTAACGCTGCCGGTTCTGGTTCCGGTCAGAACAACTCCGGCACCAGCAACAACTCCGGAGCTTGCAAGAGTACTCTGGACCTCTCCACCAAGCTGGGGAAGGACGGAAAACTTACCCAGCAGGAACACCAGCACCGCATGGACAACAACCTCTGTCTGTTCTGTGGAAAGCCTGGTCACCAAGCCAAGGATTGCAACAAGGCAACCTCGTCCACAGCAAAGGCAAAGGGCTGCACCACCAATGCCATGACGGACCAAAAAAAATAGTAAGCAGTCCTATAGCCTCCGTACGGGCTGAGGGCTGCATTGGTACTCCCCATATGACAAACGAGGTCCGCCTGAATGCATCCGCTCTTTTCCACTCCGACTCCCTTACCCTCCTCGTCCACTCCAACTCCATTCCCGATACTGCTATTCAAGCGTTAATAGACTCCGGTTCTACTCACTGTTTCCTCGATTCCTCTTTTTCCGAATTACATAAACTCCATACATACACCATAACTCCGATACCACTCCAATTATTTGATGGCACTACTAATGCTGTTATTTCACAAGCTATAGATCTGTCTATCCGTTTTTCTGTCGGAGAAATCCAGACCCTTACATTCTATGTTACTCCGCTTGACTCCAGCTGTTCTGTGGTTCTCGGACATAACTGGCTCACCCGCTACAATCCGTTGATTGACTGGGCATTGGGCCATATCACATTCCGTTCTCCAGCACAGGCTGTGTCATCCCCGACATCACCAGCAACTATAGGTGCGAAATTATCTTCCGCCTCCGCTGACTCCGCTCTGATAGATACTCCATCTACCCCTCCGTTTATATCGATGGTGGACACTATGGTCTTCGCCAGACTAAGCAAACTGGATGGTTCTCACACATTCCAGGTCCACCTCTCCGATCCAATATTCCTTGCCGCTCGTTCCGCCCAATCAACTCCACCGGACCTCTCTATGGTTCCCAAGGAGTATCATGAGTTCGCCGACGTGTTCAGCAAGTCTAAAGCCAACTCCCTAGTGGAACACAGACCATACGATCTCAAGATTGAACTGGATGACAACTCCACCCCTCCGCTTGGCCCTATCTACTTGCTATCCCAAAAAGAGCTACTGGCTCTCCAAACATTCATAGACAAGAACTTGGCCACGGGCTTCATCCGCCCATCCCTATCTCCTCATGGAGCTCCGGTCCTATTTGTCTGCAAAAAGGATGGATCACTCCGTCTATGCATCGACTTCCGTGGACTCAACAAGATCACCAAGAAAGACCGATACCCAATACCCTGCACCGTGGACCTACTCGAGAGTCCTCGAAAGGCTAAGATCTGTTCCAAAATAGATCTCCGACATGCCTACCATCTAGTCCGTATCTGAGAAGGTGATGAATGGAAAACGACCTTCTGCACTCAATATGGATCTTTCAAGTGGTGTGTCATGCCCTTTGGACTAACCAATGCTCTGGCCGCCTTCCAGCAGTTCATGAATGATACCTTCGCCGACCTCCTCGATGTGACCATCCTCATTTACTTAGACAACATTCTGGTATATTTGGACAACAAAGAAGAACATCGGACACATGTCTGAGAGGTACTCCGACGTCTCCAAAAGCATGGCCTCTTCGCCCGCGCTGACAAATGCAAATTCCACTCCGACTCGGTTGAATACCTAGGCTATATCCTCTCCCTGGCAGGATTGACAATGTCCGATGACAAAATCAAAGTCATACAGGAATGGCCAGAACCCCAGAAAGTCAAGGACGTACAGTCCTTCCTCGGGTTTGCCAACTTCTACCGCCGCTTCACGGCTACTCCGATATCACCGTCCCACTCACCCGACTCACTAGGAAGGGTATCCAATGGAATTTCACTGACAAATGTAGACAGAGCTTTGAGACCTTGAAAAAGGCCTTTACTTCCGCTCCGATACTGACTCATTGGATTCCAGATGTTCCTATTCTATTAGAGACCAACGCCTCCAACTATGCACTTGCCGCGATCCTGTCCATCATCTCTCCAGACAACGGACAAGTCCACCCGATCGCTTTTCACTCACGTACATTTACGCCCCCTGAACTGAACTATGACGTCCATGACAAAGAGCTCCTTGCCATATATGAAAGCCTTCCGGATATGGAGACACTACCTTGAGGGTCCCTCCAATCCAGTGGACGTCATAACTGACCACAAGAACTTGGAATATTTCTCCACAACGAAACTGCTCACCTGGAGACAAGTCTGATGGTCCGAATACCTATCTCAGTTCAATCTCGTTATCTGTTTCCATCCTGGTTGACTTGGAGCAAAGCCTGACGCGTTAACTAGACACTGGGACATCTACCCTAAAGAGGGGAGTAGCAACTATGCCACTGTAAACCCACATAACTTTTGTCCTGTGTTTACTAACAAGCAGCTGGCATCGTCCCTACGAGCATCCACCCTCATGACTCCCACCCTCTGAGCTGTCACCATTATGGACATCAACCAACTCCGCTCTGACATCCGCTCATCACTCCGATCCGATCCTGTTGCAGTTAAACACTTGGACAACCCTTCCAATCCGAAATGGTCACTTGACCCCAAAGGACACCTCCGACACAACGACCGGATATACGTCCCCGACGCCAACGGCCTCCGACTCCGAGTTTTGCAGTATTATCATGATCACCCGATCTCTGGCCACTTCGGGCAAAATCACACACAAGGATTAATCTGACGAGACTATGTATGGCCAAAAATGCGGGAATACATTCAACACTACTGTAACTCCTGCACCACATGTATGCACTCAAAATCGCAAAGGCACAAACCCTACGGAACGCTTAAGCAACTTCTGATCCTGGAGCAACCATGGAACTCCATCTCCATGGATTTCATAGAGAAGCTCCCCCCATCGCTTGGATATGACACCATACTTGTGATTGTCGACAGGTTCACTAAACAGTCACTATTCATTCCGACACATGACACCATCACCTCCGCCTCACTAGCTAAATTGTTCGTTCTCCACATATTCTCTAAACACGGAGTCCCATCGCATGTCACATCCGATCAGGGCTTGGAGTTCGTGTCCTCCTTCTTCCGCACACTAGGAAAGGCTCTCGACATGAAGCTTCACTTCACCTCTGGATACCATCCTGAAGGAGACGGACAAACGGAACGAATGAATCAGTCCCTGGAACAATATCTCCAAATCTATTGTAACTATCAACAAGACAACTGGGCTGATCTGCTTCCATTAGCAGAGTTTGCCTACAACAACGCTCCAAACGTGACTACCGGCATCTCCCTGTTCTTTGCTAATAAAGGCTACCATCCAAACATCTCCGTCCACCCTGAGAAGGAACTTGCCTCCACCAAAGCCCATCAATTTGTAACCAACCTCGATCAACTACACCAACATCTCCGAGAGACCATCTCCGATGCTCAGAAACAATTTCAAGTCTCTGCAGACCGACGCCGCATTCCGGCTCTGGACCTACAAATCTGAGACAAAGTATTTGTTAAGGCCGAACACTTCTGGACTACCCGCCCATCGAAGAAACTCTCCGAGAAATACTTAGGTCCTTATGAGGTCATTGCTCGCGCAGGCAGCAGGTCCTTCACCCTCCACCTCCCGGACCACTTCCGAGCAGTTCATCCGGTTTTCCATATATCAATGCTTGAACCCACTACTATGAACGAGATCTCCAGTCGCATGCAACCCCCACCTCCCCTGATCATCATCAAAGGAGACAATGAATATGAGATATCCAAGATCCTGGACTTGAAGATTGACCGTCGATACAAGTGCAAGCTCCAGTACTTAGTCAAATGGACTGGATATGAAGGCACCAATGAAGAGTCCTCATGGATCTCCACGTCCGAACTTGATCACGCATCTGAATCCGTCTCCAACTTTCACCCCGCCTATCCAGACAAACCTGGCCCCCTTATGAATCTTTAAGTTCGATTACTAATGCTAATTCTATTATTTCGCATCACCATTTTATTACAAGTCAAGGGAAATTACATGCCTGCCCAAAAGCTCCGAAGGAATCACTCTGCCTCATTTGTCTCCGCTCTGAAATTTATAATCATTTTCAATTTTATTTTATACATCACGTTTATCTTTCCCTTCCCCTTATCTACCTCAGGCTCTGTCTCTGACACCGTCTCTGACTCATCATCACTCTCTACATCCGACACCCAATCTTTTTCATCCCCCATGTCCAAATCCTCGTCCAATGGGGCCATGAACTTCCGCAACCGACGTAACTCGGCTGTCCGATGACCCTCCAGAACCTCCTTCCGTTTCATCATTTTCACCAAGTCCACTAGCAACCCCTCCGTCCGCCAAAGGTGCTCCGACTGCAGGTTAACCAGCCGGATAAGCTGGCCCACGGTACTATTGGGCGCCAAGACGCGCCCCGTACCTGCACCGGTCATTGCCCCTTCTGATCCAATGCCACTACCCCCGGCTGCCACAGCACCCGTCTCTGTCCACCTCTTTTTGGTTGGGCGACCCTCCGATTCTTTTTCTGCCCCTCCTTGTACCACTAGTCGGGGCTTGACGCTCCGACTCTGGGGATCGAACTTTCCATCGATCCTACACCCCCCTTTCCGACCCCGACAACGATCACAGGACCGAAGTTGGTGAGTTGGGCCGGTAGGCCACACGCACTCCACACCCGCATCACGACATAAGTCGCAAGTTACGCTGGGTCCGCCAAATGGCTCCGTTGGAGCCAGAGCCTTGGGTGGTCCGCCCCTTCTCGCTGCAGCCTCCAAGCGTTCCCTCTCCTCCTCCTTGTCCTGCTGTTCTGCCGCCGCCTTCTCCATCTCGCACTTGTGAAGCTGGATTGCCGACCTAGCAACACGTAGCTCCTTCTTACGGGTCGCCAAAACGCGACTCTCCGCCTTGCACCATATGACCCTCCGATCCGCCTCCCGCTTCTCCGTATCAGCACTCGGGTAGGCCTTCAGTGAAAAGACCGCAATGTCGAGGTTCTTCTTGGTGGTAGCGGCATAGAGCTCCACTCTTTTGTGAGCCTCGACCACAGCTACCCAAGCCATCTCCTCGTAAGAATTCAAAGTGGGATCTGGCTCCGCATCCGTCCCAACATCCACACCCGCCTCGGGCTCCACATTTGCATCAAGCTCCACATTGGCATTGGGATCTGCCTCCACCTCTGCCCTCTCCATCTCCGCCGCATCATCTTCCTCAGCTGCCCCCAACTCAAATAAGGGCCGTGCCCGCGGACGTAACGGCAAGTCCTCCGCAGTGACAGTCCTCGAATGAGTCGTCTCTGTCTGTGTAATGGAGATAATGGCGGCTTCCGGGGTCCCTGGCCATATTGGCACACTTGGACTTCCTGGGTGGCTGGTTCCCCCTGCCCCGGTCACCTCCTCCTCTACCTCCATGGCGGCCTCTAACTCGTGCACCTGCTCCTCCACTTCTTTCAGTCTCGCAGCCTCCATCGCTGCCGCAAGTTCCTTCACCATGAGGGCCCTCTCGACCTTCGCTTCCTCCTCTTTCCTTCTCCGTTCTGTTTTCGCCGCCTCTTTCCACCGCTGCTCTTCCTCCTCCTTCCGTCTTCGTTCCGCCTCCTCCTCCTCCTTCCGTCTCCGTTCCGCTTCCTCCTCCTCTTTCCGTTTCCGCTCCTCCTCCTCTTCCTTCCATTGGGCCAAGAGCAACTGCTCAAGCTCAGCCACGCTCATGCTTGCCAAAGGGTTTGACATCGTTGAGGATAAGACCTCAATCATGCCCCTCCTTTTATACGTCTCCAGACCCTCAGCATAACTCCAACCGCGCCCAACCGTCTCACCTATTCAATCCACGGACATGAGGCCTCAGGGGCTCAGCCTTAAATGGAGAGATACTGTTATGACTATATTCATTAATGTCCAGATCCCCGTCCGATCCACCCAGATCCCCACGCAAATGAAATCTATACTCCATTTGGAAACCGCTATGTCTCCATTTACCTGTCTGATTGTCACCGCCGATTCCGCCCATCCGTCTCCGGTTCCAATTGATGCATCAGCATCACCATAGGAACCTGGACATCCGTCCCCATCGGACTCGGACATACTCATGTAAGGTGTCGGCCTCAGAGACCCATCACCAGAGTAATTATTATTAGATTTCAAATATGTATTTAAGTTGCCTGACTGGGGACTTCATTCCCCAGTTTGAATATTGAATCACACCTAGTTCCTAAGTCTGATCCTAACTCTCTAAGTCGTACTCCATCTCCAAAATCTCGGACACCGGTATTAGTGAGGGCGCAGCACATAAGCTGAAGCCAAGTCCGTTCCGACCCCCACGATGTACTCCAACCTCCAACCCAACCTCCAACCCAACCTCCAACCCAACCTCCAATCCAATCTCCAACCCCCAATTGGACCTAGTGCGTAACAAACTATCCCAATGAGTTACCATTTTAAAATACTGACCATGTCATCAAATCTTACTCAAATTATGTAATATTTCCCTCAGTTTGTATTTAATATGTTCTAGGTTTCATAAGAATATTCTCAGAATATTACATAATTTATCTGTAATGATATTAAGCATATAGCCACAATGTCCAAAACATTAGGACAGTTTTTTGAGCCACTGTAAATGACCAACATCTATCAGTGAGTTCTTTTCTTAGACCTTTTAAATCCCATCCCTGGTTATCCAGATACTTCCTGATAACTTCCTGAGCTCTGGACAGATCTCCCTCTTCTTTGCATTGAATAATATCTTCCTTGCCACCCACTATATACTATCTCTGAAAATTCAGGACTGATCCTATATGCTTTTGGGTCCAAAATCATGTGACAGAATGCTCTGAAAGAATGAACCAGCCAATCTATAATAAGAAATCAGACTAAACAAATGTGAGATAATAGTATAGGTGATGAATAGTACTTGTGTCTTACACCTTTCTCTTCTGATAATTCTTGAGCAGACAGAGCCATTGCAATCCTACAAAGTGTGCACTCATCCTGAGGATGGTCCACATTAGAAGACCTTCTGATGCACATCAACACTGCATGCCACTTCTGTCAGATGCATACATTCATGGCTGTACCAATGTCCTCTGCTCATTATAGTTGTCTCAGGTATATAAACAAAGTGAAATGTATATGGTGGTTGTATCCTTTTATATGTAGTTAAAACAGTAAAAAGGCAGTAGAAAGAGACTCACAGAGTATCTCCTTGAAGGAGCTCTACAGTGTACATTTTCTTGCAACCATTCAGTGATTTTGGCAAACTGTATGGGCTGAGGTCTATCCCACCAATTTCTAAGCTTTTAAATAACTCATTCTGATCAATCATTCTCCAATAGGTCTACAGCTTTGATCCTTGATGGTTGTATACCCATGTGCAGTATCCTCTGTCATCTTTGTGAGGATATGTAACAAAGCCTCCATGAGACCAAATACACAAATGGTAAGACCACTCATGCCCATGACCTGAGGGCCATCAATGTCCATGTGCTTCCATTTCTGTTTCCCTTTAGATTTAAGACTGTCAAAGGTATACAAGTTGGGCATGTGAACATAGTTTTGCTTGAATGTGATGTGCTATGTTTCTTTAAAAACAAAACTAAGCTGATGTTCTGCAAATTGTATGATTGACATATGTGATGAATCTTGGAATTTATATCCCACCAGAGACAGGACAGTCCAACCAACTTTGACAAATATTAGGGTTTGAAGCCTCCAACAAAAACTTTTACAAGGTGGTACATGAATCAACTGATTTGAAGTAGGTCTGAGGCCTTTGGAGAGGAGGTAAAGACAAATAGGTTTGATGCAGGAAGGGATCCAGGCTCTGCAGGCTCAGACACAGGGAGAGGTGACAGTTCTTGAAGAGAGGAGCTACTTTAGAAACAGGCTGTGCAGGTTTGACTGACACCTTTGGAAAGCTTAAGGTGTACAGGTCAGATGTAAAGGCAAACATATCTGGAGCAGGAAGGGATGGAGGCTCTGCATGCTCAGATACAGAGAGAGGTAGCTGTTCTTGAGAAGGACTAGCCTTCTGTTCAGGTTTGACTAGAGCCTGCTAAATAACATCCTGTACCAGAGCACCTAATCCATCCCTCAGCATCTCTTCCACCACTTTCCTGATCATGGCCCTCCCTTATAGTCTCCTCATCCAGCTTCTCCAGAGTGCTCAACTCCAGCTCCATCCTGTCTCAAGAAGTGTAGATGCACAGGTGACACAGGTGGCCCATGAGATCCCAATCCACAAATGTTCCACCATTCCTGGCATACCTGTTTGTATTGCCACATGGTGTTACATCCTGTAACACCAAGTCCATCTCCACCTCCACCATCTCCACCTCCACCATCTCCATGTCCATCAACCCTGAACTCCATTATTGTTCTCTTTATGAGTAGTTTCTTCTTATGGGTTACAACAAACTGCCATCTATTATATTACTTAGATGCTTGTTTGGAATCATGTCAGTATACAATATTCTGATATATATGAGATATACATCAGAATTTCAATGATACATAAAGCCAGGGAGTTACAATTTGGATATCTTAAAAGATTTTGGATGTGTGAAATTTTCATAAATATAAACATATATTCTATATTTTAATAAACTTTAAAAGATAAGATATTCAGTTGAGATGAACATAATCATTTACATGTACATAATAGGAATGTATGTATTAATATAATTGGTATTATATAGGTTATTTAGATATACAAATACCAGGTGGGGATTAAAGATAGTTCAAATTATGTTACAAGTATTGTATAAGAAAGAATCAATGATATTTGGATGTCCCCTCAAGAGAGTTGCCACCACTAAATGGGGAAAAAACAATTATTTCTGAGAATTATGCCAAAATATCAAAATATGTTTTAATCTAGTATATTGTGTAAAATTTGAGAATCATGTTGAAATATGAAAATAAGTTTGAATTGAAGTGTATTGTGTAAAATTTGAGGAAAATAGGTTGTATATACGTATTTGTTGTATTTTTCTGAACAAGCGTCTTAGTATTAGTTTGGACTTGGGTCTAAAGTCCAAACTCCTTTCTGTGTTGTACTCCATCCATATCTGTCTTATTGTTCTATCACTTTCAGTTTTATCATTCAGTTCTCCACATACTTATATGGGCTACTCTGTGTATGTCACAGTAGTTCATATATTGACTAAGATTCACCTTATCAACTTCTTGGTTGCTAGCTTCTTGACAAGTCCCTTCTTGACAAGTCAAACTCTGGATCCTTGATCCAACTGTTATGCACTAGGTCTGATTCGGGTCGGAGATTGGGTCGGAGATTGGGTTGGAGGTCTGGTCAGAGAAGGAGAAGGAGTCGGGTACATCATGGGGGTCTGAACGGACTTGGCTTCAGCTTATGTGCTGTGCCCTCACTAATACCAGTGTCTGAGATTTCAGAGACGGAGTACAACTTTAGACAGTTAGGATTGGACTTAGGAACTAGGTGTGATTCGATATTCGAACTGGGGAATAAAGTCCCCAGTCAGACAGCTTAAATACATATTTGAAATCTAATAATAATTACTCCAGTGATGGGTCTCTGAGGCCGACGCCTTACATGAGTATGTCTGAGTCCGATGGGGATGGATGTCTGGGTTCCTATGGTGATGCTGATGCATTAATCAGAACTGGAGACGGATGGGCGGAATCGGCGGTGACAATCGGACAGGTAAATGGAGACATGACAGTTTCCAAATGGAGTATAGATTTCATATGCACAGGGATCTGAGTGGATCAGACGGGGATCTGGGCATTAATGAATATAGTCATAACAGTATCTCTCCATTTAAGGCTGAGCCCCTGAGACCTCATGTCTGTGGATTGAATAAGTGAGACGGTTGGGTGCAGTCGGAGTTATACTGGGGGTCTGGAGACATATAAAAGGAGGGGCATGATTGAGGTCCTATCCTCAACGATGTCAAACCCTTTGGCAAGCATGAGCGTGGCTGAGCTTGAGCAGTTGCTCTTGGCCCAACGGAAGGAAGAGGAAGAGGAGCGGAGATGGAAAGAGGAGGAGGAGGAGCGGAGACGGAAGGAGGAGGAGGAGGAGCGGAGACGGAAGGAGGAGGAGGAGGAGGAGTGGAGATGGAACAGAGGAGGAAGGAGGAGGAAGCGAAAGCCGAGAGGGCCTGCAGGGTCAAGGAACTTGCAGCCACGATGGAGGCCATGAGACTGAAGGAAGTGGAGGAGCAGGCACACAAGCTAGAAGCTGCCATGGAGGTAGAGGAGGAGGTGACCAGGGCAGGGGCGACCAGTCACCCAGGAAGTCCGAGTGTGCCAATACGGGCAGGGACCCCCGAGGTTGCCATCATCTCCATTACGCGGATGGAGTCAACCTGTCTGACAACTGTCCTTACGGTGTACTCGCCGTTACATCCATGGTCATGGCTGTTATTTGCAGTGGGTGCGGCTGAGGAAGACGAAGCGGCGGAGGCAGAGAGGGCAGAGGTGGAAGCGGATCCTGATGCCAATATGGAGCTCGATGCCAATGCAGAGCCCGAGGTGGGTGTGGATGTCGGGACAGATGCGGAGCTGGATCCGACCTTGAATTGCTACAAGGAGATGGCTTGGGTAGCTGCGGTTGAGGCTCACAAAAGAGTGGAGCTTTATGCTGCTACCACCAAGAAGAATCTCGAGGTTGCAATTTTTTCATTGAAGGCGCACCCGAGTGCTGATACAGAGAAGTGGGAGGCAGACCAGAGGGTCATATGGTGCAAAGCGGAGAGTCGCGTGTTGGTGACCTGTAAGAAAAAGCTGCGTGGCCCTAGGTCGGCGATCCAGCTTCACAAGTGCGAGATGGAGAAGGTGGCGGCAGAACAGCAGGACAAGGAGGAGGAGAGGGAGCACTTGGAGGCCATGTCGAGAAGGAGCGGACCACCCAAGGCTCTGGCTCCAACGGAGCCATTCGGCGGGCCCGGCGTAATTTGCGACTTGTCATGATGCGGGCATGGAGTGTGTGTGGCCTACCGGCCCAACTCGCCACCTTTGGTCCTGTGATCATTGTCAGGGTCAGAAAGGAGGGTGTAGGATCAATGGAAAGTTCAAGCCCCGACTAGTGGTACAAGGAGGGGTGGAGAAAGAATCAGAAGGTCGTCTGACCAAAAAGTGGCGGATGGAGATGGGTGCTGTGGCAGCTGGGGGTAGTGGTGTCGGGTCGGAAGGGGCAACAACCGGTGCAGGTATGGGGCGTGTCTCTGCACCCAATAGTACCATGGGCCAGCTTATCCGGCTGGTTAACCTGCAGTCGGAGCACCTCCGGCGGACAGAGGGGTTGCTAGTGGTGGTGAAGACGATGAAATGGAAGGAGGTTCTGGAGGGTCAGTGGACGGCCAAGTTACGTCGGCTGTGGAAGTTCATGGCCCCTTTGGACGAGGATTCGGACATGGGGGATGAGAAAGATTGGGTGTCGGATGTAGAGAGTGATGATGAGTCAGAGATGGAGCCTGAGGTAGACAAGGGGAAGGGGAAAAGGAAACACAATGTATAACATTGATTTTGATTATAATTTTTTGGAGTGGAGAAAAATGAGGTGGAGTGAGATTCCTTCGGAGTTTTGGGCAGACTTGTAATTTCCTTTGTGACTTGTAATAAAATGATGATGTGAAATAATAGAATTAACATTAGTAATGGAACTTAAAGATTCATAAGAGGGCCAGGTTTGTCTGGATAAGCAGAGTGAAAGTCGGAGATGGATTTGGATGCATGATTGAGTTCGGACGCAGAGATCCATGAGGACTCTTCATTGGTGCCTTCGTATCCAGTCCATTTGACTAGGTACTGGAGCTTGCACTTGTATCGACAATTGATCTTCAAGTCCAGGATCTCAGATATCTCATATTCATTATCTCCTTCAATGATGATCAGGGGAGGTGGAGTTTGTGTGCGACCAGAGATCTCATTTGTAGTAGCAGGTTCAAGCATTGATATATGGAAGACTGGATGAACTGCTCGGAAGTGGTCAGGGAGGCAGAGGGTGAAGGACCTGCTGCCAGCGTGAGCAATGACCTCATAAGGACCTAAGTATTTCTTGGAGAGTTTCTTCAATGGACGGGTGGTCCGGAAATGTTCGGCCTTAACAAATACTTTGTCTTCAATTTGCAGGTCTGGAGCTGGAGCGGCGTCAGTCTGCAGAGACTTGGTATTGTTTCTGAGCATCAGAGATGGTTTCTCAGAGGTGTTGGTGTAGTTGATCGAGGTCAGTTACAAATTGGCAGGCTTTGGTGGAGGCAAGTTCCTTCTCAGGGTGGACGGAGATGTTCAGATGGTAGCCTTTATTAGCAAAGAACGGAGAGATGCCGGTAGTCGCATTTGGAGCGTTGTTGTAGGCAAACTCTGCGATCGGAAGTAGATCAGCCCAGTTGTCCTGTTGATAGTTACAATAGACTCAGAGATATTGTTTCAGGGACTGATTCATTTGTTCTTCGAGAGCCTTTCCTAATGTGCAGAAGAAGGAGGACATGAACTCCGAGCCCTGATCGGATGTGACATGCGATGGGACTCCGTGTTTAGAGAATATGTGGAGAACGAACAATTTAGCTAGTGAGGCGGAGGTGATGGTATCATGCGTCGGAATGAATAGTGACTGTTTAGTGAACCTGTCGACAATCACGAGTATGGTGTCATATCTGAGCGATGGGGGGAGCTTCTCTATGAAATCCATGGAGATGGAGTTCCATGGTTGCTCCAGGACCAGAAGTTGCTTAAGCGTTCCGTAGGGTTTGTTTGTGCCTTTGCGATTTTGAGTGCATACACGTGGTGCAGGAGTTGCAGTAGTGTTGAATGTATTCTCACATTTTTGGCCATACATAGTCTCGTCAGATTAATCCTAGTGTGTGATTTTGCCCGAAATGGCTGGAGATCGGGTGATCATGGTAATACTGCAAAACTCGGAGTTGGAGACCGTTTGCGTCAGGGACGTATATCTGGTTGTTGTGTCGGAGGTGTCCTTCGGGGTCAAGTGACCACTTTGGATCGGAAGGGTCATCCAAGTGTTTAACTGCAACAGGATCGGATCAGAGTGATGAGCGGATGTCAGAGCGGAGTTGGTTGATGTCCATAATGGTGACAGCTCAGAGGGTGGGAGTCATGAGGGTGGATGCTCATAGGGACGATGCCAGCTGCTTGTTAGTGAACACAGGACAAAAGTTGTGTGGGTTTACAGTGGCATAGTTGCTACTCCCCTCTTTAGGGTAGATGTCCCAGCGTCTAGTTAACGTGTCGGGCTTTGCTCCAAGTCAACCAGGACGGAAACAGATAACAAGATTGAACTGAGATAGGTATTCGGACCATCAGACTTGTCTCCAGGTGAGCAGTTTCATTGTGGAGAAGTATTCCAAGTTCTTGTGGTCAGTTATAATGTCCACTGGATCGGAGGGGCCTTCAAGGTAGTGTCTCCATATCCGAAAGGCTTCATATATGGCAAGGAGCTCTTTGTCATGGATGTCATAGTTCAGTTTGGGGGGTGTAAATGTACGCGAGTGAAAAGCGATCGGATGTACAGGATTGCGGCAAGTGCATAGTCGGAGGCATCGGTCTCTAATAGGATAGGAATGTCTGGAACCCAATGAGTCAGTATTGGAGTGGAAGTAAAGGCCCTTTTCAAGGTCTCAAAGCTCTGTCTACATTCGTCAGTGAAATTCCATTGGGTACCCTTCCTAGTAAGTCGGGTGAGCGGGACAGTGATATTGGAGTAGCTGTAAATGAAGCAGCGGTAGAAATTGGCGAACCCCAGGAAGGACTGTACATCTTTGACTTTCCAGGGTTCTGGCCATTCCTGTATGGCTTTGATTTTGTCATTGAACATTGTCAGTCCTGCCAGGGAGAGGATATAGCCTAGATACTCGACTGAGTCGGAGTGGAATTTGCATTTGTCAGTGCAGGCAAAAAGGCCATGTTTTCAGAGACGTCGGAGTACCTCTTGGACATGTGTCCAATGCTCTTCTGTGTTATCCAATATACCAAAATGTCGTCTAAGTAAACGAGGACAGTCACATCGAGGAGGTCAGCGAAGGTATCATTCATGAACCTCTGGAAGGCGGCTGGAGCATTGGTTAGTCTGAAGGGCATGACACACCACTCGAAAGATCCATATCGAGTGCAGAAAGTCATTTTCCACTCGTCGCCCTCTCAGATGCGGACTAGATGGTAGGCATGTCGGAGATCTATTTTGGAATAGATCTTAGCCTTTCAAGGACTCTCGAGTAGGTCCGTGGTGTGGGGTATTGGGTATCTGTCTTTCTTGGTGATCTTGTTGAGTCCACAGAAGTCGATGCATAGATGGAGTGATCTGTCCTTTTTACGGACAAATAGGACCGGAGCTCCATGGGGAGATAGGGATGGGTGGATGAAGCCCATGGCCAAGTTCTCGTCTATGAATGTTCGGAGAGCCAGTAGCTCTTTTTGGGATAGTGAGTAGATAAGGCCAAGTGGAGGGGTGGAGTTGTCATCCAACTCAATCTTGAGATCGTATGGTTGGTGTTCCGCTAGGGAGTTGGCTTTAGACTTGCTGAACACGTCGGCGAACTCATGATACTCCTTAGGAACCATAGATAGATCCGGTTGATCAGGTGGAACGGGCGGCGAGAAATATTGGATCGGAGAGGTGAACCTGGAACGTGTGAGAGCCATCCTGTTTGCTTAGTCTGGCAAAGACCATAGCGTCCACCATTGATATAGATGGAGGGGTGGGTGGAGTATCTATCGGAGTGGAGTCAGCGGAGGTGGAAGATAATTTCGCACCTAAAGTTGCTGGTGACGTTGACGAGCCAGGATGCATCGAGGACGCTCACCTGCTACAATCACTCACCTGCTACAACATAACTGGCTCACCTGCTACAATCCATTGATTGACTGGGCATTGGGCCATATCACATTCCATTCTCCAGTGCAGACTGTGTCATCCCTGATGTCACCAGCAACTATAGGTACAAAATTGTCTTCCGCCTCCACTGACTCCACTCCAATAGATACTCTGCCTACCCCTCCATCTATATCAATGGTGGACACTATGGTCTTCGCCAGACTAAGCAAACTGGATGGCTCACAAATGTTCCAGGTTCACCTCTCTGATCCAATGCTCCTCACCACCTGTTCTGCTTGATCAACTCCACCAGACCTATCTATGGTTCCTAAGGAGTATCACAAGTTTGCTGACGTGTTCAGCAAGTCTAAAGCTGACTCTCTAGCGGAACACCGACAGTACAATCTCAAGATTGAGTTGGATGACAACTCCACCCCTCTGCTTGGCCCTATCTACTCACTATCCCAAAAAGAGCTGCTGGCTCTCCAAACATTCATAGATGAGAACTTGGCCATGGGCTTCATCTGCCCATCCCTATCCCCCATGGAGCTCCAGTCCTATTTGTCCACAAAAGGGACAGATCACTCCATTTATGTGTCAACTTCTGTGGACCCAACAAGATCACCAAGAAAGACCGGTACCCAATACCCCGGACCATGGACCTGCTCAAGAGCCCACAAAAGGCTAAGATCTATTCCAAAATAGATCTCTGACATGCCTATCATCTAGTCCATATCCAAGAAGGTGATGAGCGGAAATTGACTTTCTGCACTTGATATGGATCTTTCGAATAGTGTGTCATGCCCTTTGGACTAACCAATGCTCTGGCCGCCTTCCAGAGGTTCATGAATGATACCTTCACTGATCTCCTCGATGTTACTGTCCTTGTCTACTTAGACAACATTTTGGTATATTCGGATAATGAAGATGAACATTGGACACACATCCAAGAGGTACTCCAACATCTCCACCAACATGGCCTCTTTGCCCATGCTGATAAATGCAAATTCCACTCCAACTCAGTCAAGTACCTAGGCTATATCCTCTCCCCTGCAGGACTGACAATGTCCAATGACAAAATCAAAGCCATACAGGAATGGCCAGAACCATGGAAAGTCAAAGACATACAGTTCTTCCTAGGGTTCACCAACTTCTACCAACACTTCATCCACAACTACTCCAATATTACCATTCTGCTCACCCAGCTTACTAGGAAGGGTATCCAATGGAATTTCACTGACAAATGTAGACAGAGCTTTGAGGCCTTGAAAAAGGCTTTTACCTCCGCTCCGATACTGACTCATTGGGTTCCAGATGTTCCTATCCTATTAGAAACTGATGCCTCCGACTATGCACTCGCTGAAATCTTGTCCATCTGATCACTTTTGACTCATGTACATTTACGCCCCCTGAACTGAACTATGACGTCCATGACAAAGAGTTCCTTGCCATATATGAAGCCTTCTGGATATGTAGGCACTACCTCAAAGGCCCCTCCAATCCAGTAGACATCATAACAGACCACAAGAACCTGGAACAAAACTACTCACCTGGAGACAAGTCCAATGGTCTGAATACCTGTCTCAGTTCAATCTCATTATCCACTTCTGCCCTGGTTGACTCGGAGCAAAACCTGACACGTTAACTAGGTGCTGGGACATCTACACTAAAGAGGGGAGTAGTGACTATGCCACTGTAAATCCACACAACTTTTGTCCTGTGTTCACTGACAAGCAGCTGGCATCGTCTGTAAGTACCCAGGGTACTTACTTACTATAGTATATAGTTATATAGTCATAATTAATGTATGCAGCATTCCATTAAGGAATACTGTCTTCTTGGTAGATATATGTGCCCATAGGGTGCATATATATAGTTATTATGTAAGCCAGTGGACTCAAGTACACATGTGGGTCCACATGTAGTAGATAGAACTTAGTTAACTACCACACTGTACACACATCGCCCAACCAGTATACTTGGTTGAGTTCTATGCAATGGTGTGAACTAAGACACTTTTTTGAACTTCCAAAGGAAGAATCAATTGATTCTTCCACATTATTGAAGTTTTCTAGTCAATACTAGAAAACCAGCTGTTACTGGTGTACAGGTGGTGTCTACTGTGTCCTCCTAGAGGTGGTGTCTACTGTGTTCTCCTAGAGGTGGTGTCTACTGTGTCCTCCTAGAGGTGGTGTCTACTGTGTCCTCCTAGAGGTGGTGTCTACTGTGTCCTCCTAGAGGTGGTGTCTACTGTGTCCTCCTAGAGGTGGTGTCTACTGTGTTCTCCTAGAGGTGGTGTCTACTGTGTTCTCCTAGAGGTGGTGTCTACTGTGTTCTCCTAGAGGTGGTGTCTACTGTGTTCTCCTAGAGGTGGTGTCTACTGTGTTCTCCTAGAGGTGGTGTCTACTGTGTTCTCCTAGAGGTGGTGTCTACTGTGTTCTCCTAGAGGTGGTCTCCACTGTGTTCTCCTAGAGGTGTCCTAGAGGTGGTGTCTACTGTGTTCTCCTAGAGGTGTTCTCCACTGTGTCCTCCTAGAGGTGGTGTCTACTGTGTTCTCCTAGAGGTGTTCTCCACTGTGTTCTCCTAGAGGTGGTGTCTACTGTGTCCTCCTAGAGGTGGTGTCTACTGTGTTCTCCTAGAGGTGGTCTCCACTGTGTCCTCCTAGAGGTGGTGTCTACTGTGTTCTCCTAGAGGTGTTCTCCACTGTGTTCTCCTAGAGGTGGTGTCTACTGTGTTCTCCTAGAGGTGTTCTCCACTGTGTTCTCCTAGAGGTGGTGTCTACTGTGTTCTCCTAGTGGATGAAGGAAAATCACAAAATTGCAAAATACATTGTGAGTTTCCAGCAGCTAGCCCCAAAAGTCCAATGGGACAACACCACACTCTGACGCCAATTTTACATTGGTCTTCCATCCTGCATCAAGGATGAGATATCATGTGTCAGTTAGCCAGATACTTTGGTAAACCTTCGCAAGCTCACCCAATCCATTGACACCCGTTATTGGGAACATCAATCTGAGGTCTCCCATGAAAATTTGGCTAACAACAAATCAGACAAATCATCGGACAAGACCCCAAAGTCCAACAAGGGGTCTGATAAGAAGACCACCACCAACTCAGGCCAGAAGTCAAACATGGGTAATGCTGCCACTTCTGGTTCTGGTCAGAACAACTCCAACCAGCAATAACTCTGGAGCTCGCAAGAGCACTCCGGACCTCTCCACCAAGCTGGGGAAGGATGGAAAACTTACCCAGCAGGAATGCCAGCGCCGCATGGACAACAACCTCTGTCTGTTCTGCAGAAAACCTGGCCACCAAGCCAAGGATTGCAACAAGGCAACCTCGTCCACAGCAAAGGCAAAGGGCCATACCGCCAATGCCATGACAGACCAAAAAAAATAGTAAGCAGTCCTATAGCCTCCGTATGGGCTGAGGGCTGTGTTGGTACTCACAAACGAAGTCCGCCTGAACGCATCCACTCTCTCCCACTCCGACTCCCTTGTTGAAAAAATTTCGCCTTGCTGGGGGTGTGTGGAGAGTAGAGGATGTATGCATAATCGATACTTGAGTAGTATCTTCCTATGAAGTTTGATGGGATTTGGTGTGATCTTTGTCTAGATATTGACAATTTGAGCAGGGATCAGGAGCAGATGATTTGAACGAGAGTAAATGCTTAATAGAAAATCAACCAGTGGAGCTTAGGCTTCGCAAACTGGGATTCGAATATATTTGCAATACTCTGGAAGAGTATGCAAAAGATTGTAGAAACACGTTCGTTATGGAGTTATTCCAGAAACGAATAGTTCAGACACAGTCAACAAAAACAGGTGAGAGGAAATTCTCTAGTCCATTGCATATCTAGCTAGGCATGTTTTATACAAGATATGCATGCTAATAACTCGTGATAAAAGTTCTGTGTCATTTGAAACATGGGAAAGAAACTTGTGATAAAAACGAAATGGGGGGTGGAGCCAATAGGAAAAAAATGACGAAATAAAATATAAAAGAAATATAGGAGAATGATCTGATGTGTGTGGAGCTTACAGGGGCTTCTCCTCTTCCCTCCTAACCATTTCCCCTCGCTTTCCTACCTCCCCTCAACCTCCTGAGCCTCCTATGTGCTCCTATTCCTCCTATCCCCTCTGTTCCCCTTCTGTTCCCCTCTCCCCTAGAAGTCCGGTCTTCCAAATAACATCCCTTACCCTCTGCATCTACTCTGACTCCATTCCCGACACTGCCATCCAAGCACTAATTGACTCCGGTTCTACTCACTGTTTCCTTGATTCCTCTTTTTCCAATTTACATAAACTCCATACATACACCATAACTCCAATATCACTCTGATTATTTGATGGCACTACTAATGCTGTTATTTCACGAGCTATAGATCTGTCTATCCATTTTTCTGTCAGAGAAATCCAGAACCTTACATTCTATGTTACTCCACTTGACTCCAGCTGTTCTGTGGTTCTCAGACATAATTGGCTCACCCGCTACAATCCATTGATTGACTGGGCATTGGGCATTCCATTCCCCAGTACAGGCTGTGTCATTCTCGACGTTGTTGGTTCGCTTAAGGAATAGATCCTATAAGTTTGCGCGCAACGGTCCTAGCAAACAGATGGTGTGTAACGCAGTTGTTCAGCACTCCAAAGATCAATCAGGTCGAGGGGTAGAGGTAGCACTGAGTAACAGGAAAGTGGAATAGTGCTCTGTGGTTGGATGAGGATGGGAGCAAAAGGTCGGTCCCGATGGCTGATTGTGCTCTGTGACTGGATGAGGATGGAGAGCCCGGTTGGGAGGTACGTGAAAGCTGGTTTCAGGAGAAGCGACCTCTCGGTGGCGGAGGGAAATCTGATCATTGAACCAAGGTGCTTTACCTCAGTGTAGAGCTGATGGATTGTGATGTAGAGCATAGAGTGTAGACTTAGAGCATGGGCTGAAAACTTGTTGATTGATTCCAAAGGCAAAAACTAGCGCCCTTTTATATACAAATCCCCAGGGCACAACGACACAATATGAGGAGCAAATGATGCAATATGATGCAAGAAATGCTGATCAAGCCAGCTGACGAAGCGTGTGAAGTTGAACTACTAATGGGGAAATCATGGAGAAATGAAGCAACAGATAGGGGTAATCTTTGTAAGAATAGGAGGTGATGAGTAACAAAAGAACCAAAAATAGAACAAGGATGAGTAAGTCATGTATGAATGAATTAAAAGATGAAACAGGGGTGAGTCATATAAAAGAACAATAGAAATGTCCACCAATACCATCTTCCTACAGCTCTGAAGGTAAATTGACCCTGAGTCACATGAGGACTTCAGTCAGCATCCACAACAAATACTCCTTATTGTCTTAGTGATCCGTCTCCATATGGTATCCCATTCCAAGGGTATTTGGTCCCTTTGCCTGACACGATGTAACCTGAGTCGGATTGAAGTGGGAGGATAGGTCGGCGATGGCGACTGAAATTCTACCTCATGTTCAACTTGTCTATCCATGTTACAATATAGAGGTGAAATGCCGAGGAATGTATATGGTTCAACGGAATTGTGAAAGAATATGGGATTGCCAATGGCATAAGAGAGACATGGTGGGGATCTTGGATGTTGAAAGAGTTTTGGAAGTATTTTGGCACGTGGAGGTGGCTTAACATGCCCGTGGAGCTCAGCATATTTTTGATAGTCCTCTGTGTCCAGAGACCAGTGTGACGTATTATTAGAAGAGATGTTGGAGAGGGGAATAGAATTGGAAGCCATGTGAATGATGATGAAAGGATTGGTGTGAATTGAAGGCTGATAATGATCGATGGCGATGAAACACAAGTGACGATCGATGGCTAGAATTAGAGACTGAGGTAGAGAGGGAGTTGCAGCGCTATTTAAAAGTTTGATACGAAAAGGCACTGGCAGAGTTGGACTGTCAGAGTGGTTCGATATATGTCCTCGATGCGTCCTGGCTTGTCAACGTCACCAGCAACTTTAGGTGCGAAATTATCTTCCGCCTCCGCTGACTCCACTCCGATAGATACTCCACCCACCCCTCCATCTATATCAATGGTGGACGCTATGGTCTTTGCCAGACTAAGCAAACGGGATGGCTCTCACACATTCCAGGTTCACCTCTCTGATCCAATATTTCTCGCCACCCGTTCCACCTGATCAGCCAGACCTATCTATGGTTCCTAAGGAGTATCATGAGTTCGCCAACGTGTTTAGCAAGTCTAAAGCCAACTCCCTAGTGGAGCACCGACCATACGATCTCAAGATTGAGTTGGATGACAACTCCACCCCTCCACTTGGCCCTATCTACTCACTATCCCAAAAGGAGCTACTGGCTCTCCAAACATTCATAGACGAGAACTTGGCCACAGGCTTCATCCGCCCATCCCTTGTTGGAATGCACTGAAGGTCCCTACAAAGTTTGGTATGGATTGAGTTATTGTGTGAGGAGATATGAGTGTTTTATGTGCTACAATTTCGCTTTTTTGCTGAGTTTGTAGTTGAGCTTATCTAATAACATAAAACTTCGCTTTTGAGCTCTACAGGTCATGGGCCCCGGCCTCCAGGCCTAAACAGTTGCTCTGACACTCCTATATCATCAAAATCCTCTCAGTTCCATCCACCTTTTCCAACCCTATCATTTCCCATTAAACAACAACTTCAACCACAACTACACTTCACTTTTTTACCACACTACATCCTCCCCTTCTCCCTCAGCTTCTCCCAGCAGTCATCTCTTCAGCTCCCAAAGGGTTTCAGCTTCCAGTGGTGAGAAAGGATCCCTCCTCATTGCCTAGTGTTACAAAGCCACACCCCTGGCCTTAGTTTGCCGGTTGACTGAGGCCTCTTGTTAACCTTGGGTGCTGGAGTCTGTGGTCTGCAGACTCATAACAGTTCACCTGATTTGCGGCGAGGTTGTGCCATCTCATTCTGAGTCCTGTTGTCCCTGAAGTTGCTGGAAGGTGATTGGTGCCATTTGGACCATTTTCCCCATTCCTAGGACAACTCAGGACCCCCTGGACGACTCAGGATCCCTCTGCACAGGGTACATGTTCAGAAGCAGGCAGGCACTCATTTCAATGCCTATGATGCACTCTTCAATATACGGAAGGCTCCAGATGAGACACTCCAGTCTCTGGTTGGTCGTGTCAGCTCTGCCATGCAACTCTGCCAGAACCTTTGTCCATCTGATGGCTCCTATACACTAGCCAGACAGGATGAGGAACTGGTGATCATGACACTGATTAGAGCCCTTCCTGAGGGGTTTGACAGCTTCATGTCTGCATTACTGCTTCAAAAGGACATTGACAAGGCCAAAGTTATTGAAGCCTTTATCACAGAGGAGAACAACCGTCTGCACTGTTCTGTTCAATCAGCCATGCTATCCAAACCACCTGCTTCAACACCCTCTTCTAAATGGTGTAACTTCTGCGAATCATCTACTCATAACACCGATGTTTGCTTTTCTCTAGCCAATGCCAAGAAGGCTAATCTGGAGCACAGACAGATGGCTAAGTAGGAGAAGAAGCAGAGGCACAAGGCTAAACAGGCAGATGAATCTACTTCCTCTGTTGTTGAAGTTGCAGGATCGGCATTTACCACCGCAAGCATTCCCTCTCTTCCCCATGCACACCTTGTCTCTGATACCAGTTCCCTTTGGTGCACTGATTCAGGAGCCTCATTACATATGACTCCACATCGCCATTGGTTTAAGGAGCTCAAACCTCATAGAGCTCCCATTGAATTGGCGGACAGTAGTGTTGTGTACTCTGAAGGGATTGGCACGGTGATGTTTTGCCCAAATGACCCAAACTTGAAACCTATACTGTTCAGCAATGTACTATACATTCCCAAACTTGCAAACAACCTCCTCTCACTCCTCTTCTTGACCATGCACCGTCAGATTCGTGTGGAAATCATAGGAGTGGTTGTCAAATTCTACAAGTTGGGCAAACTGTTATGTACTGCAACGGTCAAAGGGAGACTGGCATACCTAGATGGCAACATGCTTTCTCACACTGCACACATTGCTGTGTCCAAGTCACTGGATCTCCAACTCTGGCACCGTCGCTTTGGGCACCTTGGGATTGATGCTGTCAAACAGCTGATCATGCAGAACATGGTGGAGGGATGGACATCACATCAGACAATCCATTCCCCAAAATCTGTGAAGCGTGCATTCATGGTAAACAACACCGTGATTCATTCCCCAAGAAAGCCTCCTTCAGGGCCACTGACATCCTGGAACTCATTTATTCTGATGTTCATGGCCCATTGAAGGTGCCCACTGGACAAGGGTTTAGGTACTGGATCACATTCATTGATGACAAATCTCGTTTTGTGAGCCTGTACTTGATCAAAACCAAGGACCAGGCATTGGATGCATTCAAGCAGTTCAAAGCACTGGTGGAGAACCAGACTGGCAAATGGATCAAGACCCTGAGGGATGATAAAGGAGGAGAGTACTCATCGCACCAGTTCTCCTTCCTGACCATGTCCTCTGGGATCTTCAGGCAAAAGACCACACCGGGCACACCACAGCAGAATGGAGTTGCAGAGCGCTACAACAGGACACTGGAAGAAGGCATTATCTCTATGTTACATGATGCTCAACTAGGTCCTTCTCTCTGGGGAATGGCATTCACTCTTCTCCACAACTGCTCTCCCACCTCTGCGCTATCCCAAGGGACTCCATATGAAGCCTGGCATGGCCACAAGCCATCTGTTGTGCATTTCAGGGTATTTGGTTCCACTGCATTTGTCCATGTCCCCAAATCTAAAAGGCGTCACCTTGAGTCACACTCCACCAAGTGCGTCATGATTGGATATGAAAATGGGACTAAGGCATGGCGACTATGGGATCCAGCTAGAAGGAGGGTATTGATCAGCAGGGATGTCATTTTTGATGAATCTGGCCACTCACACACATCCATCACGCACAATCCACCACTGCAACTTGTGCAACTTCCTGATGATGTGCCCATTCGCCAGACATCTACTCTCCCTCCAGTTATCCCTCCAGCTACTCCCACCTCACCACCTTTGCCAGACGCTGCAACACCATCCCCTCCACCATCCCCATCTCCACCTCTACCATCTGACCCTCCTCCAAGGCGTTCAGCACGCACACGCATGCCTCCCCAACCATGGTGGCTTATCCCAAATGCTGCCCAGTACAGGAATCCTCCACCTGAGTCACAGGGGAGAGATGATCCAACTGAGGGGGTGGATGACGTCCAGAATGAGGGGGTGGAACAGGCAGAATCCGCCATACCATCTGTCTGACATCCACTTGAGGAACTCGTCAAGCTCAGCAATGCTCCTGACCTCCCTGAACCATCCAGTTATCAGGAAGCCATGTCTAGAGTTGATGGACCATGGTGGAGAGAGTCCTGCGATGAAGAATATCAGTTGCTTATGGACAACAATGTTTGGACGGTGGTGGATCTCCCTCCCAGCAAGAAGGCTGTGGGCTTCAAATGGGTATTCAAAATCAAGAAGCACCCTGACGGATCCATTGAGCGCTTCAAATCTAGTGTGGTTGCAAAAGGATACACACAGAAGGCAGGGATTGACTTCACAGAAACATTTGCCCCTGTTGTGAGATTCAACACGCTCAGAGTGCTCCTTGCCATCACCGCCATTGAGGATCTGGAATTGGACCAAGTCAACTTCAAATCTGCCTATTTGAACGGTGAGATTGAAGAAGAGGTCTACATGGAGCTTCCAGATGGCTACAAGCAGGGAGAGAAAGTTGGGAGACTGAACAAGGCAATCTATGGAACCAGACAAGGAGGAAACAGGTGGCACGCTAAACTAGACCAAGCTTTCCTTCAGATGGGATTCACCAGGTCCAAAGTGGACAGCTGCCTTTACCTGTACATCCAAGGATCCATCAAAGTCTACATCCCTGTCTATGTTGACAATCAGCTTATGGCATGCAACAGTCGGAGTCATCTTGACAAAGTTAAGCTTGAGCTGTTGCAACATTTCAAAATGAAGGACTTGGGACCTGCCAGATACATTGTTGGTCTGGAAATCCACAGAGACAGGAGAAAGAGGACGCTGCACATTAACCAGCACAAGTATGCATTGGATGTTTTGAAGCGGTTCAACATGGAGAACTGCAAGCCAGTGTCTACCCCTCTTGATCCAGGATGCCATCTGTCCAAGAAACTTAGTCCAGAGTCAAAGGAGGACATTGAGGCCATGAGGAGCGTTCCCTATCTTGCTGCTGTTGGAAGCCTGAACTATCTTGTGATTGGAACCAGACCAGACATTGCACATGCGGTTGGTGAACTTGGCCAATTCAACTCAAATCCTGGTTTGGGCCATTGGAAGGCGGTACAGCACGTGCTCAAATACATCAAGGGCACTGCTGAACTGGGATTGACATATGGACCTGCAGACTCTGGTTCCCAAGTGATGCTCCAGGCCTACTGTGATGCCAACTATGCAGGGGATGAGGACAGGAGACGGTCAACGACTGGATATGCCTTCTTCATTGGTGGAGCAGCAGTGAGCTGGAGCAGCAAACGACAACCCACAGTGGCAACATCCTCATCTGATGCTGAATACATGTCAGCCAACTTTGGAGGATGTGAAGCAATGTGGTTGAAACAGCTGCTGAATGAACTTGGTTACCATCTTCCTCCAATCACACTTTTTCTGTGACAGTCAACCTGCCATTGCGGTATCCAAGAACCTGAACACCATACAAGGATGAAGCACATTGATGTGATGTATCACTGGTTAAGGGAAAAGGTAGAAAGGAGATCATTAAAACTTCAGTTTGTGCGCACAGATGAGATGGTAGCTGATGTGCTAACCAAGGCTCTGGTGCGTGCCAAACATGAGAAATTCAGAGATGGATTGGGTATTTGCAGGATTGAAGGGACAGTTCATTGAGGGGGTGTGTTGGAATGGACTGAAGGTCCCTACAAAGTTTGGTATGGATTGGGTTATTGTGTGAGGAGATATGAGTGTTTTATGTGCTACAATTTTGCTTTTTTGCTGAGTTTGTAGTTTAGCTTATCTAATAACATAAAACTTCGCTTTTGAGCTCTACAGAAGTCCCCAGTCGGACAACTTAAATTCATATTTGAAATCTAATAATAATTACTCTGGTGATGGGTCTCCAAGGCCAATGGCCTTACATGAGTATGTCTGAGTCCAACAGGGATGGATGTCCGGGTTCCTATGACGCTTGTTCGGAATCATGTCAGTATACAATATTCGGATGTATATGAGATATACATCAGAATTTCAATGATACATAAAGCCAGGGAGTTACAATTTGGATATCTTAAAAGATTTCGGATGTGTGAAATTTTCATAAATATAAACATATATTCTATATTTTAATAAACTTTTAAAGATAAGACATTTGGTTGAGATGAACATAATTATTTACATGGATATAATAGGAATGTATGTATTAATATAATTGGTATTATATAGGGTATTTAGATATACAAATACCAGGTGGGGATTAAAGATAGTTCAAATTATGTTACAAGTATTGTATAAGAAAGAATCAATGATATTTGGATGTTCCTTCAAGAGAGTTGCCACCACTAAATCAGGAAAAAAAGAATTATTTTTGAGAATTATGCCAAAATATCAAAATATGTTTTAATCTAGTATATTGTGTAAAATTTGAGAATCATGTTGAAATATGAAAATAAGTTTGAATTGAAGTGTATTGTATAAAATTTGAGGAAAATAGGTTGTACATACGTATTTGTTGTATTTCTGAATAAGCGTCTATGGTGATGCTGATACATCAATTGGAACCGGAGACAGATGGGTGGAATCGGCGGTGACAATCAGAGAGGTAAATGGAGATGTGGCAGTTTCCAAATGGAGTATAGATTTCATATCCGCAGGGATCTGAGTGGATTGGACAGGGATCTGGGCATTAATGAATATAGTCATAACAGTATCTCCCCATTTAAGGCTGAGCCCCTGAGGCCTCATGTCCATGGATTGAATAGGTGAGACGGTTGGGCGCAGTTGGAGTTATACTGGGGGTCTGGAGACATATAAAAGGAGGGGCATGATTGAGGTCTTATCCTCAATGATGTCAAACCCTTTGGCAAGCATGAGTGTGGCCGAGCTTGAGCAGTTGCTCTTGGCCTGATGGAAGGAAGAGGAAGAGGAGCAGAGATGGAAAGAGGAGGAGGAAGCAGAACAGAGGTGGAAGGAGGAGGAGGCGGAATGGAGGTGGAAGGAGGAGGAGGAGGAGTGGAGACAGAAGGAGGAGGAGGTGGAACGGAGACGCAAAGAGGAGGAGGAGCGGAGATGGAAGGAGGAGGAGGAGGTGGAACGGAGACACAAAGAGGAGGAGGAGCAGAGATGGAACGGAGAAGGAAAGAGGAGGAAGCGAAAGCCGTGAGAGCCTGCAGGGTCAAGGAACTTGCGATGGAGGCCACAAGACTGAAGGAAGTGGAGGAGCAGGCGCACAAGCTAGAAGCCGCCATGGAGGTAGAGGAGGAGGTGACCGGGGCAGGGGTGACCAGCCACCCAGGAGTGTGCCAATACAGGCAGGGACCCCCGAGGTCGCCATCATCTCTATTACGTGGACGGAGACAACTCGTCCGACAACTGACCCTGCAGTGGACTTGCCATTACGTCCATGTGCACGGCCATTATTTGGGTTGGGTGCAGCTGAGGAAGATGAAGCGGCGGAGGTGGAGAGGGCGGAGGTGGAGGCGGATCCTGATGCCAATATGGAGCTTGATGCAAATGCAGAGCCCGAGGCGGGTGTGGATGTTGGGATGGATGTAGAGCTGGATCCGACCTCGAATTGTTATGAGGAGATGGCTTGGGTAGCCGCAGTTGAGGCTCACAAAAGAGCGGAGCTTTATGCTGCTACCACCAAGAAGAATCTCGATGTCATGGTCTTTTCATTGAAGGTGTACCCAAGTGCTGATACGGAGAAGCGGGAGGCGGATTGGAGGGTCATATGGTGCAAAGCAGAGAGTCACGTGTTGGCGACCCATAAGAAGGAGCTGCGTGGCCCTAGGTCGGCGATCCAGCTTCACAAGTGCGAGATGGAGAAGGCGGCGGCAGAACAGCAGGACAAGGAGGAGGAGAGGGAGCACTTGGATCCAGGCCATGTCGAGAAGGAGCGGACCACCCAAGGCTCTGGCTCCAGCAGAGCCATTCGGCAGGCCCAGTGTAACTTGCAACTTGTGTCGTGATGTGGGTGTGGAGTGTGTGTGGCCTACTGGCCCAACTCGCCACCTTCAGTCCTGTGATCATTGTCAGGGTCAGAAAGGAGGGTGTAGGATCAATGGAAAGTTCAAGCCCCGACTAGTGGTACAAGGAGGGGCGGAGAAAGAAACAGAAGGTCGTCTGACCAAAAAGCGGTGGATGGAGATGGGTGCTGTGGCAGCTGGGGGTAGCGGTGTCGGATCAGAAGGGGCAACAACCGGTGCAGGTACGGGGCACGTCTCTGCGCCCAATAGTACCGTGGGCCAGCTTATCCGGCTGGTTAACCTGCAGTCGGAGCACCTTTGGCGGACGGAGGGGTTACTAGTGGACTTGGTGAAGACAATGAAATGGAAGGAGGTTCTGGAGGGTCAGTGGACAGCCGAGTTATGTCAGCTGCAGAAGTTCATGGCCCCTTTGGACGAGGATTTGGACATGGGGGATGAGAAAGATTGGGTGTCGGATGTAGAGAGTGATGATGAGTCGGAGACAGAGCCTGAGGTAGACAAGGGGAAGGGGAAAAGGAAACGCAATGTATGAAAAATGAAAATGATTATGAATTTCAGAGCAGAGAAAAATGAGGCGGAGTGATTCCTTCAGAGTTTTTTGGGGAGACTTGTAATTTCCCTTGTGACTTGTAATAAAATGATGATGCAAAATAATAGAATTAGCATTAGTAATTGAACTTAAAGATTCATAAGAGGGCCAGGTTTGTCTGGATAAGCGGAGTGAAAGTTGGAGATGGATTCAGATGCATGATTGAGTTTGGACGCAGAGATCCATGAGGACTCTTCATTGGTGCCTTCGTATCCAGTCCATTTGACTAAGTACTGGAGCTTGCACTTGTATCGGTGGTCAATCTTCGAGTCCAGGATCTCAGATATCTCATATTCATTATCTCCTTCGATGATGATCAGGGGAGGTGGAGGTTGCGTGTGACCGTTCATAGTAGCAGGTTTGAGCATTGATATATGAAAGACTGGATGAACTGCTCAGAAGTGGTCAGGGAGGTGGAGGGTGAAGGACCTGCTGCCTGTGCGAGCAATGACCTCATAAGGACCTAAGTATTTCTCAGAGAGTTTCTTCGATGGACGGGTGGTCTGGAAGTGTTCGGCCTTAACGAATACTTTGTCTCCGATTTGCAGGTCTGGAGCTGGAATGCAGCGTCGGTCTGCGGAGACTTGATATTGTTTCTGGGCATTGGAGATGGTTTGTGCCTTTGCGATTTTGAGTGCATACACGTGGTGCAGGAGTTACAGTAGTGTTGAATGTATTCTCGCATTTTTGGCCATACGTAGTCCCATCAGATTAATCCTAGTGTGCAATTTTGCCTGAAATGGCTGGAGATTGGGTGATCATGATAATACTGCAAAACCTGGAGTCGGAGACCATTGGCATCAAGAACGTATATCTGGTTGTTGTGTCGGAGGTGCCCTTCGGGGTCAAGTGACCACTTTGGATCAGAAGGGTTGTCCAAGTGTTTAACTGCAACAGGATCGGATCAGAGTGATGAGCAGATGTCAGAGCGGAGTTGGTCGATGTCCATAATGGTGACAGCTCAGAGGGTGGGAGTCATGAGGGTGGATGCTTGTAGGGATGATGCCAGCTGCTCGTTAGTAAACACAGGACAAAAGTTGTGTGGGTTTACAGTGGCATAGTTGCTACTCCCCTCTTTAGGGTAGATGTTCCAGCGTCTAGTTAACGCGTCAGGCTTTGCTCCAAGTCAACCTGGACGGAAATGGATAATGAGATTGAACGGAGATAGGTATTTGGACCATCAGACTTGTCTTCAGGTGAGCAGTTTCATTGTGGAGAAGTATTCCAAGTTTTTGTGGTCAGTTATGACGTCCACCGGATCGGAGGGGCCTTCAAGGTAGTGTCTCCATATCCGGAAGGCTTCATATATGGCAAGGAGCTCTTTGTCATGGACGTCATAGTTCAGTTCGGGGGGCGTAAATGTACACGAGTGAAAAGCGATCGGATGGACTTGTCCATCGTCCAGAGAGATGATGGACAGGATTGTGGCAAGTGCATAGTCGGAGGCATCGGTCACTAATAGGATAGGAATGTCTGGAACCCAATGAGTCAGTATCGGAGTGGAAGTAAAGGCCTTTTTTAAGGTCTCAAAACTCTGTCTACATTCATCAGTGAAATTCCATTGGATACCCTTCCTAGTGAGTCAGGTGAGCGGAACGGTGATATCAGAGTAGCCGTAAATGAAGTGGCGGTAGAAGTTGGTGAACCCCAGGAAGGACTGTACGTCTTTGACTTTCTGGGGTTCTGGCCATTCCTGTATGGCTTTGATTTTGTCATTGGACATTGTCAGTCCTGCCAGGGAGAGGATATAGCCTAGATACTCGACCGAGTCAGAGTGGAATTTGCATTTGTCAGCATGGGCAAAAAGGCCATGGTTTCGGAGACATCGGAGTACCTCTCAGACATGTGTCCGATGTTCTTCTTTGTTGTCCAAATATACCAGAATGTTGTCTAAGTAAACGAGGATGGTCACATCGAGGAGGTTGGCGAAGGTATCATTCATGAACCTCTGGAAGGCGGCTGGAGCATTGGTTAGACCGAAGGGCATGATGCACCACTTGAAAGATCCATATCATGTGCAGAAGGTCGTTTTCCATTCGTTGCCTTCTCAGATGCGGACTAGATGGTAGGCATGTCGGAGATCTATTTTGGAATAGATCTTAGCCTTTTGAGGACTCTTGAGTAGGTCCGCGGTGCGGGGTATTGGGTATTGGTCTTTCTTGGTGATCTTGTTGAGTCCACGGAAGTCGACGCATAGACGGAGGGATCCATCCTTTTTGTGGACAAATAGGACCGGAGCACCATGGAGAGATAGGGATGGGTGGATGAAGCCCGTGGCCAAGTTCTTGTCTATGAATGTTTGGAGAGCCAGTAGCTCTTTTTGGGATAGCAAGTAGATAGGGCCAAGTGGAGGGGTGGAGTTGTCATCCAGTTCAATCTTGAGATCATATGGTTGGTGTTCTGCTAGGGAGTTGGCTTTAGACTTGCTGAATACGTTGGCGAACTCATGATACTCCTTGGGAACCATAGATAGGTCCGGTGGAGTTGATTGGGCGGAACGAGCAGCGAGGAATATTGGATCGGAGAGGTGGACCTGGAATGTGTGAGAACCATCCAGTTTGCTTAGTCTGGCGAAGACCATAGTGTCCACCATCAATATAAACGGAGGGGTAGACGGAGTATCTATCAGAGCAGAGGCAGAAGATAGTTTCGCACCTAAAGTTGCTGGTGATGTCGGGAATGGCACAGCCTGTGCTGGAGAATGGAATGTGATATGGCCCAATGCCCAGTCAATCAACAGATTGTAGCAGGTGAGCCAATTATGTCCGAGAACCACAGAACAGCTGGAGTCAAGCAGAGTAACATAGAATGTAAGTTTCTGGATTTCTCTGACAGAAAAATGGATAGACAGATCTATAGCTCATGAAATAACAGCATTAGTAGTGCCATCAAATAATTGGATGATATCAGAGTTATGGTGTATGTATGGAGTTTATGTAAATTGGAAAAAGAGGAATCGAGGAAACAATGAGTAGAACCGGAGTCAATTAATGCTTGGATAGCGGTATCGGGAATGGAGTTGGAGTAGACAAGGAGGGTAAGGGAGTCAGAGTGGGAAAGAGTGGATGCGTTCAGGCGGACCTCGTTTGTCATACAGGGAGTACCAACACAGCCCTCAGCCCATATGGAGGCTATAGGACTGCTTACTATTTTTTTGGGTCCGTCGTGGCATTGGCGGCACGGCCCTTTGCCTTTGCTGCGGACGAGGTTGCCTTGTTGCAATCCTTGGCTTGGTGGCCAGGGTTTCTGCAGAACAGACAGAGGTTGTTGTCCATGCGGCGCTGGTGTTCCTGCTGGGTAAGTTTTCCGTCCTTCCCCAGCTTGGTGGAGAGGTCCAGAGTACTCTTGCGAGCTCCGGAGTTATTGCTGGTGCCGGAGTTGTTCGGACCAGAACCGGAAGTGGCAGCGTTACCAGTGTTTGACTTCTGGCCTGAGTTGGCGGTGGTCTTCTTATCGGACCCCTTGTTGGACTTTGGGGTCTTGTCTGATGCTTTGTCTGATGCTTTGTCTGATTTGTTGTTAGCCGAATTTTTGCGGGAGACCTCAGATTGATGTTCCCAATAACGGGCGTCAATGGATTGGGCGAGCTTGCGAAGGTTAACCAAAGTATCCAGCTTACCGACGCATGATATCTCATCCGGGATGGGAGTCCAATGTAAAATTGGCGTCAGAGTGTGGCATCACCCCATTGGACTTTTGGGGCTAGCTGCTGGAAACTCACAATGTATTTTTGTGATTTTGTGATTTTCCTTCATCCAAAGTCGATTGAGTTCATTCTCAGTGTTGGCCTTGGGGTTGTAAGGACCGAAATTGGTCTGAAGTTCAGAGATGAAGTCAGAGTAGTCATCTGACCATATCAGGTCATTGGAATCGTCCATGAGTGCTGGCTCGAAGTAGTCCAGTGTGGTGCCCTTGAGATAGGACATGGCGAAGGTGACCTTCACCCGATCAGATGTGAACGCGTCGGGGCGGTTGTGGAAATTCAACCGGCATTGCACCAAGAATGGCTGGAGCTTTTGCGGATCGGAGCCATCGAATGGGTCGGGTTTCGGACCTTGGTCCAAGACTTAGGGGCTTGTGGGTTACGGATGCTGCTGGCAAGCAGGGAGATGGCTTGTGCCAGATTTGGAGAGGGTGGGGTGTTGTCTTCTTCATTGATGGCCTCTATGTGGTCCGTCGGTTCTTCAATGACCTCAGGGATGGTGTCGATGCTGAGAGCGGGCACCTTGACGGTTCGTGCGCGTTTGGAATTGGTGGTGCATTGGTAGGAGTGAGTATGGCAGTTCAAATATACTGTTACGCACTAGGTCTGATTGGGGGTTGGAGATTGGGTCGGTTTGGTTGGAGTCTTGATCAGAGTTGGAGAAGGAGTCGGGTACATCATGGGGGTCAGAACGGACTTGGCTTCAGCTTATGTGCTGCGCCCTCACTAATACCGGTGTCCAAGATTTCAGAGACGGAGTACGACTTAGAGAATTAGGATCGGACTTAGGAACTAGGCATGATTCGATATTCAAACTGGGGAATGAAGTCCCCAGTCGGACAACTTAAATACATATTTGAAATCTAATAATAATTACTCCGGTGATGGGTCTCTGAGGCCAACGGCCTTACATGAGTATGTCCGAGTCCGATGGGGATGGATGTCTGGGGTCCTATGGTGATGCTGATGCATCAATTGGAACCGGAGATGGATGGGCAGAATCAGCAGTGACAATCGGACAGGTAAATGGAGACGTGGCGGTTTCCAAATGGAGTATAGATTTCATATGCGTGGGGATCTGAGTGGATCGGACAGGGATCTGGGTGTTAATGAATATAGTCATAACAAGTTTGAATATTGAATCACGCCTAGTTCCTAAGTCCGATCCTAACTCTCTAAGTCGTACTCTGTCTCCGAAATCTTGGACACCGGTATTAGTGAGGGCGCAGCACATAAGCTGAAGCCAAGTCCGTTCAGACCCCCACGATGTACCCAACTCCTTCTCCGACTCTGACCAGACCTCCAACCCAACCTCTGACCCAACCTCTGACCCTGAATCGGACCTAGTGCGTAACACCTATTCAGACCAAGGTGCTTGCAGATATTAAAATTATAGCCACTGATACCTGTTGGTTTGGGGATCTTTACAACAATTTCACCTCTGTTGCTCCTTGTCACAAGGCTATAGTTGATATGGCTTTCATCAACCTTTTTCTGTGTCTGTGTGGTGGCCATATTTCTTGTTGGCATTGGGCCCAGCATCAGAGTCTTCATAATGATTGTCATTGTCTGCACTGTGGTCAGAATTGGTGTCTTTACAACCCTCATCATCAATAACCTTTAACTCAATATCAGGCATATTAATTAACATCACAAATCATAAATCACCTGAAATCAGAGCATTTGTCAATGCAAACCTGGTTGATCACATAAATAAGAGCTTGTCCTATCTCCTCATGTATCTTTAACACTGTTGCACACTGTCAGTAATAAGCTTTCCCATGAATATCCTGAGTGTCACTGATGTACATGCCATGCTCACCAGCAGCCAGGACATCATCAATGACCCTCACCTTCAAGAGGTCTTTATAGGCCATACAGTTGAAACCCCTATAACACATTATTAAAGTAGGGGAAACAGCCCAATTAGTGGCTAGTGCTACAAGTAAGTTCTTTTATTTGCCTATTGACTATTGAGTAGGCACTGAGGTCACTGTGACATCAACCAGGGTGTCTACTGCAGGTCATAGCTAATAATGTTATCATCTCCTTTCATAGCTGACTGCACATACTATGTAAAATGTGTCAGTCACTATGCATTATGACTCACATAATCTTAGATATTCTAATTGTTGAGAATAGTGTAAAATCACCTTGCTGTGGGGGAGTAAAGAGTAGATGTTGAATAGTGACTGAGGGAGTGATGGGAACTGGGTGTATGCATAGTCGTAGTATCTTCATACAAAGTTTGAAGTAATTTGGTTGAGTCTTCATCTAGATATCAATGATTTGAGTGAGCAGCAGGAGCAGATGACTCAGATATGAGTAAATGCTCAATAGGAAAATAGCCAGTGGTCATATGGCTTCATAATTCAGGATTTAGATAGAGTATGCAAAGGCTAGTAGAAATACGCATTCACTCTGGAGTTATTCCAGATACGAATAGTTTAAACACACAGACAAGAATGATGAGAGATAATTATTCTAAATTGTTCAAGGGCAATATAAGCATAATTTATACATGATAAGGGGCCTCATTAATGCAAAAGTTCTTCATAAATGTTCTAGCCCAATGATAGAATGTGTGATGAAGTGATGATGAAGGGGATAATCTGTGATGAGGAGATGATGAAAATGAAAAATAATGGAATGTCTGGAATGGCCTGGAACTCATAGGGGATTCCCCTGTTCCCTATAACATCCCTTTAACTGTTCCCTTTCACCCCCTTCATCCATCCAAACCTCCTGAGCCTCCTATATGCTCCTGTCTCCCTCTCCCCCTCTCCTCCTTTCTCCCCAGAAATCCAGCTCTATTCCCCCCAGAAGTAAGTCCAAAAATTCATATTGGACTCACTTCCAAATAACACTAATAACTTGAACAGACATTGCTATGGAGTTTAACAATGTGCCAGGGTTTGCAGGTTTGCAGCAATAACTGCAGCAACAGTTCAATCAGATGGATGCAAGGATTGATACACTGGATACACAGTTTGATGCACTAGCTATATGGTTTGATGCACTCCATGCTGCTAAGGGTTGAAAAAAACAGAGTTTAATAAATGTAACCAGAGTTAGTGCTAACATGGAATGAGAGTAGACTTTACTGTTCCAGTTCAACTGGGGACAGAGAGGCTCTCATGCTATTGGGTCAGATTGAGTGGACTTGGCTTCAACTTATGTGTTGTGCCCCCTCAGATTGTCTGTCCAATATTTTAGAGTTTGGAGGTATGAAGTTGAATCAAAGATCCAGAGTTGACTTTGTTAAGAGGAGACTTGTCAAGAAGCTAGCAACCAGGAAGTTATGAGAGTCAAACTTAGTCAATATAAACTACTGTAATCATACAGAATATAGCCCATATAAGTATCTGAAGAATTGAATGAAAAACTAAAGTAGGGGAATAATAGAACAGATATGGAATATAAAATGGAAAGGAGTTCAGAGTTTAGACTTAAGTCTGAATTAATACTAAACAATATAACTATTGTAACCCATATCAAGAGAATTACTTATCAAGGGAACAATAAGTGAAGTTTGAGGTTGTCAGAGATGGAGATGTCAGAGGTGGAGTAGAAGGAGATGGAGTTGGAGCCTGGAGATCAGACTTGGTGTTACAGGATATAACACATGCAATAAATCTCAACATCCAAATTGTGGCTTATAACCACAGTAACCTCAGCTATCCTCACCAGCCACTGTATAAATATGTAGGCCAGCCCACAAGTCATTCCACTCATGCTAACTTTTATATTTAGGTTGCTGGTGATGGCCATGCATTGGCAGCACCCCTCACCCCTTCTACCTTGATGCAAGCAGTTCATACATATCATCCTCCAGCTTCTATCAGTGCTGTCCCATCCTAGTTTAACCCCAACATCAATAGCTACAGTTACAGTGATATCCTTCAACTGATTATCTTTTACAATGATACCTTTGGTATCTATTCAGGAGATCACATTTTGGAAAGAAGGTGCAAGATACACATGCACATTGCAAATGTATCTGCACACTAATTTTGCATGGTGACCCTTGGCAAACATCATGTATTCATTTCTAGATGAATGTCACTATAGACTTGAGACTTATCTTTAGCAGAGCATGCTCCCTCACCAAGATGGTCTCACATCTCAACATCCATCTGATAAAAGAAAAAAGTTCATATAAGATACATCACATACAAAGACACCTCTTCACCTCAGCAACTAACATTGCATTTGTAGTGTCACTGATATTGTACACACTTGAGGAGGAGGGTACATGATGGCTTGCACAAGCATGGTTGTTTGTCAGGTATTATAAGGCCAGCTGAGACACACAATTAAAATCACTGTCACTTTCAACTCTGCTAACTTGTAATGCTGCTACCTTTACATCACCACCTTTGCACCACCACCTTTGCACCACCACCTTTGCACCACCACCTTTGCACCACCACCTTTGCACCACCACCTTTGCACCACCACCTTTGCACCACCACCTTTGCACCACCACCTTTGCACCACCACCTTTGCACCACCACCTTTGCACCACCACCTTTGCACCACCACCTTTGCACCACCACCTTTGCACCACCACCTTTGCACCACCACCTTTGCACCACCACCTTTGCACCACCACCTTTGCACCACCACCTTTGCACCACCACCTTTGCACCACCACCTTTGCACCACCACCTTTGCACCACCACCTTCTCACCTACACTCTTTCACCCTTCTATGCATTCACAAATATCATTTTTCTGTGACTGTTAATCTATGGATTTATCTGCATACACTCTCAAGAGGATGCAAGGTGAGTGCAACATCCTCTCCTGTCCCTGTGGATTTTCAGACCAACAATGTATCTGACAGACCCCATGTCCTTTATTTTGAAGTGTTGCAACAGCTCAAGCTTTACTTTGTCAAGATGGGTGCAACTGTTGTATGCCATAAGCTAATTGTCAACATAGACAGGGATGTAGACCTTATGGGTCCTTGGATGTAGAGGTACAGGCAGCTGTCCACTTTGGATCTGGTGAATCCCATGTGATGGAAAGCTTGATCCAGTCTGGCATGCCATCTGTTCCCTCCTTGCCTGGTTCCATAGATGGCCTTGTTCAGTCTCTCAACCTTGTCTCCTGAGAGAGTGGCAGGTATACCTTACAGGGAGCTGCACTACACAGCATGTATTGTGCTAAGCTTGGCTTGGCAATATATGATAATGAGCAAGGGGGAGTGTAGAAGAGGGGGTATGCTCACTTACTCTATATATATAGCATGCTTGTGTTAGTCAGCACATGTATAGTTTCACAAGGGCCATGTACAATATAGTTTAGTTTTTTTTACCTCTGACTGTCACATAAGTTGCTGCTCAAACATTTTGGAATGTCTGGACCCCTAAGCATCCATGAACTCTAGACTCTGGAACTCTTATTCATTCCCTGCTGCTAAGAAATGTATTACCTTCCTGCATATAGTCTGTATTGACTATTATAAGGGATTATAACCAAAGTACAAATGTAAAATCATTTCTGGAGTTGTGCTGCAGTAGGATTTGATATTCTTCTCAGCTATTCATTTCATGGAATTGTGGTGATTTAGAGTTTGCTCTAACACCATAATTTTGCAGGTTCTAAAACAGCCATTCCCCTTCTCCATCTTTATTTCTACTTTCATCTCACTTTCCATCTCCTCATCCAATGCCTAGTCCTTCTCATCTCTCACTTCTGAATCATTGCTTAATGGGGTGAGACGCTTATACAACCAATGTAGCTCTGTGGTCCACTATCCTTAAGGACCTCTTTCTGCTTCATGGTCTTCACCAAGTCTATAAGCAACCCCTTGGTTTGTCAGAGATGCTCTGACTGATTATTGATCAGCCTTATCAGCTGACCAACAGTTGAGTTGAGGGTGGTCACATGCCCTGTTCCAACTCTAGTCATCACCTCTTCTAACCTAACTCCACTTCCACCCACTTCCACAGCACCTCTCTCTATCCAATGTCTTTTGACTATATGTTCCTCCAACTCCTTGTCTTTCTCCATCTCACCCTGCACCACTGGCCAAGGCTTGATGCTGTGAATATACAGGTCAAACTTGCCATTGACCTTACAACCTCTTTTTCAGCCTCAACTGTTAGGTGAAAATAAGGAGGAGTGTGATGTGTGTAAGGCAGGGGGTGAATGCTGAGTAGAAATCAAATAGGAGTATTATTGGGGTACAGAGGATAATATATGCGCAGTCATATGTTGTATATATTCAAGTAGGATGTTGTCACCAAATTTCAGGTGATTCAGTTAAGAACTGGTCATTCTGCAAAATATTTAAGCAGAAATAGGGAACAGCAACACTTTGAAAAGGTGTTTGCTTAATAGAAATGGACCCAATGGTCCAAATCGTTCATAATTTGAGATAGAACTATATGGTGCAATATCCTAATTGGATATGCAAAATATTTGAGATCTAATAAGTTGTTTAGGAGTTATTCTAGGAATGACAGAAAATTGACACAAGCTGTTTATTTGCAGCTTGAAAGGGATTAAAATCAGTGAATCCAATGTGATTATGGTATGTAGCTATACAAATAATATACATTTTAATAATCACATGGAAAATGAGTCATAAATGATGATGAAACCAATGAAGAAATATGATACAGAGAATTGTAATATGTGATGTCATAAAGGAAAAGTTTTTTACAGAGAAGTGAAAGGAGGGCTCACAGAATAAAATCGAAAATGACCTCCTCCCCATCCCTTAACCAAAATCCCTAATCTTTTCACACCTTTCTCTTATCATACATCTCTTCCCTCTTACTCCAGTAAGTTGTGATAATTCTTGAGTGAATTCTTGACATCAACACCAATTGTATGATTGGAGCTGGCAGATCAGGCTGGTAGGCCACATACACTTCACACCCACATCACAACATAAGTTACACATGACCCCAGGGCCACCAAACAACTCCACTGGAGCCAGGACCTTGGCTGGTCCACTTCATTTTGACATGGACTCTAGATCCTCCCATTCTTTCTTCTTATTCTGCTCAGCCACAGCCCTCTCCACCTCTTGCTTGCAGGCATTCAGTGCAGTGTTCACAACCATGCCTTCATTGGTATGAATGGACATTGCCCAATGCTCTGCCTTTTCTCACAACTCTCTCCACTTCACCTCACACCTAATCATATTCACACTGGGGTGAGCCTTCAATGTGAAGACCACAACCTCTCAGTCATTTTTTTAGCATGGCAGTGTATAACCCTGCCCGGTTGGTGTTTGCTGCTGCTACAACCTAGCCCCACTTGTTTTGGAACCTGCAAAATGTTGGAATGCACTGAAGGTCCCTGGAAAGTTTGGTATGATATGGATTATTCTGTGAGAAGATATGAGTGTTTTATGTGTTACAATTTCGCTTTTTTGCTGAGTTTGTATTTTGGCTTATCTAATATATATAACTTCACTTTTAAGCTCTACAGGTTATGGGCCCCGGCCTCCAGCTCTAAACAGTTGTTCCAACATACTTATATCATCAAAATCCTCTCATTTCCATCCACCTTTTCCAACCCACTCATCCCCCATTAAACAACAACTTCAACCTCAATCACACTTCGCTTTTTGGCCCACCACATCCTCCCTTTCCCCCTCAGTTTCTCCCAGCAGTCATCTCTTCAGCCTCCAAAGGGTTTCAGCTTCCAGTGGTGAGAAAGGATCCCTCCTCATTGCCTAGTGTTACAAAGCCACAACCCTGGCCTTAGTTTGCCAGTTGACTGAGGCCTCTTGTTAACCTTGGGTGCTGGAGTCTGTGGTCTGCAGACTCATAACAGTTCACCTGATTTGCGGCGAGGTTGTGCCATCTCATTCTGAGTCCTGTTGTCCCTGAAGTTGCTGGGAGTTGATTGGTGCCATTTGGACCATTTCTTCTATCCTCAGGACCCCTCTGGACGACTCAGGACCGTTTTTGGACACCCTAGGACTATTACCTCTCGGATTTGGTGCTCTGCACTTATTCTTACTCCCCTGCACTTCCTGTGTGCGTACCACCCCCCACATCTTGCCCACGCAGTGTTTGCACCCGCTATAACCACCTTACAACACTGCGAACCTATCCTATCACACGTTCACTTGCAATTCTCAAAAAGTGCATTTGGACTTGAATACCCTTAGCCAAACTTTACTCGTATCTCACCCAATTCGTCTACCTCATCATACCTATCCCTCGCTGCACATACCTATAAACCATGTCTACAACCACCTCCAACGACGATACTCTGTCACCTAAGTTCCCCATGCTCTCAGACTCAAATTATCATGACTGGGCATTCAACACAACTGCAAGGTTGCGTTCAAAGGGCTTGTGGATGCTTGTCAATGGCAAGAAGAAGCGCCCCACTGAGCCTGCAGACGTGGAGAAATGGGAACTAGATCAGGAGGTAGCAGCTGGACTCATTGCGTCAACCTTGGAACAAGGGCAGCGAGTTCATGTTCAGGGATTAGAGGACAATCCGGTGAAAATGTGGGAGGCTCTGCACAAGGTTCATGTTCAGAAGCAGGCAGGCACTCGCTTCAATGCCTATGACGCACTCTTCAATATACGGAAGGCTCCAGATGAGACGCTTCAGTCACTGATTGGTCGTGTCAGCTCTGCCATGCAACTCTGCCAGAATCTTCATCCATCTGATGGCTCATATACCCTAGCCAGACAGGACGAGGAGCTGGTGATCATGACACTCATTAGAGCCCTTCCTGAGGAGTTTGACAGCTTCACGTCCGTGTTACTGCTTCAAAAGAACGTCAACAAGGCCAAAGTTATTGAAGCCTTTATCATGGAGGAGAACAACCGTCTGCACCGTTCTGTTCAATCAGCCATGCTATCCAACAAACCACCTGCTTCAACACCTCCTAAATGGTGCAACTTCTGAAGCATCCACTCATAACACGGATGTCTGCTTTTCTCTAGCCAATGCCAAGAAGGCAAATCTGGAGCACAGACAGACAGCTAAGCAGGAGAAGAAGCAGAAGCAGAAGGCTAAGCAGGTGGATGGATCTACCTCCTCTGTTGTTGAAGTCGCAGGATCGGCATTCACCACTGCAAGCATTTCCTCTCTCCCTCATCACGCACTTGTCTCTGATACCAATTCCCTTTGGTGCACTGATTCAGGAGCCTCATTACATATGACTCCAAATCGCCATTGGTTTAAGGAGCTCAAACCTCATAGGGCTCCCATTGAATTGGCGGACAATAGTGTTGTGTACTCTGAAGGGATTGGCACGGTGATGTTTTGCCCAAATGACCCAAACTTGAAACCTATACTGTTCAGCAATGTACTCTATGTTCCCAAACTTGCAAACAACCTCCTCTCACTCCTCTTCTTGACCATGCACCGTCAGATTCGTGTGGAAATCATAGGAGCGGTTGTGAAATTCTACAAGTTGGGTAAACTGATATGTACTGCGACAGTCAAGGGGAGACTGGCATACCTGGATGGCAACACACTCTCACACACTGCACACATTGCTGCGTCCAAGTCACTGGATCTACAACTATGGCACCGTCGCTTTGGGCATCTGGGGATTGATGCTGTCAAACAGCTAGTCATGCAAAATATGGTGGAGGGGATGGACATCACATCAGACAATCCATTCCCCAAAATCTGCAAAGCGTGCATTCATGGCAAACAACACCGTGATTCATTCCCCAAGAAAGCCTCCTTCAGGGCCTCCGACATTCTTGAACTCATTCATTCTGACGTTCATGGTCCATTGAAGGTGCCCACTGCGCAGGGATTTAGGTACTGGATCACATTCATTGACAACAAATCTCGTTTTGTGAGCCTGTACTTGATCAAGACCAAGGACCAGGCGTTAGACGCGTTCAAGCAGTTCAAAGCACTGGTGGAGAACCAGACTGGCAAACGGATCAAAACCCTGAGAGATGACAAAGGAGGAGAATACTCATCGCACCAGTTCTCTTTCCTGACCATGTCCTCTGGGATCTTCAGGCAAAAGACTGCACTGGGCACACCATAGCAGAATGGAGTTGCAGAGCGCTACAACAGGACTCTGGAAGAAGGTGTTATATCCATGCTACATGATACCAAACTAGGTCCTTCTTTCTGGGGAGAAGCAGCCTTAGCATTCACTCTTCTCCACAACTACTCTCCCACTTCTGCGCTTTCCCATGGGACTCCATATGAAGCCTGGCACGGTCACAAGCCATCTGTTGCACATTTCAGGGTATTTGGCTCCACTGCGTTTGTCCATGTCCCCAAATCTAAAAGACGCCACCTTGAATCACACTCTACCAAGTGTGTCATGATTGGATATGAAACTGGGACTAAGGCATGGCGACTGTGGGACCCAGTCGGAAGGAGGGTATTGATAAGCAGGGATGTCATTTTTGATGAATCTGGTCACCCACATACATCCACCACGCACAATCCACCACAGCAACTTGTGCAACTTCCTGATGATGTGGCCATTCACCAGACCTCTACTTCCCCTCCAGTTATTCCTCCAGCTACCCCCCCTTTACTACCATTGCCAGACGTTGCAACACCATCCCCTACATCCCCTCCACCATCCCCATCTCCACCTCTACCACCTGACCCACCTCTGAGACGTTCAACACGCATCCACATCCCTCCCCAACCATGGTGGCTTGTCCCAAATGCTGCCCAGTACAGGAATCCTCCACTCAAGTCAGAGGGAAGAGATGATCCAACTGAGGGGGTGGACAATGCCCAGAATGAGGGGGTGGAACAGGCTGAATCTGCCATACCATCTGTCCAACATCCACTTCAGGAACTTGTCAACCTCAGCAACGCTCCTGACCTTCCTGAACCATCCACTTATCAGGAAGCCATGTCTAGAGTTGATGCACCATGGTGGAGAGAGTCCTGCAATGATGAATATCAGTCGCTCATGGACAACAATGTTTGGATGGTGGTGGACCTCCCTGCAGGGAAGAAGGCCGTGGGATCCAAATGGGTATTCAGACTTAAGAAGCACCCTGATGGATCCATTGAGCGCTTCAGATCTAGAGTGGTTGCAAAAGGATACACGCAGAAGGCAGGGATTGACTTCACGGAAACATTTGCCCCTGTTGTGAGATTCAACACGCTCAGAGTGCTCCTGGCCATCACCGCCCTTGAGGATCTGGAATTGGACCAAGTCGACTTCAAATCTGCCTATTTGAATGGTGATATTGAAGAAGAGGTCTACATGGAACTTCCAGAAGGGTACAAGCAGGGAGACAAGGTTGGGAGACTGAACAAGGCCATCTACGGAACCAGGCAAGGAGGAAACAGATGGCATGCCAAACTGGATGACGCTTTCCATCACATGGGATTCACCAGATCCAAAGTGGACAGCTGCCTTTACCTCTACATCCAAGGACCCATCAAAGTCTACATCCCCGTCTACGTTGACGATCAGCTCATGGCATGCAACAGTCGCACCCATCTTGACAAAGTAAAGCTTGAGCTGTCGCAACACTTCAAAATGAAGGACATGGGACCTGCCAGGTACATTGTTGGTCTGGAAATCCACAGGGACAGGAGAAAGAGGACATTGCACCTTAACCAGCACAAGTATGCACTGGATGTTTTGAAGCGGTTCAACATGGAGAATTGCAAGCCAGTGTCTACCCCTCTTGATCCAGGCTGTCATCTCTCCAAGGATCTCTGTCCACAGTCAAAGGAGGACGTTGAGGCCATGAGAGGTGTTCCGTACCTTGCCGCTGTTGGGAGCCTGAATTACCTTGCGATTGGAACCAGACCGGACATTGCACATGCAGTTGGTGAACTTTGCCAATTCAACTCAAATCCTGGTTTAGGTCATTGGAAGGCAGTGCAGCACATGCTCAAATATCTCAAGGGGACTACCGAACTGGGATTGACATATGGACCTCCAGACCCTGGCTCCCAAGCGATGCTCCAGGCCTACTGTGATGCCAACTATGCAGGGGATGAGGATAGGAGACGGTCAACGACTGGATACGCCTTCTTCATTGGTGGAGCAGCAGTCAGTTGGAGCAGCAAACGACAACCAACAGTGGCAACATCCTCATCTGATGCTGAATACATGTCAGCTAACTTTGCAGGACGTGAAGCCATGTGGTTGAAACAGTTGCTGACTGAACTTGGCTACCATCTTCCTCCAGTTATGCTTTATTGCGACAGCCAACCTGCCATTGCCGTATCCAAGAACCCTGAACATCACTCCAGGATGAAGCACATTGATGTCATGTATCACTGGTTGAGGGAAAAGGTGGAAAGGAGATTGCTGAAACTTCAGTTTGTGCCGACACATGAGATGATAGCTGATGTGCTAACCAAGAGTCTGGTGCGTGCTAAGCATGTGAAGTTCAGAGATGGATTGGGTATTTGGAGCATTGAAGGGACACTTCATTGAGGGGGTGTGTTGGAATGCACTGAAGGTCCCTGGAAAGTTTGGTATGATATGGATTATTCTGTGAGAAGATATGAGTGTTTTATGTGTTACAATTTCGCTTTTTTTGCTGAGTTTGTATTTTGGCTTATCTAATATATATAACTTCGCTTTTGAGCTCTACACAAAATTATGGTGTTAGGGCAAACTCTAAATCACCACAATTCCATGAATGAACAGCTGAGAAGAATATCAAACCCTGCTGCAGCACAACTCCAGAAACAATTTAACATTTGTACTTTGGTTACAATCCCTTGTATTGGTCAATGCAGACTATACGCAGAAAAGTAATACATTTCTTAGCAGCAAGAAATGAATAAGACTTCCAGAGTCTAGAGTTCATGGATGCTTAGGGGTCCAGATATTCCAAAATGAGGGGAATGCACTTAGAGGCTAAAGGAAGTAGGTGGATGAATCCAACCGTCCAACCAGTGGCACTCAGAAGTGGGTAACAGCAATGTGTGAAGTAGTCTAGCAACTGCTTCACATGAGTTCAAGCTTCTAATGCTCTGCAAAGGCAGTACACACTAGTCACTTAAACAAGAGCACTAATGGCAGGACTATTGACAGACAATCTCACCCTGTAGATTCGTAGTCATGTGAGGCAGATACTACACTCATGCCCAGAGCAGGAATATCACTACCTTGAGTGCAATCAAGTACAGTTACACAACTGTAAAAGATCCTTGAACTGGTAATCAACAGTTACTGAGATATAGAGGATGACACTGTATGTCACTCTAGTCACACTTGTGTGCAGAAGATGGGTAGAAGTGGTAGAATATGTTACTATTTCAGAGGCAGAATGGCCTCCTTATATATTGTATTTACAGGGGCTGACTAATGGTTCTGGAATATTCTACCTATTAATAGATGGAAACTACTGGAAGGTTGTGGAAGGTGGAAGAAAGGGGTAGAATATTCCAAGCCAATCACAGGTTCTGATCACTGGACTAACACTGATCAGGAGCTGAATAATGGTTCTGGAAAGTTCCATCTAATAATAGAAGGAAACAGCTAGAATGTTATGGAAAGGGGTAGAATATTCCAAGGCAATCACCTGATTTGATCACCCATCACCTGATCTGATCCCTGAACTAGGCCCTGATCAGGCAAAAAGAAGGGTGTCCACCCTGTTTTCTGCACTGGTTTGGACAGCCATGGATAGCCAGATCTCAGGTGATGATCTCCATGGAAAATAGTGCCCTGAGAGGCTGTGGTTGTCAAGTTAGAGAATATTTATTGATCAGAGACATCTGAGCTTGAATTCAGGCCGAATGCCTGGTCCAAAGGTGGATAGCCGGCTGTGTGAAGGTTTGTGGGTGCCTATGGGTCCACAACTGTAGTACAGCAGAAATAAATGATTCTGGGCTAAGTTCTGCATGGAATATTCCTGAGAAAATATGGAAAAATAGAGAATATTTGAATAAGTCCATTCCAGGTACAAGCACCAAATATATGCTGATATTTAGGAATGGAAAAGCAAAGTATAGCACATTGGTGCTACATAAATAGGATTTGATAGGGAAAAGGTGGTTCCCATACATGTATATCCAGTTGTTATGTCAGAGGTGTCCTTCGGGATCAAGTGACCATTTCAGATCAGAAGGGTCATCCAAGTGTTTAACTGCAACAGGATCAGATCAGGGTGATGAGCGGATGTTGGAATGGAGTTGGTTGATATCCATAATGGTGACAGCTCGGAGGGTGGGAGTCATGAGGGTGGATGCCCATAGGGACAATGCCAGCTGCTCGTTAGTGAACACAGGACAAAAGTTGTGTGGGTTTACAGTGGCATAGTTGCTACTCCCCTCTTTGGGGTAGACATCCCAGCATCTAGTTAATGTGCCGGGCTTTGCTCCAAGTTGACCAGGATGGAAGCAGATAACAAGGTTGAACTGAGACAGGTATTTGGCCATCAGACTTGTCTCCAGGTGAGTAGTTTCATTGTGGAGAAGTATTCCAAGTTCTTGTGGTCCGTTATGACATCCACCAGATCAGAGGGGCCTTTGAGGTAGTGTCTCCATATCCGGAAGGCTTCATATATGGCAAGGAGCTCTTTGTCATGGACATCATAGTTCAGTTTGGGGGGCATAAATGTACACGAGTGAAAAGCAATCAGGTGGACTTGTCCATCATCCGGAGAGATGATGGACAGGATCGCAGCAAGTGCATAGTCCAAGGCATCGGTCTCTAATAGGATAGGAATGTCTGGAACCCAATGAGTCAGTATTGGAGTGGAAGTAAAGGCCTTTTTCAAGGTCTCAAAGCTCTGTCTACATTCATCAGTGGAATTCCATTGGGTACCCTTCCTAGTAAGTCGGGTGAGCAGAATGGTAATATTGGAGTAGTTGTAAATGAAGCAGCAGTAGAAGTTGGCGAACCCCAGGAAGGACTGTACATCTTTGACTTTCCACGGTTCTGGCCATTCCTATATGGCTTTGATTTTGTCATCAGACATTGTCAGTCCTGCCGGGGAGAGGATATAGCTTAGATATTTGACTGAGTCGGAGTGGAATTCGCATTTGTCAGTGTGGGTGAAGAGGCCATGTTTTCAGAGACATCAGAGTACTTCTTGGACATGTGTCTGATGTTCTTCTTCATTATCCAAATATACCAAAATATCATCTAAGTAAATGAGGATGGTAACATTGAGGAGGTCAGTGAAGGTATCGTTTATGAACCTCTGGAAGGCGGCCAGAGCATTGGTTAGTCTGAAGGGCATGACACACCATTCAAAAGATCCATATCAAGTGCAGAAAGTCGTTTTCCACTTGTTGCCTTCTCAGATGCAGACTAGATGGTAGGCATGTTGGAGATCTATTTTGGAATAGATCTTAGCCTTTCAAGGGCTCTTGAGTAGGTCCATGGTGCAGGGTATTGGGTATTGGTCTTTCTTAGTGATCTTGTTAAGTCCATGTAAGTCGACACATAGACAGAGTGATCCATCCTTTTTGCAGACAAATAGGACCGGAGCTCCATGGGGGGATAAGGATGGGTGGATGAAGCCTGTGGCCAAGTTCTCTTCTATGAATGTTTGGAGACCCAGTAGCTCTTTTTGGGATAGTGAGTAGATAGGGCCAAGCAGAGGGGTGGAGTTGTCATCCAACTCAATCTTGAGATCGTATGGTTGGTGTTCCACTAGGGAGTCAGCTTTAGACTTGCTGAACATGTCGGTGAACTTGTGATACTCCTTAGGAACCATAGATAGGTCCAGTGGAGTTGATCAGGTGGTGTCGGTTCACTTATGGAATAGATCCTATAAGCCTGTGCGCAACGGTCCTAGCAAACAGACAGTGTGTAATGCAGTTGTTCAGCACGCCAAAGAACAATCATGTCGAGGGGTAGAGGTAGCACTGAGTAACAGGAAAGTGTAATAGTGCTCTGTGGTTGGAGGAGGATGGGGAGCAAAAAGGGACGGTCCAGATGGTTGATCATGCTCTGTGACTGGATGACAATGGGGAGCCCGGTTGGGAGGTATGCGAAAGCTGGTTTCAGGAGATGCGACCTCTGGGTGGCAGAGGGAAATCTGATTGTTGAACCAAGGTGCTTTACTTCAGTGTAGAGCTGATGGATTGTGATGTGGAGCGTAGAGTGTAGACTTAGAGCGTGGACTTTGACTTTAGAGCATTGGCTAAAAACTTGTTTCTTGATTCAAAAGGCAAAAACTAGCGCCCTTTTATATACAAATCCCCAGGGCACAATGACACAATATGAGGAGCAAATGATGCAATATGATGCAAGAAATGCTGATCAAGCCAGCTGACAAAGCATGTGAACTTGAACTACTAATGGGGAAATCATGGAGAAATGAAGCAACAGATAAGGGTAATCTTTGTAAGAATAGGAGGTGAGAGTAATAAAAGAACCAAAAATAGAACAAGGATGAGTAAGTTGTGTATGAATGAATTAAAAGATGAAACAGGGGTGAGTCATATAAAAGAACAATAGAAACGTCCACCAATACCATCTTCCCTATGGCTCTGAAGGTAAATCAACCCTGAGTCACATGAGGACTTCAGTCAGCATCCACAACAAATACTCCTTATTGTCTTAGTGATACGTCTCCATATGGTATCCCATTCCAAGGGTATTTGGTCCCTTTGCCTGACACGATGTAACCTGAGTTGGATTGAAGTGGGAGGATAGGTTGGCGATGGCGACTGAAATTCTACCTCACATTCAACTCTTCTTTCCATGTTACGATATAGAGGCGAAATGCCGAGGAATGTAAATGGTTCAATGGAATTGTAAAAGAATATGGGATCGCCAATGGCATAAGAGAGACATGGTGGGGATCTTGGATGTTGAAAGAGTTTTGGAAGTATTTTGACATGTGGAGGTGGCTTAACATGCCCATGGAGCTTGGCGTATTTTTGATAGTCCTCTGTGTCCAGAGACCAGTGTGACGTATTATTAGAAGAGATGTTGGAGAGGGGAATAGAATTGGAAGCCATGTGAATGATGATGAAAGGATTGGTGTGAATAGAAGGCTGATAATGATCGATGGCAATGAAACACAAGTGACGATTGAGGGCTAGAATTAGAGACTGAGGTGGAGAGGGAGTTGCGGCGCTATTTAAAAGTTTGATATGAAAAGACACTGGCGGAGTTGGACTGTCAGAGTGGTTCAATATATGTCCTCGATGCGTCCTGGCTCATCAGCAGAACAAGTGGCGAGGAGCATTGGATCAGAGAGGTGAACCTGGAACATTTGTGAGCCCTCCAGTTTGCTTAGTCTGGCGAAGACCATAGCGTCCACCATCAATATAGACGGAGGGGTAGACAGAGTATCTATTGGAGCAGAGTCAGCAGAGGCAGAAGATAATTTCGCACCTAAAGTTGCTGTTGACATCAGGAATGACACAGTCTGCACTGGAGAACAGAATGTGATATGGCCCAATGCCCAGTCAATCAATGGATTGTAGCGGGTGAGCCAATTATGTCTGAGAACCACAGAACAGCTGGAGTCAAGTGGGGTAACATAGAATGTAAGGTTCTGGATTTCTCCGACAGAAAAACGGATAGACAGATCTATAGCTCATGAAATAACAGCATTAGTAGTGCCATCAAATAATTGGAGTGATATTGGAGTTATGGTGTATGTATGGAGTTTATGTAAATTGGAAAAGAGGAATCAAGGAAACAGTGAGTAGAACCAGAGTCAATTAATGCTTGGATAGTGGTATCAGGAATGGAGTCAGAGTAGATGAGGAGGGTGAGGGAGTCAGAGTGGGAAAGAGTGGATGTGTTCAGGCGGACCTTGTTTGTCATATGGGGAGTACCAATGCAGCCCTCAGCCTGTATGGAGGCTAGAGGACTGCTTACTATTTTTTTGGGTCCATCACCTTGGCGTTGGACTTGTCTGTCATGGCATTGGCGGCACGGCCCTTTGCCTTTGCTGTGGATGAGGTCATCTTGTTGCAATCCTTGGCTTGGTGGCCAGGTTTTCTGCAGAACAGACAGAGGTTGTTGTCCATGCAGTGCTGGTGTTCCTGCTGGGTAAGTTTTCCACCTTTCCCCAGCTTGGTGGAGAGGTCTGGAGTGCTCTTGCGAGCTCTGGAGTTATTGGTGGTGCCAGAGTTGTTCTGACTGGAACCGGAAGTGGCGGCATTACCAGTGTTTGACTTCTGGCCTGAGTTGGTGGTGGTCTTCTTATTGGACCCCTTGTTGGACTTTGGGGTCTTGTCCGATGATTTGTCTGATTTGTTGTTAGCTGAATTTTTGCAGGAGACCTTGGATTGATGTTCCCAATAACAGGCATTGATGGATTGGGCGAGCTTGCGAAGGTTAACCAAAGTATCCGGCTTACCAACACATGATATCTCATCCTTGATGTGGGATGGGAGACCAACATAAAATTAGTGTTGGAGTGTGGCATCTGTATGGGAACCACCTTTTCCCTATCAAATCCTATTTATGTAGCACCAATGTGCTATACTTTGCTTTTCCATTCCTAAATATCAGCATATATTTGGTGCTTGTACCTGGAATGGACTTATTCAAATATTCTCTATTTTTCCATATTTTCTCAGGAATATTCCATGCAGAACTTAGCCCAGAATCATTTATTTCTGCTGTACTACAGTTGTGGACCCATAGGCACCCACAAACCTTCACACAGCCGGCTATCCACCTTTGGACCAGGCATTCGGCCTGAATTCAAGCTCAGATGTCTCTGATCAATAAATATTCTCTAACTTGACAACCACAGCCTCTCAGGGCACTATTTTCCATGGAGATCATCACCTGAGATCTGGCTATCCATGGCTGTCCAAACCAGTGCAGAAAACAGGGTGGACACCCTTCTTTTTGCCTGATCAGGGCCTAGTTCAGGGATCAGATCAGGTGATGGGTGATCAAATCAGGTGATTGCCTTGGAATATTCTACCCCTTTCCATAACATTCTAGCTGTTTCCTTCTATTATTAGATGGAACTTTCCAGAACCATTATTCAGCTCCTGATCAGTGTTAGTCCAGTGATCAGAACCTGTGATTGGCTTGGAATATTCTACCCCTTTCTTCCACCTTCCACAACCTTCCAGTAGTTTCCATCTATTAATAGGTAGAATATTCCAGAACCATTAGTCAGCCCCTGTAAATACAATATATAAGGAGGCCATTCTGCCTCTGAAATAGTAACATATTCTACCACTTCTACCCATCTTCTGCACACAAGTGTGACTAGAGTGACATACAGTGTCATCCTCTATATCTCAGTAACTGTTGATTACCAGTTCAAGGATCTTTTACAGTTGTGTAACTGTACTTGATTGCACTCAAGGTAGTGATATTCCTGCTCTGGGCATGAGTGTAGTATCTGCCTCACATGACTACGAATCTACAGGGTGAGATTGTCTGTCAATAGTCCTGCCATTAGTGCTCTTGTTTAAGTGACTAGTGTGTACTGCCTTTGCAGAGCATTAGAAGCTTGAACTCATGTGAAGCAGTTGCTAGACTACTTCACACATTGCTGTTACCCACTTCTGAGTGCCACTGGTTGGACGGTTGGATTCATCCACCTACTTCCTTTAGCCTCTAAGTGCATTCCCCTCATTTTGGAATATCTGGACCCCTAAGCATCCATGAACTCTAGACTCTGGAAGTCTTATTCATTTCTTGCTGCTAAGAAATGTATTACTTTTCTGCGTATAGTCTGCATTGACCAATACAAGGGATTGTAACCAAAGTACAAATGTTAAATTGTTTCTGGAGTTGTGCTGCAGCAGGGTTTGATATTCTTCTCAGCTGTTCATTCATGGAATTGTGGTGATTTAGAGTTTGCCCTAACACCATAATTTTGTGGGTTCCAAAACAGTGTCACCCCATTGGACTTTTGGGGCTAGCTGCTGGAAACTCACAATGTATTTTGTGATTTTGTGATTTTCCTTCATCCGAAGTCGATTGAGTTCATTCTTGGCGTCAGCCTTGGGGTTGTAAGGACCAAAATTGGTCTGAAGTTTGGAGATGAAGTTGGAGTAGTCTTCTGACCATATCGGGTCATTGGAGTCATCCATGAGCGCTGGCTCAAAGTAGTCCAGTGCAGTGCCCTTGAGATAGGACATGGCGAAGGTGACCTTTGCCTGATTGGATGTGAATGTGTCGGGGAGGTTGTGGAAATTCAACTGGCATTGCACCAAGAATGGCTGGAGCTTGCATGAATCAGAGCCATCAAATGGGTCAGGTTCCTGGACCTTGGTCTGGGACTTAGGAGCTTGTGGGGTACAGATGCTGCTGGCAAGCAGGGAGATGGCTTGCACCAGATTTGGGGAGGGCGGAGTATCATCCTCTTCATTGACAGCCTCTATGTGGTCCATCGGTTCTTTGATGACCTTGGGGATGGTGTCAATGCTGGGAGCGGGCACCTTGACGGTTCATGTGCATTTGGAATTGGCGGTGGATTGTGGCATTGGTAGGAGTGAGTATGGCAGTTTGAATATACTGTTACGCACTAGGTCCGATTGGGGGTCAGAGTGATGGTCAGAGTCGGAGTGGGAATCGGGGTGCATTGTGGAGGTGTTATGACTATATTCATTAATGACCAGATCCCCATCCAATCCACTCAGATCCCCATGCATATGAAATCTATACTCCATTTGGAAACTGTCACATCTCCATTCACCTGTCCAATTGTCACCGCCGATTCCGCCCATCCATCTCCGGTTCCGATTGATGCATCAGCATCACCATAGGAACCTGGAAATCCGTCCCCATCGGACTTGGACATACTCATGTAAGGCCATCGGCCTCGGAGATCCATCACTGGAGTAATTATTATTAGATTTCAAATATGTATTTAAGCTGTCCGACTGGGGACTTTATTCCCCAGTTCGAATATCAAATCACGCCTAGTTCCTAAGTCCAATCCTAACTGTCTAAAGTTGTACTCCATCTCTGAAATCTCGGACACCGGTATTAGTGAGGGTGCAGCACATAAGCTGAAGCCAAGTCCGTTCAGATCCCCACGACGTACCTGACTCCTTCTCCAACTCCAACCAGACCTCTGACCCAATCTCCGACCCAAATCAGACCTAGTGCGTAACAGGAGGTTGGAATGGACTTGGCTTCAGCTTATGTGCTGTGCCCTCACTAATACCGGTGTCCAAGATTTTGGAGACAGAGTATGACTTAGATAGTTAGGATCGGACTTAGGAGCTAGGCGTGATTCAATATTTGAACTGGGGAATGAAGTCCCCAGTCAGGCAACTTAAATACATATTTGAAATCTAATAATAATTACTCTGGTGATGGGTCTCCAAGGCTGATGGCCTTACGTGAATATGTCTGAGTCCAACAGGGATGGATGTCCAGGTTCCTATGGTGATGCTGATGCATCAATCGGAACCAGAGATGGATGGGCAAGATCGGCGGTGACAATTGGACAGATAAATGGAGATGTGATGGTTTCCAGATGGAGTATAGATTTCATGTGTGCAGGGATCTGAGTGGATCAGATGGGGATCTGGGCATTAATGAATATAGTCATAACAATATAATAGGAATGTATGTATTAATATAATTGGTATTATAGGGTATTTAGATATACAAATATCAGGTGGGGATTAAAGATAGTTCAAATTATGTTACAAGCATTGTATAAGAAAGAATGAATGATATTTGGATAATCCCTCAATGGAGTTGCTGCCAGTAAATGGGGAAAAAGAATTATTTTTGAGAATCATGCCAAAATATCAAAATATGTTTTTAATCCACTATATTGTGTAAAATTTGAGAATCATGTCAAAATATGAAAATAAGGTTTAATCTAAGACGCTTGTTCGGAATCATGTCAGTATACAATATTCTGATGTATAGGAGATATACATCAGGATTTCAATGATACATAAAGCCAGGGAGTTACAATTTGGATATCTTAAAAGATTTCGGATGTGTGAAATTTTCATAAATATAAACATATATTCTATATTTTAATAAACTTTAAAAGATGAGATATTTGGTTGAGATGAACATAATCATTTACATGGATATAATAGGAATGTCTGTATTAATATAATTGGTATTATATAGGGTATTTAGATATACAAATACCAGGTGGGGATTAAAGATAGTTCAAATTATGTTACAAGTATTGTATAAGAAAGAATCAATGATATTTGGATGTTCCTTCAAGAGAGTTGCCACCACTAAATCAGGAAAAAAAGAATTATTTTTGAGAATTATGCCAAAATATCAAAATATGTTTTAATCTAGTATATTGTGTAAAATTTGAGAATCATGTTGAAATATGAAAATAAGTTTGAATTGAAGTGTATTGTATAAAATTTGAGGAAAATAGGTTGTACATACGTATTTGTTGTATTTCTGAATAAGCGTCTAAGTGTATTGAGGAAAATAGGTTGTATATACATATTTGATGTATTTCTGAACAAGCATCTAAGTCACACCTTCATATCAATCATATTGATCCATCAAACCCATCCACAAGGCCACACAACACTTAAAAGATTTTATGAACTCACATACATTCACCCCTGTCAAAAGCACTGGCTCCTGATACTTCCTCTGCCTCCCATCAACCTCTACTCAACTTTGGACTGAGCAAGGTATACCACTTAAACCAAACCCATAACAGTCTGGAGGTCAGCCAAAGCAGGTTTTCAGTCAGAGATCTGCCAGTTGAAAAACTGTTTCAATGATGTGACCATATTAATGTTTATATATCTCTATGAAACCAGGACCAATGAGCATGATTCAAAAATATCTTAAAGATAAGATGCAATACTAATATACATTAATATTTTGGATATTTCATCAAATATATTTATTACATCATTGCATTATAAAGTCAAAACAAGCAAACATTGAAATAGCTTTCTAAATTACTATATATTGGGAGGTGTCTGTGAGTTTGGCATGGTCATAGCAACATGAAGCATGACATGTCAGTCACATTGTACTTACATTAAGATCAGATGGAGGGCTACATCTCCCACCTCTGCTCACACATCCTCTGATACTATTCACAACCACACTAAAAAGAGTGTTTGATTACAAGTCAAAAGGTATCTGATAATACTTAAAAACATCCAGCTCATGGCTGAATACCATGGCTCAGGATATTACCATGAATCTAAATTGTATCCCTTGGCTGGAATAAAATTGTAAGACTGAAGATTGGCACATGATGTGAAAGACAGCAAATTCCTGCGATAACAAGCTATTTCTAACTGAACCAAAAGGCCATTATGCCAGGTTACTGGTACAACTTGCAGACACTGTTTAAACAGCAACTTGCCACATATTCACCAACTATTTGGAATAGTCTATGATAGTATTCCCCTCTTAGGTACCAAGCCCTTAAAGTACTACAGTGATGACATCTTAACAGGTTCTCCAGACCTGTCTATGGCTTCTCCCAAGCACTCTAATTACTGTTTGACATAGCACAACATCATGTAAGCCAGGGTTCCTGGGGTCCAGGTGATTGCAATAACCTCTGCAAATTATTGCACACATGTGGATTTGAACCACTGACCTGGACAACCTGGCATACTGTAAAAGACAGCAAATTCCTGCAATAACAAGCTGTTTCCAACTGGACCAAAAGGCCATTATGTCAGGTTACTTTGCAGACACTATTTAAACAGCAACTTGCCACATATTCACCAACCATTAGAATGGTATATGACACATGAAAAGAGCCACCTAAATGAATGGATGACAGCCTAGAGGCAGGGATGGTCCTTGTTATCAGTATAAATAGAGGTCTGACAATTGAAAAGAAGAGCATGGCATGGAAATAGTGACTGATCGACTGCTTGAATAGCTTTGGAAGATGGATTGATGGAGGAAGCAGTGGCTTTGAGCTTTTCCAGCATACCATGTGCCTTGAGATCTAAAATCTTTAGAATCTATTGTCATTGATTGAAAAGGCACCCATCTGATCCAAATCTCACAACCAGCAGAAAATCTACGACTTCCAGTGGTAAGAGTAGCAGATGGAGTAGAGTCACATCCTGGTAAGGAGAGTGAGAATGAAAGGTAAAAGCAAGAGAATGCATACTGCATGCTAGTCAAATAAGAGTTGTACAAATCTAGAATACTCTCTCTATATCCACATGTGCACAAATAAAACTCTTTGGATGAGAAATGAAAGAAACTTGCAGTAGGCTTGATTACAAGATTAACATTCTCTCCATAGGTCATAAGAGCCTTGAACAAATTATTATAATGCAGGTTGACCACCTTGCTGGATGCCTGTAGGGGATGGAAGTCAAATAGAGGGAAGGGATGTGGTGAAAACTGAATGTATGTGCAGTGAACAAGCAGTAGGAGCTGATGACATGAATATAAGTGTATGCTCAATAGAAAAATAGCCAATGGTTGTGTGGCTTCATAATATGGGGTTCAAGTAGATGTTGCAATACTCTAATAGAGTATGCAAAGCTTGAAGAGAGTCATGTTCATTCTGGAGTTATTCCAGATATGAATAGTTTAGACACACAGATAGAAGCAGTGAGAGATAATTACTCTAGTCTATTCAAGTGCAATATAGGCATAATTTATACATGATAAGGAGTCTCATGAATGTATAAGTCCTTCATAAATGTTCTAGATTAATGATGGAATGGATGATGGATTCATGATGCAGGGGATTGTCTATGATGCAAAAGTGATGAAATAAAATATAAGAAATCATCCAGACAGTTCTAGAACCCACAGGGGCTCCTGTCCTCCTATCCTCTCTACTCCTCTCTTCCCATAACTCTGACTTTATTCCCTCCTGAAGTGAGTCTGAATTGTAATAGTGGACTTACTTCCACATAACACACATCCTATGAGAAATGCAGCTAGAGGCAATGGACAACATTAAAAGTCAATGATTAGGAATATCTGCAAGGAGAGGCAGTCCATTAGAGTCCACAGCAACTCTTGGCTGCTCCAAACCAGACCAGATCCTCAAAGGGTCAGAGCAGGGTGATATAACATCAGTCATATCACTACTAAGACAAACCTCAATGGCCACTTTCAGTCATAGGCAAATGTTTCTAGCTAGTAGTTAGCAACTAATTAGTATAGAGGTGAAAGAATACTTATCAGATGTTTCTAGCTCTTTCAAAAAGTCTATTACAACACTTGATCTAAGCCTTTTCATTCCTTCTTCTCTGGATCCTTAGGTCACAAAGGAGTGTAAAACTGGAAAAAAGTGAAATTCTAACAATTACACGATCAAGATGATAGAACATACCAGAGTCTAGGTTTTAGCTTCTTTAAAGGTGCGGTATGTCTTACTTTTTTATAATGGTACTTTAAATAATAATGTATGTTAGCTGTATTATTAAAAGAGTACAATGTATATATCTTTTTGCCCTTCCATATCTGACAAATAGATGTGTAGACTGAGTCTGCAAGTTCTTCTTGAGAGAATAACTACACTACTGCCCAGTATATATAGTAAGACAGCTAGTCTGTCCATAGCCCAGTTCTTAATATATACTTTGCTGACTATGAGTGCATCTCTACTATACCCATCTATATCCACCTCCACCTCTGCAAGCCATTCAAGACATGAGTGCTACCAGCAGCAGTATTGGTGCTGGAGATGCAGGTGGTGATATGGCTGGTGTATATAAGGAGGGAGAGTACTATGCTGGTCTACCTAGAGCTGCTGCTAGAAAGAAAGGAATGGAAGTATGAGACATGGGATGCAAGGTGAGTCCATGGAGGTGCAGTCTCCACTTGCTGGTGTACAGGACATCACCATGTCCATGCCAGAGTACCATACTTATACAGTCCCTGTTGCCTATGGACATGAGCCACTCCAGTATCAGACATGAAATGTTCTGACTCAATAATGGTTAGAATTACTTCCTCTCTTCCCCTACCATTATCATGATTTTATGTGATTGATCCAATACCGACCATTGATTTTGTTTGACTTATCAGACAACATCTCCATTAATACAAGAACCACCTACAGACAATTCTCTCCCCTTAGCTCCACTACTCTTGTCACCCCTATCATAGCCATACTCAGGACCTCCTCCACTATAATGCTCTTACTTGCTGTTGCAAATATTGCTCTTACACTTATTGAAGCATACATTTACCTCTACAGCAAATTAGACTGTCTAAAAGGAAGGAAGCTGAGGCCATATCATTGATCCATAATGCAGAGACTGTCTCTGAAGTTGCTTAGAGTACTCCATTCCACTCTATACCCAAGTTCAGACCTCCCTCTCTCATTAGAATCCCAAACATGCTGTGAGATATATATCCACCAGTGAGGATAAGAGAGGCAATTCCAAAGAAGGCCACACAGAGAACAATCAAACCATGACCTCTGCAAGAGGCAGCTGCAGTGTTTCAAGTTAAGATCTTACCAGTTTCTTTTAGTTTATTGATAAAGAAAGGTCTTTTGTGAGGTTTTTCACAAGCATCTATTTGTAACACTGAAGCCAGAATCTAATCATGGACTGCTTTCTACCTTGAATTGAGTCTGGCAATTTTTTCAGTAGCAATTCAGCAGATGGATCATAGACGCTTGTTCAGAAATACAACAAATACGTATATACTCAATTCAAACTTATTTTCATATTTCAACATGATTCTCAAATTTTACACAATATACTAGATTAAAACATATTGTGATATTTTGGCATAATTCTCAAAAATAATTCTTTTTTCCCCATTTAGTGGTGGCAACTCTCTTGAAGGAACATCCAAATATCATTGATTCTTTCTTATACAATACTTATAACATAATTTGAACTATCTTTAATCCCCACCTGGTATTTGTATATCTAAATACCCTATATAATACCAATTATATTAATACATACATTCCTATTATATCCATGTAAATGATTATGTTCATCTCAACCAAATATCTTATCTTTTAAAGTTTATTAAAATATAGAATATATGTTTATATTTATGAAAATTTCACACATCCGAAATCTTTTAAGATATCCAAATTGTAACTCCCTGGCTTTATGTATCATTGAAATTCTGATGTATATCTCATATACATTAGAATATTGTATACTGACATGATTACGAACAAGCGTCTAGGGAGGTCATTTTAAAAACAAAAATCATCACCTTATATCATCAACAAGCTTCTTTCTCCATAGATTTAGACATGCCATTATGAATTCTTATCTTCATTGGTATGTCTGGACACTGTCCAACACAGCAAAGCCAATAGTATACCAATACTAGTTATGTAGATCATGTGCACTGTACGGCCAAGATATAGTTTCTGCCTATTTATATCTGGGCCTGGCTGTCTAACAAACGCCTGATTCACATGTGTGGTTATAATGTGTGCATATCCAGAGGTTGGATCAGAACCACTTACAAATCTGTTGGTTTTATTCAGAAAACCTGCAAATTCTGCTACAAAAATAGGATCACTTTCATTATAGCCTATTTTATCAGGTTGTAGACCAAGAAATACATATTTGATATGAGGATACTTTGAAAGCTGGAACACTTCACCTTCAGCATATGAACGGTCCAGATACTGCCCAAAGGGGTACCAGTCACACGTTGTACAATTAGCTAGCCGGTGTGGATTGCTGTGAAAAGGCTTTTGGTAAAACTGTTGATTGAGACGCTGTTTCAGTAATGGATCAGTCTCCATAGATACCTATAAGTATAAAACATACAAATATTCAATTTTATTCTGGGAAAAAAAATTTACAGTTGAATGTAGCATAGGTATACAATAATATTATTACTATTGTCTTTCCAATACTCTTTAATACATTCTGTAGATTTAAAGCTTGATGTTGCTTCCCAAGTTTTCTCTGCATAACATTTCCATTTAACTAAATATTCTACGTACTTTCCTTTTTCTTTGCCTTATTATTTGTTCTACTTCATTTTCAGTCTCATAATGCATCTCCACATCATACTCACATCTTTCTAATAGTCGTTGTTGAGATTGAGTCATCTTGTCAACATCTTCTGCTCTTTCCAGTAATGATCTGGGTGGCTCAATATCTGGGTCCTCTTCCTCAGGGTAATCAAAATATTGTTCACACCATTTTTCATGATAAGGGGATGGTTTGATCTTACGTAGTTCTACAAATTTCTTAATATTCCATAATAGACATGCTACCTTTAATTCCAGATTAAAGACAGCAGGATTTGTAGTTCTAATAGATCTCTTATTATCAAATTTTTCAAACAATCTTGCAAACCCTCCAAAGAATGCTTCTACTGTTGAACGAAAGGCACCAAACTTCTTATTAAAAATCTTTTCTTCAGGTTTAAGTTCAACATTTTTGGCTTCCGAAAAGGATAAAAGAAGTTCTTAGGCTTTAATATACTTGCCTTTACTACTTCTGGAATAGCAGATGGATAAGCTCCATCAAAGCCTATCTGATCATTCTTATCTATTTTATTCCATACAGCCATCTCTACAAACATTTTTGCATCAGGATTTAGTTTACATGCCAATGAAGGTGAGGTGAATAGAACCATTTGATTAATGTCAATGCATACTTGAGTACGAAATCCTGCCTTTTAAATTTATATGAGTACCCCTCTTCAGATGCCGATCCAATCAAAATTCCTCTTGTATCATGACCATCAAGAAGTAATGTCACTGATTCCATTTTTGGAGGATTCTTTATAAGAGCTGATAATATCCTTATTATTATATTTGAGAACATTGTACGCAGTGAATCAGTAACTTGTTTATCTAGATCAAAGTTAAGATGATGCAGACGACCATAAAATTCCTTATGAACATCATAAAAGCTACTTGATGGCATGAAATTTCCTATTTCTTCATAAGTAGGACCTTTGAGTAGATGATATAGTACTAACAAGCCTTTTTCTATCTCTCTATAAGGTGTAGAATGTTCTTCAACTGAAAACAATACCACAAGAAAGAAAAATACTGGTATTGGTCCAAGCTTGTTATATACTACTTTTTTACATCATCCATATCATTCATATCTTTTAGTTTTGTTCTATGATATTTTTGTGTTCTAAGACAGGCCACTTTGTGTATAGAAAATTCCAATGATTGTCCATCAACTTATTATATGCTCTGTCCCTTTGATCATTCCACATTTTAAGTTGCTGAAGCTCTTTTTCTTCTTTCTCTTTTTGCTCTTTCTCTTTTTGCTCCTTTGTGCGTTTTTGCTGGTCTGAGGGCATTTTGACTAAGATACTCTTATATTACAGTAAAACAAAAATATGTTCATTTTTTGATAATTGAATTTTAAATTAAATAATATTTATTCTATGAAGCTATGTTGTCTGTCTCTAAGCAAGTTGTTCGTAAAATATCTACTGTCTTTGTTAAAAAAGAACCAGAGGATGATGAAAATCCTTTGTATATAGACTCTGACACCATCTACATAAAATTCAGATTAAGAAATCCCCCAAAGGACTTCTTTCCAGCTGGATCGGTTTCTCAGGAAAGAGATAAAACACCAGAAGCACTGTACAATAAGATGATTGAAAAGGGCAATGAAATAAGTAATTCAACCTGGATTCAACAAAATCATTGTATGTCAAGTCTGCAAACCATGCAACAGGATAATCTGCCTAGTTGTAATATTTCTATTGCTAGAGAAACTGGCAAGAAGTGTGATATTTCTATTGCTGGGGAAACTTGTAAGAACTGTGATGTGTATAACAATTTGGTTACATCAATGGTTGTTGCATTGAAACAACAGCAGAGAGTTTTCAAGAAAAGTAAAATCACAATCTATGGTATGATCATAACTAAGGATGGTAGGTTAAAATTATATGAAACCACCAATAACAATCAGGGTGTTTCAATTGTTGTATATCCTTCCTCTGGATACAGCATAGAAGCTCAGTTTGAAGAGTGTTCTAATGCTATTGACATTATATTCCAAAGTATAAGAAATCAGATGTTCAAAGAATCCTCATAAGGAGTTGATTTAAAAGTCCTAGTTTCTACACTCACAACATTTTTCATCTATTTTCACTTGGATAATTTCAAGATTTGAACTTTTGTTCACACAACAATAAGTACCATTAGTATCATGATGAGTATTTTTGAATGTTCAGAGCTCTTAGGACATTTAATATCCTTACAATCTGTAACTACAGATGTAGTAGTTATATGATTGCACTTCCAAGTAATTTGAATTTTTTCACTATCACCACACATGCCTTCATTTGAGTGAATAAAAATATTGCATATTCACTTATCTGATTTATCTTATACTTGTTGTAGTGCACGTAGTGGTAGCTGAATCTCATTGTCATCATAAGTAACAGTTATTAGCAAAGTGTCATCTGACAAAGTGCCAGTTACTAATGTAACAATACCTGTCACTGTCATTTGTGTTCTTGCATTGATAAATGATACCTTATCACCAATCTCGGGTATATTCAACATGGTGTCTCTGGTTATTATATATTAATTTTCAAAACTCATTATTTCTCATCTAATTTCCTATCAAGTATATCTACAAACTTCTTAAATGCTTCAAAACACTGTAGAACATTCTTTCTACTATTAATATGTTTCATACCTGTTACTGTTAAAGGGAAACAACACCTTACATTTGTTATCACTTCTGAAAACAACCCTTCTGTGATAGCATGATCAAGCTCTCTTGTAACAGTTACTAGGTAAAACTGGGGGACTTTTCTCGATGTTTGAATGCAAGGTATTGTCATTTCCTCTAAAGCACTTTTTCCCTTATTCTTCCTTATCTAAGTATGTAAAAATTTTCTTGAAGACTCCTTTAAACATTTCACATCATCTTTTTGTAATCAAAACTGAGGATCTCATCATCAGTATCTAAAGTAATATCTCTAAAATCTGTCTCAAAAAACTGTTTAGTCCATTGTGTGTCAACCATTATACCATAATCCCAAAGATCATGAGAACTCCAATCATTGCACTTCTTATCTTTACCCATGATGTCAATAAAGAAGGATATATAAAATTTATTTACTAGATATGTGCATAGTTCTGAAGAGCAGAATGTCCATATTTTTATCTAATATTTATAAATTGAATTATATATATTTTCTAAAGTTGTCAATAGCCAGATGCATGCACTCGTTCTGAATACTACAACAAAGTCCCATACAGAATTCCCTGTCCTTTCATCTATCATTCTTCTACCAGTTCCTTGTTTCCTATCTTGCCAGTCTTTCATTCCAAATTCTTTGCTGCATAGCTAAATAGGTGTACCAGCCGATTGGATATTATCATATCATGGTAATGACGTCGGATGGAAGGTCACCTTGTCAGGAGCAGTTTGATCACATTATCAAAGGACAGCCTTTTGGCTGTGAGGGTTGATAATGATGCACTTACTGAGCAGACAGTAGGTGAGACTTTGCAGCGGCATGGTGTACCAGATAATTGAATCGTTGTCCTTGAGCAGCCCGATGATGTCACTCGGTGTCGGTTCGCTTATGGAATAGATCCTATAAGCCTGCGTGCAATGGTCCTAGCAAGCAGACGGTGTGTAACGCAGTTGTTCAGCACTCCAAAGATCAATCAGGGCGAGGGGTACGTAACAGGGAAGTGGGATAGTGCTCTGTGGTTGGATGAGGATGGGAGCAAAAGGTCGGTCCCGATGGCTGATCGTGCTCTGTGACTGGATGACAATGCGGAGCCCGGTTGGGAGGTACGCGAAAGCTGGTTTCAGGAGAAGCAACCTCTCGGTGGCGGAGGGAAATCTGATCGTTGAACCAAGGTGTTTTACCTCAGTGTAGAGATGATGGATTGTGATGTAGAGTGTAGACTTAGAGCTTGGACTTTGACTTTAGAGCGCCGGCTGAAAACTTGTTTTTTGATTCCAAAGGCGAAAACTAGCGCCCTTTTATATACAAATTCCCAGGGCACAACGACACAATATGAGGAGCAAATGATGCAAGAAATGCTGATCAAGCCAGCTGACAAAGCGTGTGAAGTTGAGCTACTAAAGGGGAAATCATGGAGAAATGAAACGACAGATAGGGACATCATTAGACTGCTCATGGACAGCCATTCACTCCAAGGTGACCTTGTATCCTACGTCTTTGGAGGCTTACATTACTGGGTTCTCCCTCTACATCTTTTTCTTGAACTAGTAATTTGAGATTGATCAGAGTCTGAATCAGATTGATCAGAGTCTGAATCAGATCGTTCCTTAGACCTTTTTTCTTGATGCCTTGAACTAGGAGTTTGAGATCGTTCCTTAGACCTTTTTTCTTGATGCCTTGAACCTTGAGTCATTCCTTGCTTCCATGTTTGAAAATTAATCCTATTACCATCTACGTCATATGATGACATTTCATTCTTCCTAGTATATATTGTAGATAGTTTTCTAGGCTCACCATTTATGAATAATTCCATTCTATTTAGTCTACAAGACTGATCTGAGTCTATAAGTATATAATCTACACCTCTTTTCACTATCTTAAATGTCACCTTTCTGGTACCATTTTCCTGTAACCTTGTTACCTCCTGTTCTTGTTTTCCAGCCCAGTGATTCATATCAAATTTCCAGTCAACAATCTCAGATATTATTGCTTTATATTTATCACCCTGTTTCTGAAGTTTATTAATGTCTGTTCCAAGTTCCACTACAGTATCATCTGTTTCTACAATCCACTCATGCACTTCAGATTTCCATTCCACAATGTCTGATATTGTTGCAATACATCTATTAACCTGTTTCTGAAGTTTATGAATATCTGTTCTATGGTCCAATATAAGATTCTCTGCATTATGTGTATTGACCTGTTGATGAATATCTGTTCCATGGTCTGATATTGTGGCAACACACCTATTAACCTGTCTCTGAAGTTTATGAATATCTGTTCCAAATCCTGATACAATATCATTCATTTCACTCATCCATTCATCTAAATTCTCTTTCCTGTCTGTCAAAGTAGTTATAATTGTATTTTTTTCCTCAACCTGTTTCTTAAGCACCTGAATTTCCTGACTCTGGGAATTAACCTGTTGTTCAAGTATAGTGATCTGCCTATCCTTTTCACTCATCCAAGACTTGACATTTATAAGATCAGATATTAATTCATCTTTTACTTCCATTTGACTTGCCATAGCTTTTATCAGTGCATCATTGTCACTTATCCAGCCTTTGATTGCTTTTATATCTTCAAAGATTTGTGACATTTTCAAATCCCTCTCTGCTTATAAAACAGAAATGAAAAAACATAATAATCATTTTTTTCTGAACATTTGATATTTTGTATAGGCAGTAGATATATACATCTTGCTTTCTTAATAAAATGATTATTATGTTTTTATGTTATAAGCATTATGAAGATGCTCTCTTTTATGCTTCAATGCAAGATAGAGTTTGATAGAAGAGTTAATGATTGGTATATATCTCGGATAGGATCCCTCCATGATTTGTTTCTGAGGTAAGTTCCTTTATAAATATCAAGGTTCCAATCACTGACTTTATACAGATGTACTGATGGCACACTTCTGGAACAGAAATTAACAGAGTTATATACTAGTATGGAGCAGGATCATTATTTTCCACCACTTTGGATGGAAAATCTGATGGTATTGCACCCTAAAGTACGAGGGATAGTCATACAGTCTCATGTTAGAACAAGATTATCTACCACTATGCCCTAACTAAGTTACTTTGTTTTAAAAATAGCTTCACTGCATTAAAGGTGTTTGTTTCCAAGACTTTCCTAAGACGCTTGTTCAGAAATACAACAAATACGTATATACAACCTATTTTCCTCAAATTTTATACAATACACTTCAATTCAAACTTATTTTCATATTTCAACATGATTCTCAAATTTTACACAATATACTAGATTAAAACATATTGTGATATTTTGGCATAATTCTCAAAAATAATTCTTTTTTCCCTATTTAGTGGTGGCAACTCTCTTGAAGGAACATCCAAATATCATTGATTCTTTCTTATACAATACTTATAACATAATTTGAACTATCTTTAATCCCCACCTGGTATTTGTATATCTAAATACCCTATATAATACCAATTATATTAATACATACATTCCTATTATATCCATGTAAATGATTATGTTCATCTCAACCAAATATCTTATCTTTTAAAGTTTATTAAAATATAGAATATATGTTTATATTTATGAAAATTTCACACATCCGAAATCTTTTAAGATATCCAAATTGTAACTCCCTGGCTTTATGTATCATTGAAATTCTGATGTATATCTCATATACATTAGAATATTGTATACTGACATGATTCCGAACAAGCGTCATAGTCCATCTGCTCAGCCACAAACTAATTAATTTCCAATCATTTCCTCCCAGCTATCTGTCACCTGAGGCATGTCTCTAACTGATCCAGAGATTTTCCAGCATAGCTCAGGAGATTGTCTATGAGAAAGAGGCTAAAGTTATACACCTGATCATCCTCTGGACTCCATTTGTGATATTTGGTCTGAAGAAGATGCTTGAGATCATTACAAATCAAATGCTTGAAGAGGTTCCAAAGTTTTCTTGGATCAAAAGAAAAACAGAAGGCCAGGATAAATGTGAATAGTCTTTTTAGTTGAGAACCAATTGCACCTGCCTCCTGGAGACATCTCCTTCTAGGCGTACTCTCAATCAACTTCTCACACTCCTCTGCCTTGACTTTACCCCATATAACCTCCATTGACATACATCTTGAGGAGAGTCAGGATGCTTGTTAAGCTATCTTTTGAGATGCTTCCAGAGATGTTCTATTGGGTTAAGGTCAGAAATTATGCAGGCCAATCCAGAACCTGAAATACATGATCATTGAACTAAGTTTAGACCAGTTTGAAGGTGTGTTTGGAGTCATTGTCTTGTTGAAAGATGGTCTTTTCTGAAGAAATTCCCAAACCCTCCATACATTGGAGTGGATGCTAGTCCAGAATTTCTAGATACTGCTTTGCAGGCATTCTTCCTTCAACTTCTGTAAATATTCCTACCCCATTCCAGCCTATACATCCCTATACCAGGATGTTTCCTCTTCCATACTTCACTGTAGAAAGTGTTTGTTGGAATGCACTGAAGGTCCCTAAAAAGATTGGTATGATTTGGATTATTCTGTGAGGAGATATGAATGTTTTGAGTGTTACAATTTTGCTTTTTTGCTGAGTTGGTATTTTGACTTATCTAATAACACACATCTTCCCTTTTGAGCTCTACAGGTTATGGGCCCTGGCCTCCAGCTCTAAACAGTTGCTCAAACACACTTATATCATCAAAATCCTCTTATTCCCATCCACCTTTTCCAACCCTCTCATTCCCCATTAAACAACAACTTCAACCTCAATCACACTTCACTTTTTCAGCACACTACATCCTCCCTTTCCCCCTCAGTTTCTCCCAGCAGTCATCTCTTCAGCTTCCAAAGGGTTTCAGCTTCCAGTGGTGAGAAAGGATCCCTCCTCATTGCCTAGTGTTACAAAGCCACACCCCTGGCCTTAGTTCGCTGGTTGACTGAGGCCTCTTGTTTGGGTGCTGGAGTCTGTGGTCTGCAGACTCATAACAGTTCACCTGATTTGCAGCGAGGTTGTGCCATCTCATTTTGAGTCCTGTTGTCTCTGAAGTTGCTGGGAGGTGATTGGTGCCATTTGGACCATTTTCTCTATCCCTAGGACCCCTCTGGACGACTCAGGACCGTTTTGGACCCCCTTAGGACTATTACATCTTGGATTTAGTGCTCTGCACTTGATTTTACCCTCCTGCATTTCCTGTGTGTGTATCACCTCCCATATCTTGTCTACACAGCATTCGCACCATCTTAAACCATCTCACAACATCACGAACCTATCCTATCACCTGTTCACCTGCAATAATCAAAAGCTGCATTTGAACTTGTATACACTTATCCAAAATATACTCGTATCTCACCCAACTCATCTAGTCATACCTATCCCTTGCTGCACATATCTATAAACCATGTCTACAACCACCTCCACCGATGACACTCCCTCTCCTAAGTTCCCCATGCTCTCAGATTCAAATTATCATGACTGGGCATTCAACATGACTGCAAGGTTACATTCAAAGGGCTTGTGGATGCTTGTCAATGGCAGGAAAACGCCCCACTGAACCTGCAGCCATGGAGAAATGGGAAATGGATCAGGAGGTAGCAACTGGACTCATTGCATCAACCTTGGACCAAGGACAGCAAGTTCATGTTCAGGGATTAGAGGACAATCCAGTGAAAATGTGGGAGGCTCTGCACAAGGTCCATGTTCAGAAGCAGGCAGGCACTTGTTTCAATGCCTATAATGTGCTCTTCAATATATGGAAGGCTCCTGATGAGACACTCCAGTCACTGATTGGTCGTGTCAGCTCTGCCATGCAACTCTGCCAGAATCTTTGTCCATCTGATGGCTCATATACCCTAGCTAGACAAGACGAAGAACTGGTGATCATGACACTCATTAGAGCCCTTCCTGAGTTTGACAGCTTCACATCTACAACAGGACTCTGGAAGAAGGCATTATCTCCATGTTACATGATGCCCAACTAGGTCCTTCTCTCTGGGGAGAAGCAGCGTTAGCATTCACTCTTCTCTACAACTGCTCTCCCACATCTGCACTATCCCATGGGACTCCATATGAAGCCTGGCATGGATGGCCACAAGCCGTCTGTTGAACATTTCAGGGTATTTGATTCCACTGCATTTGTCCATGTCCCCAAATCCAAAAGGCACCACCTTGAACCACACTCTACCAAGTGCATCATGAACATGGGACTAAGGCATGGCAACTGTGGGATCCAGCTAAAAGGAGGGTATTGATCAGCAGGGATGTCATTTTTGATGACTCTGGCCACTCACACACATCCACCACGCACAATCCACCACAACAACTTGTACAACTTCCTGATGATATGTCCATTCACCAGACCACTACTTTCCCTCCAGCTATTCCTCCAGCTACTCCCTCTTTACCACCATTGCCAGACACTACAACAGCATCCCCTCCACCATCCCCATCTCCACCTCTACCACCTGACCCTCCTCCAAGGTGTTCAGCACGCATATGCATCCCTCCCCAACCATGGTGGCTTGTCCTAAATGCTGCCCAGTACAGGAATCCTCCACCTGAGTCACAGGAGAGATGATCCAACTGAGGGGGTGGATGACATCCAGAATGAGGGGGTGAAACAGGCTGAATCTGCCATACCATCTGTCCAACATCCACTTGAGGAACTTGTCAACCTCAGCAATGCTCCTGACCTCCCCTGAACCATCCAGTTATCAGGAAGCCATGTCTAGAGTTGATGCACCATGGTGGAGAGAGTCCTGCGATGAAGAATATCAGTTGCTTATGGACAACAATGTTTGGATGGTGGTGGATCTCCCTGCAGGCAAGAAGGCTGTGGGTTCCAAATGGGTATTCAAACTTAAGAAGAACCCTGATGGATCCATTGAGCGCTTCAGATCTAGAGTGGTTGCAAAAGGATACACACAGAAGGCAGGTATTGACTTCATGGAAACATTTGCCCCTGTTGTGAGATTCAACACCTCAGAGTGCTCCTGGCCTTGCTGCCCTTGAGGATCTGGAATTGGACCAAGTTGATTTCAAATCTGCCTATTTGAATGGCAATATTGAAGAGTGTTATTTGGAAGACCGGACTTCTGGGGAGAAAAAGGAGAGGGGGGAACAGAGGGGATAGAAGGGATAGGAGCATATAGGAGGCTCAGGAGCTTAGGAGGGGATAAGGAGATGAGGGGAAACGACTGAGAGGGAAAAGGAGGAGCCCCTGTAAGCTCCACAATGATCTGAACATTCACCCTAATTTTTCTTTTGATATATTTCATCATTTTTCCCTATTTGACATCACCCCCCATTTTGTTTTTATCATAAATCACTTTCCCTTTATTCACATGACACAGAACTTTTATCATGAGTTATTAGCATGCATATCTTGTATAAAACATGCCTAGCTAGATATGCAATGGACTAGAGAATTTACTCTCACTTGTTTTTTTGTTGACTGTGTCTGAACTATTCGTTTCTGGAATAACTCCAGAACGAACATGTATTTCTACAATCTTTTGCATACTCTTCCAGAGTATTGCAACATATATTCGAATCCCAGTTTTCGAAGCCTAAGCTCAACTGGTTGATTTTCTATTAAGCATTTACTCTCGTTCAAGTCATCTGCTCCTGATCCCTGCTCAAATTGTCAATATCTAGACGAAGATCACACCAGATTTCATCAAACTTCGTAGGAAGATACTACTCAAGTATATCTTCAATTTGACTATGCATACATCCAGTTCCCATCACTCCCTCTGTCCCTATTTGAAATCTACTCTCCACACACCTGTGAGGGCAACGCTGATGACGAGGCCACAACAACAAGATACTCAATAAGTGAGAGCCGATAAGAAATAATGCCAGCTGGTACAGCGGATATCCTCAGTCTATACAGCTGTTTCTGATAAATACATGGGACTTACCTGGTACAGCAGATATCCTCAGAGATCAAGCTGAGGGGATCACACTGCACCAAGGCGAGTCTTTATACTAAATGATGGAGACGGATAGGAGAACCAAGATAGGGGAGGAAGGATAGGGGAAGTGATAGGGGCAATGAAACAGGGGAGACACACCCTGACAGGCTGCGCTGATAGGGGTGTCAAGAGAAAATACTAAAAATAGAATATGACTTATTTGAACCCTGACAACACCCCCAGCAAGGCGAAAAAAATTTTCAACAAAGAGGAGGTCTACATGGAACTTCCAGATGGGTACAGGCAAGGAGACAAGGTTGGGAGACTAAACAAGGCCATCTATGGAACCAGGCAAGGGGGAAACAGGTGGCATGCCAAACTGGACCAAGCCTTTCATGACATGGGATTCACCAGATCCAAGGTGGACAGCTGCCTTTACCTCTACATCCAAGGACCCATCAAAGTCTACGTCCCTGTCTATGTTGACGATCAGCTTATAGCATGCAACAGTTGCACCCATCTTGACAAAGTAAAGCTTGAGCTGTTGCAACACTTCAAAATGAAGGACATGGGACCTGCAGTACATTGTTGGTCTGGAAATCCACAGGAACAGGAGAAAGAGGACATTGCACACTAATCAGCACAAGTACACACTGGATGTTTTGAAGCGGTTCAACATGGAGAATTGCAAGCCAGTGTCAACTCCTCTTGATCCAGGCTATCATCTCTCCAAGGATCTCTGTCCACAGTCAAAGGAGGACATTGAGGCCGTGAGAGGTGTTCCATACCTTGCCGCCATTGGGAGCCTTTTTAACCTTGCGATTGGAACCAGACCGGACATTTCACATGCAGTTGGTGAACTTTGCCAATTCAACTCAAATCCTGGTTTAGGTCATTGGAAGGCGGTTCAGCATGTGCTCAAATATCTCAAAGGGACTGCTGAACTGGGGATGACGTATGGACCTCCAGACTCTGGCTCCCAGGCAATGCTCCAGGCCTACTGCAATGCCAACTATGCAGGGGATGAGGACAGGAGACAGTCAACAACTGGATATGCCTTCTTCATTGGTGGAGCAGCAGTCAGTTGGAGCAGCAAACGGCAACCCACAGTGGCAACATCCTCATCTGATGCTGAATACATGTCAGCTAACTTTGCAGGACATGAAGCCATGTGGTTGAAACAGTTGCTAACTGAACTTGGTTACCACCTTCCTCCAGTCACGCTTTATTGTGACAGCCAACCTGCCATTGGGGTATCCAAGAACCCTGAACACCACTCAAGGATGAAGCACATTGATGTTATGTATCACTGGTTGAGGGAAAAGGTGGAAAGGAGATCACTGAAACTCCAGTTTGTGCCAACGAATGAGATGGTAGCTGATGTGCTAACCAGGAGTCTGGTGGGTGCCAAGCATGTGAAGTTCATAGATGGATTAGGGATTGGTAGGATTGAAGGGACGTTCATTGAGGGGGTGTGTTGGAATGCACTGAAGGTCCCTGAAAAGATTGGTATGGATTGGATTATTCTATGAGGAGATATGAGTGTTTTATGTGTTACAATTTCACTTTTTTGCTGAGTTTGTAGTTTGGCTTATCTAATAACACACACCTTCGCTTTTGAGCTCTACAAGAACACTATGACAGGGCAGTCCAAGACTGGACCCTGGAAACTGCAATCCAAGGATTGCAGTGTAGATTCCTACACACCCTGACACATCATCATGTGTCAAATAAATTTGACTCTGTAATACAGGGTCAAAGGACCGTTCACAAATTAATGAATGATCTAGATAAGTATGTGGGCCGCATGATAATGCCACCAGATGCATACATGTACAGGAAGAGGTTCATAACCGCAATGTGTGAACGTCTGAGAAAAGAAGTCCTCAAGAAGGGCTTCAATGCTGAGTTTAGCAGTATCGAGCAATTGTACGAAACTGCTTGATAGAGGAAGCAATGTGATACCACCATGGTATGCAACACCTGGAGAACACAATACCACTATGGTTTGCGACACCCAGAGAACACAATACCACCATGGTTTGCGACACCTGGAGGACACAACTAACACATCCTCCTCAACCCATAGACCAGTAGTCAATAGAACTATTGGTGATGAATACAGGGAGTCAACCCATGCCCCATGGACATGTGTATATGGCTCCCAACACACACTCACAACAAGTGAGTGTGTCAAGGTTGGAACCCTGTAATGGAAACTCTGGGTCCAATTCCAACAATTACCCTTTCAAGGGTAATTATCAATCGAAGCCACCAGCACACATGAGTGGTGATCGATCGAACAACGTTACCAGTAATGTTGTGTGCTATGAATGTGGCCAGACAGGCCACATGCAACCCAGCTGCCCCAAACTATGTAGAGCTCAAAAGCAAAGGTGTGTGTTATTAGATAAGCCAAACTACAAACTCAGCAAAAAAGTGAAATTGTAACACATAAAACACTCATATCTCCTCATAGAATAATCCAATCCATACCAATCTTTTCAGGGACCTTCAGTGCATTCCAACACACCCCCTCAATGAACGTCCCTTCAATCCTATGTTACACACTAGGTCCAATTAGGGGTCGGAGATTGGGTCGGAGGTTTGGTCGGAGTCGGAGAAGGAGTCAGGTATGTCATGGGGGTTGGAATGGACTTGGCTTCAGCTTATGTGCTGCGCCCTCACTAATACCGGTGTCTGAGATTTCGGAGATGGAGTACAACTTAGAGAGTTAGGATCGGACTTAGGAACTAGGTGTGATTTGATATTCAAACGGGAATGAAGTCCCCAGTCGGGCAGCTTAAATTGAAATCTAATAATAATTACTCCGGTGATGGGTCTCCGAGGCTGAAGGCCTTACATGAGTATGTCCAAGTCCGACAGGGACAGATGTCCGGGTTCCTATGGTGATGCTGATGCATCAATTGGAACTGGAGACAGATCGGCAGGGGGGTGGTGACAATCGGACAGGTAATGGAGACGTGGCGGTTTCCAAATGGAGTATAGATTTCATATGCGCTGTCGGTTCACTTAAGGAATAGATCCTATAAGCCTGCACGCAATGGTCCTAGCAAACAGACAGTGTGTAATGCAGTTGTTCAGCACTCCAAAGATCAATCAGGTTGAGGGGTAGAGGTAGCACTGAGTAACAGGAAAGTGGAATAGTGCTCTGTGGTTGGATGAGGATGGGAGCAAAAGGTCAGTCCCGATGGCTGATCATGCTCTGTGACTGGATGAGGATGGAGAGCCCAGTTGGGAGGTATGTGAAAGCTGGTTTCAAGAGAAGTGACCTCTCGGTGGAGGAGGGAAATCTGATCATTGAACCAAGGTGCTTTACCTCAGTGTAGAGCTGATGGATTGTGATGTAGAGCGTAGAGCGTAGACTTAGAGCGTGGACTTTGACTTTAGAGCATGGGCTGAAAACTTGTTGATTGATTCCAAAGGCAAAAACTAGCGCCCTTTTATATACAAATCCCCAGGGCACAACGACACAATATGAGGAGCAAATGATGCAATATGATGCAAGAAATGCTGATCAAGCCAGCTGATCAAGCGTGTGAAGTTGAACTACTAATGGGGAAATCATGGAGAAATGAAGCAACAGATAGGGGTAATCTTTGTAAGAATAGGAGGTGATGAGTAATAAAAGAACCAAAAATAGAACAAGGATGAGTAAGTCGTGTATGAATGAATTAAAAGATGAAACAGGGGTGAGTCATATAAAAGAACAATAGAAACGTCCACCAATACCATCTTCCATACGGCTCTGAAGGTAAATTGACCCTGAGTCACATGAGGACTTCAGTCAGCATCCACAACAAATACTCCTTATTGTCTTAGTGATCTGTCTCCATATGGTATCCTGTTCCAAGGGTATTTGGTCCCTTTGCCTGACACGATGTAACCTGAGTCGGATTGAATGGAAGGATAGGTCGGCGATGGCGACTGAAATTCTACCTCACATTCGACTCGTCTATCCATGTTACGATATAGAGGTGAAATGCCGAGGAATGTATATGGTTCAACAGAATTGTGAAAGAATATGGGATTGCCAATGGCATAAGAGAGACATGGTGGGGATCTTGGATGTTGAAAGAGTTTTGGAAGTATTTTGACATGTGGAGGTGGCTTAACATGTCCGTGGAGCTCAGTGTATTTTTGATAGTCCTCTGTGTCCAGAGACCAGTGTGACGTATTATTAGAAGAGATGTTGGAGAGGGGAATAGAATTGGAAGCCATGTGAATGATGATGAAAGGATTGGTGGGCTGATAATGATTGATGGCGATGAAACACGAGTGACAATCAATGGCTAGAATTAGAGACTGAGGTAGAGAGGGAGTTGCGACGCTATTTAAAAATTTGATACGAAAAGGCGCTGGTGGAGTTGGACTGTCAGAGTGGTTCGATATACGTCCTCGATGCATCCTGGCTCATCAGCGCAGGGAATCTGGTCGTTAATGAATATAGTCATAACAGTATCTCTCCATTTAAGGCCAAGCCCCTGAGGCCTCATGTCTGTGGATTGAATAGGTGAGACAGTTGGGCGCAGTTGGAGTTATACTGGGGGTCTGGAGACATATAAAAGGAGGGGCATGATTGAGGTCTTATCCTCAAAGATGTCAAACCCTTTGGCAAGCATGAGTGTGGCCAAGCTTGAGCAGTTGCTCTTGGCCTGATGGAAGGAAGAGGAAGAGGAGCGGAGATGGAAAGAGGAGGAGGAAGCAGAATGGAGGCGGAAGGAGGAGGAGAAGGCGGAATGGAGATGGAAGGAGGAGGAGGAGGAACAGAGACAGAAGGAGGAGGCAGAGGTGGAACGGAGACACAAGGAGGTGGAGGAGCGGAGACGGAAGGAGGAGGAGGAGGCGGAACAGAGACGCAAAGAGGAGGAGGAGCGGAAATGGAAGGAGGCGGCAGAGACGGAACGGAGAAGGAAAGAGGAGGAAGCGAAAGCCGAGAGAGCCTGCAGGGTCAAGGAACTTGCGGCCTCAATGGAGGCCACGAGACTGAAGGAAGTGGAGGAGCAGGCGCATGAGCTAGAAGCCGCCATGGAGGTAGAGGAGAAGGTGACTGGGACAGGGGTGACCAGCCGCCCAGGAAGTCTGAGTGTGCCAATATGGGCAGGGACCCCCGAGGTCGCCATCATCTCCATTACACAGACAGAGACAACTCGTCCGACAACTGTCCCTGCGGTGACTCGCCGTTACGTCCACTGACAAGCCAGGACGCATCGAGGACATATATTGAACCACTCTGACAGTCCAACTCCACCAGCGTCTTTTCATATCAACCTTTAAATAGCGTCGCAACTCCCTCTCTACCTCAGTCTCTAATTCTAGCCATTGATTGTCACTCGTGTTTCATCGCCATCAATCATTATCAGCCTTCAATTCACACCAATCCTTTCATCATCATTCACATGGCTTCCAATTCTATTCCCCTCTCCAACATCTCTTCTAATAATACGTCACACTGGTCTCTGGACACAGAGGACTATCAAAAATACACTGAGCTCCACGGACATGTTAAGCCACCTCCACATGTCAAAATACTTCCAAAACTCTTTCAACATCCAAGATCCCCACCATGTCTCTCTTATGCCATTGGCAATCCCATATTCTTTCACAATTCTGTTGAACCATATACATTCCTCGGCATTTCACCTCTATATCGTAACATGGATAGACGAGTCGAATGTGAGGTAGAATTTCAGTCGCCATCGCCGACCTATCCTCCCACTTCAATCCGACTCAGGTTACATCGTGTCAGGCAAAGGGACCAAATACCCTTGGAACAGGATACCATATGGAGACAGATCACTAAGACAATAAGGAGTATTTGTTGTGGATGCTGACTGAAGTCCTCATGTGACTCAGGGTCAATTTACCTTCAGAGCCGTATGGAAGATGGTATTGGTGGACGTTTCTATTGTTCTTTTATATGACTCACCCCTGTTTCATCTTTTAATTCATTCATACACGACTTACTCATCCTTGTTCTATTTTTGGTTCTTTTATTACTCATCACCTCCTATTCTTACAAAGATTACCCCTATCTGTTGCTTCATTTCTCCATGATTTCCCCATTAGTAGTTCAACTTCACACGCTTGATCAGCTGGCTTGATCAGCATTTCTTGCATCATATTGCATCATTTGCTCCTCATATTGTGTCGTTGTGCCCTGGGGATTTGTATATAAAAGGGCGCTAGTTTTTGCCTTTGGAATCAATCAACAAGTTTTCAGCCCATGCTCTAAAGTCAAAGTCCACGCTCTAAGTCTACGCTCTACGCTCTACATCACAATCCATCAGCTCTACACTGAGGTAAAGCACCTTGGTTCAATGATCAGATTTCCCTCCTCCACCGAGAGGTCACTTCTCTTGAAACCAGCTTTCGCGTACCTCCCAACCGGGCTATCCATTGTCATCCAGTCACAGCACGATCAGCCATCGGGACCAACCTTTTGCTCCCATCCTCATCCAACCACAGAGCACTATTCCACTTTCCTGTTACTCAGTGCTACCTCTACCCCTCAACCTGATTGATCTTTGGAGTGCTGAACAACTGCGTTACACCGTCTGTTTGCTAGGACCGTTGCACGCAGGCTTATAGGATTTATTCCTTAAGCGAACCGACACTGCAGGCACAGCCATTATTTGGGTTGGGTGTGGCTGAGGAAGATGAGGCGGCAGAGGTGGAGAGGGCAGAGGTGGAGGTGGATCCCGATGCCAATATGGAGCTCGATGCAAATGCAGAGCCTGAGGTGGGTGTGGATGTCAGGACAGATGTGGAGCCAGATCCAACCTCAAATTGCTACGAGGAGATGGCTTGGGTAGCTGCGGTCAAGGCTCACAAAAGAGCAGAGCTTTATGCTGCTACCACCAAGAAGAATCTCGACATCACAGTCTTTTCATTGAAGGTGTACCCAAGTGCTGATACAGAGAAGCAGGAGGCGGATCGGAGGGTCATATGGTGCAAGGCGGAGAGTTGCGTGTTGGCGACCCATAAGTGTCAAGAATTCATTCAAGGAATATTACAATCTATTGGAGCAAGAAGGGGGAGTTTTATGATAAGAAAAAGTTGTGAAAAGTTTGGGAATTTTTTGATTAAGGGATGAGGAGAAGGTGTTTTTCGATTTTATTTTGTGAGCCATCCTTTCGTTCTACGGGGGTGGTTACTACTCAAAAAGGGAGGTATTATGATGATTTTCATTCGTCATAAACCTCAAGTCAAACGGGTAAAAACTCCTTTCTCTGTAAAAAGTTTTTCCCCATGACATCACATATTATCAGTATCCACATCATTTCTTTTATCATATGTTTCAATCTTACTAAAAGGCTTTTTTATCATGTGATTGTCAAATTGTATATTAACTACAACTGTGTACGAGTATCAAAAAGGAGATTGATTACTCCTAATCCCTTCCAAGCTGCAAACAAACAGCTTGTGTCAACTTTCTGTCGTTCCTGGAATAACTCCTAAACGACCTATTCGATTGGAAATCTTTTGCATATCCCATTAGGATATTGCATCAACTATTGCTATCTCAAATTACGAACTATTTGGATCATTACATCCATTTCTATTAAGCAAACACTTTTTCGAAGTGTTGCTATTCCCATTTCTGCTCAAATATTTCGCAGAAGTCCCAGTTTTTAACCAAATATTCTGATATTTGGTAACATTACTCTACTAAACAATATCTTTCCATCGACCCCGCATATATCTGCATCCTTGCAGTAATTGCTCCCCTATTCAAAATCTACTTCGCCACCATCCCTCACCATCATTTTACACTCACCCACAACACCCCTCCATATCTTTTCTTAACAATAAGAAGGAGCTGCGTGTCGCTAGGTCAGCGATCCAGCTTTGCAAGCATGAGATGGAGAAGGCGGCGGCAGAACAGCAGGACAAGGAGGAGGAGAGGGAACACTTGGAGGCCACATCGAGAAGGGGCAGACCACCCAAGGCTCTGGCTCCAGCAGAGCCATTTGGCGGGCCCGGCGTAACTTGCAACTTGTGTCAGGATGCAGGTGTGGAGTGTGTGTGGCCTACCGGCCCAACTCACTGCCTTTGGTCCTGTGATCGTTGTTGGGGTCGGAAAGGAGGGTGTAGGATCAATGGAAAGTTTGATCCCCAGAGTCGGAGCATCAAGCCCCAACTAGTGGTACAAGGAGGGGTGGAGAAAGAAACAGAAGGTTGTCCGACCAAAAAGCGGCGGACGGAGACAGGCGCTGTGGCAGCTGGGGGTAGTGGTGTGGGGTCGGAAGGGGCAATGACCGGTGCAGGTACAGGGCGCATCTCTGCGTCCAATAGTACCATGGGCCAGCTTATCCGGCTGGTTAACCTGCAGTCGGAGCACCTCCGGTGGATGGAGGGGTTACTAGTGGACTTGGTGAAGACGATAAAACGGAAGGAGGTTCTGGAGGGTCGGCGGATGGCTGAGTTACGTCGGCTGTGGAAGTTCATGGCCCCTTTGGACGAGGATTCGGACATGGGGGATGAGAAAGATTGGGTGTCGGATGTAGAGAGTGATGATGAGTTGGAGATGGAGCCTGAGGTAGACAAGGGGAAGGGGAAAAGGAAACACAATGTATAACATAAAAAATGAAAATGAAAATGATTATAATCTTTCAGAGCGGGGAAAAATGAGGCGGAGTGATATTCCTCCAGAGTTTTTTGTCAGACTTGTAATTTCCCTTGTGACTTGTAAATAAATGATGATGCGAAATAATAGAATTAGCATTAGTAATGGAACTTAAGGATTCATAAGAGGGCCAGGTTTGTCTGGATAAGCAGAGTGAAAGTCGGAGACAGATTCGGATGCGTGACCAAGTTTGGATGCAGAGATCCATGAGGACTCTTCGTCGGTGCCTTCATATCCAGTCCATTTGACTAGGTACTGGAGCTTGCACTTGTATCGACAATCGATCTTCGAATCCAGGATCTCGGATATCTCATATTCATTATCTCCTTTGATGATGATCGGGGGAGGTGGAGGTTGCATGCGACCGGAGATCTCATTTGTAGTAGCAGGTTCGAGCATTGATATGTGGAAGACTGGATGAACTGCTTGGAAGTGGTCAGGGAGGTGGAGGGTGAAGGACCTGCTGCCTGTGCAAGCAATGACCTCATAAGGACCTAAGTATTTATTGGAGAGTTTCTTCGATGGGTGGGTGGTCCGGAAATGTTCGGCCTTAACGGATACTTTGTCTCCGATTTGCAGGTCCGGAGCCAGAATGTGGTGTTGGTCCGTGGAGACTTGGTATTGTTTCTGGGCATCGGAGATGGTTTCTTGGAGATGTTGGTGCAGTTGATCGAGGTCAGTTACAAATTGGCGGGCTTTGGTGGAGGCGAGTTCCTTCTCAGGGTGGACGGAGATGTTCGGATGGTAACCTTTATTAGCAAAGAACGGAGAGACGCCGGTAGTCGCGTTTGGAGCATTGTTGTAGGCAAACCCTGCTATTGGAAGTAGATCAGCCAAGTTGTCTTGTTGATAGTTACAATAGACTCGGAGATATTGTTCCAGGGACTGATTCATTCATTCTGTTTGTCCGTCTCCTTCCGGATGGTATCCAGAGGTGAAATGAAGTTTCATGTCAAGAGCCTTTCCTAATGTGCGGAAGAAGGAGGACACAAACTCCAAGCCCCGATCAGATGTGACATGCGATGGGACTCTGTGTTTAGAGAATACGTGGAGAACGAACAATTTAGCTAGTGAGGCAGAGGTGATGGTGTCATGCATCGGAATGAATAGTGACCATTTAGACGCTTATTCAGAAATACAACAAATACGTATGTACAACCTATTTTCCTCAAATTTTATACAATACACTTCAATTCAAACTTATTTTCATATTTCAACATGATTCTCAAATTTTACACAATATACTAGATTAAAACATATTTTGATATTTTGGCATAATTCTCAAAAATAATTGTTTTTTCCCCATTTAGTGGTGGCAACTCCCTTGAGGGAACATCCAAATATCATTGATTCTTTCTTATACAATACTTGTAACATAATTTGAACTATCTTTAATCCCCACCTGGTATTTGTATATCTAAATACCCTATATAATACCAATTATATTCATATATACATTCCTATTATATCCATGTAAATAATTATGTTCATCTCAACCAAATATCTTATCTTTTAAAGTTTATTAAAATATAGAATATATGTTTATATTTATGAAAATTTCACACATCCAAAATCTTTTAAGATATCCAAATTGTAACTCCCTGGCTTTATGTATCATTGAAATTCTGATGTATATCTCATATACATTAGAATATTGTATACTGACATGATTCCGAACAAGCGTCTTAGTGAACCTGTCGACAATCACGAGTATGGTGTCATATCCGAATGATGGGGGGAGTTTCTCTATGAAATCCATGGAGATGGAGTTCCATGGTTGCTCTGGAACCGGGGACGTTGCTTAAGTGTTCCGTAGGGTTTGTGCCTTTGTGATTTTGAGCGCATACACATGGTGCAGGAGTTACAGTAGTGTTGAATGTATTCTCACATTTTTGGCCATATGTAGTCTCGTCGGATTAATCCTAGTGTGTGATTTTGCCCAAAATGGCTGGAGATCAGGTGATCATGATAATACTGCAAAACTTGGAGTCAGAGACCATTTGCGTCGGGGACGTATATCCGGTTGTTGTGTCAGAGGTGTCCTTCAGGGTCAAGTGACCACTTCAGATCAGAAGGGTTGTCCAAGTGTTTAACTGCAATAGGATCAGATCGGAGTGATGAGCGGATGTCGGAGCGGAGTTGGTCGATGTCCATAATGGTGACAGCTCAGAGGGTGGGAGTCATGAGGGTGGATGCTTGTAGGGACAATGCCAGCTGCTCGTTAGTAAACACAGGACGAAAGTTGTGTGGGTTTACAGTGGCATAGTCACTACTCCCCTCTTTAGGGTAGACGTCCCAGCATCTAGTTAATGCATTGGGCTTTGCTCCAAGCCAACCTGGACGGAAACAGATAATGAGATTGAACTGAGATAGGTATTCAGACCATCAGACTTGTCTTCGGGTGAGTAGTTTCATTGTGGAGAAGTATTCCAAGTTCTTGTGGTCAATTATGACGTCCACCGGATCGGAGGGGCCTTCGAGGTAGTGTCTCCATATCCAGAAGGCTTCATATATGGCAAGGAGCTCTTTGTCATGGACATCATAGTTCAGTTTGGGGGGCATAAATGTATGCGAGTGAAAAGTGATCAGATGGACTTGTCCATCGTCCAGAGAGATGATGGACAGGATCGCGGCAAGTGCATAGTCCGAGGCATTGGTCTCTAATAGGATAGGAACGTCTGGAACCCAATGAGTCAGTATCGGAGCGGAAGTAAAGGCTTTTTTTAAGGTCTCAAAACTCTGTCTACATTCATCAGTGAAATTCCATTGGGTACCCTTCCTAGTAAGTCGGGTGAGCGGAACGGTGATCGGAGTAGCTGTAAATGAAGCGGCGGTAGAAGTTGGCGAACCCCAGGAAGGACTGTACGTCTTTGACTTTCCAGGGTTCCAGCCATTCCTGTATGGCTTTGATTTTGTCATCAGACATTGTCAGTCCTGCCAGGGAGAGGATATAGCCTAGATACTCGACTGAGTCAGAGTGGAATTCGCATTTGTCAGTGCGGGCGAAAAGGCCATGTTTTCGGAGACGTCGGAGTACCTCTCGGACATGTGTCTGATGTTCTTCTTCATTGTCCGATTATACCAAAATGTTGTCTAAGTAAACGAGGACGGTCACATTGAGGAGGTCGGCGAAGGTATCATTCATGAACCCCTGGAAGGCAGCCAGAGCATTGGGTAGTCCAAAGGGCATGACACACCATTCAAAAGATCCATATCGAGTGCGGAAAGTCATTTTCCACTCGTCGCCTTCTCAGATGCGGACTAGATGGTATGCATGTCGGAGATCTATTTTGGAATAGATCTTAGCTTTTCGAGGACTCTTGAGTAGGTCCATGGTGCGGGGTATCGGGTAACGGTCTTTCTTGGTGATCTTGTTAAGTCCATGGAAGTCAACGCATAGGCGGAGTGATCTGTCCTTTTTGCAGACAAATAGGACCGGAGCTCCATGGGGCGATAGGGATGGGCAGATGAAGCCCGTGGCCAAGTTCTCGTCTATGAATGTTCAGAGAGCCAGTAGCTCTTTTTGGGATAGCAAGTAGATAGGGCCAAGCGGAGGGATGGAGTTGTCATCCAGTTCAATCTTGAGATCATATGGTCAGTGTTCTGCTAGGGAGTCAGCTTTAGACTTGCTGAACACATTGGTGAACTCATGATACTCCTTAGGAACCATAGATAGGTCCAGTGGAGTTGATCGGCCAGAACGAGCGGCAAGGAATATCAGATTGGAGAGGTGGACCTGGAATGTGTGAGAGCCATCCAGTTTGCTTAGTCTGGCGAAGACCATAGCATCCACCATCGATATAAATGGAGGGGTAGACGGAGTATCTATTGGAGTGGAGTCAGCAGAGGCGGAAGATAGTTTCGCACCTAAAGTTGCTGGTGACGTCGGGGATGACACTGTTTTGGAACCTGCAAAATTATGGTGTTAGGGCAAACTCTAAATCACCACAATTCTGTGAATGAACAGCTGAGAAGAATATCAAACCCTGCTGCAGCACAACTCCAGAAACAATTTAACATTTGTACTTTGGTTACAATCCTTTGTATTGGTCAATGCAGACTATACACAGAAAGGTAATACATTTCTTAGCAGCAAGAAATGAATAAGACTTCCAGAGTCTAGAGTTCACAGATGCTTAGGGGTCCAGATATTCCAAAAAGAGGGGAATGCACTTAGAGGCTAAAGGAAGTAGGTGGATGAATCCAACCGTCCAACCAGTGGCACTCAGAAGTGGGTAACAGCAATGTGTGAAGTAGTCTAGCAACTGCTTCACATGAGTTCAAGCTTCTAATGCTCTGCAAAGGCAGTACACACTAGTCACTTAAACAAGAGCACTAATGGCAGGACTATTGACAGACAATCTCACCCTGTAGATTCATAGTCACGTGAGGCAGATACTACACTCACACCCAAAGCAGGAATATCACTACTTTGAGTGCAATCAAGTACAGTTACACAATTGTAAAAGATCCTTGAACTGGTAATCAACAGTTACTGAGATAGAGGATGACACTGTATGTCACTCTAGTCACACTGGTGTGCAGAAGATGGGTAGAAGTGGTAGAATATGTTACTATTTCAGAGGCAGAATGGCCTCCTTATATATTGTATTTACAGGGGCTGACTAATGGTTCTGGAATATTCTACCTATTAATAGATGGAAACTACTGGAAGGTTGTGGAAGGTGGAAGAAAGGGGTAGAATATTCCAAGCCAATCACAGGTTCTGATCACAGCACTAACACTGATCAGGAGCTGAATAATGGTTCTGGAAAGTTCCATCTAATAATAGAAGGAAACAGCTAGAATGTTATGGAAAGGGGTAGAATATTCCAAGGCAATCACCTGATTTGATCACCCATCACCTGATCTGATCCCTGAACTAGGCACTGATCAGGCAAAAAGAAGGGTGTCCACCCTGTTTTCTGCACTGGTTTGGACAGCCATGGATAGCCACATCTCATGTGATGATCTGCATGGAAAATAGTGCCCTGAGAGGCTATGGTTGTCAAGTTAGAGAATATTTATTGATCAGAGACATCTGAGCTTGAATTCAGGCCAAATGCCTGGTCCAAAGGTGGAGAGCCGGCTGTGTGAAGGTTTGTGGGCGCCTATGGGTCCACAACTGTAGTACAGCAGAAATAAATGATTCTGGGCCGAGTTCTGCATGGAATATTCCCGAAAAATATGGAAAAATTAGAGAATATTTGAATAAGTCCATTCCAGGTGCAAGCACCAAATATATGCTGATATTTAGGAATGGAAAAGCAAAGAATAGCACATTGGTGCTGTATAAATGGAATTTGATAGGGAAAAGGTGGTTCCCATACAGACACAGCCTGTACTGGAGAACAGAATGTGATATGGCCCAATGCCCAGTCAATCAACGCATTGTAGCGGGTGAGCCAATTATGTCCGAGAACCACAGAACAGCAGGAGTCAAGCGGAGTAACATAGAATGTAAGGTTCTGGATTTCTCCGACAGAAAAACGGATAGACAGATCTATAGCTCATGAAATAACAGCATTAGTAGTGCCATCAAATAATCAGAGTGATATCGGAGTTATGGTGTATGTATGGAGTTTATGTAAATCAGAAAAAGAGGAATCGAGGAAACAATGAGTAGAACCGGAGTCAATTAATGCTTGGATAGTGGTATCGGGAATGGAGTTGGAGTAGACAAGGAGGGTAAGGGAGTCGGAGTAAGAGTGGATGCGTTCAGGTGGACCTTGTTTGTCATATGGGGAGTACCAACGCAGCCCTCAGCCCATACGGAGGCTATAGGACTGCTTACTATTTTTTTGGGTCCATCGCTTTTGTGTCAGACTTGTCCGTTGTGGCATTGGCGGCACGGCCCTTTGCCTTTGCTGCGGACAAGGTTGCCTTGTTGCAATCCTTGGCTTGGTGGCAAGGCTTTCCGCAGAACAGACAGAGGTTGTTGTCCATGCGGTGCTGGCGTTCCTGCTGGGTAAGTTTTCCGTCCTTCCCCAGCTTGGTGGAGAGGTCCAGAGTACTCTTGTGAGCTCTGGAGTTATTGCTGGTGCCGGAGTTGTTCTGACCAGAACCGGAAGCGGCAGCATTACCAGTGTTTGACTTCTGGCCTGAGTTGGCGGTGGTCCTCTTATCAGACCCCTTGTTGGACTTTGGGGTCTTGTCCAATGATTTGTCCGATTTGTTGTTGGCCAAATTTTCGTGGGAGACCTCGGATTGACGTTCCCAATAACGGGCGTCGATGGATTGGGCAAGCTTGCGAAGGTTAACCAAAGTATCTGGCTTACCGACGCGTGATATCTCGTCCTTGATGCGGGATGGAAGACCAACGTAAAATTGGCGTCAGAGTGCGGCGTCACCCCATTGGACTTTTGGGGCCAGCTGCTGGAAACTCACAATGTATTTTGCAATTTTGTGATTTTCCTTCATCTGAAGTCGATCGAGTTCATTCTTGGCATCGGCCTCGGGGTTGTACGGACTGAAATTGGTCCGAAGTTCGGAGATGAAGTCGGAGTAGTCATCTGACCATATCAGCTCATCAGAATCGTCCATGAGCGCTGGCTCAAAGTAGTCCAGTGCGGTGCCCTTGAGATAGGACATGGTGAAGGTGACCTTCGCCCGATCGGATGTGAATGCGTTGGGGTGGTCATGGAAATTCAACCGGCATTGCACCAAGAACGGCTGGAGCTTTTGCGGATCAGAGCCATCGAATGGGTCGGGTTCTCGGACCTTGGTCCGGGACTTAGGGACTTGTGGGTTACGGATGCTGCTGGCAAGCAGGGAGATGGCTTGTGCCAGATTTGGAGAGGGCGGGGTGTCGTCTTCTTCATTGACAGCCTCTATGTGGTCTGTCGGTTCTTCAATGGCCTTGGGGATGGTGTCTATGCTGGGAGCGGGCACCTAGACGATTCGTGCATGTTCGGAATTGGCGGTGGATTGTGGCATTGGTAGGAGTGAGTATGGCAGTTTGAATATACTGTTATGCACTAGGTCCAATTGGGGGTCAGAGATTGGGTCGGAGATTGGGTCAGAGGTTGGGTTGGAGTCAGAGAGGGGGTCGGGGTACGTCATGGGGGTCAGAACGGACTTGGCTTCAGCTTATGTGCTGCGCCCTCACTGGTACTGGTGTCCGAGATTTCAGGGACGGAGTACAACTTAGAGAGTTAGGATTGGACTTAGGAACGAGGTGTGATTCGATATTCGAACTGGGGAATGAAGTCCCCAGTCAGGCAACTTAAATACATATTTGAAATCTAATAATAATTACTCTGGTGATGGGTCTCTGAGGCCAACGGGGATGGATGTCTGGGTTCCTATGGTGATGCTGATGCATCAATCGGAACCGGAGACGGATGGGCAAGATTCAGCAGTGACAATCGGACAGATAAATGGAGACGTGATGGTTTCCAAATGGAGTATAGATTTCATATGTGTGGGGATCTGAGTGGATCAGACAGGGATCTGGGCATTAATGAATATAGTCATAACATAGCCTCACTTGGATATGCCTTCAATGAGAAGACCATGACCTCAAGGTTCTTCTTCATTGTAGCAGCATATAACTCTGCATGCCTACAGTCTTCAACTGCCTCCACCCAGGCCATTTCTTCATAGTGGTTCAAGAGTGGGTCAGGCTCTGCATCCGCTTCTGGCTCTGCATCCACATCCTGATCCGTATCCAGATCTGCCTCCATCTCTTCCTTCTCCATCTCCACCATGTCATCTTCTTTGGCCACACCCGCTGTGTACAACAGCCATGGCTGCAAACACACCAGTGTGCTTGCCAGTGGAGCAGGTGTCAGATGGGACAGCTCCATCTGTGTAACTGAGATGATGGTGACCTCAGGGGTGCATGCTCAGACTCCCTGGGTGACTAGTTCCCTCCTCCTCTACCTCCATAGCAGCTTCTAGTTCATGTGCCTGCTCCTCTACTTCCTTCAACCTTGCAGCCTCCATTGCAGTCTCCAGCTCCTTGACCTTGTGAGCTCACTCCACCTTCACCTCTTCCTCCCTCTGTCTCCACTCCACTTCATTCTCCTCCTGCCATCTCCATTCTGCTTCCTCCTCCTCCTCCTCCTCTTCTTTCCATCAGGCCAGGAGCAACTGCTTGTGCTTGGCCACACTCATGCAAAAGGAGTCAACATCGTTGGGGATAAGACCTCAACACACCCCTCCTTTTATATGCTCTCTAGACCCCAGTATAAACTCTGACTACACCCAATCATCTCAGCTATTCAGTCTATGGACCTGAGGCCTCAAGGGCTCAGCCTTAATGGAGAGGTACTGTTATGATTATATTCATTAATGCCCAGATCCCCATCTGATCCCCAGATCCCCATGCATATGAAATCTATACTCCATTTGGAAACCATTACATCTCCCATAGTCTGTCCAATCATCATCACAACTCTGCCCATCTGTCTCTGGTTCCATTGATGCATCAGCATCACCATAGGAACCAGACATCCATCCCCACCAGACTCAGACATATTCATGTAAGGCCATTGGCCTTGGAGATCCATCACCGGAGTAATTATTATTAGATTTTGAATATGTATTGAAGTTATACTACTGGGGACTTCATTCCCCAGTTTGAATATCAAATCATGCCTGGCTCCTAAAGTCCAATCTGAACTATCTAAGTCATACTCCATCTCTGAAATCTCAGACACAGGTATTAGTGAGGGCACAGCACATAAGCTGAATGTTAAGTGCTGAAAACTCGGAGGAGTAGCTGGTGTTTGGATACTAGTGAGGAAGGGGATGGGACTTTACTGTTCCAGTTCAACTGGAGACAGATGGGGACAAATAACATTTGAGTCAGATTGAGTGGACTTGGCTTCAACTTATGTGTTGTGCCCCCTCAAATCGTCGGTCCAATATTTCGGAGTTCAGAGTACGGAGTTGGATCAAAGATCCAGAGTTTGACTTGTCAAGAAGATACTTGTCAAGAAGCTAGTAACCAAGAAGCTGATGGGGAATCTTAGTTGAACTACTGTAACATACAAGAAGTAGCCCATATAAGTATGTAGAGAATTGAATGATAAAACTAAAAGTGATAAGACAATAAGACTAATATGGAATACAACATGGAAAGGAGTTCAGAGTTCGGACTCATGTCCGAACTAATACTAAACAATTAGAAAGTATAACGGTTGTTGTAACCCATAAGAAGAAGACTACTAATGAGGAGAACAGTGGCAGGGTCCGGAGTTGGCGGGGGTGGAGTTGACAGAGGTGGAGATGGAATCCAGAGATTGGAACTCAGTGTTACAGGATGTAACACTGAAGCCAAGTCTGTTCTGACCCCCACAATGCACCCCAACACCAACCAACACTGACTCCAACCCAAATTCCAACCTCCCATTGGACCTAGTGCATAACACATATATCTACCAAGAAAGCAGCATTCCTTAAAGGAATGGTGTATATATTATATGTATAATTATTTTGTAGTAAGTAAGTACCTAGGGTACTTACATGGACCCAGGGGATGACAATGAATAGGGACCTCACTTTGCAGTGGTTTTTCTGGTACATATTTTGAAAGCTCTCATGCAGTATATTTATTACTGGTATAATCATTAGGTTTATTTTTTGGCACTAGTTTTTTTTTGCAATAATGTATGGTTAGCTATGATTTTTTGTTAGTGAATTGAAGTACATGTTAGTACTGAAAATGAGTACAGTACCTGTTATAGAATCTGGTGTCATTTCCCAGGTGTAAATTTGTACTGAAAACTGGTACTACTGTGATTTGCACTGAATCTTAGTGCGAACTGTTTCTACAGTGATGACGTCTTAGGGAGAAGACGAACATGTTACGGTAAAAGCCTTAGCAGGGTCTTCCTGGCGATATGGTACGTTAATCAGAACGTTCATTGAAGCCGCACAACCTAGTCAACGAAAAAAGAAAAGCATAACTCAAAGCGAAGCAAAAAGGGATATCCTGCGCAAAATGATATCTACTGTCTTCTCTCTCCCCCCCCCGGCAAGAGAAAAGAGAAAAATTCCAGCAAAATCAACCACCTCAACTGAACCCTAACAACACCCCCAGAAGATCCTTCCACCCCCTCCTAACAACCACCCTGCGCCCAGCGGACTTTTCATTCCGCTCAGCAAGCCACTCAAGGAAGCGCGCATCGAGGGCACTGAGCACGCCCAGCTCCAGGGACATGACATCCCGCAGCGTCAGCACGACGGTGGGCGAGTCAGTGTCAACGTGCGCATCGTCCAGCAGCTCCGAGAGACGCTCCGAGAGGAATTGGCTATGCGCGTGGAAAATGCTCAGCAGCGCCAGTGTGGTGCGAACTTGGCGGGAGGGCGCTGCGCCGACGGTGCCGTTGCCGTTGCCGGTGATGGTAGACGTCGAAGGCACGGACATGACGGGACGTCCCTCGATCCCACGCCCCACATTACGGATGCGCGTGTCCTCGCCCTCGAGGCGGATCGCGTCCTTCAGATGTCCCCCGCTCCCGCTCCCGCCGTCGCCTCCGGATCCGGCACCGGCGAAACCCCAGGCGGGGCTGCTGGCGCCGCGCCACCCGCCCAGCCACGCGCCGGCACAGACGACGCACACATCCTCGTACATGCGCCAGCCGTCGGACCAGCGTGCCTTGTGCTCTGCAGCGGTACCGGCAGGGGCAGAGGCAGAGGCAGAGGTGCCGGCGTACCCCCCGGCCGAGGCCTCATCCGCGTCCGCGCGCAGGGTGCGCTCGATCTCGGACCAGAGGCGGACGTCACTGAATGTGAAGCGGACGGGGTGGAGGCGGTGGCGGGGCCCGCGCGGGGTTGGGGGCGCGGGGCGGGAGATAAAGAAGGAGGGGCGGGAGGAACGGGAGGTCGTCATGTCTATCACGAGGTCATACAAGGAGGGTTTTTCGAGGAATATCGCGTCCGTGGTGCCTGGGCGTGTCAGAGGGATGAGCAAGTGAAAAGGCGCCGCTGGCGCGATGATGTGGTGGGGACATCTCGAGACGTACATGCAATCCACCCGTTGCCTTTCCAACTCTCGGTATTCAGCTTATCGTAGTCGTTGATGCCGACCATGCCGAGGACGTTTGGTCGGTCGTCTTCGCCACAAATGTCAGAGGCTATTCGTGCGAGGATACATGCTGGTTCTACACAAGGATTGGTGTAAATTAACACCCGACGTCGAGCCAGCACGTGCTTGTACAATGTCAGAGACGAAGGACCCAAGATTCGGAGTAGATGGGGCAAATGCAGCGCCGGGTGATCGGGCTGTATACGTTGGCGCGTTAGATGGTTGCGTGCATGCGAGGTGTGTGACGCACGCATCCCGACGATAGTTCCTCCTCCCAGTCGACCCATTTTCCCTCCTCGCCTATACGTCGAAATACACGACGAAGATACCATTCCTTCAGAATCGTCCAGTCACGGCTGCCTTGGGCATCCGAGTATTGGGAACACAAGGACGTCCAATACTCGTCAAGTTTGCGAGAAAGCTCTTTAAGCGCAGCGAGATGGCGCCAAGGCCTGGGGCGTGTTGACCGAGCCACAAGAACCCCGAGAGACTCTAGACGGAATCCACGCATCCCTGCCTGTTGTGTATCAGCTTAACGATTGACTGTGGACGAATGGATGGATGCCCACCTCAGTTGTCGGTCGCCTCCGGAAGACAGAGATACCATGATGGACTTGGTGGGTAATATGTCTGCAGCAGGTAATTAGCGGTGAGGTGGCTGAGATAGGGCTGGAATCACTTGCACCACGTCCTCATCCACGAGATGCAGTCCGCTGGGCAGGGTGCTAAACTCTACGCCTTCCAGATTCAAGTCTTGACAGACAGGATAAGCATGGCATATGACCGAGACACCAGAGACGTACCTTCGCTTGCCTTCATGCTCCAGTCGACAATGTTTCCTCGTGTGGGATGGAATGAGCAGTGAAAGATGGCAACTGAGAAGACAATGAGTCAACGATAGATCTATCCATAAGAAGACTCACTAAGGTCCTCTGGATCTCGAGCCTGTGAGCTCGTTGAGGATATTCTAGACATGACGGGTATGAGTTCAGCCGCTACAGAGTCTCTGGTGGCAATGGTGACGTGGGTGCCGAGGTGGAACGGGCTTGGCCTTTGCCAGTGACAAGAAGGGCCAAAAGAGCTGGCCAGGTATCCTGCAAGGAATAGGTATCCAACGCCGTGCACAATAACAGCTGAGGAGATCGTCGGACTTTGAAACAGATGGAACAGCAGCGGCAGTTCGGTTGTGGCTTGCAATGTTGAGCATAATTCTGGGCCATCAGCAGATGCCTGCGCGAAGGCTGGCAAAAGTTTCGTACAACGACCGTGCACTTTACATTCTCTCTCTTGGGCTACACTTTAGGCTCCGACTCTCATCAATCTTATGTAACTTCAGGGTGCAAGTGGGTGTCGCTGACCACAGGACTGAGGTCTTCATCGGCACCTATTCTCTCGCTTGCGAAATGTGCATTGACAAAGGTCTCATTTCACATATGTCAATCATGCCATCGCGTACATATGCACCAAACAGTCATTGTCGTCATGTACAAGGCTCGAGAGGGTGTGCCGCCCAACTGCGGGGGTGTTGTGTTGGGGAAACGTGCAGGCGGGAAACGCGCACGAGGGACACACGAAGAAGGGGGGCGACGAGACCACTGAGAGAAGACGTAATCATGATGACTCATGATGACAATAGACACCCCTTATGGTAAAGCGGGATAAACATGCAGCCTGTGCCTATGCTTACTGTGATGTATTGAGCTTGATTCTGATCGCCTCTTTTCTGTGCATTCAAACGAGCTCCTTGTGGCATCGATTGAAAGTCGTTCTGCAGCACCTGGATGGCACCCCAGCAGCTGAACTATGCTCGCGTTTCATACGTGATTCCCCCGCCAACTCAGACCCCTCCACGGCTGGCACTTCCGCCCCTCGGCACAAGCAGGAACGGCGCCATACGTCCCTTATTGGTGCCAGCACCGGCGTCCACGTCCACCGTGCAGTTCACCCAGACCCATTTCGATGCTCATTCACAGGCACCCCACCCCCGTCACAGGCTTGGAATCTCCTCTCTTGCCCTTGATACCTCCACACAACTCGCAGGGAAATCCTGCCCGGAGGGTATCCTCTACACCGGTGGACGTGATGGTCAGATCATTGCGTGGGAGCTGAGTCTCAAGACGAAGCCGCGGCAGCATCGATATGGATACGCTGAGCGTGGCTGGCGCAAGGGCCGCTGGGAGATTCTAACTGGGTGGAGCAATAATGATGAGGAGATAGACGAGGAGGATGAAGAAGTCATTGGAAGCGACGGCGATATTCTCGGCGATGTAGTTGATAGTGGAGGAAAAAATCGACGAAAGAATGAGGCGCTGACGGGACAGATTCCCTACGAGGAGGCTTGGGAATATGATATCGACGGCGGTCCTTCACCTGTGAGTTGGCCCTGATCCATTGCCTGGTTCCATATCTTCGTGCCCAACTTGACATTCGTCTCAGCCGTCTGCTTTCAGACAATGTCTGCAGACACACACCGACTGGGTCAATGATATTTTACTATGTAATCTTAATCAATCGGGTGAGTCTGGTAGATGTTGAGGAACGCGTCAAGTTTGACAAGGAAAGCGCACACCAGTCGTATCCGCATCCTCGGACGGCTCCATCCGTGCATGGTCGCCCCACCTTTCGCATACAAGTGACCCAGCCCTGGTTGGAACACATGAAGACTATGTGAGATGTCTGACGTCGAGGTCAGTATACCCCTCCGTTCAACTATCTCTGAATCTGGCAATGCTCACTCGTGACAAGTCCCCACCAGCCGTGGATCGCGTCTGGATCATTCGACCGAACCATCAGACTTTGGGACCTTTCTCGCACCACTTCACCTTTTGCTAGAAATCGCTCTTCCAGAACGTCGCCCAGTAGTCCAGCCCCACTGTCGACGCTCTCACTCCCATCGCCCTCTCAAAAGTCCAGTATCTACGCCATCGCCACGGATCACATAGGATCTGTCATAGGTAACTATTCTTCCGTTGCCACCTCTATCTTGCGAATGATGGAATCACACAATACTCAATCATTACTACTTTACTACTCGTCCAAGTTTGCTACTCCTCAGCTGTACCGGCTTTTTTGTAAGCACACTCTGACATTGCCTTTGATATGCCAGCCTCCGGTTCACCTGAACGTGTGGTCCGAACGTGGGACCCTCGCACCGGTAAACGAACTGGGAAACTTGTTGGGCATACAGACAATATTCGCGCCATCGTCTTAAGCGCAGACGGTCGATACGTATGTCACGCATTGTTTTCGTATACCTATGTAGTAGACAAACGTATTGTAGTTGTTGACAGGTTCTGCTGACGGTAAGTGAGTACTTACCCTGAGGTAGCAACGTCTTCATCTCGTCCACAGCCTCCATAAAGCTCTGGTCGCTCGCTTCCCAGCGGTGTCTTCATACTTTTGCACATCACACAGAATCAGTTTGGGCACTTTCGTCTCAGCACCCTTCTCTCGAAATATTCTACTCGGGCGATCGCTCTGGCATTGTCGGGCGTGTTGATATGGAGGGCTGCAATGCTGTAGATGAAGGAGAATGCATGGTCATTTGCAACGCTACACACATCCCAAACGTTGATAATGGTGACTACCACCATGCCGGACGCGCAAGCGTGTTGGGTGATGTCTCCCGACTGCAAGATGGTGCAGGGGTCAATAAAATTGTGACCATGGATGATAGATTTGTGTGGACAGCTACGGGGTCATCCAGCGTCAAACGCTGGAAGGCTCCCCCGCGACGAGCACTTCGTACGGGGATGCATACCATGCAGGGTCTGGCATCCGCCTCACACTCTAGGCGCACGAGTGGGTCGTCGGACGTTCAGTCTCCTCGACGAGGGTTTAGTTTAAGTAATGACAACCCGCGGAGATTCTCGGACGATGCATCCTCTCTACCCACGGCCTCGCCTACGAGTCAGCGCTTTGGCATGACCATGTCGGCGTCGACGACTTTGTCATTTTCTGCTGATCCGCTTGCGCAGGATGAGATGGCATTGTTTGGCATTCCGTATCAGTCGCTTGTGCGGCTGGTGTCGCCCAACGATCCGTATGCGCTCGGCTCGCCCCTCTCTGGAGGAGGCTACGGAAGCAGCATACGCCGCGGCTTCGTAGACACGGACGTTGCCACACTCTACTCCGCCGCCAGCGTGAAAAGCGTGCCTGCGCCCGTCTCCCGCCACCCGCGTCCCACCCTCGTGGCGCCTGAGGCTGTCTCTGCTGTGATGCGGTCACCGTTCCGCCAGAGCACGGGGAGCACGCTGAGTCCGCGGTTCACGGGCATGCCTTTGGATCTGGACCCCGTTAATGGGGTGTTGTCGCCGCGCGCGGAGTATGAGTGTCGTGATCTCGCTGCGGCTGCCCTGCCGCTGGAGTTGTATCCAGATGATATTATTCAAGGCGAGCATGGGCTTGTGAGGTCTATTATACTAAATGACCGGATGCATGCTCTCACCATTGACACTGCTGGGTGCGTGGCGGTTTGGGATATCATGAGGTGTGTGTTTGGGTGCTATCCCTCTTTCCGTGGCTCATTAGTGCACTATTGTTATTTTTGATGGTTATCCTCTAGGTGTCGTTGTCTAGGGTGGTATGATAGAAGTGATGTGCTAGCCGAGATGGGGTGTTCCAACGGTGCTGATCGAGGCGGGGAATCGGAGAGCGAGTCCCGGAGTCCGAGGGAGTTGCTCGAGACTGTACGGGAGCGGATAGAGGGCGAGAGTGTGATCGCGTCATGGTCGACAGTCGATACTCGTATCGGAAACCTGACTGTTCACTTGTCCGAGCGGTGTTTCGAGACGGAGATTTATGCAGACGAAGCTGGATATGGTAACGAGAGGTACTATGATATAGAGCAGCGACGTGAGCACCGTTTTTTCACTGATGATGGATCTGATCGAGTTCACTGACCGTGCATGACATGAGCAGTGAATGTGGGGAAATGGGCTCTCAGCAATATATTCGATAATTTCTCGCGAGAGAAGTTGAGGACACTTCGGCGTGTTCTCCCCAGTTCTAAGCTGTCCACCCCGATACCACCCGGGGCACAGCGCAATGGGACGAATGGTTCCCGTGCGCTCGACTCGGGCTTTCCGGCTTCATCTGCTGAACATGAGACGCGGAATAGTTCTCTGTCAGCGCTTTCCATCACCACCATCGGATCAAACACCTTCCGCACGGCCGTCTCTACTGTCATCAAGGCTCACTCGCTACGATCCGCCATTCTCCCGGACATGTCTCTCGTACCTCATCGTCGACCCTCTGCAAGTCTCACCACGCCACTCATTCCCATCGTCACATCCAAGGATTCCCCATTGCCTCCCATTCCTCAGTCTCCTGGAATGACTCCAGGATCGCCGACCTCGCGACCGCGCCAGAGTAACGAAGTAGGTGGCTTGGCAAAAAGTGCTCCAACTGAACCGGTTGCTGCGGGAAAGGCTACCAGACATTCTGCTTCTGGGACCGCCCTAGATGATTTTTCGGCTTGGGGAGGACCAGTAACCAAGGAGCAAGACAAGGACGTAAGTACACCCCAGACGCCTAGTACCCCCAGCGGGGGAGGGTTTATGGGTCGATTACGGCACTTTGGAAGGAGTCCGAAGCGACCACTGAGTGGGGAAATGGCGTCTACGCCCGGGGGGTCCGTTACCCGACAAAGCGGTGAAGGCCACGATGATGCGAAAAAGGTTGGCCATTCTCTTGGTATCCCGATTTTGTTCACCTTTTTGATTCATGTTTTGAGGAGGATCAAACTGATGAGTCTGAGCCTGAGACGGATCAGTCCCGTTTCCTTAGCGCCTTGACCACACAGACGTTTCACCCCCCCACAGCGACGGATGCTCCGCCGTTGAGTCTTCCTCCAGACACTGAGATTGTGCTTGCGGAAGAGACTCAATCAGGGTGGTCGAATGTGTATCGAGGGACGGTCGCCACTACAGGCCACGATGCGCCGTTGCTGGATAAAGTTATGCCTATATGGCTCATGCAGTATCTTTTCACCAACAAGATACCCATTGTTCCCAGTATCAAGGTTAGTTTCGGCGTTGCCGCCTGGAGCGGGAAAACATCTAGTGGTGATTCATCGACCGATGCTCCCAACCCGTACGTTCATTCTTCTGACCGTCCATTCATCACTTTGCTAAATGCTACATTCTTTCAGACCATCGAGGTTGACGGCAAATCGATATCTTCGCGTACGGAAAATATTGGCTTATGTGCGTCTTGGGCTGTTGTGCCCCTTTCCCATATCTCACGTTACACTACCGCGCAGGTTCAGGACAAAATTGATAGAGCGCCTTCTAGAGCGGGATCTCGTTCTGGCTCCATATCTGGAGGCACACTATCTGGAAGCACACCACGCTCATCGGTGGATGGCCCCCGAACCGCTCGTTCAGGCAGCGCCTCATCCCAACCCCACACCCCCCACTCGAGTTCACCATCCCACATGTCAGAGGTCGACACACTGAAGCGGGCTCGGCCTGAAGATGTCTATGAATTATTGTGCAACGACATTGTGCTTCCTCTGAATATGACCCTGGCGACTATCAGGCATTATGTGTGGCGATCCTCTGTGGAACTGTTGTTATACTATAGACCGAAGGTGTGAATTAGCTGTAGCATTAGATTGTACGTTCGTGTGAGCGGTGGTGGCTTGGGCGAACAGGAGGAATACATGTATATCTGCATTGATATCGCGTGCCTGGCGTTTTAAAGAGTCTCATAATGACAACGGGATTCACGGTTACTAGTTGCCCTGGCCATTGCCAGTAAATGCCCACAGTATGATGAAATCGGCCTGTGAGTGGATCAATCTTACTCTGCAGACAAGGCATTTTCGTGCTGCAGTGACAGCAGCAGCTGTGGCAGCCTCAGCTAGGTTGTTCTGGACATTGGCAAACTGGCCCTGAGGTGCTGGTTCTGGAGTTGCAGCTGTTGGAGCTGTTGCGCTTGGCTGTTGAGCAAGGCTCACAAGAAGGCACCACTTTCACCCAGAGTGCCCCAATATGCCTCAGGAAGTTGATCGGCCATGATTGGTATAGAGGGTAATAGGGAAAGTGTTTATAAAGTGTGGGGTCGTCTTATGAGCTTGATCTTCTGTGAGGGCTACGCTGAATGATGAGGCCACAACAACAAGATACTCAATAGATGAGAGCTGATAAGAGATAATGCCAGCTGGTACAGCAGATATCCTCAGTCTATACACTTGTCACTGATAAATACATGGGACTCACCTGGTACAGTGGATATCCTCAGAGATCAAGCTGAGGAAACTGTGCTGCACCAGGCAAGGTCTTTATACTAGATGACGCAAGGAATAGGGGAACCAAGATAGGGGAACAATAGGGAGAGATAGGAGAGTGCACCCTAACAGGCTGTGCTGATAGGGAGAAACATAGTCATATGAACCCTGACAGGACCACAAGAACTTGGAATACTTCTCCACAATGAAACTACTCACGTGGAGACAAGTCCGATGGTCCAAAAACCTGTCTCAGTTCAACCTTGTTATCCATTTCCATCCTGGTTGACTCGGAGCAAAGCCCAATGCATTAACTAGATGCTGGGACATCTACCCTAAAGAGGGGAGTAGTGACTATGCCACTGTAAACCCACACAACTTTTGTCCTGTGTTCACTAATGAGCAGCTGGCATCGTCCCTACAAGCATCCACCCTCATGACTCCCACCCTCTGAGCTGTCACCATTATGGACATTGACCAACTCCGCTCCAACATCCACTCATCACTCCAATCCAATCCTATTGCAGTTAAACACTTGGATGACCCTTCCAATCCGAAGTGGTCAATTGACCCTGAAGGACACCTCCAACACAATGACCAGATATACGTCCCCAACGCCAATGGTCTCCGACTCCGAGTTTTGCAGTATTATCATGATCACCTGATCTCTGGCCATTTTGGGCAAAATCACACACAAGGGTTAATCTGATGAGACTATGTATGGCCAAAAATGCGAGAATACATTCAACACTACTGTAACTCTTGTACCACATGTATGCGCTCAAAATTGCAAAGGCACAAACCCTACAGAACGCTTAAGCAACTTCTGGTCCCAGAACAACCATGGAACTCCATCTCCATGGATTTCATAGAGAAGCTTCCCCCATCGCTCAGATATGACACCATACTTGTGATTGTCAACAGGTTCACCAAACAGTCACTATTCATTCCAATGCATGACACCATCACCTCCGCCTCACTAGCTAAGTTGTTCATTCTCCACATATTTTCTAAACATGGAGTCCCATCGCATGTCACATCCAATCGGGGCTCAGAGTTCATCTCCTCCTCCTTCTGCACATTAGGAAAGGCTCTCGACATGAAGCTTCATTTCACCTCCGGATACCATCCTGAAGGAGACAGACAAACAGAATGAATGAATCAGTCCCTGGAACAATATCTCCAAGTCTATTGTAACTATCAACAAGACAACTGGGCTGACCTACTTCCAATCACAGAGTTTGCCTACAACAATGCTCTGAATGCAACTACTGGTGTCTCTCTGTTCTTTGCTAATAAAGGCTACCATCCAAACATCTCTGTCCACTCTGAAAAGGAACTCGCCTCCACCAAAGCCCACCAATTCATAACTGACCTTGACCAACTATACCAACATCTCTGAGAAACTCTCCGATGCCCAGAAACAATACCAAGTCTCTGCAGACTGACACCACATTCTGGCTCCAGACCTGCAACTTGGAGACAAAGTATTCATCAAGGCCAAACAATTCCGGACCACCCATCCATTGAAGAAACTTTCCAAGAAATACTTAGGTCCTTATGAGGTCGTTGCTCGTGCATGCAGCAGGTCCTTCACCCTCCACCTCCCTGACCACTTCCGAGCAGTTCACCCGGTGACGAGCCAGGACGCATCAAGGATGTATATTGAACCACTCTGACAGTCCAACTCCGCCAGCATCTTTTCATATTGAACTTTTAGCCACAACTCCCTCCGAGGGCCGTCATGCCCACAGCGGTGGGAGAGCACATACGGGATCCCCTGCACGTTCCAGAAGGAATAGACGAGAATAGCTAGCACAGAGTCATTTCCTTAACGAGTGTGAGGACATTGGCAGGGAGTGTCTAGATGAGCGATCCATACACGATATCATCACTTGTGTTCAATCATACATGAGATTTCCGGCGGTTTGGGATCACGGCTTAGACTCGTTCAAAGATCCACCTCTGCTTCTCGTTTCCCGTGTCACTCCCGATGGCGACCTGTCCGTCACGACGAACGTATCAAAAAGTGATTTTCAGAGGGAGAAAGGGTGCAGACATACAATCGCACCACTGGTGGCGTTGGCAACGCCCCAGTTAACAGTCACCCCCCCATCCTTAATCCTTCGAGATCAACTATTAACAGCTATTCGCTAAACAAGAAGTCTCAAAGCCTACGTGTATCCAGCGTCGCTGCTTCTGATAGTCCAGACAAAGTTCCCCGCGGGGAGAACCGTGATGGCATTGTTTCCCCAGGCAGCCTGGAGGCCCGAATTGGTCGTGGGACTGACAGACTGAGTCCTGCCGTCTCCAAAGTTGGCAACGGCCCACTAGGTTCCCAGGCACTGTCAGCGCCGTTCATGGAAAGAAGACGGAATGCAGACTTTCTGTTGGCCAATGTACGACAACGGCTGCACCGTGGCATTGGCATTCTGGCCGTTGAATGTGATGGCGAAGTTGTCGCCAGAGGGGCTGAGCACCCTGTTGTAAATAACATGGTTACCAGCCTCAGGCATAGACATGTTGCTTGGTGAGTAGTATGAAAGGGGGAGTCAGTAAGAGGGATGAGGGACGTAGTCGTCAAGCCAGCACGTTTTATACCAACAGGGAGGTCTATCATGGAGAATCATGTGGGAGTAATTTCCCTGGTTTGACTCAGTGACATGGGTCCATGTCGAATATCCCTTGACACCGGTGGGGTATTTTCTGGGGCACTTTCTGTGGATCATACTGTCAATGGCGAATGAGGAACCAAATTGTCCATGTTCTGATCACAGCAATGACATTGGGAAGCAGGGCACAAGAGGAGCGAAGGGGTAAGGGTCAAAACAGTGCCTATAGTGCCTTGTGCCGCCATACGCAACATGTATGGCTTCATACGTGTTGACCAGATGGCAATACAGAAGCTGGCCAAAACTGCGTGGTAAGTCATGCATCGGCATTCTGACTCGGTGTCATCGGCTTGTTATTGTGGTAATTAAATTGGGACGCAAGGGAGATGGGGAGGTGCCTTAGCGAAACATCCATGACGGGGAGAGCCACAGAGTAGCCACATTCTGGGCTTCGACGGATTCGTCTGGTGACACTAGCAGATACGACAGGATGACCAAATATTCGAGAAGACCAAATACCCGCCACACCAGGACAGCTCAGGGAGTGAAGCAACCACAAGGGCTTGCTAGCCGCGGACATCACCACCACATCTATGTTGTGCCTGTAGCCTAGCTCAAGAAAATAGTCATGGCAGTTAACAAGTGTCAAAATGAGGGACATGCCTGTCATGTGTCTCAGTATAAAAAATCCGCTGGTCCAGGCCGTCTGAGCGCAATCTTGTAGTTAGGAATTCAACTGATTCAATGAATATGACAGCCGAGCACCATGTAACCTTATGCAATGTGTTGCAGATATAATCAATCCTTTCTTTTGCAACATGAGTACAATGACTCACATATACCAGAATAGTCGAGGCGTATACAGACAAAACTGTAAAAGCTCTCACAGCGTGCTTGGAGGGGAATACAACCTTTGATGTGTAACGAGAAAGGGGAGAACAGGTGTACATCAACTACCCTTCAAAATCAACGACACTTCTTTAAACGATTGCCGCGAGTGAATCTACCTCAGAAAGCTTAGGGGCCTTATCACAGATTCCAGGGTCCCCTGTCAGTGACCGCCTGCAATGTCAGCTGATCCAAAACACCAATAGATGAAATGAGATAATTTCCAATTACCTGCCAGTCCCTGTAAACAAGGCTGCATGTCCCATTAGCGTAAGGCTAGGTATAATTATCAGTTGGCCCTTGTCCTAGCCCGCACCTGGTAGTTTTTGCGCTCAATTCCGCGCCTATGGCCTTCTACACTTTATGCTCTCAGCACAGCACTGAGCGCAGCGGGAAACTCAGCAGTGAGATTTTCAGGATGACCGGCAAGCGATGATCAAACGGGTCTGCTGACTGATTCTCAGTTCGTTCAGTTACCGAACTGCCAAAATTGAGAGCTACCTGGCCGTTCGCACTTTGTCCATAAACATTTCACTGTTGAAGTCACGTTCCTTTGCCTCAATTTCCCACTGCTATTCTACAGCGCGGGGCATAAATAATATTTGTGCAATCCAAGCGTCATATTAGAGGCACGATAAATGTGGCGTCAGCGAGGGTGATATGCAAGGGGTGCGCTGTAGATGGAGGCACGCTAACGAGGACTAAGCATAGATCGAGAGTGAAGCGCTGAGATACTACGGTATGTATCTATGTTTGCACGGCACGTGCATTAGGGTTATGTGGATTTGTGGACCGTGTCCATGGACCGGGTGCGAGCGCGCGGCGAACCGCATGATAGAGTTCCTGGGACAATGAAATTTAGCAATAAGCAATGCATCCTCTGCCAGCTTCGACAACCCTTCCAGCTGAGGGCGCTACGGAGTCTCATAGACTTAGAATACATAGGAGCAACAATTTCCGGCACTCACTGCTAGTAGATTGCTTGATCCCCATAGCCTTGCTGGCAGATCGAAGGTCATCGAAGTAGGTAATACTCCTACAACCTTCAAGCTTGAGTTCCAACTGGCCGAAGCTAGTGAAGACGTCCGATATAACCATCAGTATTCTCATATATATATTACTACCGTCAAGCCTTATAATTTTGTACTAAGCCACCTTATGCAACTTAGACACACCCAACCAAGCAGTGACTCGAAGCCGCAGGCACAATAAGAATGGCAGCCTTTGGGTCACATTGGCTTAAGTAGGAAAAATATCATTATCGAGAATCCCTTGCTCTACATTTCAAAGATACTGACTAAGACTTAGTGTTATGCTTGTGATGAACATACGCCTGCACAACTGAAAGCTACAAAAAGTATTGCTGCTACGTAAAAAGAACACCCATGGGAAAAGGTGATTCCGACACGGGGAATCGAACCCCGGGCTATCGCGTGAGAGGCGATAATGTTAGCCACTACACCACATCGGACCTGGGGGACACCCCTCCCACAGGGTCTATATATCAAAATCATTTTCGCTTTGCTGCGTATTCTGATCTGCCACTTAACGTACATACATGCACACATGCATACATATGTATTCTACTTTAATGCAAAACGTGGAATGGATAATAAATGGAAAGTCCAGAGTCCAAATGAGTGAATCAAAGGCTTAGCGGTCGTCATCCTCCTCAGCGGCTTGGGCCATCATGTCTATAGCAAATCAATCAGTAAACCACGTCGGATCTTATTATACTCAGGGTACGCACCACCCCAAAGTGAATTATTCAACGATGAAAGGACTTTTTGTGGATCCGCTACCTCAGTCGAGTATCTGGGGGAAAGAGAGCTGTCGCGACTGAATGCGAAGCTGAGTTCCTAGTAAACGAAGACAAATTCCTGACTTACGTATGCTGGTAGGCAATGTCGCTGGACCGCATGCTGAGGTCACTCAACCTGCGGCTTTGCCTTCTCGAATCGATTCCAGAGTCCACAGGACTGTCTGAGGCGTATGACCCATCTTGTGTTAGGGTTCCCGGCGATTGGAAAGGTGATGGCAAAAATGGATTCAGTTGAGTGATATCACTTGTGCGTATAGGAGGAGTCATTGGCATTGAATCCACCACGATCGCCGGGATATCCACTAGTGCCCTGTAAGCTGGTGGAACTTGGATAGAAACAAGGGATCATGCCCTACCATTCTGCGTCATCAACTTCTTTTCTTCCATAATACGAAGGAAGCGCCGGCGGTGATAGATCATTCTTAAGAGTGACTCAACCCGATCTAAGCTGACCGCATCCACGACCATCCTGGTTGTTTCTTGACGGGCTAATATATCTTTAACACTGAGGCGAGGTCTTACTTCATTATTCACCAGGCTAACACATAGCCAAGACCCACCTGAGCGCTTCCTTGTCGGTGATGAGCTTGTTGTGCGCCAGCATCAACAGCATGTTTGTAAACGAAATGCCTTTGCCGCGCTCAAAGGTTAGTCGCGCTTCATGATAGAGACGGTTGTATAATAACCGTCGTTGACGAGTGGCTTCAGCGTCGAGAGTACTCAGAGCCATGTGTAGTTTAGATAAGTCGATTCCTGGGGCATGGGGCGAAAGATTCATAGGATTGCTGCCCTCGGTGGCCACGGCATCTGCCAGCAGTTTTCTCACTTGATACTGTACTGGATAAATACGGACTTCAAACACTCCGGTAAGTTTCTGTAAAATATATATCAACTAGGTATAACATAGGGAAGAGATAGCGTACCGCAAAGAAAGGTACAAATTTGGGGCGCTCAAGATAACCAGTCCGCTGATTGGCAAACTCTGCCCAGACTTTTTTGAATGCCCTCATCTGCTCGCGATCAACTGCTTTTGCCCCTCCGGCGAGTTGGAAAACGTATGAGAAATTCTCGACAACCGCACCTACCGACGGTATGAGTTCAAGAAGGCAAATACAACAGGCTCAGTGCTACTAACCAGTAAACAGGTTAACGAAAATATACTGTCATATTTCCATATCAGAGCTGTAAAAGTCAACGGTAAAAAACGCCTACCATGCTCAGGACGTTCCATGCAATGAACAGAGCATATGCCCAACCTAGGCTACCACAATCGGAGTCTGGATCCTGAGGTGAAGAGTTTGTACATCGAGGATAGGCAACTGTACTGATTCATTGATGTTAGAAGGGCAATAGGGCTGTATTGCATAGAAGTGTGATAGAGACTCACAAGTCATGCATGTACTGATTCCACCCTTCTCTGTCAATGTATAAGTTGTACGGTGATGTAGTGCAATAGCGCATGCATTGGACTCATACCCTGTACTCATGAAGACTAGCATAATCAGGGCTCTGCCAAGACTAGCATAGTTTTGGTTGTGGGTCTCAGCACTTTCCCAACGAGTGAGGCCAAACACTTCCAGGTAAAGCATGCCAAAGAATAGGAATAGTGCAAACCATAGGGTCAACAGACTTAAGATCACAGGAAGACTTGATCTGTGGCAAAACCCAGTGAGAGTCAGACGAAAAAGGATCAGATTGGTAAACTTACACAGAAGTTTTGAAGAGTTGATTCAACGAATCGTTGCGTTGCACAAGCTTGAAGGCTATGCTGACGAGGAACAACTTCTGGAGTTGTTGTATCGCATACCCTGTAGAACCAGCCAGAATGGGAATAGTAGTGGCGATGCTACCAGTTACAACTATGACGTCGAATATATTCCAGCCATTGGCGCGAAAACTGGACCATCCAAGGCCGATGAACCGTACACTAATGTCTATCGCATAGATGAACGAAAGCGCCAAGAAGAGGCGATCTAGAGCGATGTCAGTCAATCAGATCTGTCTGACGAATGTGTGTAGGTCATACCTCGTGCATTATCTGAGAAGCGACTATTGGAAAATGTTTGTGTCCTGGCGGTATATCAAGTGAGAATGAAGAGAAGACATTCACAAGACATCAAACACACATAAGAAGGATGATGTGTACGATATACAACATAGTCATGCTCGTCATCCAATAGCCATGTTTACTGATAGCGCGATCGAAGCACCACGCCCGCATCCCTGTCGTTGGACGCACTTTAGGCCGTTTGGAGGGTCTCTGTCGCCTGATCAATTTGAGCAGATCAACCCACTCGCGTTGAGGTTTTGTAAGCAACGCGAGACCAGAGCGAGAGGAAAAATTGCCGATGATAATACTGAGGAGTGTCTCAATATGGATAATCACATATAATCAAACGAGAGCATCACGAACCTGACAAACAGGGTAAGAATAACGACACCACCGAGGAGGTTGTATATTAGGAAGAAAATAGCATTCCATTGAGCTGCATTCACTTGTGGCTGCACGTCACGGCCAGTAATATCGATGGCGGCCTGCATAACATCTACCCAACCCTCAAGGGAAACAATCTCAAACAAAATAAGGAGGGAATCGCCGAAATTGTCGAAGGACCAAACCGTGGCCCCAGCAGGATTGGCCCAAACACGAGGAGCTAAATATCCGTATTCGTTACCTAGATTGTTCGCGTTGGTGCTGTATTCGTTTGTACAATCCCTTTTGCCGTTGACGCTTGAATCGTTGCAAGTAAAAGACAGCCCGGCGAAAATATTGAGTCCCCACACTGCATAAGGAATCATGTATAGCGCTGCCAGTATGCCAGCATCCAAAATTCGCACGAAGCCCACGATGAGGAGTGAATGGAATGTAGTACGCATTCTATCGAAGAGAGTTATTAAACGCAAAGCTCTGAGCGCTTTGAGAGCCCGTGTGAATCGGCCTAAGCCGCCGAAGAATACGATACTTGTGATTGAATTGACCAGAAGACCTATAAGGATGATCAAGTCCACAAGGTTCCAGATGCTGAGGAGGTATGCGTTGGGAGTAAAGATGAATCCATCTGCAATCACTTTGATGATGAATTCAACCAGGAGAACGAGGGCAAAACTTCCTTCGGCAAGAACGAACCACGTCTCGCGTACAAACCCATGCTGGGCGTAAAAGTTCCTACGATATATTGGCGTGGCGATAGAGGCAACGATAATTCCTCCAACGACAGACAGGAACAAGACGAGCTGAAACAAGGCATTGGCAGTTCGCGACGCGGGACGACCAAAAATGCGTTCACCATTTGGAGGCTCGACGAGGGCTTGACAAAAACGTCGCACTGAGTTTTTCTGAGAGAAAAGCCAAAAGGTCCTATCGTAGGAAGGGTGCGCTGCGATGAAGTCGGCCTTTTGAGCGCGCTGCTCATAGAGCGCATTATCCGTGTCTTCAGCGGCAACAGTATCACCATTGAAAGTAGCGAGTATTTCTCTAGCACTCTTGCGTCAGATTGGACTGCGCAAGGAAGAGCATATGAATCTTACAGATGGTGCTCTGCATCATCGTCCTCGTCGTTAAACCGATGAGGCGCCATTGACTCTCGGCGTCCAGATGCTAGCGTAGACATGGGAACTTCATCGGGTCGTTTGTCTCCACTGAACAGACGGTGGAGCAACGTAATGGATCTGGCTAACCACGTCGATTTCACAGTGGGTGAAGTGGTATTGACCTGTAAGATGTGGAAAATGGTGAAAATGCTCTCACACATTACGTATGAATTCACATACATTCGAGGATTCAATCCCCTGCCGTCGGTGCCGCTTTTCTTGGATGATAGCTTTTTGCATTGGAAGAACAAGGTTGGAAGGAAGACTTTCGACCACGATCGCTTTGGGATTCGACTTCGTATATTTATACGGATTGAGCCTCGAGACCCATGCGAATCGCCCGGCTGTAGTCTGTGAGTTAGCGAAATGATCCGCAACCTGCTGCTCGCGTTTCTTTTCCTCCGCCACAGCAAAGTTTTCATTGATAACGGCAATGAAAAGCTGAATGAGGATAACTAATTGTGCGCTGGCATTAACTTCTGGGATAAGGATGAAGGTGATGATGGCGCACAATTTCCAAACAAGAGCCATCCTGAAACAAATATGACAACGATCCATGCCATTACTGAAGGCGACTCCGCTGAGGCTGCGCTGTATAATACATCCGTCCAATTCTCTGATGATAGGATCTACGTGAACCACCAATCAAACGTTGACATTACAATCCAAAAGGGTAGTAAAATGACGAACTTGATACATTGCCACAAAGGAGATCCAAATTTGGCTGAAATTCATATTAAGACTATTGCTATTGCCTGGCGGAGACATGTCGCCTCTGAGTAGTTGCACAGCGGTGAGTGCAGCTAGGCCATTAGTGATCAGCAAAAAAGCGGTCATATTCAATAGACCCGAGGAGTTTCCAAAGACCGTAAGAATAAGAGGACGCATGCGAGGCACTTCAAGGATGACGCGATACCAGCGTACCAGCTGGAATACTGTTAGCCAGGGGTATGCTGGCGACGCGTGAATGGCCGGGATTTGTATGATCGAGCTGCCGATAGCGAGCGTAAGGTCAATCCAATTGACAGGCTCCCTCCCGAATGCACGCCAATCAGGAAGATGTGCCACGAAGCGCCATATCATTTCCAAGTCAAACACTATGGTAACGCCTAGTTCGGCGTTATCTACGCATAGTTTGAGTGATGAGTAAGTGCGCCTCGAACGTGAAAATATCAATGACAGACCCAAAACATGAAGCCTGCCAGAACTGGTCTTTGCGGATTTGGATGCGGCAAGCCCTAGACTCACGACAGCAAGACAAGGCCAGACGAGGCGTGTCATTTGGTACGCATCCCTCAACCAGTTTGTCTTATGGGTGCGATCGCTTTCTACAACAGCCCACCCATCTCGTTCATCCACGAGAGCCCTATTAATCCTAATGCAGCGGACAATTAGCCGAGTCACACAAAGAGACCACGGACAACGAACGGGGTGGCACCAAAAGCACTTTTCAATGTCTGAGAGCGGATAGCCTGAAAAGTGTTCGTGATCACCGCAACGAACAAGTTGATAAGCCAGAAGTTGAGGACAAGTAGGCAGACAATAAAAAAGATGCACGACACAAAGAACTCTGAGTCAATCATTTGATACATGGTGGGTGACCACTTATCATAACCATAAAGTCAGAATCACACACATTGCAAAGCATCCCTGCTTACAGTGTTTGCGGATGCGATAACAACGACTTGGAGTATGGCCCCAAAAATATTGTCGTAGCTCTGCAAGTTGCTTTGAGGATTAGTCGGCGACTCCTGGCAGATCTGACCTAGTGGACAGATGAACCCTTTGGCAAATTTGCCACTAATATTACCGTTGATGTGTTGAAAGCCAAAGGTCTCGAGTGTAAGAGGATCTACATAGCCGCCACATTGTTGGCCAAGCGGAATCGTAGAGTTGCCACCATCAAGAGGGTCTAAACAGATATCAGAGCCATGTCACATGAGAAACACACGTAAAATGTACGCACTAAGTACACATTGTCGGCGAAAGCTGCCTCTGAACGTCTGGACGCCAATCACACTACAACGATATCTTTATAAGCAATGAGTCAAAACAGGAAGCCACCTACGAGAAAAGAATCATGGCAAAGATGACAAAGTAGGCAACTTGAGCAAGTAGCGGCTGAGCTACCTTCAAGCTTTGCATGATTGTCTATCCAGACAACATCAGTACCATGCGACCTAAACGTGACTAACACTGACCGTTGTCCCTTTTGTAACCGCCAGAAGTCTCGCACATCTGAGGACGCTTAATGCTCTGAACACACCAATATGCCTTACAAGTGTCGCAGTTCCGGAGGACGGATCCATAGAGACCACCCGCTCTGTGCCTATCGTGGACAGTGCAAAGGCAACCCAAAACCCCATAATAGCTACGAAATCGATACGAGACCAGGAATGCCTGAGGTAAGGAACTCCTCGCTTAGAAAGAGAACGCTGCTTCTCAATCGCGGTTACAAACGGAATCGGCCGATGTGAATAAGTTAGGGAGGGTTGCTGGGTATGCCCAAAGCCAGTCTTTTCCCCAGGGATCGAAGCCACAGTAGTCACAGGGATTGGCTCCTTTACAAGAGTGAAAGGTTTCACGATGCGCTTCACCATTCCATGAAAACGAGGGCCAGGTTTTGGATCAAAAACAGAAGTCCAGAGGTAGCGGAACATTCCACTAATGGAGATGGAACTAATAGGAGTTTCAGGGTCGAGAAGAATGCCATTAAGACATATACGAGCAAATGCTTCTAGGCTGTGGAATAGTCAACACTATTCACCAAGTAAACTGGTAAACTGGACTGGACCGCTCACGTATACAGGATGAACAGCCCAAACAAAGCATAGTCTTCCCAAGCCTGAAAGTAGCCTGCTGGAGGGCTATTCCCTCTGAGGAACGCAGCCCGGGCAGATTGTATAATAAGTACGATGGCATTGAAAAAGATGAGAAGTAATATTAAGGGTTCGGTGTAGCTGTTCCCACGTTCAGAATCATGTAAAATACTCAAAAATGCCATAGTACTCACGAATACATCAGGAACTTGTACATGGCTAAACGCACAGGGTTGTCGGGCCCCAGAAGACCGAGAGTCGTCCCCCTGAGAAGGCTAGAATGTGGCACACGCATAGACATGGGAGCGTGTGAAGATGGCGCGGGTGCATCTTCGTCGTCGTCGTCGTCGTCCGTTATTCGGGCATGTCGGTCGTCTACGCCAGCTGAGGCCAGATTCACGACTCGGACGCTGATTCCTCGCAAGTTACGTGACATTCTCTGAAGCGTTGTTCTCCTTCGCATGGGCAAGGCCAACTCCCGCTTGTGCGCAGCCCCACTGCCTGTTAGGTGAGTCTCGTCATCCTCAGTACCCGCTGAATCGGGAAACCCGAGCGACGCCTGACTGGGGAACTCGTACTTGAAAGGTCGCGCGCTATCGTCCTCCCTGAAAAAGCCTTCTAGAGGGCTCGGAGTATTATTAGAAGCCCTTGACAATGGATCCACGTTTAGACCCTTGTTCCAGCTGGTTCTACGTGAAAGCGTCTGGCTTGAGGTTGCTGGTCCATTTACTGACGTCGTTGAACTGGAGGATGAGGTAGATAATCTGGGCTGTTTGGATGGAGAATACGCCATGCATTAAGGAAATGTACGCTGGTGAAGAAAGAGGAGGACAGTTGCTGGCTGTCAAAGGCGGTCGATGGTTGCAAGCTGCTGCTGAGCTGGTTAGGACAAGTGGGCGTCTATCAACGCCACAGCGGCACTCCACTTTGAATCTACTTCAGGAAGTATAGTTGGTGAATAATCAATAAAGCTCAAGCTCACCGTGAAATTGTGCTTACCTTGTCATATCTCTAGTCCTGTGTACTGTCTTTCCGCGGGTAGTGCTGACAAGTGTGCGTCTGGTAGACAGACGCTTTATATACGTGATTAAGCAAATACTGTCGCATTCGTCCTGCTCAGATCTTCCCTCACTGGATGGACTATTTCTATATACCATGGCCGGTAATCAGATTCCGTCAACACTGGAATTAGCTTTGTATTGACTTCACAGCAAGAGGGCAAAGCAACCAGTGCTAGTCATGCAATGGATTAATTGTGCAATTTACGGGAAATAGACTTGCGAGCCGAGTTCACTCGTAGGTAATATCATGTGCGTCCACAGCGAGGGCCAGTCGTTTACTGCCCAATCCGTCATACCCTCTGCTTGCTCCGCCGCTTTTCTTCGTCAAGCTTGTCACAGAGCTATTCGACAAGGTAATCAATGTCCTTATCTGTTGGCATACGGAACGACAAATGTAAGGCTTTCGACTACGTTCTCACTGGAAACCCCCTACCAAGTCCACACAGTTGCCCGGTCACGGAGCATGCTACACCAGGCTAGTAGATTAAGTGGCGAAGTCGGATACATGTGGACGGACGGCTCTAAGGAGTTTGCGGTCTTTCATCCAGAGCATCAACGTGATTACAAAAATATGTGTTAGATGCAGCTGCATCTCACACATATTTTTGCAATCATGGCCAAGCTCCGTTGCCAATATCGGTCGGACTCTTGTCGGGGCGACGGTGAGTCTGCGGCAGTTCTTGAGATGGCTGTAGCAATCAAGATGACTAACACCAGGTCTTCTTGGACGGGCACAGAACTGCACAGAGCAAGCCGAGGTAGCGCCGATTTCGACGGCAGTGGACAGTCGACTTTACAAATAACAAGTTTCTGCTACTCATCATCCTATCCTCCATGTCACAACCACAGACGTGCCCATCCGCGAGCTGTTGCACAGTAGGATCATAGGTTCAAACCGCTGAAGAGCCCCGTGAGAAGTGTTCTCGGAGTCGTCATTCGCTTTAATTGCTAAAGTTGCGCTTAAGACCGCACAGCGTGTATGAAGCCGTATTTCATCACCATGAATCGGGTCATCGTCATCTGAATGTAGGTGCGCCTTTATTGTGCGCTCGCTCCGTGTGGAAATCTGACCAGCGGTAGCGCCGCCCATTAGCTTCCTAAAGTTTGTTGAGCTGTCGACTCAGTTTGTTTCTGAATGCATTCGCACCTGAGCTATTGCGGTGCGCAAACGTAAACCCTGCAGACAGGACTTCTCGTGGAGCAATGAACACACTATCGGTTGGCTAACGCTAGCGCCCCGTGTAGTATAAACAACGCGACTGGTCCACCACTAGTGGCTGCACACCACCATCATGCCCATGCCCCTAACTCCTCAGGCATCTGAGCGAGAAGAACTTATGGAAGCGCGCTCAGTCTTTGGATGTGAAAACGGAGCCCGTGCCACCCTTACCAGCACCCAAACCATCGGCATATAGACATAACTCACTGCCAGTGGTCTCCCCTCCACAAGGTGTCGCCAACCCTTCCAGGGCTCTTCCGCTCCCCGATGCTGCCGATGATTCTATTGATGACCCAAGATCCAACAAAGCCTCTGCTTCGCCCACAAATGCGGATCAACTGGATAATGTATCAGACGAACTTGTACAGCTATGGGACGACTTAGGGCCTAAGCTCGAGACTCCCCAAGCTTCTAAAGCAGACAGGGCTCTAGAAAAATTCGGTCTGTCTGCTTCTTTTTGGCAGTCTGCGTGTTGACTTTGCAGCACAGAAGGGAAAATTGATATGGTACAGGCCAACGGGCAAGGGAGCTCTGCTGTAGTTAATGGAGTAACGTCCGCCTTTGATGTTACTGCCATCGTGCAGGTAATGGAGCAAAAAGTTATACACTTCCTAGAGGGAGATACCGCTTTTATGAATGCACTTGATGAAGTGGCAAAACTTCACTCATTTATCAGAGGTTGTTTCAACCGTTATAAGTGACTGTGTACTAACATAGTGCCTTCTTTTTTTTTCAGTAGCGGTAGTGGCTTTCAAGGTTTGTCAATTCAAGCAAAGTATTGTCAAATGGGGGGGTCATAATTTTTTTAAAAGACCGTCTACATGCTTGAAGTAAATCGCAGACAGAATGACAAGAAAATTGTGGCATTGCATGTTGATATGAAGGATATGATGGCTGTATTTGTGCAGTACGTGCCAGGCCTCTGGGCAGCTATCCAACTCATTTTTCTTCCAGACTGAAAGACGTCAAAGATCCCAACGACGTCGCACCTGATGGGAAAACCATCGAAGAACGATTACAGGCGCTGGTGCATGAGGTTATAAATGATATCAGAGCTTGTGCAAACGCATGCGACACCTATTCCAAGAAGAAACTCGTGGGTTCGTGGTCATGGCTTGCCCAATCTTCCCCTCCAATAGCTCATAATCGATTTTTAGTCAAGGTCCTCCAGGGCGCTTCATGGCGCGAGGAACTGGCACAATTCAGTGAGACATTCGCCAAGCGTCGTGAAGATTTTGAATTTGCGCTTGCAATTCACACTACACGGGGTGTTGAAGCTTCTAACAAGACGCTTGGCGAAGTCAACACTAAAATGGACGTTATGATCCAAATGTTTGAAAAGCTCATGACTGCAGAGGAGAAGGAGATGGCGAGACTCGTCGAACAGAAGGGTGGAGCTGAGGCTTGTCTAGATGATGACAAACTCCTTCAAGACTTGAACGAGTTTAAATCAGGGAGCTCTGTCCCCATGGGATATCAGGCGGCACGGAAGTCAGCAGCGAAGACAACTTCAGATCTTGAAGATATCAAAGATGATCTTCGCCTTGAACCGAAAGCTGCAATGAAGAAGAACATGGGAGTTTTTTTGGCAAAATTTGAGTTACAGAGGGAGCGGATGGAACTTCTGGTAAAGCAGGAAGCAGACCGAGTCATCATTGCTATAACTGCAGGCCCTCACAATAAGATCGTTGATCCAGTGAGTACTCAAGTTTCAGATTATAGTATTTCTATTTCTCCCCAACTATTTTTAACAGGATGTCCGTGAAATATGGAGCGAAATGGTGCCCAACCTCATCCTATCATATTTTCATTCGTTTAATTACCCCCCAGGGTTGGAGAGGGAATGTCAAAGCGCGTCACTTTGTTATGGCTCTGCGGGATTATTTCCATGACAAGTGGAACGATGACAATAAGCAGAATCCAACAATAGACACTCCAACAACAACAGATAAGAAGCACTAATGGGCCCTTACTTTCCTTACCGTCGTCAGACTGCAACCACTACGTGAGGCATTCGATGACGATGCATCTGGGTTCATTACCATAGCCGAGGTAAATGCCTTCACGAGGTCCTGTCCTTCGGGTTGGAGGTAGGGTTGTTATGTTGTCCAAATTGTACAATCTACTTACTTCGAATATATCAGTTTACCACACTGGCTAGCCTATTGGGCAATCGGTGACATCATTTGCACCTCCAATAATTGAATGTCCTGATGAGATGGCTGTCAGGTAGGAATCAGACGCTCTATGATTACGCCGAAAAAATAAGGAAACTCCTCTCTAAAATGTTTGCGATACTGCCAAAGATTCTTAAAATCAACATGAATCCAGTCAATGAATACCTAACACCAGTCTATAGCTCTATTGTGGCTCTCCAGGCCGCGGTGACACCTTGTAGCATTGGTGAAGAGCTCCAGGAGAAATTCAAAAGCTATGTGGAAGCAGAAGAAGCAAGACTCGAAAGTGCCTTGGATCGAGTGAAATTTGACATCGATGCTCCAGACACCTTATCCCTGCTCACAGGACCTGGACGATTTGAACGAGTAAGAGAGTCAACTAACTACGATGACTCATACGCAGGCTTATAATACTTCTTTCTAGTTTGCTCTGCCACTGATCTATATTTTATTAAAGCGCCATTTTGAGATTTTTAGGTCAAGTCAGAAACAACGCCTTGATCCTGACGAACTAGAATACGCAGCAGGTACGATGGCATACGTATTTGAAGAGGTGGATGCCCGAATCACTACATTGCAATGTTGGTCTTAAGTATTGTTTGCATGCTGAACATGTAGCTGATGACGTGATAGCAATGATCAAGCAGCAAAAACTGGATGTGAAGCAGGAGTTCCAGACATTCGCGCATGGTCTTGTCAGTACATGATCTTACGTCCCCATTCTTCTTGTTTATTTTGCCTTCTGTTCTGTACCCAGTACTCCCACTTCAGTGAATCGTATAGTGAATGGCCACTAGATATCATCAAGGATAGCGACTCCTACGACGAGCCATATGACGATGCTTTAGAGGCACAGAATATCAATCCTTCCGACATTCTCCTTTTCTCCCTGGACCAGGAAGAACACGATTTCGCCGCGTATGAGGTTCCCACCCTTTCTGCACCATCGCGATATCCGTCAAGACATCCCTGCTGAGTGGTTTACTAGGGCCTTGGCATGGGTTCACGTACCAGAAAGGAAAGACGGATTCGTCCGAGGGCATGATATCAATGGATTTCTCATTTGACAATGTAACCAATGAAGAGTTGCATTTCCAAGCTTCAGGAAGAAACAATGGCACCGATTTCACGGTGGTTGGCACATGCAGTCCTGGGGATACGGAGAACCTCATCAACGTGTCTTTGGAGCGTACCTTCTCTGACTACACTTCTACCTCACACTGGCATGGCCAATTAAACAAGTCCACCGACACCATCATGGGAACATGTGGACCTCAGGCGGATTACAGCCAGCATACCGAGATATTCGTTCTAAAGCGAACGGCACCAGAGTATCTGCGCTTCCGTCCCTCCCCCGAGCAATTCCAGAAGGATAAAGTCCATGCACTATGGACTTATGCCTGCTCCGCCATCCAGGATCAAGTCCAGCGGAAGTTCATGTCGTGGAAATTCTTAAAAGAGCGCAGGGATAACAGAAAGCGATACGTTGGACTGTTTATCCGCGACAATCTTGCATTTGGTCGACCGCTCGACAATGAAGAAAGGACAGAATTTGACAGGTTGCTAGCATCATTTACCACAGCTGACAATCGATTTTATCACTCACTTGCCCAATACCAAATCCGAAGAACCACAAAACATGTGTGAGTACTTCAAATCTACTTTCCTGCATAGGCATCGCCACTGACTCGTCTCAGTGGAATTTATTGTGATCATTGTCAGCGCGACATGGCTGGCGCTCGGTTAATTTGCCTCACTTGTCAATCGACAACCGCATGGTACAGGAAAGTCGACCTATGCGAAACTCCTGAATGTGTTGCTGCAGTCGTTGGAAAAGAACACCGAACTGACCCTCTGCGACCCCACCTCCCCACGCACGACTTTGTCAAAGTAAGGCAGATGGTGCATGATCGACAGCTTGGAAAAGTGTTACGAGACGCCAGGGCTGCTCTACAGAAATCTAGGGCGATATTTGAACGACGCACGACGTCCCACCCAGTGCTACTTGGCATAAAAGACGCCAAAGGCGATGAGTCGGATACAACTAACGAACAGAACCCCACTGTGGAGAAAACGGCGCCACAGTGCATTGGTTGTACGGATCACGACTCCCGTAACCATTCCATATCCCAGCCATGGTGGTATTGCGTGAACTGTCAAGGTCTGTGTTCGTCTCATAATCACACTTGAAACGCATCCTCATCTCGGTCACACAGAGGACACTTTTATTTGCATGAGCTGCGACTCTGAAAAGGGTGGCCTATTTATTGGCAATCACAAGGAGGTCCATACCCTTGTCCGATGCCAATAATTGGTAAACGCTGATGAAGCGGTATCTCAGTTGTCTGTGGAAGACCGATTGACATCTCTGGAAGACCGATTATTGTCTATAGAAGACCGATTCGCGAGAGTGGAGAAGTTACTTGAGTCCAAGTTCTAGCAGAGTTGTGTAGATAAGATGGAGAAAACTTTGGCTCCAAGTCCATTTACTGCAGGTATTGTATTGGCCGGTTCGCAAATTACCCGAGTCCATGTTCTAGAAGTTTTGTGAGATCGAGAAGACTCCTTGAAACCACCACCCCGCCTACGTTTCCTAACCTTCTTCCATATATAGTTCTTCTTATAGCATCATCATCTTTTCTATCATCTGCTATGGGCATGAATTCTGCACGCTCTCGGGGCTCAGGGTGGAGATGCCCCGCGCGGAGTCGTCGGCGGGGGGTGAGAGTAGTGAGCAGCCTGTGCCGACACCACCTGCTTCGCCTGCCCCGCCTGCCCCGCCAAGTCCGCCCGTGACACCGACGCGGCCTGTGGGGGACGGAGAGGCGCGTGCACGCGCTGCAGACAAGCCGCGACGTGCGGGTGCACAAGAGCCGGATCCCACGCCGCCCCAGCGCGGGGTCTCATCTCACGCTACACACGACAATGAGCCACTGCCGCAATTGACTGCACACGCGGGTGCGGCGACGCCGCGACACGTGGCGGACCCTGATCCTACATCACGCGAACATGGAGTGTCATCTGACGCTAATACCCATACGGCACATGAAAATGAAAAGGACGGCGGGCTACCCGCCACACCCGGGCCTGAGCCCGCCCCGCCACCTCTGACACCGACGCCAGCAGTCACACCGGTGCCAACGCCGACGCAAACACCGACGCAAACACAAACACCGACACAGACACAGATTCCTCGCCGCGCCTCACGACCCCTTCCCATTCCCCCACACCTCACAAACCCATTTCCTATCCCGGTCTCAGTGCCTGCATATGCACACCCATACCCACACCCCATCTCTCCCACGGATGCGCGATACCACATCGATGTGGCGCAGAAACCTGCCGCACCCGCACCCGCACCCGCACCCCTGCAAGTGCCCACAGGCGCATCCCATTCTGCGATACCACCCCTTACTCACCCTGCCCCGCTTACGCAGGGGGAGGGTTCCTCTGAGCCAGATACCACCCACGACGGCGTGTCTGCGGACGAGGATGGGCGTGGGCACGCGTCGACACGGCAGCTCCCCGCACCGCCGACGCATGAACCCGCCATGCGACAACACGCTCCGCTGCGTCTCACGATGCCCGTTGCGGCGCCTACACATCCCCCCGTCGTTGCTGTTCCCGATCTGACCCAGATCCAGACAACATCGACGTCGATGCTCGGGTACGGACAAGGGTACGGCGGCGTATCGCCATCGTTGAATACCCCGCGTACGTCGCGTACGGCGGTGTACACGCCGACGGTGACAGATGGGGATGGGGAGGGGTACGCGACGGCTATGGAGTCGGTTGTGGGGGAGGATGGGTATGCGACAGCAGGGGGGGAGGATGATGCGAGTGGGGAGGGGGATGAGGGGTATGCGACGCCGATGGGAGGGGAGGAGGAGGAGGAGGATGGGGAGAGTGGGGGGGAGGGGGATTGGGGAGGGGAAGGTGGGGAGGGAGATACGACGTTGATGGAGTATGATATGTCGACTGTGAGAGCGCGGGTGAGGGTGGAGGAGCAGTATCCGCATGCGAGGAGGACGTTTGGGATGTGGGATAGGGAGGGAGGGAGTGAGGGGGATGATGAGGGTGAGGAGGATGGAGGGCATAGGGGAGGTGGGGTCTTTGAGGAGCGTGCCACGGCGGATGTGGGAGAAGAGTCAAATCGGAGTCAGGGTGAGGGTGAGTGTGGGCAGTTTGTGCGTGTTTTGTGTGTTTGGTGGCTAATGTGCGCTGTATAGGAGGTCTCGGTGTGGGTGTGGGTATGGAGACGTGGCGTGGGCATAGGAGGGGGTTGTCATCAATGTCTGCAACTACCGCTGGCACAGCGGCCACAGCAGGGACGACGGCGACTGGGTCGATGGCAAGTCCTATGCCCCCATTTCCGCCGGGGTTGGGGCGTGGGACGACTCTTATGCGCGATGATAGGGCACGCGATGGTGCACGACCGACTCCGGAGGCACCGCTGGGGTCTCCTCCTCCGCTGCTGCTGTCTGCGACGCCCAATTCTACGACGCTCGAGACGCTTTTGCGCGTCGGCGAGGGTGGTACTCGACTGTCTGAACAGGAGCTGGAGCTGGAGTTGGAGCATGAGTCTGAAGTGGAGCCCGAGTTAGAGCAAGAGCCAGAGGCCGAGGCCGAGGCTGGTGCCCCGCCAACACCGGTACTTGTAACACCAGTGTCGCCGGTGCCAGCAACGGCAGCGCCAGTGTCGATTTCAGTGTCAGTGCCAGTGCCGGTTGTAACCGTGCCTGCTGACGCAGAGCCTGTCGTCCAGGCTGCGGGATTGGGGAATGTGACAGGAGGACAGGGACTGGAAGACGGACATGCACACGCACAAGCACAAGCACTGGCCCCCGAGTCTGTCGCGCAGCCACCTATTTCTGAGCCTGCTGCTCAATCACCCAAAGCACGCTCTGTCGCGCAGCCATCTGCAAACGAGCATGTCACGCGAGACCCCCTAGTGCCTACAGCTAAAGCTGCTCCTCTCGCGCTTGTCACGGAGCCCGGTGTGCCACAGCCTAAATCGGGGCCCGAGTCTGCTGTCCAGTTCCCCGTTTCCGAGCCGATTGCACCTGCACTTGCAGCAGCAAGATATGACATTCCGGCACCAGTGATTGAACCGGTTGCACGGCCTTCCGTGACTGTGCTTGGGGTCGTCACAACAAGTACAGACGACGAAAACGCTTCCGCTGTCTCTTCTCCCTCACACACGCCGTCAACGCCGCTACCAGAGCCGCAGCTGCGACCGCGACCGCAGACGGCTCGTGCGTTGCGGCCGCATCCTTTTATGGAGGGGCTTGCGGGGGAGAAGACGGGTGGGCGGGGGAGTGTGGCGGGGAGTCTTGGGAGGTTGAGTGGTGCGGAGGTGCGGGGTGTGGAGAGTGAGGGTGAGGAAGATGATGAGGAAGCTGAGGAGGATGTGGAGGAAGAAGAAGAGGAGGAGGAGAGGGATGTGGAGGCAGAGGCAGAGGCAGAGGCAGAGACGGATGAGGAGAACGTGGAAGTGAGGAGGGAGGAAAATACGGCAAGTCGGCTTTTCGATGGAAAGTGGATTATGCTAATTTTGACGTAGAACGAAGATGATAGCGAGGACGGTGTTGAAAACACTGTGCAGAAATCGGCAAGTTATTTCATGCGGATGTTGATGATGGTTGTTCTTGACACGTCTGTGTCATGTTTCTAGGTTGACTCAAAGGCGGTAGATGTTCGAGCAGATGGTAATGCACGGGTGGGAGCTGTGGATAAACGTGGGCCTGCGCCTGTGCAGAGTACTTCTCGATCTTTCGAGATTCCGCGCAGTCACGCGCAAAACCGGCCTCACATGCGTCTTCGTCAAAATCTCCCCACACTCCCACCCCCTCCGGGTGCACAAACACCTACCATCCCACGTGCCTATTTGAGGTCTACCACGAGCCTGACCAGTCCTGCTGGTACCCTCGCCACAGACGCGCCTAGGGCATTCGGACACCCGCCCTATCCGGTGCCAGGGCCCATGCCTGTTTCCCCGTCAGTATCGCCTTCTCCGGTACCCTCACGCACGCCGGTGCCAACGCTCCCATCTACCGTTTCGTTGCCTCAGTCCCGTGCGGGATCAATATCGCGGTCGATTATGAGCTCACTGATGCGCCCTGCACGGAATGTGCTCAAAAAGCGGGGCCGTGGACAAAGTGTGAGTGAGGGGGAGGGGTCTAGGAGGGGAAGGAGTAAAGAGCCTGATTTCAGTATTGTGGCTCCAGCCGTGGGGAGCCGGGGCGATCGGTATGGAGTTGAGGCGTGGGTGGGGGAGGGGGCGGGGAGGACTCGCATGCAGGTGCAACCGCCAACGCCGCTGCCGGCGTCACCCCAAGGTGCGGCACCCGCACGGCCGCAACCGTCCCGACAGCAAGAGCAAGGACATTATATTACGGAGTCCATGATTGCAGAGTATGCGGTGGTGTCGCCGTTTCTGACTACCCCGTCGCAGTCCTCCGGGAACACGCCCTCGCAGCATTCGCATGAGGAAGTGGCGGCAGCAGCGGCGAATGCCTCGTCGGAGCGGGTGCCGTCTGTGCGATTTACGGATCAGGAGCGTGCGACGCAGCCTCAGCGTTCGCCGTCGAAGCGGGTGGGACGCAAGTTGAGCAAGCGACGGAGGCCACCTGTGCAGGCTGTGTCGGGGTAGTAGGCGTTGTATATTTGGGGGGGGGGGGGTTGGTGTACCAACTAGACCCGGTGCTACTGGCTTTTCTTTTTCCTTTTTTTTCGAAATCTTGATATTTTTGCCTTACGTTTTGAAATGGGATGAATACCCACCCCCTCCACATGCTCTCGCTGTTACGTACCCTCCCTGATCAGTGCAGATACTGCTGACTTGCTGGTAATTGATTGACCTTGCCCCCGTGTCTTTCTTTTCTTAGCTTCTATTCCGTTATTATTTTGCTTCCCCATGAAGTTTTGATAATATAGAATCGCCCTGGCATAGCACTTGGATGCACGGATATGATTGAAGATCAAGGAGGCCTAGGGGTGAATGGCTTGGTTCGACTGAAAAGCTCATTTGCCAACCCCCTCTTTAGCGAGCAGCGATAGTTGTAGCCGATGGGAGTTCAAACTGCCAGCCAGCCACTCTGCAAGCTGGGCCTGATTCATGGAGTGGGACAAGGATTTAGTCGAAAACGGGAGTTCATAAGCATGTTGGTTTGTCCTGACTGGGCCTGCTTTCAAATATCAGCTGTGCACTATTCAGCTGCGCGCGTAAAAGGATCAGGAGAATGTTAGGATATTAGCTGCGATGAATGCTCACCCCCACCCCCCTGTCTAGGAGAGAACTCTCGTCCGAGGTTGATTTGGAGAGCAAGAACCGTCACGATGGCGATGTGAAGGGGGGGAAATATCACTAGTGACCTTTTTATCTCGACCCTGCATTTATATACAAAAGAAAGGCACACTGATTGCCAGGGGAAATCTGATAAAATGGTTAGAAGCACATAATCATATTCATTGGATTGGGCTTCAATTCCCGGCGCCCGTTGCAGGGCGCATCTCCCAAAATGGCACCAGCCTAGTGGGTGTCGATTCCAGCGCCAAGTATGCCTGAGCAAGAAGGACCATGGCTAGCTCAAGCCCCATAGCTTAGGGGTTATGAATCTGCTGCGATGTTATTGCCTGCCCTTTTTCTTTCCATGTGAGCAAGCTTTACCACTCGACTAGAATAGATTGTTTAAGTTGTCTCCGATCAGACACAGTTTTAGATGATAGACCAATCATCAACTGGTGGATAACTATTTTATCATCCAGGCTCCTCATTATGGATGTGTGACCTACATAAGTTGTCGACCCATACCCTCTCCTACCATTAGGTTCACTCATGATTACCCTCCGCGCCGTTTCTCCTCTCGTGGTTGCCTGCTCTCATCACCACAGATTTAGCCACTGCCTAGACATCCTGCTCCGAGCTCTGCAGTCTGTTTTGGATTGCTGTTTTTCAACAAAGCATTGATGCAAAGTGTCTAGCCAAACACCATTGCACCCACCTTTGATGACGGCCCATATATCTAGGAGTCGTTGTGCATACCAGACCATACACCTTAAGCGTTTTCAGATGTGCGAGACTCCAGGCGGTTACGAAAGGGACAACGGTTAGTGTTAGTCACGTTTAGGTCGCATGGTACTGACAATCATGCAACGCTTGAAGGTGGCTCAGCCGCAAGTTGCCTACTTTGTCATATTTGCCATGATTCTTTTCTCGTAGGTGGCTTACTTGTTTTGACTCATCGCTTACGAAGACATCGTTGTAGTGTGATTTGCGTCCAGACGTTCAGAGACAGCTTTCGCCGACAATGTGTACTTGGTGCGTACACTTTACGTGTGTTTCCCATGGCTCTGTCTAGACCCTCTTGATGGTGGCAACTCTACGATTTCGCTTGGCCAACAATGTGGTGGCTGTGTAGATCCTTTTACACTCGAGACCTTTGGCTTTCAAGACATCAACAGTAATGTTAAAAATTTGCCAAAGGGTTCCGCTAGGTCAGATCTGCCAGGAGTCGCCAACTAATCCTCAAAGCACTCTGTGCCAGCTACTTCCTGACTACTCGGATATTCAGGTCGTAGTCGCAGATGGTTGTTGCACAGCATTTGGCCTTTTGAATACAACATCATGGTCGTAGTGGAGAGAATATTGACCACCATGTGGTCGATCAACGCCCCAACGGTATATTGGTTCCGGCTCCATGGCTTGATGACATGATCTCTACCGTAGCAGCAGCTCTATCTGTCAAGTGGTGCTGTGAACCTTCTATATCCGCATTGTCACCCTGCCATCTCTAGGGAAACTCCGAGTGCAAGGCATGGCTGCTCCCCCCCCGCATATATTCTTTATTAAAGTTGTCGTTTCTTCTCACCAGACCATGAACCAACCTTCCAACAAGAACCTAATCAAGGAAGGTCACGAGACAGCATCCGATGTTGAACAAGTCGAGATCTTTTGGGATACCTTTGTTTCACATCAGGCGAGCTCTTCTTCGCCGAACTAAATAAGGAGACATGGGCCTCCTTTCCACAACCCTTCAACTCTGTCAACAGGATGCAAAAAATGATGAAAATCAACCTTATGCGATCACGCTGAATATTTATAGGAATTCTGATTTCAGTCAGGAAGAGGATATCAGGGAGTGGCCATTCCCGTATAACGAATGAGGTGAATAGTCGTTTTGTTTCTACTGGAGGGGATATAGAATAAAAGAGTGTTAGTCAGAAGGATGTTCTCTCGGTGGCTATAGAATCCATGTGAGCCACTCACATCACGTCAATATTACCCCCCAGAACTATAATGTGAAAATAGCTTTCTTTATATAGACTAACGTGAAAGCCTCCCCTGCAGCGATGAACGACATAGTAGCCAGATAAGTAGCTAGATAATTAGACTATGTCAAGGACTCCCGGAATGGCTGCCAGTGGGGTCAGTTGGACGCAAGGAAAATCCACAGCCGTGGCCTGAAATGTCACAATAACAATAACTGGTTGAAGAAACCAGCGAGATGTTGGAAAAAAGAGACAGTAGGAGATGACGGGAAGCGGATGGTCCGATGATCAAGAACATACGCACAGCTCCACAAATCTGCGCACATCTCTACACTCGCCGTCTTCCTTGAACCGCCTAAATTGGCCAAGCGTTCCAGCTGTGCGGGAAAGTCCTATGTTTCCGCGGTCTACACCGCGTTTGGCCCTGCAGGGGATAGTTCCACAAATGCCATTGCACGGGATGCCTTCACAAACACACTCCTTCTAGCTGCTCGGTGGTACAGACATGATTTCATCTGTGCATGTGAAGTCGCAAGGGTTAGAGTCATATTGAGGTACTGCGTAACTGGAGAAATCGCATGGCCGGACGTCATTAGCCGCAATGATCTGTACATTTAATAAGTGAGGGACTGGTTCGCTGACATTTCTGCAACAAACCAAGGCAATGAGAGTCCCAGTGACAATGGAGGCTCCTAAGAGGTTGGCGGCGGCTCGAAGTTGAGCATTGGTAGAAGTGAGGGCTGGGAGGGCGGAGGGTAAGAAGCACACAGTTTGAGGTGGATACCAGCTATACATAAGATTGTCATCGACATCTGTATAATCGTCTCCTAGGGCGCGCTTGTGCCGATGGGAGGAGGAAGTCTTGCGCCACCCCTATTATGGGAATTATGGACACCCGACAGCTGTATACATCAAAGAGACGTATAGGATGTGGGTTATCGTGAGATTCACAATAGAAGGGAGTCATCTTCTTGGACGGATGCTCTTCCCCGCCTTCTGCAGCGCGTTTGCGTCCGTTTTCCGGGCTTGAAAACTGTCTGTTAAACTCTTGAGTATGTCAAGGAGGAGCAGTGACCGCGACATACTTGCTTATATGCACCGTTCAACACTCAGAGCCCATCCAAAGACCACATCTTTCCAAACTTCTGCAGACACGCATTGAGGTCGCTCGTGGTGATGATAGGTGTGAAGCCAGATAGACGACGCCGCTATTTGACCGTACTCATGCCTGTAGTTGGCTGCACTTGTCTTCGACTTCTAGCAGTCGAAGACGTGCTACCGTCACTCTCAGTATACTGCTGCTGACAGAAACTAAAGTGCGACACGTCTTCACTGCAGAGGCAGAGCGCAAGCGCCGTCGCCGCCCGAACGCAATTGCTCCACAGGTGGACATAAGAGTTGCATAAGGTTTTCCTCTTTCCGTTCAACACCTGGCATAGCACCGCTGAGGGGAACGCGTCCATATTTTACTGGAAAGCGTTCGCGCGCACTGGGCACAGTCACTGCTGAAGCGCCGAATTGGATTGCCGGTAGATCACTACTCTTGGGGTAGAGCATGCCTCTGGTACGACGCACGCACTTAATATCCTATCAATAGTCTCCAGACGTTAAACACGACACTCAGTCGGGTGCCAAGGGTATAGAAGCACACCTGGGAGATCTTCCCGTACCATATTGCCATATCCCAGTAATTGTCTTTATTTTCATGCCCATCCTGTCCGCGAAAGGCTTTCCAATTGCCTTTGAGCATTAAATCAGATGACAAGTCAATTCGCGATGGCGAATTTGGATTCCCTACACTCCGGCGAGTCGAAAGATCGATTCAAAGCTGACTAGATAATCATCGACTTTGCTCTCTGCAGAAACTGCTGTCAACCTGGATCCGTGACTAGTTACAGTTCATGAAGAGGCCAAGGTGGACTAGGTAGCGTATACTATGCCCTTTGAGAACGTGTGACGCAAGAGTGCAAAGTCGGTCATGAGCGGGAGGACGTCAATGAACCAAACCCCCAACCCACAATGTGAATAAACCTCCCATCGAACCATTGAATTAGAATACAGTTGAACACTATAAACAAAGATACGGTCCCATCACATGTCATCAGTACAAAAAAGAAAAAGAAACCCACTCCCCATTCGATAAGTTATGCCATCCACCCGTAAAGAATGAAAGAAACCAACGGAGATGCACCATAAGAAATCACTTCCAACCCTCATCTGCCCGCCTCAGCGCCCCCCGTAGATGCCCCGCAAAGCTCTCAACATGCTCCGCAGCAAGCATGGTATAATGCTCCCCCTCCACATCCACCATCTCAAACCGCGCCCCGCTAAACTCTTTCCACGCCGACAGCCGCTCCCGCTTAAACTCCTCCCGCGTCCCCATCGACGGCAACGGAATCGCACAAAATACCGTCGTCAACGCTCCCTCCACACGCCCCTGCGGCTCAAACGTCCGCCCCGTCCTATTCAGCTCGTACGCCACCTTCACCCATCGTATAAATGAATCCAAACGTAGGTCGAGCGCAGCGAGCCGATCCTTATCTGATCGCTCGAATAACCATCTGATCGGCGCCTGCGGGCGCGGCGGCTCCGTGTCCCTCTCCGCAACGTCGGGAAACGCCTCTTTGAGATCACGCCGGACATCATCCATAGCCGCAGAAGGGATCAGAGAGAGAAACAGCGCGATATTGATCAGCACCTCGACCCACGTCAGCTGCTCCATCCGCCACTGGATATGCGGTGGCAAATTCAGCACACCAAACCACGGCACCGCTTTGCCTCGCGCTTCCAGTCTCCGACATATCTCAAAGGCCACGGCACCGCCGAAGCTGTACCCAGCCACGTAGTAAGGCCCGCTGGGGTACTGCTGCTCGATCGCCTTCACGTACGTGTCCACCATCTCGTCAAACGTCTTAAACGTGGGATCATCACGGTCAAACCCCCGTGCACGCAACGCGTATATCGGCCGATCGTCCGCCAGCGATCTGGCGAGACCAATGAACACCAATACTTCCCCCACGCCCGGGTGGACAAGAAACAGTGGCGGCTTTGTCCCCGCATGATTGAAACACACCATCGGTTGGTAATTCACATTTTGAGCCTCACCGCGCTGTTTCAATGCGACTAATTCGGAGAGATACGCGCACAGCTCCCCAATCTCTGGCCGTCCCAACAACTCGATGGTGGGAATATCGACAAGCGATAAGCGCGCCAGGATGGACTGTTTCAGGCGCAAGAGATGCATGGATGAGGCACCCATATCAAATATGTTACTCGAGCGGCGGAGCAACGAGGGCTCTATTGCAAACACGGAGCCAACGGCTTCAGCAACGGTGCGCTCAATGGGACTAGCCAGGTCAGTCGGCCCTTCGTCTCCCCCGGATCCAAGTCGGCCGTTGTTCTGGGCCCCGAGCGCCTCTTGCAGCGCACCATAGTCACCCCGCAAGTACGCTTTAGAAAGCTGCGACCGCGATACTTTTCCCAGGGATGTCTTGACCAACGATGCACGTGCCAGAGGGAGGACGACATGTGGTGCCTGGGCGCAGAACACAGTGCACGCCTTGCTAATAGCGCGGTTCGTGACATGGATTGTGTGTTGCTGCACCGTGTCAAGGCCTGCCTCAACGACCAGCGCATGCTGGTAGAACACACCATACGTCTCCGTGTCGGCGTTCGCCAGACGCATGGGGCACACGTACACATAGCCTGGTGTGACACCGTTGATCCCGGCATCCTCGATGTAGTGCTCCACGTCCTGCGTGGGATGCTTGACACCGTTAATGTTGACGCAGTCCTTGTCTCTCCCCACAAGAAACAGGTTGCCCTCCGCATCGAGCTCGGCCGAATCTCCAGTGATGAACCAGCCGTCATCGGTGAACGCCTCCCTTGTGGCACGTTCATTGCCATAGTACAGACTGAACACTGATGGCCCTTTGACCTGAAACTGGCCAGGCTCGCCGGCCGCGCACGGGGCGCCTGTTTCCGTGTTCACAACGCGCATGGCGACACCAGGACAGCATGTTCCCAAGGATAGATACTTGGCCTGCGGGCCTGGGGAGCCCCGAATAGGAATGGGCCGTCTGTCGTAGATGCACCCGGCGCCTGTCTCGCTCATGCCAAATCCGGCTCGCAGCGCATTTCGAGGAGAGCCATAGGCGCCTATGAGATCCGCCAGAGTGATGGCGGTGCTCATGGGGACGGCTTCGCCACCTGATATGAGGACGCGTAGGCTGGACAAGTCGAGCGATGCTGGTGGAAACGGGGTCTGCATGACGTCGCGTAGGAGTTGCGCGAGGAGGAAATTGGGGCTGAAAGTGTATGTGATGTGGAAGGTGCTTGCCCATTCGAGGAGGTTGCGAGGGTGACTTATGACCGCGGACGGGGCAACGAGCCACTGACTGTTATAAATGTGAGAACAGGCACGTGTGCTGTTTCGAGGCTCACCTCGCATTTGCTTCTAGTGCGTGGATGTGAATCTCGGATACGCACGCGACGTGATCAAAGGCGATCCAATTGAACAGGCGTGATGCGGAGGTGGTCCCGTGGTGTTGAATCTTGCCGCGGACGCTTGACAAGAGGTTGGCGTGCGTCAGCTGGACGGCTTTGGAGTTTCCTGTCGATCCCGAGGTGAGCATGAAGCACGCCACATCATGCGGTGATGCGCGACGCGCGGGGAAGATGGCCCGGCTGGGAGCCGCAGACGGTGGGGGAAGGTCGTCGGATGCGAGAGCCTTTAGCCCTGGAACGAGCTGGCGCACCCCCTCTGCGAGGGTGGCTGGTGCTATGAGCGTCGGGCCATGAAAGAGCGCCTGGAGGTGGTGGAAGAGGAGTGCCTGGCGGGAGGGGTCTGGGTGCAGCGGGGGGAGGGGACAGGCCGGGATGCCGGCGAGACAGCAGGCCCAGAAGAGGAGCACGTGGCTCTCGTGGTCCGGAAAGCTGGCGAGGACGGTGTCCCGGGACGTGAGGCCGGCAGCGAGGAGACGTGCGGCGTAGATGGAGGCGGCGTGGAAGAGGTCGGTGTAGGTGAGGGACTTGTACACGGTGCCGCGGGCGTCGAGGTAGGCTACACGTGGCGCGGAGCTGGAGCTGGGGTTGTCTGTAGCGCGTGTGTACAGGAGGTCAGGGAGCGTCTGGGGAAGCAGCATGGCAGACGTTCAATTTGGCATTGCACATACATTAATATACCGCGCCACGAAGCACCAAACTGCGAACAGATGCTATTCAAAAGTCTTTGGTCCCCAATCTGGCGCCGTTGGCAGTGCACCGAAACCCGTATGCTTCAGCGCATCTTTGGAGAAGGTGACTAGCCAAATCTGGGTTCAATGTGGTATTCCTAGTGCATTTGGTGACGCCAGGTGGACCTAGTGCAGTAGTCTCGCTGACTGGCCGCCGGTGTCCGCGGGTCGCTAGCGGGTCATGCGAGCGCTCTTCATCGGCTTCAATGGCCCCCGATACGAACGCTATTTCCCTGATTTCCGCGGGCTCCATACACCATCACTTGCGCGTCCGGAATGATTGATTCTTCATACGTGTGTGTGGCGAACATGACGATTTTGCATCCCAGGCTACCATTGGGGGCATCGGTCTCCTGCGTTGGCACAGGCCGAGGTTGCGATGATCTCCCAGCGATCCTCCACACATTCCCGGTTTGCCCGTCTGCACTCATCGGGCATCAAAAGAGGTTGGACACTGATCTAAGCGGGAAAAAGATGCCTAGCGTTGGTCACACTGGACATTGCATTGGTGTGCCTAGTATCCGATGGCGCCGCTGATGCATCACACTGATGGGGATGCGGCTCTCCGCGGACGCACGAGAAGTTGTATTCCATATGCGATGGCCGGGTGTTTGAGTCCCAGGGGGGCGACGTAGCAGCTTCGGGTAAGCGCAAACTTTGCACGGCGCGAATGGAACACAGATCTTTCGTTCCCGATCAGCTGATGATGACGATAGCGTGCTCTGGACTGTAACTGGCTGTCATCCCAATCGCTGTTCTCTCTTTATCTTTCTCGTTTCTCCCCCTGCTTTGTTTTTTTCTTTGTTCACGACATGTCGTCCCCGCCAGGTGCACCCCCGCCCCCCAACGTGGCAGAAATACCTCTCCCGCCCGGAATGACCCTTGACCAATTTCAGTCGCTGCAGCACTCCCTGGGTGAGTCCCCGTCCTGTCCCCCCAGATGCTCGCCCCGCTCATAGCGGTGTAGTCACGCTGGCGATCACTGCAGCAGTGGCATTTGGAGTCATGTTGTGGGAGTAGTAAGTTGTCCTTTCATCCTTGGGCAGGCGCCTCACCATCCGCTAGTGCCAACCTGCTCCCGGACGAGATCAAATTGTATCAGACGTCTAGCAAAGACCTATGGCATACACCGGCCTCCTACTCGTGCGTGTCTGCCCTGCCCTCTGCCCACCCGTCCTGACGCGTCTTGCCCCCCAGCTTCGTGGTCCTGCGCTACTCGGGGATCATCGCCACGTTTCCCTCCCTCTTCTTCACCTCCGTGCAGAGCAACCACTGCCAAGCCGCCGTCGTCATCAGTCAGCTGGGCGTCGTGCTGGTGGTCGCCTCGTCCGGGATCATCTTTTGCTACCGTGTCTTTGCGATCTGGGCCGGGAACCGGCTGGTCCACGCCGCCATCAGCATTGTGTATCTCGGTATGCTGGCATGTTGGGTGCGTCGTCCATCACTGCTGCCCTCCCCCCCCCCGCGTCCGACCCCATTCCAGATTCTTGTCGCATCACGCTACCACGCCTCCAACGGCCCCCACACGCCTTTCGGCTCCAACTGCCAACTGCAGCCCATCGTCACATGGGCACCCATCTGCAACGCCTCCTCCGTGCTCTTCGACTTTGTCATCCTGCTGCTGACGGTGGTCAAGCTCGGCGCGAACCGGCGCAGCAGCCGCGTGGGGTGGCTCATCTACCGCGACAGCGTCGTGTACTTTCTGTTCACGGCCGTGACGAACACGGTGGTGCTCGTGATACAGGCGCTGGGGCCGCGCTTTGCGCTGGTCAAGCCGGCCGTGCTGCCGTTTTCGACGGTGATCACGGCGACGATGGGCGTGCGCGTGTTTTTGAACCTGCGGCTGCTGCATCGGCGGGAGGCGCGGCAGAACGCGGGTGGCGGTGGTGGGGCGGGGAGCTATGAGGTGTCGACGGGGAGTCGCAGCACCGAGAGGGCGTATCCTGGTGGTGCTGGTGGCGGTGGCGGTGGCGGCAGCAAGACAGGGTCGCAGAGTGCGGCGTCGCGTCTGGCGATACCGATGCAGACGCTGGTGGTGAGCTCGGAAGGGACGCCGGGGCATGGGGCGCCTGACGGGCCGTTTTATTACCCGGGTGGGCGTGCGGGGGACGTCAAGGACGCTGGGTATCCTTGAGTATCAGATTAATTCGCATTGGCATCTTTTTGGTTATTTCTAGTTAAAAGTAATAATGTGTATGTGTTGGCTAGGGTCACGTTCCGGCACCGCATTTGCGAGATTGATCTTGATGTGCATCACGGCATTCAATGGCTTATATATTCTTAAACGGCCCAAACACGGCCGTCATCGCTGCCCCAAAGTCACTCACCATGTCCTCCACCTCCGCTGCCGTCCAACACGCAGAGCACCTCCTCCGCCTCGCCAAGTCCCTCGCCTCGCCCGGCCCCGACGCTCTCACGGCGTGGAACACCAGGATGGAGATCCAGCGCGTGTGTGACCAGCTGTTGGAAAGCACAATGGGCCCGTTGCAGTACACGGTCGTCTTGGCCGGTGAGTACAGCACACCGTCCGTCCGTGTGTGTGTGTGTTGCTGATGTCTCTCGCACAGAATCATGCCACGAAAGCCAGGCGCTCCACTTTGTCACTGTGCTCGGCATTCCAGACATGATCGGGGATGGCGAGGCCAGTCTTGCCGCCCTCAGCACCCAGGCCGGCGTGCGCCCCCACTTCATCGGTCAGTAGCAGCCTGCCCAAGGGGCGGCGCCTCCACGCTGATGCATATACAGCGGTGACGATGAGCTGTCTCCTGGGCCGTGGATACTTTGAGGAAGTGGGCCACTTTGGCTCGCGCGTGTACAAAAACAACAGCCTCTCGCAGATCCTCCGCGAGACGCACCCCACGTCCCTCAAAGCTGCCATCGGCTTCATGTACGTCCCCCGCCCCATCCCATCCTCACACACACACACGCTGTTTTGATTTCGCAGCGGCGACGAAGGATTCCGCGCGTCGTCCCGCCTCGTCGACGCGGCAAAGGTCCCGGCGCCAGGGGCGAAGAGCCTGCCGGCGGGCAACATTGCGTTTGGGTTCGAGGAGACGGTGTTTGAGTGGATGGCGAGGCCGGAGCAGGCGTGGCGCGCGGAGCGGCTGGGGCGCGCCATGCAGCAGCTGGACAAGGCGGCAAATGTGCACGCCGCGGAAGGTGCGTTAGGGGGGGTCGTCGTGTTCCCTCGGCATTGTTGTTTCTGACGGCTGTGGGTCAGATTATCCATGGGAGAGACTGGCGTCGCCGATGGTTGATGTGGGGGGCGGGATTGGGTCGCTTGAAATGTCGCTCGCGGCACACGCGCGCCTTGACCATCTCCAGTTTATCATCTTTGATCTTCCCAACACGGTCAAGGTCGGACAAGAGGTCTGCATCCACAACCCACACTCTCCTCCCAGTCTTGACGCAGCGTATATGTGACAGATCTGGAACGCGCGGCTGCCGGACAGGGTGAACCGCGTGTCCTTTGTGCCGGGCAGCTTCATGGCGCCCACGCTCGCCGAATCGAACATCCCACAGGGAAAACCGACGTACGTGATCCGACACGTGCTGCACGACTGGACGGACGACGAGGTGGTGTTTATCCTGGGCAGACTGCGCGAGGCGATGCTCGGCGGCGGCGGCGGGGCGCGGCTGGTGGTGGTGGAGATGCTGCTGCAGCCCACGTCGCCGCGCTTCCTGCGCTCGACGAGCATGCAGCTGCTGGGGCTGAACAACGGGCGGACGCGGACGCACGGGGAGATGGAGGACCTTGTGCGGCGCGCGGGGTTCAGGGTGGCGCGCGTGGTGTATATGCGCGCGTTGGATTCGATCATCGAGGCGGAGCCGGCTGTTGTGGATCAGGCCTAGCCCACCGTGATTTCAAATTAGATTACGGTGGCTACGGGAGTTGCTGGGGGCCACATGTATATCGATGTGTATGTGTCATGTGTTGAGTGGGGCGATCCGCTGTTCTGTGAATTCATAATTGAGAGACGCCACACCTAGGGATTATAGTTAAGCTCCTTCTTGATCCAGGGTCACGGGCGCCAGTGCCACAGCGCCAAGATCCACCGCCGCCGTCAATACCGCACTCCCAACTTCACACTCCACACACTCGTCCACTCGCCGCCCAGCATGTCCGGATTCCCTACAGACCCATACGAGCAGCTCCACTACAACATGGTCCGCGGTACGTCGCACCTCCCCCCCACCAACATGCAGGCTTAGCGCTACTTCGCAGCTCACCAGACGTTCAAGACCGGATACGAGAGCATTCTGCCACGGCTCGACCACCCCCCCACGAACGACCTGGCCAACTTTCTCGGGTACTGCGAAGCATGGGCCGGCGCCATCGACGACCATCACAACACCGAAGGTACGTCCCACCGCACTCCCCCCCGCAATGCATCATCTTATTTTTTTTAAGAGGCGGTCGTGTTCCCCTTTCTTAACAAAAAGCTCGACTTTTCCCCCGAAATCGAAGCGCACAAGGTCATCCACGCAGCACTCGACGAGCTCCTCGCCGCGATCCGCGCCGCCAAAGCCGACACCTCCAAATTCGACGCCAACACGCTCAAGGACATGATGCTCAAGCTCAAGGACCCTCTCGTACGTCGTTTCCAACAGCGGCTTGTTTCCTCCTCATCGGCAGCTGCACCTAGTACAAACATCTCGACGCGGAAATCCTCCGCATCGCCCCCTCAGAGCTCAAAGCCTGGGAGGCCCACGACCTCAAAAAGCTCAACGACGAACTCGACAAGTACGCAAAGTCCTCCGGAAACCCCTTCCTCCTCGTGCCTTTCATGCGAAGGTCAGTCGTCAGGCCTCATCCCTTCCCAGCCCCCACTCTCTTTCGCGATTTACTAGACAATGTCGCGCCGCACCCCTACTTACCACCTTCCGCACCATCTCAGCCACACACCGCCAGAATTCAAAGACGTCTGGCCACCCATGCCCTGGGCCGTACGCAAAATCATCGTCCCATACGTCCTCGCCGTGCGGTATTCAGGGTCAGTCAATCCCCCCCTCAACTCTCCCAAATGCCTATACTAGGCCTATTGCGTGCATATACCCACTGTTCATCACCATCTGTTCTTGATCTTTCACCGTCGTAGCTGGTGAAACTGACCATGCGCCTTTGATGACAGATATTGGAAATACGCGCCGTACGCCATGTCGTGATCACGACACGTGCTGGTCCTCCCGCAAGTTACCGTGCAATGCTAACCCTCACAAAGTATCGTCTTCACGTCCTATCTTGTTTTTTTTTTTTAGTTTTTGATTCACGTACGGTATATGTTCATCCCGGGGGACAGCTCAACTTCTCCCACCCCCCTTCCTATCATTTGGGCTGCCCCGCCATCCCACATAGTCTTGTATGCCTTTTTTTTTTTTTTTCGTGTCATGTCTCGCGTGTGGCATGGTTAGTTTGCGTCGGCGAAATCGTGACGCTCTGTATACCCCGCCTTTGTCCACGTTTCGCAATAATAGGGTGTTACAACGGTACTGTGAGTATAGCGCAACCTTGGTGGCAGCGGCTCTCGAGCGCTTAAAGGTGCCGCGGGGCTTTTTTTTTATTTATTTCTTTGGGTTTGCCATCCATGCATCATGGGCTGGAGCAAGCCGTGTCATAATATCGCACATGTTATAACTAAGAAATTGGGCTGCAAAGGAGGGGGGGGGGGGGGTGCGTATAATACGGCGGGTGACCGACCTATGCCCATTGTCACAATCCACATATATGTGAGGAGGACCCCATGAGATGTACGTGTGCATCAAGACCAAGCAAAGATTTGCGCAATGTAAAAACCCCACGTGAAGAGCCCCCCTACATCCCCCAGCTCCCCAGCGTCCCAGATTTGGCTGGCTGTGGCACCGTTCTCCGACTCTAGCACCTGTCCTCTGCCGTATGGACGCCCATGTTAGACAATGCGTAGAGGGGGGGTGATAATGCATCGATCGTGGTAAGATCATGGTCATGGTCATCAACCCTCGCCAGCATCTCGTCCATTGAACCCAACATCCGAAACGCCAACACCCCACCAAATGAGCACCCCCCTCCTCTACACCTCTTCCCCATCCGCCGCGCCATACCTCCGTCTCCGCAACTTGACAGCCTCCCGAGCCCGCTTTTTCCACTCGCGCGTCAGCGGACCCTTTGTCTCTTCCCACCGTCTGCGAATCGCATCCCTAAGAAGGAGAAGCGTGTGTGTCAGCCCAATACGGCCCCCGCAGCCACAGATATAAGGATAAGACAAAGGAATGCAATACAAAGACCCGATATGACAATAACCAAGCTGGGGCATATGATGAACAAAAAAGACTCACGAGTCACCACTCCTGCCAAATTCCCACCCTTCAGCCCGGGCCACAGAAAACAAGTCCACGGCGCGGGGATTCTCGGGCTGCGGGAAAAACATGGGAAGGCTAGCGTCGAGCGCGGCGCCTCCCAGCTGCAACGGCGCCGCCAAAGTTGGTAGTGGGACTGCGGGAGCGGGGGCGGGGACTGGGCCAGTGTTGGCACCTAGATCAAATGCAGGATCCAGGTCAAGGTCAATGTCGCCCAACCCGGCTAGGAGCGAGAACCCGGCTGAAATGGTACGGGCATGGGTGTCAGAATATGCCGGAAAAAAAAATAAAAGACGTCAATGTTTCGGCACACACCATCCTCTTCGTGGGGCTGAAATAGGTCCTTGAGCCCTTTGGACTTTGGCTTTGCCAGCGATGCAGTTTGCACTGGTTCTGTGGGTGTTATTTTGGCCGCAACGTTCGAGACTGCCTCCGGCCCATCGGAGGGTTCATCCTCCACAGATTCCATACCGCCCCACTGGCTTTCATCATCCCCAAACATGTTCGACAGCAAATGCAGGTCCCGCGCCCTCTCTTTCTCAAAACGGGACAGCACCACGCTCTCCTCTGCCTCATCACTAGCCGGCGACATGATCACGTCACGCTGCACGTCTGGTTCGGAGACAGTCAAAGACAGCGATGCGGAACGTGTTCTTTTCGGCACGGATGGAGGAGGCGACTTTGATGGGATAGGCGTCATATGCGAATCTACGATCGCCTCGAGCATGCTCTCGCGCAGGTGCACAGGTTCATATGGGAGCGGATCGATGACCCGTACCCGGGCACGCGTCGGGACATCCACTTCTTTTGGCTTCTTCGTCTTTTTGCTCGTGGACTTGAGTTTTGGTCCGCTAGAGAGGTCTGGCAGCGGGTGCAAAGGGCGCATTTTCATGGCTCGGACCAGGTGTGAGAGCGAGGTTTTTTGCCACCCCTGGTGGGAGAGTTTGGGAATCCTAGCAGTTATCGGTGTACTTCAAAGAGACGTACCGGATGGGAATTCACATTCGTGAGGTTCACTACAGACATGTCGGCTGTATGGACGCCCTGAACGCCACGAGGGAGCCATCTTCTCTTGGACGGATGCTCCTCCCCGCCTTCTGCAGCGCGTTTGCGTTCGTTTTCCAGGCTTGACAGCTGTCTGTCAGACCCTCGTGGGCGCGTCAATGAGACGATCGGTTTTGACTTACCGCTGTGCATAGTCAGGTTTAGCTTCTCCTATTCTCAGCTTCGTGCCTTTCCATGTCGTCCCACTCAGCACGTTCAGACCTATATGTGTGTACTCCTTTTAGCATTCATAGCACATCCATAAAACGCGCCACCTACAGCGTGCCAAATTGGGTTCTGTGGCTTCCAACGTCACATAGGCAAATTTTCTGGGCTCTCCTACCTCGCGAGAGGGAGCCTGTCAACGAGGGGGCGCAAGCAGGTAGACAGAGACCGCGCAATACTTACCTACAGCGTTCAACACTCCGAGCCCATCTAAAGACAGCACCTTGCCAAACCCGTGCAGACGTGCATTGAGGTCGCTCGCGGTGATGGCAGGTGTGAGGCCAGAGATATGAAGACGCTTTTTGACCGTACTCATGCCTGTAGTTGGCTGTACTCTAGCAGACGCCGCACTTTTTGGTTCTGCCCTGATGACGTAAGGCCACCTATAGGCACCCCTTCGTCCTGGATGGCTGGTGCAAATTCCTTTGCCTCACTGGCAGCGTCTCTCTCCGACCCTTCACACCCTTCCAGTTCTTCCCAAGCCGCAGAACAGTGGTTAGATCCAGCAACTCAAGCAAAACGACAATATATCCGTACGCTGCACCGTGTCATTGATCAGTCCGACGTGGTCATTCTCGTACTGGACGCCAGGGATCCAGATGGCTGCCGGAGCAAGATTGTAGAGGAAGAAGTGAAACGCCGAGAGGGTGAGGGGAAAAAGCTGATTTTTGTGTTGAACAAGACAGGTGCGGTACCTAGTTTCTGAGGACGGCTTTACAAGCGTTGATGTTTCCAGTCGTTGTCGGTGTGTTGTTGGCTTATAGACCTCGTGCCGCAAGACAATGCCGCAGCTTGGTTACGCTACCTCCGGCATACAGCGCCAGCCATACCCTTCCGGTCCTCCACCCAGCAACAATCTAAAAATCTCAGCTCGCGATCGTCTCCCGAGCTGCTTCATCTAATCAAGTCGTGCAAGAACGGGGGCCCGGCTAGCAAGATCACCGTCGGCGTAGTTGGCTATCCCAACGTGGGCAAATCGAGTTTAATCAACTCGCTAAAGCGGTCAAAGGTGTGTTTTCGGTTTGAGGGGCCTGGTCCCGATGTGTGTTTACTGACACCAATGTCACGCAGGTGTGTGCGGTCGCCGCGGAGGCGGGGTGTACGCGTGATCTCCAAAGCGTTCAAATAGACCGTGGGATCCGTATCATCGACTCGCCAGGCGTTGTATTTGACGACGAGGACCCATCAAGCGCGCAGGTTCGTTCCGGTGTGCTACTGAGAAACGTGCTCAAGGTGGAAGATGTGGAAGATCCGCTGGCGGTGGGTACGTGCTTCCCCAGCTCACATGGACGACAATAAATGACCTCCCATAGTCGAAGAAATTACTGCTAGAACGAACAACAAGACTCTACAGCGAATATACAAGCTACCCGACTGGACCACTCTGCCAGAGTTTTTAACAATGCTCGCGCTTTCTACCGGCCGTCTTCTCAAGGTCAGTTTGGGCATGTCAAGATGCTTTTTTAGTCACTCCTGACGAGCGCTTAGGGTGGCACTCCCGACTTGTTGTCTACAGCCCGTGTCGTTATCCGAGACTGGAATGCCAATAAAATACCGTACTTCTCGGTTCCCCCCGTCGTCCACCCCTCTAGTCTGCCGTCGAATGCTCCTGGTGCCGAGAACGTAGGCGAGGCGACGATCGTACAGGGGGGTTTCTCGGCTGCCTTCAGCCTTGGTGATCTATATGGGGAACCGATGCAGCAGGACGATCATGGACAGAACGTACATGGCCGTCCCATGGACGAAGATGGACGGCACGTCTTACTTCCTTTGCGCTTTTCACGTTCGTCCAGACTAATTTATCTCCTGTCATACCTATGGACTCCAACATGCGTACCGGAAACACGCCCAACAGACGTTCCTCATCCTCAACGCCTGACCTCGACCTCGAACCCACCACGGCAGTTACCACAGTCCCGTCCTCGACGCCTGGCAAGCGGGCCCTGACCCCATCCGACACTGGAACGCACCGTCACACGTCTTCCCGCGGGCCACCGGTGGTGAAACGCCTCAAACCGACGTACGACACTGTCCTAGACTCGCACGTCACGCAGACCTTGGGCGCGACCAATCCTCTGGGGCGCAAAGCTGTAAAGCAAAAGTCGAAGAAAGATAAAAAAGCTGCAAGGCGGGCGGCGGCGACGCGGACTCGGGGAGAGGAGATGCTGGTGGATAACCATGCACACGTTCGAGAGCTAGCCGCGTTTACATTCAATGTTCCCGATCAGACGTGATACGACGTTCAAAACACTTTTACATTTTTGCATCATAAAGCACGGATTAAAAACAGGTACTTGAGGTCGGTGTCTAACTATTGGTGTCATGCAGTACAACAGCAACTACGTGCTATTTTGGAACTTCAACACATGGTGCCAAAAATGGTTTCAAACCGTGATAGGAAGTATATAGATACATGCGGGTGAGAGATGAAAGGAGATAGATAAGTAACAAGTAAACTGATCAGATAGCAACAGATTCGGGGATAGATATTGCAAGAGAAGTGAAATAACACTGATACTAGTACACCCTTGCCCATCTCCCGTTTATGTCATGAGTGCTCAATGGCGCATTAGGCGCAGGATCTTCCTCCTCATGATATGTCACTCCACTGGCGGGGGGTCAGGCTCGCCGCTCCACGCACGCGTGGTGAAGACGACGACAACGCCAATAATCCGTTCGGGCCGTTGCCATTCATAGGAGGAGAAAAACGGAGCGAATCCAGACCTCTCGTTTTTGATGACTTTGTGGAAGCCATAGGTAGAGAATGGTGTGATGGTATCATAGGTAATCTCTGGTTAGCCGATCTTGCGGGTAAGAGTCTCAAGTCATCGCGTGGAATGAGAGAGAGGTCTACATCCGTTTTCGAACGAAATAGTGCTCCTCCCAACTTCCCACTGTTCGATAAAGGACTTCCTCGATAATGAGGTTCTAAGCTGTCCACGCTGCGTCTCGGCGACCAGGTGTCAAGCACCTCAATGGGGGTTGGCGTTTGGCTGTGATAATACGAGGGCGATAAGTCGGAGCACTCTGAGAGTACAGCGCAGAACGAACCTCTGTTCCGCATTCTGTCGCATAGCCCGAAGGTCTTCCACAGACTGTCGCGCCTTGGCAATTGTGGCCCGCAAGCGAGATAACGTGTCTGGATTTGACTTGGGGTGATTTGGGACAAATGAAGGTGATACACCATTGGTTGTAGTAAGCACATCGTGTCGGCGTCTTTTCGGCTCAGGATCCTCAAGAGACCTATGCATGAATGTAAGAGAGATATTACTTAAAGTAGCGACCTGGCTTACCTAGCAGAAGTTGGACTGTCAGATTGCCCACAAACATAATTCCTCTTTGTGGGCGACACCTGTAGTTGCACGCCCCGTCCTGGTCGAATAGAGGCCGTGCGAAGGGCTTTAGCGAATGACGCGACCTTCGACGGCATAGTATTGATCTCAATAAAGAAAGTAGCGTCTGGCGAAACGGATGCACGAAGTTGCCGCTGCATCAGGTATGCTAGACGTTCCGGTATGGCCTTGACATGAAAATCTGGTCCGTATGTATGTCAATATTCTGGATGGAAGACGGGCAGGTTGCTGTACCTCGACCACCAGATAGGTCCATGCTCAACTCTGTTCTCAGCAACACAGCGTCCGAATTTGTCGCAAGCCACCCTGTGCCAAGGTATTCTATAAAGGTTTCATATGCCGTTCTGAACCGAATGAGTTAGCGATGGAGTGTGGCAATGAATGAATATTTCTCACTGTTGATTAATAATAGAAGACCCTTGAAATACAGGCAGCTGCTGTGTAGCCGCGTTCACTTCACAGGGTTGTACAGTTTCATTTACAATGCAGTTGATGTGACCAAGCATAACGGTCATAACCGTCCCGTAGAGTAGCCAATCGACTGCGGTCGGATCAAGAAGAAATAGACGTATTATAAGATGTGACACTCACAGTCAGTGGCCGGGGTTAAATGGCAACAACTAACCCACTCGTTCAAAGTCGCGTCCCATGGTGCGAAGAACATCTGGAAAACGTCTATGAAGAGTTGAGCAATCTTGTAATAGGTCCTTGGGATGCAATTCACCATCAATGGAGACCTTCTTGACGAATTTTCCGACAGTATCCAATGGCAGGGATTGAAGTACAGTCGAGAATTGATCGTCGAAATGTCGACCGTCGCTGACGAACGTAAGTGGCTGCCAAGAATTGATGATGCCTTTGCCTTGGAGCTCGTTAAATTCAGATGATAAAGAAGAGTGCAAGGCATTAGATGGCTCTGTCCACTGTAACAGTAGAACAAAGGGTGCATTGTGTTGGTCCGTGGGTAGCAAAGACACAAGGCTTCGTATACGCGATATGTCAACTTGGATCGTCCTGCATCACAGTGAGCTGGTTCGCAACAGAATGACACCCAGAGCTTACGTCTCGTCCGTCGATGGCATCAAGTCAAAGATAATGATTCCAGGTCCACGACCGCGACCATTAGATCGGCAGTCAGGATTTGGAATTAAAATCCGATCCAATGCGGGATATTCTGTAGAGGTCGTGGAGTCATCGGCACCGAGCTTCAGTCGAAGCCATTCTGCAGTACTCGAGCCCTGTGGCGGTGTCGATAACCACACCTCCCAACCACAAGGCAAAGGTGTACCGGAATGGAGGCGTTTTACGATAGAAGATAAAAAGGTGCCAGGTTCCCAGAGTCTGATACGCATCGTCTCAGCCTATGTGCGAGCAGGTAAATAATCCAACTAGCATCTTGAAGCGTGACCGACAAACCTCTTGAATGGCGGTAAGTGTCGTCTCATCATCTGCCCGTTTGATGGACTTCCTTGACCGCTTCCACAGACTAGTACTCGAAGATGCTTGCGATGTGTCCTCCCATGAAACAAGATCTTCTTCAACATGAGACTCAGCCCTCTGTTTACCCTTGCCCTTATCGGTGGCAGTTCCACTGAGGCCCATGTCCCTCACACTACGCTTGAACTGTTCCTTTCGCTCTCGCCTTAGTTCCCGAGCATGCCCACGATCTATGACTCTTTGCTTCCAAAGCGTGAACACCTCGAGGAGTACTTGGAACCTGAGATGTTGGTCTGCTTGTGCCACCGCCAGTGCCATCGCACGGCGGAGCTGTTGCTGCCGTTCATATAACAGCTCCTCTTGCGTCGGTCGAGGCGGTGACGGTGATTTCGGGGTCTCGGGTATGCTTGCATCTACGCTCAGAGTCTCTGCTAGCGGTCGGGGTGGAAGGTCTGCTGGGACGGATACAGCCGCAGGGACGAGAGGCACTTGTTGGCTCTGAATGGAAGCAATCGGCGCGGCCGGCGGTTGAGCATTCTGCACGGAGAGAGGTGTGAAGACAGACTCGGTCCTTCGTAAAGGAAGTGAAAAGACCGGTCGATCTGATTGTACTGGAAAGGAAGCCGTAGATGCGGTCCATGGTGTTATTATGGGGGCCGAAACGGGAGTAGAAACGGTCGGAACAGACTGGGGACGTGATAGTTCAGGAATTAAACCAGAAGGGATAGATGGCTGAGAGATGGTCGATATCTGGAAAGTTTGTCTGCCGGTGTCACTGACACTAGAAGGTTGTGCCGCTAGAGTCTGATGGAAGATACTCAAGGTCGGTGGGGCAAGGGGAATGGGCGGTGGAGCCGTAGGTTGAGGAAGTGGCATCGCATTAGGTATATCGCGAAAGAAGGGGGGGGACGGCTGGCTGACTCTCACTTCATCTACTTTCGTGGATATCCGAGGTTGTACTTGAGACCCAACGTCCTCTTGGAATGACCATGTCTGGTATGCCTTGTCGAAGTTGCCATCAACAATGTCGACGTCTGTTAGTTCGGCTCCCTTAGATTCGACAAGCCTCATCGAGTGACGTTGCGCCATCTGATTGGCATCTGCATTTCTATATATTAGTACAACCAATAATACAAAAGCCTGAATCACCCACGTTCAAACTTGCTATTCTTATTAAGCTGGACGGCCGAGGTCGTCCCTGAGCCCTCAGCATCCTCTACAACAACCATTCCGAATCGCTGAGCCACCTCTACCGTTTTTTCCTCATCGTCAATCCCTAACATCTCCATCAAGTCTACTGTCGGCAACGGTCTGTGTCGCGCCGTATACGCCTTCCACAATGCATGAATTGCTCCCTTTCGAACGCCTCCGAAGTGATACTCGAGCAAACACCCCATGAGATAACTGGTCCCTTCGTTCTGAACGCGTTTGAAAAACCTAGTGAACGCGTTCAGGCACGCCTCGGTGTTGCGGAACTTAAGTTTCGCTGCACGATGGCTTGACGAGCGCCGTTCAAGATGCGTGTTGCGTTGAGCGTACGAACGGAACTCCAGTGCGGTTTGGAGAGCCGGATCCAAGAAAACATGTGGGGCAAGAGCCTGAAGGCGCCGCATGGAGTTGGTGTCCCGAATATGCGCTAGGATATAGTACGAGCGAAATTCAGCCTCGTTTGGTGACTCGAGCTTCCCTTCGTTGTCGTCGTAAAACTGCATAAGGCTTTGGAGCGCTATGACAAATGATCTAGAGTATTAGCGGTAGGCTCATAAAGAAAATTTTAACGGACTCTTCATCATTTGCTCGACTTCCTGCCAATAATCGAATCCACGGACATCATCTCTCTCACAGAACCGGTGAACAGCAAGTATGTGGAAACGTGCAATCCGTTCAAAACATTCAACTGCGATCGGACCCTTATCGTGCTGAATGGTAAAGTCCGTGCGAATGGCACGAGTTCTGTCGCGAATAAAGGCATATGTTGCCTCGAGCCCGTGCTTATCCAAAAGCTCATAAAACAAATAGTCTAAAGTCATCTTAATACGCGATGGTCATTAGCTGCTGACATAGAAGCAAACTGATCGTCACGACCCACCTTCAGTACCTCAGGTGGCCTCAGATCACTCTCTAGCGGCTCATCATTGCCAGCCGCCGAACGTCGATATTTCTTGACCGCTCGTGAGTGGTCGATTCGTTTTGGATTCGTCCCTGGAATCTAAGCACAACATAGGGAATAGCCAGTCAGCAACTGACTCCCCATACAACTTACCCACCACACCCGACAAGCCCTCTTTGACTATGCCCAGGAATGCATACCTTTTCCCAATCGTCCACATCTTTTTGAAATTCCCGTTCGTGCCTCTCATACTCGGGACACATGTCCAGACATGTCCCAACAACGGTAATTGCACCAGTCAGGTCTGTCCGGTGCTCCGGATCAGATATCAGCTTGTGCTTGATGGAGTGTGCTCGCATTGATGGACGCATTGCCTTCAACTACAGGATGGCCGCGTGCTCGTGAGCTCTCGTATGTGAGACAATAGTATGATCTTACTTCCAAGAAACGATTCCCAGGAAATCGTTGGTCAGTACTGTACTTTCCTTGTTCAATTTCACGCTGAACATTGAGAGGGACACGATACGGCGGTACACCTTCAGGCGGACGTGGTGACACATACTCAAACACGGGATGCGACTCCGACGGCTTCCACCGAGGACGTTGTTTGCGTCGAAGTTGTGTGGTTGGAATATGTCCACCTTCACGAGCAGAAGCTGAGATGCCCGGGATATGACCGTTAACTGGCTGAGTAGTTTTTAATGGCATCGGTGAAGTTGATGTAATGGATGCTTGTTGGAATGGGCTTGGAGACGACCCTGCTGAGGCAGACATAGGTCTAGCGAAAGCTGATTGGGGCGTGAACACTGCTGCACTTGCATTCAACGCTGACCCCTTGATAAATGTAACAGGTGAAACATCACCGGCCCCAGTAGAGCTAGTTGTCGTTCCGAAAGCTGAAGACACACGCGGGCTAGATCCAAACGACGTGGCAGTCTGAGGTTGACCAGAATTCGATTCTATAATAGCGCCAAACGCGTTTCTCTTGACGGGCGATGATGTGGGCGTTGTCGAGAAAGGAGCTGTGGAAAATGGAGAGTGCTGAAAGGGTCCCTGCTCTGATGCTAAGAAACGAGTTGTTGACATCCTGTTTTGAACACGTACGGGTTGACCTGAACTGGAACCTCCAGGGGCGAAATAAACGGCCACGTTATGTGTCTCTGAGACGTGAGTCTTTGGGAGAGCCTAAGCTGCCGTATAACCTGCGAATGACATTGCAAGACCTTCACGTACAAGATCGTTCGCGCTGGTCGTGCTACCTCTGAAAGATGCTGATGATTGCGGCACCGTTTTCCGGACATCGCTTTGCGACGACACGTCTTCGCGCCTCCAGCTCTTGTTTCGATGCTTGACAATGCCCTCTCCTTCACGTGCGCTATTGGGGATCTTCCTCGTCACTCTCTTCGTTCGCCTGTCTGGCCCTGAGCCTCTCCCCTTTTGTTGTCCAAAATTCCGACCACCATCCCCCCCGGGATTCATATCGTGACCAAACTTTGTTGCCGCAAGATCTCCAACACAGTGTTTCGAGCAAGGAGTGGCGGCAAGAACTAGTTGTACAAGCAAGAACAAACAAGCTTGATCACGTAACGTCTCTCCCTCCTCTAACCATGTCAGACGACCCTTGTGGCGCACTATGCGGGATGATATTGCCGATGTGCACAGTTGTTTGCATTGAAATCTGTGCTGCTTGCACCACAGATTTCACGACCTATAGTACGTTTACTATAATTGTCAAGGTTGGTAATGACCTCGTTTATTAATTCTTCAGGGCACACTAGCTTGGAGAGACAAGGGACTAAGTCGTGGTGGTGCTTCGGTCGTGGCAAAGACATACAGGAAGAATCCGAGGATAGAGAGGATTTGCCACCCGAACGTTCCGAACGACAACCCCTTCTCAAGGGTTCGCAACCCAAGGCAAAGCCAGCCATGGCAGCGTCAACAGCAGCACCCATAGACTGATGATCACTTGCACCAATGGAAAAACCACATTAATTGTATTAATCAAGTTCTTCAGGAGTCAGTTGCCCACCACCACCGTCTATGTTGCAACTATCTAATGATCCAAGTTTGTTGTCCCAGTGATCCACTTGCATGGAGCTTCGTCATGTGTCAGGGCCTTATCAAAGATCATTGAATTACTTATACCGAGACTCATTCCGGTTTCATTGGCCTGTTATGCTACCCGGTGCCTTCATGGTAATTGAGACGGCAGGGGAAGACGCATGTCGCGGTCCTAATTAATTCGGATTCTGGTGATTTGCGGTCTGCGTATGGTTGCATCAACTATCAGCCTCATGTTGATCTTACTGGTTTGCTTATGGTGTGTACCCTTACTTTCTGGCTGCGTGATTATATTTCAATTTACTACCATATATATATATCGAGACTTATAAGCTAGGTGGCTGTATTGACATGCCACTGTAGAATTTATATATCAACCATTTTGTTGTATGGCCAACCTCCACATCCGAATGCTGTCAAAAGATATTACCTTAGAGCTTAACTCAATGAGTTGTTGGCGTTTGCTCAATGTATGACACAAGGTTGAGCTGATATATCAACCTTACTATTGCGGCAACCAGACACTGACTCAAACACTAGGTTAGTCTTGCATGCATGTTAAGTCAATACTTTAAATACAGTCAGTCTAATACCTATGTAATGTCTACATTGCAGACTAACTTCTCATGAGAACATTTGAGTGCACTGTTAGCTTAGGAAAACACACCCGATGATGGTGTAGTACCCCTTGCCTCTAAGTACCTACTGCACCACTATCCCTTGTGGCTGGATGTAAGGAAGGCACCGCCATAATACTTTTTGACCACCTGTAAGCTACTGTACTCTTTTGGCTGAGTGCGCACGTCCGATAAGCCGTAGCAAGCAACCATCTCGGCACGGGCTCAGTCTTATAATATCGGTAGTCCACTGTCCTGGAACCCGGTCCATGACAAAGTGAATACAACAACATCGCCAGTCCCGTGGGTCTCCATACCTCGATTGCATCCGAGATATCGCCGCAGGAACAATGCAATTATGTAACTATACAGTATTTTCTGCGAACAATGGGGGGGTGGGGGGAAGGGGGGGAAGGTATCGAAATTACATAGAAACGCATTGTTGCTGCCTTAATCGCTGGGTTATCGGTGATTGTTATTGTCTACATATCGATTCTTCATGTTAGTACCAGCAGACCCTGCAGGAGTCTCTGCGGGGTGATAAATGCGAGATGGGGTTCCATGGTCATCGTTCCCTCTTCTCTTTGCTTGTGTTCTTCAGCAGACAAGACAGGTTCTTGAATCCAGCCTTGTGCTCTATTGGTACGAATGTTACTCCTCCAGCGACCTCACCCACTCATTCATACCCCTTGTCGCAGCGCCTGTGCCCCTCTCTTTCTAACTGTTTATTTTCAATTCAAGCAGCTCTATTTCCATCACGAGAGAATGTTTTCCAGTAAAGGCCTCGTGTTTGCCGTAGTTTCCTCTGTTCTTTCAAGTGTTGCAACGCTGCCAGTGAAGCGTGAAGTGCCTCAAGGTGTGTATGTGTCCCATCTGACTCGACTCAGTCCTTGATGCTTTGTCGAGATAGAGCACTCTCATCAAAAATTTCTTGTCACAGTTCAAGCTTCACTTGAAAAAAACAATCCTGATAAGATCATCGATCCTGTTTTTGGTCTCTTAGGAAATACTGCTGCCGTTGGTGGCCAAGGGAAAATCACAGTGCGCTGCACCTTACCCGTCAACAAAATTCTCTTATTCTCAGTGCATTGACATAGGACGCCGACTGCTTGCAGCAAGCCACCGCTGATCAGGCATTCACAAACGCCAAGGCGGAAGGAGATCTTTCAGGGATGAGTGCCGCACTAATCTACCGAGCCCTCGAGCGCAACACCGCAAAAGTAGGCTTGGCATCCGCGTTGTGCACTTCGCTCAAGGCGGTCAACCCCGAGATCGCGGCGATCCAGCAGCATCAAGATCCAGCTTCTCTAAATGCCGCTGCGACGAATAAGGCGGTCACTCTCGCTTTGGCACGACAACTTGCGAGCATTGGCGGAAACCCGCAGGATGCTCTTAAATCTGGGACTTTTGCTCCAGGTAATGTCGATGATAATACGGGCAGAGGAAATACATGCGATGATGCTAAGTGGGCGCTCGGTCGAGCAAGTTGCATCAAGACAATTTTTAATGCCCACTGTCTATAGTGATATCGCTGGCTGCATATTCACCCAAAATCTCCTGATAAATGACGTGTCTGCTCAGGAGATCGATGCAGTAAGTAGAACCCCATCGGCGCACCCGACACAGGCGTTGAAAATTCGATGTCTTAGGCCGTTGTGGATGTGGGCGCAGGTGCCGCCCCAGGTGGGGCAACCTCATCCTCCATTTCCACGAGTAGCGGGGCTGTCGATTCTGTCACCGCAACACCTACAGTGTCGAGTGTGTCAGCCGCCGCCACGAGCAGTGCTGGAGCAGTCAGTGGGAATCTGCAGACCTTCACGGGGACATGTTAGTGTTTGGTTGACTACCTATACGAGGACGAAGTTGTTGACTTCACTGTACATCACCAGTGGGTGGCCCTGCTCCGGCGGTGAAAGCAGGCGGTCGTGGCTTTGTGGTGCAGGGTTCAAACGACTTTGTTAACATTGGTGCTGCGGTCCAACGCTCTTGTGATATACAACACAATACCTGCGCTGACGCTGTAAGTTTTCATTCGTACTCCGATACTACAATGGCGTGAAAGAGTGACATTAGGGCTTCCTTTTTATAGGCCAACTCGGGCGCAGGGTTTAGGGTGGGTCAGTGTGACCAGCAGAACACGGCGTGTGTTGCTACTGGAAAGGCGTCGTCGAGTGTAGAGGCTTCCAGGTCAACTATCGATGCCTCCACGAGTGCTAAAAGTGTAATGTTGACCGCTACGGCTACCGCACCCTCTGCTTCTATAGGCAGCACCAGTGGCAATCTGCAGACCTTTAGAGGCACTCGTTAGTTTCTCCATCGTCAGCCTAATGGCGTATTCACCTTTCTTATTGAATTATAGTGGGAGGCCCTCCTCCAGAGGTTAAAGTAGGCGGTCGCGGATTTATTGTGCAGGGATCCAGTGATTTCTTGAACCTTAGCGCTGCCCTTCAGCGCTCTTGTGATATTCAGCACAATACATGCGCTGACGCTGTAAGTGACCTTCTCTATGTTTCTTTCTAGGGAGCTTCTTAGGATTTACTGATGTATAATTATTTAGGCCAATTCTGGCGCAGGGTTCAGTGTTGGTCAATGTGACCAACAGAATACAGGCTGTGTTGCAGCGGGAAAAGCATGAAACCCTTGCTTTCTTGTCTTGGTGCACTCTTCCTGTTCGAGCAGTCTCTCCCTATACCAAGCAGGCAGTGCCTCTGTTTTCTGCTGCATTATACCCCTCTTTCCTAATACCACAGTGAATAGAATTTCTCAGGAGACCCTGGAAATCCCAAGGTAAAAGGTAGCGAATTGTTGAGCGCAGTAATGATGTATTAGAATGAAACCCGAATAATATCTGGGATTCGTGGAGGTAGTTCGTGAGAACTAGTACACGAATCCCGTACATCATTTGTACTCCGCCAACTAAACCACCACAAATTGATGATATTGATGACTCACGTCGCGTCATCATCCAACACGAATATCCAACTTTTCCTATCGTGTTCGACGAGTCTGACCCTGACGGTCTGATGCTGGCCAAAGGAAAACACCATGTGCCATAATTGAATTTGGTCTCGACACGTGTCCTCCGCCCATCGCAGTTGACGAGACATCGGATGCTACTAGTAGAATGGATATGACATACAGGCCTGCAGGACTCGATTCGAACTCCATCGATCAGCCCGTTTGGTACACGTCAGAGCCACAATAGCGACGAGTCACAAACGCGGGAGAATACGTATAAAAATGATAATCAGGCAAAGCTGACGATCCAGCGTCTCGGGGGCCAATCCTGCCACAGAAATTTTCGTCATTCCTCTTTTAGAGGATGAACGGAATCCACATATCCTCTCCTTACGCCGCACTCTATGAGGCGAGACACATCTTCGGTAGGGCTCCAGCTAATTAGGTAGCAGTCATCATTCCCAGCTGCTAGAAATTCAAAATTGGTCACACGAGCTCGGGCCGTATTGCTAATTACTGAATGCGAAAATCTCATCTCTTCGAGACCTCATGTCTGCTACATGAGTCAACTCGAAAAGCGACTCTTCTGAGAACAACGTTGAAAACACGTTCGTATTGAGCAACGTAAGAATCTATAGCTATATTCAAGGGGGTGATGATACCACGACCGCCAGACCGCCCGTATGGTGATCACCTGAGTAGAGGTGAGACAGAGGTCACTTGTGGAAAGCTGGATATTTAATCAGAATATATCTAACTGATCTCAGTTTGGAAGATTGGGGGCAGCATATAAACGTGCGGCAAACCAGGGAAGTAAGCTCTTGCCTCGTTCAATACTCACGATGAGACCGTCAATGAGCTAGTGACCAAATTGCGGACTAAAGTGCAGACTTCAAATTCTTACATTATGGTTACGGTGATCACATAAGGAGAAGTGTGTGCAGCCAGATCGAACTTTGCTCCGATTTGAAATGTGCTGGATATTTCCGATGATAGTATGCCCGATTGTCTTCGAGAGAGCTAGCTCGTCATTGATTACGATGATATTACTAATGAAACATTGGGGTATGTTCGGCGAGCAATAAACAAATCATTACAGATGCGATAGCAGCTTTCAAGCAGCGAAGGCGCCATAACCGAAAGAATATTGCATATAGCCTATTATCCTTATCAACAAGGCTGCAGAGGGTTTGAAGGTAACAGTGATGCTAGAGACGGCCATCGACGCGATTTTGACTGAGCATCAGTAGTTACCGTTGTCGCAAATAGAACCAGAGTCTTAGTTGAAGGACATTGGGGTTATGAGTAGGGGTCTATGCTTGTACAACCGATAGTGTGCCTTCCTACAAGGCCTCTGCTTTGATGAGTTGTACCGCCTTTGGTGACCGTGGTACAATACGACACTCAAACGGCTCTGGATAACTGAAGTACAAATGTTACTTCACGACCATCATTTACGATAAGTCTCAGTTTGAGAATCACCTGATTAAACCTTTTGTAAACTTATACTTCAAGGGCATCTCATTTCCGTATTTGTCAAGTTTTTTGGAAATGGTGAATGTCGATAATATTGAAGAGATGAGAGCAAACAGGGAGTTCTCAGCTAGATGTCGTCCTGGACAGATCCTAGTCGTATGGAGTCAACTTGAGTGATTCATGAATAGAGGATCCTCACCGGCGACCGAACCCAAAGGCATACATACGCGGATCGAGAATCTTCGTATTTTCCATGTCAAGAAAGCGTTCTGGGATGAATTCTTTCGGTGAATCGTAGTTCGTGGTATCACGTGAAATTGCCCTGAACAATACAGTTTTAGGGGTAAATCCTGGAACTTTAGCCAGGGATCGTTACCAGATATTGGGTATGATGATGCTTCCTGCCTTGATATGATAACCTAAAGATGGTCATGATCAGTACGAAGCAGTACTGTCGATACAGACCTTCAAAGATGCTGTCTTCAACCGACCGATGAGCAATACCTAATAGGATCTTAGCATGACAATACTAGGGCTTCTACCATCGTACCTAGTGGCACAGCGATATGCCACCTCAGACTCTCACTAATCACAGCGGCAACGTAGGGAAGCTCTGTACTATCCTTCAGCGTAGGTATACGCTCAGATCCCACGACCTTGTCGATTTCAGCCTGAGCCCGTCGCTGTACGTCTGGATATAGGGCCATGGCGAGTATGAATGTCAACACCACTGAAAATGTCTACGCATAGAATAAGCAAAATTGGCCAATGACATAACCCACGGGAAGGACTCACCGTTTCACCACCGGCTGCAACAAAACAGGACACCTGTCAGTAAGAGCTGTTCGAAGACTTCGTGTGACAGGTGGCTTACCTCCATACAATGATCCAGCCGCCCACTTGACTGTCTCTTCATCTATGTCGGCAGCAAGTTCTCCACGCTCGATACTATTCATAGCATCCAAGGCGAACGAAGGACAAGCCTTTCCTTCCGCCTGCAATCGTGGGAGGTCAGAAACTGGATTTTACATGTGTGCTTTGCTTACTATCTCCCTTCGAACGTGTTCAAAAGGGCGTGAAATGAAACTGTCTATCAACTTTCTTCCTTCTACCCCTTCCTTCGCGAAAGTGATGAAAGGTATCCAAACGGGCACATGCTTGACTTAATAGAATGCTAAGTTCTCTTGTGGTATGTGAGATGCAGACACTCATGACTTACGGATGGGGAGTAAATCCATTAAATATGTACCTGGAACCATTGTCCGACCGACAACTTGTAGAGTGTGTTCGGCCTCAGTGATATACTATGAAGTGTGTCAGTGGATGGTCCTCATTACGATGCTTGTGACAAACTTCATTGTCAGCATTATCCACTGTCAGCCCATAAGCCATACCCATCACTATCTTGCCAGTTGCTCTGGACTTTGATCAGAGGGCTATATTAACAACAGATAGCTAGTTCAAACTTACAGACGAAGCTGCACAACGAAGTCTTCAGGATTGCTGAAGAGGGATTGAAGGTACAATTGGGCCACGCGTTCTTGCAGGTGATGATATTTATTCACGGCTTGTGGACTGAGGGCTACATGTGCAAGTTTTCTATGCTTTCTCCACATGTCTCCATATTGAATCAATGGTGTGGTCTTTCATTTCACTCGTGTGTCAGAGAGCATTGCAGAAAGGCATTACAGCAGTAGCTGTACCCTGTCTAATCCTATAACTTCTCCGGCCATCACCAATCGGGGACGGTAGGAAAATTTGCCGCCTCTCTTGTCCAACAAGCCGGATATAGCCTCAAGGCTATTGAGCACGACCATGGTATTTCCGAGAGCTCTGACGCAGACAATGTCCCCTAATACAGAATCAGTAGATGAGGCGGTTCGAAAGACTTCACAAACCGTAGCGTTGTTTCCATTCCGTGAAAATAAGCCATCCCTCCTTGATTGGTATGTCGATGAGATTGCCAATGAGGTATCTAGGTTGAGGCCCAGGAGGGGTGATCCGGGCACTAAGAGAGAATTTCGGCCAGCGGTGTGAGGCATACACAGCACAAAGTATCAAGAAGAAGAATAGCATGGTATCTGAGGGGGGCATCGTGCAAGGTGATAGGTATCAAAGTGAGAAGAGCGAAAAAAACGCGTCAATAAGGACGGAATAGGTAATCGGGCACGATGGGAGATCCGAACGCGAGTCTGTGGGATACAGAAGCTTCCAGCCGTATTCAACCTAACAGCTGTATATAACTGAAGGCTCGACCAGGCCAAGAGAGCCTCACGAACAAACTGCTATACGTAGGAACCGTCGCATCTTCCATCAATTCGAGCGCTTCTTCAACTTAATGATGTAAGAAAAGAGAAGCTGCCATCGCTTCCAGGTACTCACACACCATGCACTTGTACTATCGAAAGGAGAACTCCACAAACTCAGGTTTGCGGCTCAGTGCTCACAAGTCGCTGGATCCAGCTCAAGGCCGTACCAGTAAAAATCATCCACGTTGTAAGCGCTGAAACATGTTGCATTTTTGTGGCCTCATGTTGGAGGGGTTTGACGCTGCCCAATCATCGCGTGGTAATGCATGAGATCTCTCACGGGATACGTTCAGTTTGCGTGCACCGCCTCTCGATTTCAGCGCTCACTAGCGAGACTCCAGCTCGCTTCCGGTTTGCCTGGTCGACATCAAGATATACGACAATTCCGATTTGCCTAGCCGACACACTTATCAAAATATACAATAACACAACGTAGCACACGGATCATTCAGGCACATCCCTTCAGACGCCGCTGGTCGCCGGGCAATGGATTTCCACCAAATTTCATGGGTTAGCCACAGCCCATGCGACAACGCACTCCCATGGAGAAGCTCAACGGGTAATCTCGGTTAGTTGTCTTCCCGACTTCTTCAACCTCCCTATGTTCCCCTATGGACAATGATCACACACCCAATCCCATTATTGGAACCATATGTAAGTATCAGAGTGATATCGGCATCGAAAATACTTGTTAGTCGTCGGGAACGCTTCAATCCGAGACACGATAAAGAGGCTGATTATCTAGATCTTTGTCTTGGAGCGCTGTTCCCATGCTCTTTCACCGCCATTGCCGCAGCCGCCATGGCGCCTGGGTGAGCGAGAGAGAGCCCTTCAAGATAACAGTGGACCCAGTAATGCGTTAGCCATGATTTGAGGGCGAGGACTTAAATAAGCCAGCCTCGTGGGACAGCTTCTGTTAAATTTTGCGGCAGATACTTCCAGATACCATAAAACGCGCCTGAACATCTCGATCCATTGCCTCTTCAAAGAACAAAATGCCACGCCAGGTGGTGCGTGGGCTATCACCGGTACTCATGAGCTGAAAGAATTACCGTTGCGCCGTATTGCGCATGGACCATCTGGAACAACCTATCCGGCTCTCAGCCTTCTGATGCCAGTAGTACGGCCATCGTGGCCGGGCATCATTTCTTCCCAAACCCAGCTTCCATTCGCGTAACAATGTCTTGGTTGGCGAGTCTGAGTCTTTTGAGATACTTCACTCTCCCACCACACCTATGGGAATGAAGTGTCGTGGGAACTTGTTATAGCAGCCTTACGAGAGAGAGGTGCTTGCTTTATGCAACGGTAATTGGACGACGGGATCTTGGAAGAATGACCTTGTAACATAACCACGTGATTAACCTGCAGATTTGAAGTAATCCTGACAATCACAAACGTCTCAACGAGGAATTTTATGGAAAACTTCATCACCGATTGCACTGCATCTTAAGCTGTGTGTTGTCATACAGACGAGTACTTCCTGATGCTCAAGATCACGTCTGTTATTCTCAATTTCATCCGGCAGAAAGTATAACCCGGAACTGTTCACAGTGAACCCACGATGTTCAATAAGACCCAAATTGGTGAAAAATGGGTGCAACTCCCGGATGCTTCGGTGAGCGTTTGGCTGAGATGAGGTCATTCCTTTCTCTTGAAAATAGCAACGCTGAGGACTACATTTAGTAAGATTATGTGCAACCTACACTAGTGATGCAACTCAGTGATCTAACCCAACTGAAATATTGCTCCTCTAAGTGTAAGTTGTGTCCTCTTGATGGCGACAATTGCTCACTTTGCATGGCCACTCTCATTAGGTTAAAGTGAAATCGGAATCCTGGCTTGGAATTAGGTACAACATTAGTGCTCATGGGTTCGTACTTACCAGGCGTGGTGTAAGAGTTATAAGTTCAGACTTCGAAGCAACTTAGTACAACCAGTAGACCAGTCGTAAAGTATATAGTCGAGGTCCAGAGGACTCCTATTTTTCTAGCGTACATGTATCTACCCTATCTACCTATATATGATAGGCATGTCTCAGAGCTTAGGTTAGTCGGAGATTATCTATACTACCGTTTAGGACTCCGGTTTAGGCCGGCTCCTTACACGTGGTCATGTGACAGTCACAATCCCGTCATGACGTTGTGTCATCTCTGGCGCACTCGCTTTTTCTGCGGTACATCTACACTTTTGCAGGCTAGCACTTCAAACACATCAAGATGTCCGTCAGTATTCAGCCGACATACCCTAAGAACATTCCTGTCTAGCTCTCGGATGAGGGCTAACAGCCGGCGGCGGACTCAGAACAGTTACCAATTTGAAGAACTTAGGCCACGGAATTGGAGCCCTAGGCTCCAGTTGTCAGCGCTTGCTGTTGCAGGAGGAACAGTTTATTATGTTTATCAGTGGGTAACCTCCGGCGGAACTAACGAGAAGTGGCTCACTTTATATTCAGTCTGGAGCAGGTGCCAATGACTGGTCGTTGGCGTTTCATTGATGTCACTCCACAAGAAGAGCATAAATTTGAGGTGCAAACATACAATGAACTGCTAAAGGAATACAAGGGCCAGATTCTTGACCAATCGCATCCAGTTTCGGTGCATGTGCGAAAGATCGTGAATCGTTTACTTGAGGCCTCTGAACTTGGACGAGTGAGGGATGAGAATGATCTAGGGACCCCTGGAGACGTTTGGAACGGTGATTCTATGCTTGGTGATGGGCATGCTACTGGTGAAAAGTATGTGCCGCCACCACGGACGTGGAAACTGCTTGTTGTGAACGACCCCACCATCAATGCGATGGCTAGTTATGGTACACATCGCCATCTCTCGGATCAATCAATTTCTAATGAACCTAATGGGGGTGTTTCCTAACGATCCTCCTACAGGCACTATTGTGGTGTTCGTCGGGATTTTACCTTTCTGTGGTGATGATGATGGCCTCGCTGCTGTAATCGGCCATGGTAAATAGTCTCTCATTTCTCTTCGCCTGCCGATATCTTACATGTCATTTCTACTAATAGAAATTGCACATGTTGGTGAATACAACGTTGTCTTAATGCGTGGCTCGTTCTGACCCCTACGTCTATCCGGTCCACGAAGTTGCCAGACATTTCGCTGAAAGACTGTCATCTGTGACCGTATTCACAACTGTAGCCATACTCATTGATGTTCTCCTCCAATCAACATTCAATATTGGGGGACTCCTCACCACCCTTGCCTTACAGTTACGTCTTTGAATGTCACTTAACATGTTCTGTGATCTAATGCAATTTTTGGTATTCACAGACTTCCCAATTCGAGGAAACAAGAACTAGAAGGTTCGCTAGATGAATCCTCAATGCACGCCATCCGTTGAGAATTGATGATGTGTTACAGCTGACCAGATAGGCCTCACGATCACTGCCAGAGCCTGTTTTGACCCCCAAGGCGCCCCTCAGTATTCTCTTTTTCCCTTTCTTTCGCCGCTCTGTATTAATATACTCCTATTGTGTTCTATCAGAGTGCAGAAACGCCTGGCCGCACTTCAAAAGCTGAAGACAGGTAAAAGTGAGGGCATTGGATTGTTAAATACACACCCACTATATAGAGAACGAGTCCGGGTAAGCCTGTTTCGTCTTGAGCTCGAGTTGGAGCCATTGAGTTGATATAGTAATGTGCGTACTCAATGATGCAGGTTCTTGAGTCTCTTCTTCCCGAGGCGTATGCAGTTCGAGCTGCCAGCCCAACTTGTGCCGGAATGGAGGAAAATTTCAATCCATTTGTACAAACGTTGACTGACGGATTCGAGAATTGATGGGCATACGTAGGGTTGAAATTTTAACGGTTCTAGGTCGATAGAATATGTTCATAATTTCCTCTGTCACAGGGAATACAAGACAGTGTAATTACAGGATGCATTACAAGCAGTTTACGAGCTGTGTCATGGAGTACCTGAGCCTAATAGCACAGGATGAGTGAGTGCCAACGACTAGACCTGCTGCAGAGGGCTGGTGATCGTCAGGTATTATGTAGTCATTTAGCAAAGCGAGTGACGATGGTTCAGGATCTTTGAAGTAAGCTGCTTTTTCCATTGGAAAAAGACATGCATGGCCCAACGAGCCCTGCAGGTACATAAATCAACACCAATCGTGGTGCCAAAGTCTTGTCGCGTTTCATCGGAATATCCGGTAATTTGATTCATCAGACACTGCTTTTCCGTATCATTAAACAGGTGACTCCAAAGCTCCACGGGTGACTTAGCGGATATTGTTGCCCACCGAGCAGTGAATTCGTAAGTACTTGGGATATGTGCACGGCTTAAGGTTTCTTTTTTTCTTTCAGGATCAAAACCCGGGTAGACTTGGATCTGCAATGGAGTTTCCCTTTACCAATCAGTCAGCCCAGTCTCGTCAATATATAATAACCATGTCATTTTCTGCACAAGTCCCTTACAATGATAATACATACATCTTCGTTTTGGACAGAGGATTGGTAGTGTAAAAGACAGTGAAATCGAAAACATGAGTAGTAAAGTCAATGCAACGACGCGTCGACCAAAACAGACACATGACCTGTACAGTGCAACGTTCAACAAAAAAACCTGGTACAGACTAATATGACACCCCGGCAACCATCGACAGCTTTGGGATTGAAAACGACGCAAAGCATCTACTCACATACAAGAATTCGGAAGAAAATACGCCAGTTTGCGACGCATTCTTAGAATCAGACAAATTGTTCATAGGAAGGCGAGTCCAAGCCAAGCACCGAGGGCGCCAACAGCGCCGGCAGCGGCACAATCAGCGACCACTCTCAGGCGTTTTGGACGTCTGGCAGAAGTAGCTCCATTAATGGAAGTGCCAGTGCATTCTTCGTCGCCTCGCTTGCGCTTGCCTAGGATCGGGGAATGCTAAGAGAAATTGCAATGCATAAGGCCTGGATATGTAAAGAATAGAATTTACCAACCTCTCCCTCCTTTTCCATTAAAGCCTTGACTTCCGATTGCACAATCTCCTTGAAGATGTTATGCACTCCTGACAGTTTCTCATTAAGCACTGTCAACTCTTTTCGTACGTGCAGGGTTTGGATGCTCGAATCCACACATCCATCGTCAAATTCACATCTAAGGTTCTGGACATCATTGCGCAAATTGTGCACGTTATCTGTAATCGTTTTCGTGTCCTTCGCGTGCTTCTCAGAGTTCTCTTTGTAGTCCGTCTGAAGGATTACATGATCAGCAAGGAGGGATCTGATGTCGCTCTGAGAGGTATTGTCGTGAGATTTAAGGAGGGAAACTTCGGTTTGTAGCGTTGCGATGCTATCCTTCAAAACATTGAGCCCTGCACTTTCGGCGAACAGTGCCTGCTGGGACACCTTCGCATCTTCAGCAATCTTATTCTTGAGCTGACTGGAAAGTTCATCCAATCGATCAAAGACCATTTTCAACTATTGACAGATAAGTCAGTGGTCAGCAGGACACTCATGATGATCGAGCAAATAAAAAGTATTAACAGATGAGAGAGGAGCGTGGAGCTTACGTTGTTCCCTTCTTCCCTTTTCGCTTTCAAAGTCTCTTGGTCTTTCTTAAGTTCTTCGAATTGTTCGCTGAGTGCCTCGACTTCTTTCTTGACAATACCACTCTGACCGTAGTACCCCCAGTCAGCATCAAGTCTGAAACCATGCGCGCCATAACCATGATGGTGCGGACCATGGAGAGGGACATGGCCGTGGTGGACATGATTGTGGCCATGGTGCAGGCCATGGCTGGGATGCTCGTGGCTTTCATGGATAATATCTATCACATCCCCAGTATTTTGGAGCCTCCTCGATGAAGAGACCATTTCCCCTGTTTCTTCAACTCCCGTAGTCCTAGAAGTACGAACCAACAAAGGATTCAAGAGACGGCCGAGCCTACGAGGAGGTTGCTGAAGAAGGTCGGGGATACGATCGAATAAAGAAGTATTCACATTGGACCAAGGGTTTCCACCCAGGCGTCTCCAGGGAGGAAGGGGGCTCTGACGTGCGTTAGATCCTGGGGACCCTTCAAGCGCAGCATCGGCTGCTATACCCATTTCCTCAAGTTCAAGACCAGGAGGAGATAATATGTCTACTTGGAGGCCGTGGAAGCCGCTCCTCGGAGGCGAGGGGAACGGCAAAGGAGAGGAGAGTGGAGACGTGTTCAAGAGTGGTTTCGTGTTATCAGGTGTACCCGGTTCCGAATGGACAAGGTTGACCCTGGGAGACTTCGGACTGCCAGAAACTAAATTCCGGCCATCAAGACGGTGGACAGGTAGATCTACGCGGATTGCGTTCGGACCAGTGCAGGGGTCTGTGTCATGAGGGTCTTCGTTGTCTGAGGAAAAGTCAGAATCAGACGATGAGTCGAGGCCGAAGCGATTGCGCGGTTTGGGTGAGACCGCTCTGCTAGCCGGTGAGACACTTGTGCTGGAGATGGACATTGAAGAGGGGGTTGAGGAGCTATGTAGAAGTTTGACAGCAACAGTGAGAGGTTTATGCTGCCATATCATGACTCAGAAGCGAGGAGAGCAGAATGGTGAGAGATACGTACGATGCCGTTCCTCTGAACCACCTTTCCAAACGTTAGTCTATCTCCATCTTGCAGTTGAAATGGACTCTCTGCAGCGAGTTTAAACTCTGCCGTAGGGCGAGATACCCAGGTCCCGTGGTGGGAGTTAGTGTCGATTATGAATATCTGGTTGACCATTAGTTTCGGCGCAATGGCCTTGAAAATCACTCACAGAACCAGAGTCAGCGAATGTTATCTTTGCATGTTTGCGGGACATGACGGGGTTGGAAAAGGTCGCGCTATCGTCTGAGTAAACAGGGGGATCAGCGGTAATCGCACGACCAACGTGCACGACTGAAGTTTGGTGACGAGAAAACGTCTGTGGGATGTCGGTGGGTGATGTCTCTGCGCCTACGGGAGTCAGTACTATTGCTGAAGGACATCTGAGTCTCAGTCCTACACAACGGGTCAGACAGGAGTCCAGCAACTGACCGGAGACGAAGGAGATAGAGGAAGGCTGTTGAGTGCTCCAATTGCCCAGAAACTGGATATCACTTAAATCACTTTCAATCGCTGCCATTGTGTGTCTAAGGTGAGGCTAGGAGGAGGTGGCGGTCGGCAACAGGCTGACTCGATTAGGAAAGCACCAATTACGCCCATCGGAGTTGAAGTCTGGGCTCAAGAGTCACCTTGGGAGTTACAGCTAGCCCAAGCTCCGTGTTACAACTTATTGTGTTAATTCCATGAATTCCACCAACATCGACGCAACGTCAAAGTCTGAGGCCGATGGCCACAGCCTTTGCCGTTCAGGCTGAGGTGTTTGCTGTGGGTCTGAAATGAATGCAACCAGTATGGGACTCAAAATTCACTTGAGAGTGTCGTTGAGTATTACAATAAGTCATAATTGTTGCCTCTACATAGTCGACGTATGAGTATCACCTTTAGTTGACACAAGTGTGCGATAAAGTATGAGGCTCATAAGCACCCACTACGACAAGTGCCGCGACCACAGGAACAAACAACACCCGAAAACTGTATATTGTAACTAGCACGGTGCAGGGAGAACCAGCCGGCAGCTAGAGGTGTTGGAATTCTCGAAATTATGTGTGCAATCGCTCACTTAACTTGTTCCGTTTTTAAGGGTTTCCATCATGCGCCTGGCACTCGAGCTCTCTGAGCTCTGTTTCCGTGGCTTGCATCCCAATAGTTCTGGGCCGGGACGACCAGGAGGCCCAGTCTTATCACTATGCAGGGGTGTTCACTCACGGAGATCCTGGGTTCGGTATGCATCGGCTGCTGTAGCCCTTGCAGTCAAGCCCAAACCGATAGGCAAGGTTGACAATGGTCCAGCCTTGCCTGAACTCACACCGATAGATGTTGCTCGTATGGCGTATCAGCGCAACATTGGTGTCTCCGCCCATATAGACTCCGGAAAGACTACCCTGACCGAGCGAATATTATTTTACACTGGGCGAATCCGGGAAATCCATGAAGTAAGTCCCTCAATCGCTTTGAATTCGTTGTTGAGCATCCCTCACGATTTGCTTCTGTAGGTCAGAGGTCGTGATGCTGTGGGAGCCAAAATGGATAGTATGGAACTTGAGAGGGAAAAGGGCATTACCATCCAAAGTGCAGCCACCTACTGTGATTGGGATGCTACCGTGCCTACAACAGGAGAGAAACAAAAGTATGCTATAAACATTATTGATACACCAGGTAATGTTCTGAGCATTCCTTCGCGTTTGTCTGCTTCGTTAATGTTTTTTCGAACCCTTGACCAGGTCATGTAGATTTTACAATAGAAGTCGAGCGTGCTCTGAGAGTGCTGGATGGGGCCATCCTCGTCCTGTGTGCTGTGGCTGGAGTTCAGGTCGGCATCTCTAATCCATAAATGAAGAACTGAATGTCAAGGTCAAATTAGAGTCAAACCATCACAGTAGATCGCCAGATGCGACGGTATAATGTTCCGCGGATATCATTTGTGAACAAGATGGACCGGTCAGTTTACATATTTGAACCTTCGTTGTTATTTGAGCGAATATATTCACAGACCTGGTGCGAATCCATGGCGGATAGTTGATCAAATCCGACAAAAGTTGCGGATGGGGGCTGCGGCAGTACATATCCCAATTGGTCTAGAAGATCAATTCAGGGGTGTTGTCGATCTTGTGCGGTGGAAGGCAGTTTACAATGAAGGCGTCAAGGGGTACGACCTCGATTGTTTTACTTACCTTTGCCTGGGCTTAGATGATCGTTAGTGTGAATGTGGTGGAATCCGATGAGATTCCATCCGATATCCTGGATTTTGCAAAACAAAAACGCTCCGAACTTATCGAAACAGTCGCCGAGGTCGATGAAGGGCTTTCGGATCTCTTCCTCACCGACAGCGAAATCACTGTCCCGGACCTCGTTCAGGCTATTCGGCGTGCCACTATTTCTCGAAGATTTTCCCCCGTCTTCCTCGGTTCTGCCATCAAAAACACAGGCGTGCAAGTTCTTTTAGACGGTGTCGGTGCATATTTGCCCAATCCTTCCGAAGCGCCGGTTGTAGCAACTGACCTTGCACGGCGGGACCCACCTGAAACTGAGGATGGAAAACCAGGGCCATATGCACAGGTGGCGTTGGTACCAGCAGCAAAAGCTCCTCTCGTCGGTCTTGCATTCAAACTAGAAGAAGGACAATACGGCCAGTTGACTTACATGAGGGTATACCAAGGAAGTCTTAGAAGGGGCGGACAGATTTGGAATGCCCGGACAGGGAAGAAAATCAAGGTCCCGCGTCTGGTGCGGATGCACAGCAATGAAATGGAGGTGCGCCCAGAAGAGACAAGCCCTTCGTCAACTACTCGAACATTATGTAGGACATCGATTCCATCGGCCCTGGCGAAATTTGCGCGATTTTTGGAGTGGATTGCTCCACGGGCGACACCTTTAATGACGGTGCTACGAGTTACACTATGGTAAGCTGACTGAGCTCATAGTTCCACCAATTTCTCAAGGACATATTTGTGTAGACGTCTATGTTCGTTCCGGAACCTGTGATATCGCTCGCTATCAAGCCAGTTGCACTGGAAACACCCAACTTCTCCCGAGCGCTCAACCGCTTCCAAAAAGAGGACCCGACGTTCAAGGTTCACATTGACCGTGAGAGCAAGGAGGTCCGTGCCCCAAATATACTCGTCTCACCACGCTCCTTCACTTACAAGATACTAGACCATCATTTCGGGGATGGGCGAGCTTCACCTTGACATCTACGTCGAACGCATGAAGCGTGAGTATAATACGGAATGTATAACAGGCAAGCCTCAAGTGGCGTTCCGAGAGACCATCCAGCGAGAGTCCAAGTTTTCGTACACTCACAAGAAACAAACTGGCGGAGCAGGTCAATATGGTCGTGTTGTCGGTCGCATTGAGCCTATGGAGCCTGACGCAGACACGGGAAAGGACATTGCTTTTGAGAATCAAGTGATGAGTGGAAATGTCCCAACACAATTTATTCCTGCCGTGGAAAAGGTGCGCACTCTTTATATCTCTCTCACGGGCTTTGGAGAAGTGAGAATTGACCAAACACTCAGGGTTTTCACGAAGCTCTGGAGAAAGGCTCTCTTTCGGGAAACCCTGTGACTGGTTGTTGCTTCGTCTTGGAAGATGGCGCGCACCATCCGGTGGATTCCTCAGAGCTTGCATTTAGGCTTACCGCCATCGGTGCATTTCGGGAAGCATACCGGGGAGCGAGTCCAGTCATATTAGAGCCTATCATGAAAGTTGAAGTGATCGCCCCCGTCGAATTTCAAAGTATGTTTCTACCTTTGTCGCCTAGCACGGCTAGGTGATTAGCATTTCTTTTACAGGTGCCGTCATCGGAAGCTTGAACAAGCGTCGTGGTCTCATTATTGACAATGAGGTCCGTGAGGACGAATTTACTGCCACAGCGGAGGTAGCCCTGAACGACATGTTTGGGTATTCAAGTGCATTACGAGGTGTAACACAAGGCAAAGGTCTGAGTCTACACTTCGTCAAAATTATTGTTGTGGTCCTTATAAATGTTACAGGTGAATTCAGTATGGAGTACAAGGTATGTTGTATATATATATATATATAATCTTTCCATTACCAAATCTAATGCAGACCCACCAACCTGTGCTACCCAATGTACAAAAGGAGATGGAGGAGGAATATCGCAAATCGATAGGTCAGAAGAAGGGATAAGCATTCAGCGCTTCGGCAGGCAGCATTTGAGATTTTCGCATAAATACACGGCAATGACTATGACTAGACGACCTATATTATATCCTCCCCACTCAACTCATCTGACAGCAGCAAAAGAAACACGTTCAACTAGTTGGACCTTCGGATAGATGGTGAACTCTGCAAGGGAAACCCTGCCCCGCCGCAACGTAATGTGTTAAAAAAGACAAGTAGGGGGATGATAATTGGGCGCCTTATATCCCGCGGGGGATAGAAAAAAGCACCTTCCACGACGGGGAATCGAACCCCGAGCTGCTGTGATCAGCAGTTTGAAAGACAGCGATGTTAGCCATTACACCATCGTGGACCTACACTCCTAGCCGTAAACAGAAAATATAATCATGTATAAATAAAGAGACCATAGACCAAATATCAGCCGCTTCCGCCGTGATGCCCGTCATTGGACAATGGTGGAGCGCGACTTTTCCTCACCAATGTAAGGTAAAGGGTAATGCGGGATAGAAGTTTCGTAATATTGCACGCTAGTGATACAAAGAACCTGACGGGAGTTAGTCTAATTAAGGAGAAGTACAAGAGAGGCGAGGTCAACGGAAAGCTGTGATAAAACGAGAACCAGCACTCAGACATTGGGATGAAATATACAGAAAGTAAAATGCAAGGGACTAAAGAAATTGATACAATGCGTAAGAAAGGTCTGCCCGCGTAAGATCAAGTCCGCTTCCTTATCAGCTCGTCTACGTCTGCCAGGCTCGCTTGTATTCTTGGAGATTAGCGATAGTATCCCGGTCCTCCGCGAACACCGTGTCCACCTCTCTGTCCCCAGCCAGTATCAGGTTTCCTCAGAGAAGGATCGCGATTTAAGTGAGAGAATTGAGAAGTATCACGGCTGGGGTCAACATCATTATTAAGACCTCTATCTCCATATTCGCCACGGTTTTGCTGTTCCCGACCGTATCCGTGACGCTCGCGGTATATATGCCCATCACTACGGTTGTTTCCTGAGTCCACGGGGGACAAATATTGCCCACTAAGCGTAAAGTTATCTGTATGCGAAGTCCCCAGATTCTCAACATTATAAGTGGGCGTAACGGGAATACTGATGGGCACTCGCTGCATCGTTTGATGACGTGGTCCACTTGGCGCATTGGGCGGAGGGGCGGCGTTAGGCGGGGGATCATTTTGTCGAGTCATTGTGCTTGCTATATTTTCCAATACAATGGGGGCCTGCTGTTTGATCTCTGGATGAGGTATAGGAGGCTGGAATGGTAGAGAGCCAAGGGAATTAGAAATGAGTAAACTTGGAGATCCTGATCCTGTTGTGTTGCCCATCATGGCTGCCTGGGCTTTAGCAGCTTGTATCCTGGCAAACCTGCTAGGATGGATTGTTGGACCATGTGAAACATTACTGTTGGAAGAGACCATAGTAGCAGGGGGCACTACCTGTATCAGATAAGCAGTCATCAGTATAAATCAGCACAGAAGAGAGGCAAAACACATACAGGTGTACTTGGCTCTAATTTGACAAGTACAGGAGAATCAATAGCATTTGGTGGGCCACTTGGTGCTAATGAAGGTCTGGTAACAGACTTCCGGAAATTGGCTTGAGGAGTCTCTTGAGGCTTTTGCACAGACGCATCTCTGCCTCTCTTACTGTCATTGATCTTCTCCTCATCACTAATTGCATGCCTCTTTCTCTTCCCATTGCTCTGCACAGCGGAATCTCCAGAGGCGGTTCCGGGTTCTGGGTTCCCCGGAGTCTCCGTGAAATTTGAGGGTGTAATCTGCTTAGCGAGCACCTGGAACATGGTTTTGAAAACAGTGGAGTTCGTTCGGATATCGGCATGCGCTGCACGGGTTTCTGAGCGCAATATACCAATGGCTTTTGACAGTTGCGGGAGGGATAGACGATCCTTGTTCATGGCAATCAGGACACCTATCATGATAAATTCTGCCGGCGCTACGCGACTAGGCTTCTTGAGCGGGAGCTTCAGCTGCTTATCCCTGGCAATATCCCTAAATGTCTTGAAGACATCATGTATTTGTTTTCGAGTGGCCGTTGAAGGCTCTTCTTCGCGGTTGAGCCATTTTTCGATCTGCATGGTAGTGCCATGGGCTTGATTCGGAAGTTGGTCGATACAGAAGATTGTCTGTGCGAGGTTCTGAAAATCGCGAGCTCGAGCATGGTTCAAATCCATGTTGTCAGAAATACCATCCGCACAGAGATAGTATTTGTTAGTGATCTCACGAATCAAATCTGGCCAGGGGCCGCTGACCGCCTGCATTTTTTCTGCTTTACAATCAGGCACGGCCTGGCATAGAATAAAACATGATATATACCAGCTGTTGTGAGCGCCATACCCATTTGGACCCTCTGGTAACAAACGTGTGAGCAAAGAGTATTACAGCGAGTCCAAGTTCAAACCTGGAACACTTCTCGCTCTAGATCAGGTGGCAAGTCACTGTATTCAATGCAGACAATTTGCTTATTTTGAAATAGAGTTTTGTATTGAGGTGGTAAGAGTTTCCGCTTTGGACCACTGGTACTGTCGACAAACCAGAGCCTTTCGTTGGTGAAACTGCCTAGAGTAACCAACGTCCGTTTTATCTGAAGGACAATGGAACTTACGGATCACGATCTGTCAAACAGATCGCCGGAATTGTAAAGCAAGGCACAAGTGACTTAGGAGGCAGGTGACTTACGAGGGATCTGAAATTATCACGCTCGTCAACAAAGCTAGCGAACAGTCTTACAAAAGAGGAAAGCTCACTAAGCCTCCGATAAATCTTGATTTACAAAACTACATGTGAGCAACTTGTGAACTATCACATCGCCAAAGACTCACTTTTGTATGCTCGTTAGCCGTTGCTTTCCATCTGTAACTTAAAATCAGGACTTGCATTCGTAGGCGAAACAAGCTCCAGCATACCGATACAGACTCGTCTTGTACATAAAAAGGTCAATAAATAATGCACCCACACAGAACTCTGACTTACTTTTCAGTCCCATCGTCCTCTGTTGTGACAGCTGAATGCAGGAGCGATATAAACTCTTTCCAATGCGAGGAAAGTGAACCAACGGACAGAATATTATGGGAGGGATATAGAAGTTCCGAAATATGGAGTCAATAAGACCTATCTGCTTGGCTTCCGACCAGACAACATCTGAAGTCATATTAACATGAGAACCAATATCTTGCATGATAGAAGATAATAGAGCACGAAAACTCAATCGAACAGAGTTTCAAGAAAAATGTGCAGTGCCTCCACAGCGTAATGCGTGTCACTCAGACACGAAATCTCTGAGATATGGGGAGCGATGACTGACCGCGTTGGTATTCAGGGTCTAGATCAATGTCATCGTCATGTATCTGGTCTGTGCGCAATGGTGTTAGGCTTCATAAAGTTTCGGGAGATTCGAGTGTTTCCTTGCCATATAGTGCCTTCGCGGTATATTGTGTCGTCCTACCAGGTTTGAGCACGTTACGAAGCCTGTATCCCGCCTTCTTCTTCGAGACCTTTGACTTCGTCGAGTGTCCAGCGCCCTCATCAGAAAGATCTGTGAGCTCAGAATCCTCAGAAAACATAACGGGACAGATAGTTGACTTGAAGAGGTTGGAGAGCGGTGGCAGTCGCACGCAAGACCACAAACACCCACAAACAACTTCTGTCCTCTTTGAGCTCGGCCGCCATCAATCTCATGTTATGTAGCGCCGAACGAATTTATGAGTTAGAGCGCATGCAACGGGGCTGATTAATGAGGATTAGCTAACTTATCAGATTCCCTTACAGCGGTTTGCATTATGTAAGGCCAGCGTTTGTTTGAAGCGTGAGCGAGGCCTCAAACTTGCGAACGCAATATCTCGCTCATTTCAGAATGAAAATGAAATAAAATGTTCCATAATCTACAATTCCTAATGTAGTGCTATTTTGTGATTTCCCCCCCTAAAACCTCCTTAGCAAACTTCACTGTTTTCTGGCAATACAAATTTTTATGAACACACTACTACTACACACTTCAGTTCTTTGCTCCCCGCACAACTAAAGTTTTACTTAACCCCCCTCTTTGCGTCTTTTTATCAACAACAGCCGAGCCTGGTGATGAGGTCGCTCGCTCAAGTGAAGAGCGACGGTAAAGGAGTCAATGGGAAACGGAGAAGCAAGGTCAAGCGATGTCCGACTTGTGCTGGCTGTGGATAAACTGTCGAGTCTAGTAGGCGGGTTGTTTCAATGAATAGGAAGGCCAGGAAACGTATAAGTGGGAGTCAGGGAAGGGGAGGTTTTCGACGGCAGTGGAACTGGAGCCTCGAATTGCGTTCAAGTTGAACATTCCTGAGAGAGACAGACTAATGCTTAATCTACCACACCAGGGGGAAACCCAGCTGCTGGGTGCTATAAATGCCTTAATCAACGGAAATACTCAACGGTGCCGAGATCGTGCGTTCGCAGAGCAAAGTACCACTGGTGGAGGAAGCCACACGTGAAAATTGTATGTGAACACTACCACAGGCAAATTGGACATCCTGGCGTGAAGTACTGGCGTCAGCATACTGTGACGGAATGTCAACTATATCAGTCAGCAAAGTAGATCCTCAGAAGGAGGCACTCATCACCCACTGGCATTCCCACTGTCAAATCGAAGCTCATGTAACTCACTGAATCCCTTGTAAAGCCAATTGAACGGCAGTTTCAAACGTCAAAGTAATGGCTCCTCACTAGCCACTGTATCCGTATCAGCCCCCGGAAGTGTGAACTGATCTCCGAGCCGCCTGCGTCATGCGTTTCGTTTTGTCCCTTTTATCGTCCAACTCATCACCCTGCTGCTCAGTCCTTGATCATGGTGCTATTTTCTCTACCAACACTGTATTTCTTTCAATATTCACTTCGTTGATTGTTATCATTGATTCTCGGGAGACTAACAGGCCTGAACATTTATGCTTTTGGAATAAGGACTTCGCACCGCACACAGCCTCAGCGGGGCATCACGTTTGGTCCGGTCGTCGAAACGAGAGAAAGAAGTACTATTGGACTTCGATACGACGGTGCTTCCAATCCTCTCGTAGTGCATCGGCCACAAGCGCATCAAGCTGCTTCACCTTTTGTACACCGATCTCTGGTATAATTATAGTAATGAGTGTGAACACTCTGGAAGACATTGTGACATACCCACTAATCGAAGAATCTCATCGACTGCTAACGGCACGCCTCCTGCCTTCTGCACCACGCAAAGCTCCCGTTGAGCGTTCATGGAGAGGGTCATAGTGCCACTGCAAAGCGTCGCCTCTAATTGAGATGGATCTAGTATGGGAGGTATAGCGGGATCGGAGAAAAAGGCAAACGTGAGACAGAGTGGAGTGTGATTTATCGAAAGTGGTACGGGCGCACGCGCCGAGGGTGGATGCTAGAGAAAGCACCATCGATGTTAGGTATAATCTCAGAGTTTGATGTTTGAGGTTCCAGCTACTAACGACAGTGACTTCATCTCCTATGACCTCGATATCTGGGCGACGGAAATGCTTAAGTGCAACAATACCAGCTAGGCAAGCGCAGTCCAGAAGATTTCCGGCTTCTGTAAGAAAATGTAGCGTTATACGGAGGTGCCATACCTGTTACAACAAAGTGATCAACGACTAAACTAGAAATAAGAACGCAAAAACTCTTACGCGTTGTCCCGCTAAGATGCAGAGTGACTCTTTATCCACGGCGTCACTTCGTCGTATCACTTTATCCAACATTCGAGTGAGTATGACTTCCTCTTCTGAAGGCCTTGTTTAAACAGACAGCTCAGAGATGGCGAAGAAAGATAAATAAAGGGATACAGACTCACCGTGCCGACTCGTACTCCGCAGACGCCATGGGTGATAGTTCTGAGTGTAATGTGATGATGCCCTCAAAAGGTCGTTCAGGTTGAGGTTTCACCATCTTTGCATCAACATATGCTACGACGCTGGACTAGAAAGGTAAATCCACGATCCACGTACCGACACCCACGAAAGAATACCCCACGTACCGCGTCTTGCCCAGCGAACATTCCACCCACCCCAACTCTGGTCCAAATTTGAATGTAGGCGTACGCATATCGAGGGGAGACCGGCCATCTAGACGAAGCGATTGCCTGAGAGTGGCGAACGCAAATTCGCGTTCGGGAATCGAGGGAGAGGGTGGGCGCATCGGTGCTCGGAATACGTAACGTCACGTCCATGGGCGTCCCTGTGTATCATATAATCATCATCTATTATTGCTGTCTACTAGTTCTTGCTGTTGGTCGCTGTCCACAATCTGATGCTGTCCGGTGTTGCTGATGGCTGTCGCTCTCTCTTGCTGTCTGTCGCTGTCTACTAGCTCTTGCTGTGGGTCGCTGTCTACAATCTGACGCTGTCCGGTATATGTTCACTTGATGATACTAGCTTTTGCTGTCTGTCGTTGTTTATAATCTGATGCTGTCCGGTTTGTTTTAACTTGATGACTTGACTGCTATAACTAGCTAGCCATTCCCCAGCACTCACGTCCGCACCCGCACTTGCGCCCTCTCTAGCCCGTACTCGCGCCCCTCTAGCTTGCACTCGCGCCCCCTCTAGCCCGCACTCGCACTCGCGCCTCCTCCAGCCCACACTCGCATCCGCACCCGCACTGACGCCCCCTCCAGCCCCACTCGCGTTCATGCCGCACCCGTACTCGCATTCGCACTCGCACCCGCACTCGCGCCCGCATCCCCTCCAGCCCACACTCGCGTCCGTACTCGCGCGCCCCCTCCAGCCCAATCTTGCGTGCGCACCCACACTCGCGCCTCCCCACTCGCACTCGCTCCCCCTCCAGCCTCCACTCCCGTCAGCACTCGCGCCCGCACCCCCTCCAGCCCACACTCACGTCTTACTTGCACTCGCGCCCCCTCCAGCTCACACTCGCGCCCCCGCACCCGCACTTGCGCCACCTCTAGCCCGCACTCACGTCCGCACTCGCGCCCCCTCTAGCCCGCATGCGTGCCCGCTGATGTCCACCGTGTTGTCCCCACCGCCCAGTCCGTCCCCCACGCCCCGCCAGCGTCCACCCCGGCGCAGGTGGCGACGACGCATACGGTGTACCACTCGGCGACAGGGACGACTACCGGCACCGTGACGACGGCCCGGAGGAGGGCGCACCACTCGCGCCTGGGCACTAGCGCCCGCATTCGCACCTGCCGCACTTGCCCCTGCCAACATGTATTTAGTGAAAAAATTGTTTTAATTCTTTGATATTACTTCTTTACTTTTTTGAGCAAAGAGTTATTTAGAGATTAATGGCATTTAATTAAGTTGACAAACACTAAGGACAAATGGAAAATAAAAACAACATGAGAGAGATCTGAACCTCCAACCAGACAGAAAAAGTACACACAGCTGACCACTGATTCAAGACATTCACAAGCAGATACCTCACATCCCATATCTAAAAGCGGTTTCTAACCTGTGTGTAAAAGCACTTACTATCCTGTGTGTAAAAGCACTTACTATCCTGTGTGTAAAAGCATTTCCTAACCCACACATAAAAGCATTTCTAATGCATGCATATAAGATGTGATGTCCACCTACTTGGGTCCTTCTGAAGGAAGGGGTACTCTGCTAAGCGCAACATGAGTAGTAACATGTAGGAAGCACACAGCTGTCTATCCCACCATACTTCTCTTTCGACCCCTAAGCCGAACTGGACAATAATGGACAATATGAGCAGCTATTCCATCAAATACATATATCAAAAGAACCTTGTTCCAGTCTTTTATATACTTGCGTCCAGGCTTTCCCACTTTGTTCTCCATACGACTGAAATCCATGAAAAGGTAGCCACGCAAGCGGTAATGGTTGGTACTTACTCTAAGTACTGCTTTAAACCATGGCTCCGAATCCGGATGTGTAGACGCAAAGGCACGTTCCAGTACATAAAGATCAACGGCCTTATCCTCAACGAGGCTTGAGACATAAGATAGGCCAAAGTCGATCAGCACCTGATTGAAATGGTCAAAAAAATATTTTTTTAAGAAAGATCAGAAAAAAGGACCATAAGAGACATACAAGTTCCGAAATTGTGGGTTTTTCAGATGCGACAGACGAGAGCACTGGCCGAATCATCATGTTGGACGTTGTAAGATCTCCATGGATAACGTCTGCCTGATGCATCTTGGCAATTTCGACACCCATCTGGTTCATCACCTCGTCTAGGTAAGTCGACTTAGTCTTTCCAATAATCATTACTTTATAAAAGAGGACTCACCAATTGTTAAGTCAAATGAAGCCAGATTATCACCCGGCGCGTCGTCACCCGCTTCCTCGAGTTCAGAATCGATTTCGGATTCTGCCTCTTCTTCAGAACCTAACAAACTTCTGACACTGCGCCCTTGAATCCATTCCAGTCCCAAAACGCCACACTCTGCGTCAACCATCCTAACACCAGGGACTCGCACGCCATTTCGAAGACACTTGAGCAACATTCGTGCTTCGCCCGCGACCCGCCCTTTGGTAAGTGAGTCATCAAGAGTTGGATGTCGATATTTTTTCGCAAAACGATGCTTCAGAAGTAACGGAGGGTGGCTAGGCCCATGCAGGTGGCATTGATAGACTTTCTTACTTAGAGTTAATGTCAGTGAAGTGGGGGCAATGAATAGGCTAGCATACTGCTTCTGCTCCTTGCGAAATTGGAGTCAATGATTCTATAAGGGAAAGGGAGGATGTAGCCATGTCCGCTTCTGCTGCTGGATGACAAGTCGACTACTGTCACGGCCACTGCGTGACAGCCCACTGTAGATCATGGCCTCTCCTCCTCAGCCACAACAAGTAAATGTTGCTGACCTTGATCTACCACAGCTCGCAGATGTAAAACGTCAACTTGATGAAGTGCCCACCATTCTCCGTGACTCATGGCACTACATCTCACCATTATGTCTATGCAGGAACTAACCCACCTCACCAATTCGTTCGCCCAACTCAAGCAGGCGCAGGCAAAATTTAAAGCGTGCGTGGAAAACGTGAGAGAAATCAATTCTCAAAACAAAGGTGGGTCGACGGCCTACCTATCGCGTTCGCGCTCACCTTCGGTCCAGAAAAAACAATTCTAGTACCTTTGACCAACTCCCTGTATGTTCCTGGAAAACTCTCCAATCCTGAACACGTCATCGTGGACGTTGGCACAGGGTATTTTGTACAAAAGGTATGCGAGTCCCTCCAGCAGCCTATTTTTTTCCATCCTGACCTTCCCCATCAGACACGGGCTCAAGCGTTGACCCACTATCAGAACAAAGTCGATTATGTACGAGGAAACCTTGAAACACTACAGACCACGATAGAAAAGAAGCAGGACAATTTGAATTACCTCATAAATGTGATGCAATCCAAAATGGGTCCATCGCAACAAACTAAAACGTAACCCTCTATCTGTGGACGTTTTCTTGTCTCGCATGTGGACTCATCCCATATAAGGAATTGATAATGCTAATAAATAGGCATTCGAGGGATATGACAGCCAACGTCAGGTTTAGTTATACGTGTGGTGTAGCTCATTTGTGATGTGAGGCCTCGATATCCAATCTAATAGCGTAGTAGGGAAAGTCATCGACATCGAAATGGAATGACATACGCAGATTGCTGAATGCGGACACATTTGTGATGATTTTTAGTAGTTCACATGATCAAAGATAAGAGCTTTTCGTCTTTTGATGATCTGTCTATGTACATCTGAAGTACAATATGACGGGGAGTCATGACCATACGTGGGACCAGGTAGCTGCTCATAACCAGTTGGTTGTTATAGGAATAAAATTTTCACCGCTTGACATCCGAATTCCATATCATATAGTGGGTAGTGAACATCAACACCTCTGGGGCGCGAGGAGCGGAGGCGGAATGAACACCACATATAAAATTACTGGTGCCTGTAATTACCTGTACACGGTTAGGAGGATTATACACACAAAATCCTTGTGAGCGTTTAGATATCGCAATCAGTTTACAACCCACCAACACAGAATGAAGCCACTATCAAGATTTCAGCACATCCAAACCACTATCACCAATGCCACGATAAGCGACCATGGAACCTGCAAGTGAGCTCCACCATTTCCCGATCCAACACCAGATCCGCCACCTTGCCCTCCGCCACCCCCCGGCATAGTTGTGATCGCAACCATTGATGGAGCCTGCGCCACACCCACCGAGTCCGTTGAGGCGGCAGCTGGTGTTCCTGACGGGGGAGCAGTTGAGGTGACTACATAAGACAAGTAATTGGCTTGCTGTAAACGATTGCAAAACTGTGTTGTTCACTCGCCGACTAATGGGCTTCCACCCTGCTCTGCAGAGGTAATATCTGCCTCAAGAAGTGCAGCAGCATTGCTTGGAACGGTGGATAAAAATCCCATGCGTGGCGGGTCCACTGAGGGGTGCGTCAGATTTCCAAAATAATAAGCGACGAGGTTTCTGAAACAATAGTAAATCCAGGGCACGGAGGAAAACCACACAACTTACGATTTCATGAAAGGGTCTCCAAGCACCCAACTCATAAGGCTGCCGACGCTGGGTTCATCTGTCGGAGATAACATTGAAGCAAAACAATTTTCTGGACCGTTCTGCTGTCCAAGGAAATCTCGCGGATCGAGAGGGAAGTTCTTTCCACCTATTACAAATGTCATATTTATAGGGGTAGCACAACGAAAAGTGGGGTCGAAGTCGGACCCGGGCGCAATAGCAGAGTATATAGACTGAACGAGATTATTGGGGCCAGCGAGGAAAGATGTTCCCTAGGGGAGATGTCACGTTAATGGACAAAATGGACAAGAGGAAAGGAGGGTGTATACTTGCCGAATCGACCAAGGCCGTGTATCCAGTTTGTAAATTGGGCTTTGGAAGCGTCTGGCCGTTAAGTAGGACATCATCAAGGGGGATTTCCCATCGACTAAGACGCAGTTATAAGACCGCGCAAGGACTAAGAATAAGCCACTTACATGGGATAAACCTAGTAAGTACCCAGTGATAGAATTTCAGCACAGACAAGGTGCCGGCGAAGAAAAATGACCTCTTTTGGACTACTCGTGGGTCCCGCGAGACCACCCTGTGCTTCAGTGTATAATCGCACAGGAACCCAAGTCAACGAATTATTGGAAACACCATCGGGTAGTTTGCCAATGGTTAGTTGACCCACATTTCCACCCACTTCAATAGTTTCACGTTGTAAAGTGACCTATACCTCAGCATGTATGAAGTCAGCGGGATCTAGCCACGATAACTGGACTACTGACAGTGAACATGGGCCCCTCGAGCTGACCGCTCGTGATCAGGCGGGTCAACAGTGGGCCTTGTGTCGGAAGAGCGGAATTGAAAGCATCCGTCAGCTGAGCATCGTTTATATTAGGTGTGGGGCCCAATTTGCTTATGAGTAACGCTTGAGAGATGTCACTGTCTCCAGGAAATCCGATCCCAAATATACCGCTTAGGTTCTGGTCGGATAACCCAGCATCTGTATCGTTAATTACAGCAATATACTGGTTCTTCAATTGGAGCCCCGCAATGCTGATAGGACCTGAGTAAATCAGACCTGACGCAGATGTAGAATGTAGCGAGTCTCCATAATTAATCACTATCGGGAGATTTGACGAATTCAAAGAAGAGGGTGATATTTGTGGGGTATCAGTTATGAAGCCGCAGCTCGAGGAGGAGCAGTCAGTGCTAATAGCCCACAAGTCCGCAGATCCGGTATCTGCCTTCCATATAAGCTATATAACACTGTGGAGGTGTAGAATGGCGAACCAAGGAGAACTGGCACATTGGTTGTGCCGACTTGAATTTCTACCGAGTACGCGCTGCCAGTTTGCACAAGCACGGCGTTCACGTCATTCGAATGTCTACATGCAGTGAACATAGATGACACTCACGCGTCCGCATTATCACCAAGGCCAATTGGGGCAGACTTTTGCTGCCGCTTGCGTAACGCTGTAGGCGACCTCTTGAAAATCGGCAAAGTGGTCTTGACACCAGGAGTGCTTGCATGGGAGCTTGCAAATACAGTGGCGGGAGCCAGACCACAAATCAGCATCAAACCGATGACTGCAAACTTCAGCGACTCTAGCACAGTCATCTCCTGGAGTATACTGAACGGAGAGGGTCCGTGTGGCGACTCTTATAACAGGAAGAGACGGCAGGCAGATCTTGAGAACATGGCATAAATTCTTATACTATTGCGGCCAAAAGGGCAGCAAGTCTTGGCAGGCACATTGTGGCGACGCCAGGCGATGCCGAGCTCTAAATACGGAAAGCTAGCGCTCTCTACGCGCAGTAGCTGTACGCTGTCATTGTCAAATAAGGAAACTCGGCTCAACCAGAGGACATCAATTTCATCATCATGGCTGTACAACTTATGTTCAGGAGTCCAACCACGGAACAAAGCTGTTGGCGCCTCGATTCTGCTAGCACTTGAAACCTAACATACTTAGAGGTACGATGTTGTGGTTATGCCCACTATGTGGCACTGTGTTATGCTACTGACTGGCAAGCATAAAAAGTGGACACCTTTACTGAGGGGCTAAAAGCATCTACGGCTCTTCTGCAGATACACCATGATTCTCATCAATGCCGAGTCGCGCCAGCGCATCTCTTCCCTCTGAGACCCAGTGAGTGAATGTAGGTGCATGGGAAAACCAAAATGCGGATGGCTCCATTGACACACTCTTCTCATCTTCGCTGCTGATGCAGTGGGCAGCATTGCCAATGTCCTTCTCAGTCTTATATTTAGCGTCCATCTCAATTGGCGATGCACGCCCCCATGGAAGTTTGACAGAGGAAACAGACGCAATTGATGAAGGTGAATGATCAGATGATTGCGAGGTCATGGCTGAATTTTCCATCACAGGGCGCGGCAATGTATGCAATCGCCGCCGTTTTACTGGTCGTTGCTTGGCAAGTGTGTTGAGAGCATTGTCATATTTGTCTGGATCTCGAGAGTGTTCGGTGCTGCTCAAAAAGTGGCACGCTGGGTGAGACTCTGCCTTGTCCATCTGTTGAGGTTTGTGTTTTGTAAGTATGTCAGGATGACCCTCCACCCAAAGCCCACGCGCGCGAATCCATCCAGCGACATTGGATTCATGTTTGATAGCCTCAAGGATACCGATTATTGCCAATAACGTAGGATCAAACGAGTCTCGGAACCGCGCAAGAGACTCTGGGGACTCTCTTGTTCTTGAAGGTACGATGCTTGATGTCTCAACTGCCTGCGGCTGTGGTTCATCAACAGACGACCTGCCACCGATGTGTGCCGTCTCCATCTTTTGCCTAGTATCTAGCAATACCTTCAGATCCTGCTTTCTCGCGGCAGCGTCGTATTCTCTCAAACAAACGTGGTTCCAGGGCTGAAGGTATGCTTTTTGTGGAGAGTCGTCAAGGAGAAGTGTGGTCATTGCAGAATGCCGAAATAAATATGTTTCCGACATCGGTGGTTCACCTGCCGATGATGTCTCTCCAGTCACTATGTTGTGTCCTGACACTGGCTGCAACTGACTCCACGCCTTATGAAGGTCTTTCGTAGTTTGCGACTTACGCACTGTAACCCAAATGTACACGAGGATTGTCGAAAAGGTGGAAGGTTATTGCACTTGTCATTACAAAAGGTCGGATGAAGGCAAAAGTACGTACTGACCATAATCAAGCCCTGATAAGCCCAAGGTATCTCTGGCCCACACAGCGATGAATCTGCCGTCGGGCTTGGCATCATCGCATGTTTCTTCGTCTCCGCCTTTGTTAGGAGGCTTCACCGGCACCGGGAAACATGTCTGCAACATAGCCCGGACCGAATGCGGCTGAGCAGAACTCCAGATCATGACATCGAGCCAGCATCTCGTAGAGGTATGGAAGAGGTACTCCCTGAACGATGAAAGATAGGGCCGCGCATAGACCGTGCGTTTTAGGCGTTGGAAAGGTATCGGAGTTCGGGGTATAGAGGGTAGCGAGGAGCCATCTGCAGCCTTGGGAGGAAGCTGGGTAGGTGGTGGCTGAAAAGGAGGCCTGGAACGGAAAAGAAGCGTTCCATTGAGATCTAGAATAAGGAGTTTACGAGGTGGGTGATCAACACGTCGTGACGGTGATAACGAGTTTGAAAGATATGAAGGTGATGGCGACGGTGGGGAAGGGTCGCCAACTGGTATGATGGCACACCTATTTTCGCAATGAAACCCATAGTTCGGAGCGCAGTTCTGATAATCAGAATAAGGAGGATATGTAGTTTCCCGACAATACCCATAGCCATGGCCGCCTCTTCTCAAACGATGCTCATAGTCTGACTGATATTCGCCGTAGTATTGTTGCTGAATATATGAAGCATCATATCCTCTGTCATAACCAGAACCACCATGAGCGCGAGGGCGATTGTCCGACCATCTAGCGTTGCGGTTCCGCCGTGCACAAGCCTCGTAATCATCTTTATGATAGTAACTCTGGATTTGACGTGAATTATCGGGCTTCGCCTGCTCTCTGTGGTGACCTCCAGCTGTGTAATTGTCAGGAACTTGGTCCGGAAGGAACCCCCACTTTCCTGAGTCGTAGCCAGACATGAGAAATGTTGAAAGATATATAAGTATTGGAAGTCCGCTGGTCATGCGTGCAGCTTCCAGTACTATGCACTAGAGAGTATTTGTTACCAATTACTGGGGCGGCTAATAAATTTTTATAAACCAATAATACAAGCGCTAAGGCCATAATAATTCTCACAAGTGCTCAACACGTGACAGGAACGTGACAGACCTCAATCACTGCGCTGAGCAGTTGATCGAGGTCGCATGTGGAAAACTCTTCGCGTGGCTTGCGCTCAAGTTTTTGAATGGCAGGGAGGCTGGCTGTGGTAACCGAGGTGGAGAGGGAGAGGTGAGCCGGGGAAAGGTGTGCTGATTTCATGGGGTCCAAATGAAAAGTTGGTCAGCTGGTGACAATAATGGAAGGGATAGAGGAGCCATAGAACAGCTCAGGCTGGATGGCAGCCATGTGAGGCGAGATGCAGCGTGTTGTGGGTAGGAGTGGACACGTTCTTTACTATTAAGTTCCCACGGTCTACTAGTAACTATTATTCTGCCCCGCATACGCCGGAGCCAATAATTATAATTATTGGTAACAAATACTCTCTACTGAATGATGTTCCACGACTAACTTTCGGGTGCCTTTGCGCAGCATTATTGGGTTCTTACAGTGAGGCCACACATCTGAAAGTGATGGCAGAGGATGGAGGCGGGTGTCATCTATATTTCAGTGCTTCACAGACAATGTAATTGTCTGTGACAGACACCCACTGCTTGACGCTCTTAAGGAATCAATAAGCTGCTAATGACAGTAATATTTACGCCAGAAAAGGGTAAGAATTAATCAGGACAATTAATGAAGAGAAAAAGTGCGGATAGGTCCTAAAAAGGATCTTCCGACACGGGGAATCGAACCCCGGGCTATCGCGTGAGAGGCGATAATGTTAGCCACTACACCATATCGGACCTAGAGGGTCGAGTGGGCGGATCCTGCCTTTGTTTTGTCATCATAAGTTGATCTGTCATACCTATGCAGCACCTATAATACTTCATCACAATCGCAAACGGATCTACGGTTGAACTGACTTAACTGAGCAACAGGCTGCGGCCCTGGCTCTGGCGTGGTTGGGGCTTAGTCAGCTGATATTTATAACGTGACAGGCATACTCTCTCTCACGTGCCAGCGCTGATACGGTTCCCACATTCTTGGCCACTACATCGACAGTCCTAGTCGGCATGCAGGGCGATAAGGTCAGTGTTTATGTGGATGATAGTACATTATGTTTAGGGTCTTGCCGCATAACATTAGCCACCCACGAACAAGCTCGCAATGTCGAGAGCGCTAGGAGCTGCATTTCTCAGCCACCAAGTCGAACAGTTGGAGAAAACGGTCGGACGGGAGTCGCGTAGTACTGCAAGCAACAATTGGAGAGAGAGGAATAGTCAGTCGACTGGCGGAAGGGGTGGAAAACGGGGTGGTGCACCACATCCCCAAGGTCACCACGGTGGGAGGAAGAAAGATCGTAAAGATGGTAGAGAGGGAGGAAAGTCCCGAGAGCAGAGTGAACCAAGCGGCGGGTCAAAGGAGCTAGGGAAGGACGCTGATGTTATTGTCGTGGATGCAAGCGTCCTGGTTCATGCACTGGGTCAACTCAAGAAATGGTGCAAAGAAGGGAGACAGGAAGTGATTCTGATACCCCTCGAAGGTGGTTACGATAGCCTTTATTACACCCATTCATCAAGCAATTCTAATTACTTTATACCAGTCCTCAACACCCTGGACTTACTTAAGAAGGGTTCCTCACCCCTTGCTCAACGAGCACGTGCAGCATCCCGCATCCTCGAGTCTCAAGTTGGCACCAATCTCCGTATACGTGTTCAGCGTGATGATGCTTTCGTGCTATGGGACGAGATACCTTTCAGGAGCCCAACCTCTGACGAACCTCCTGTCGACGTTAAAGTTGGCACTGCCACCACCTGCGTTGACCTGGCACCCCCACCAGAATGGCTTCGTCGTACAATCTGCTGTGGTAGGTGGGAAATGATGAACGCAACGTCGGGTTCGGTGTCCCATGCACAATCCGCGTGTTTAACGCTTCCCGAGAGCCGTCTTTCACGTTCATCAACGCCTACATCTTCCGTGGCTCCATCTCCTTATTCACCAATAAGCACAAAGCCTGCCATAGATAGTAATGGTGTTGGCAATGATACAGAAGTCGAGGCTAAAGTCGTCCTGGCAGTTGTGACGACCGAGCCCACGACGTCTCCTGGAACGGGGAGCTCCCTTGACACAAGCACGGTTCACCCTGGGCGATTTGAGCGCGCAGATGGCTCACTAGTTCGCATCTGGGCCCAGCGCGCAGGAATAGAAGTGCTTGATGTTGATCCCACAGTCACTTCTGCTGCTACTCGTCTGTCTCCCCACCACACTCCGTCATCCTTGGAGAGGCGTCGTTCCCACACACAAGGCCAAGACCGCTGTGTTCTCCGGGAAAGCAAAGACATTGGCACTGGGCGAGAAGGGGAGCGCCGACCCTCGTTGGTTGAAAAACCGATTGCCATGGCAATTGTCAACGAACAGCCTGTCAAGGCCTTGAGAGTTCTAGCACGCGGAGAAAAGTTAGATCCTTGAGTTGTTGGATATGTCCATCATCGGCGGCATGACGACTTAATAAGTTCCAGGCGTATACAGCTAAGCCGGTCCTGATCAAATCTACACCTGAATCGACTGGCAGCATATCGGAGCTCACTTACACCCCGGCTATCCATCGAGCCTTTTCGTGTCTGGCACATTCTGAAAAGTGGCGTTCCCCGCAGTATAAACCAGAAGGCCCTTTCCTCCATCGTAGGACACCGCTGGTTTGTTACAAAGTGCTCCAACGTCGGTCTCGTTATGTGATAGGGAAATACATCACTGCTATCCGGTGATCGGCCCCGGGTGACCCTTCCCTTCCCATCACCCGTTTCCTGAGTAGTCCAATTTCTAGCCTTCGTGCCTCTTTTCCAGGCATTGCCTACTTTTCGTTCTCTTCACAAATGTAGTCGCTTCTCTCTATGTTACCATTTAAATTTGGCGAGCTCATGGACTTACTTCGTGTCTTGTTGTAATTGTGTCACTAGTGGCCTGTACATACGTGATAACTGGGTTACCTTGCCACCCCCTCGAAATACACCAGAATCAAGAGATGACTCGGTTATAGAGCCATCACGCTGACAGAGCAGTGCAGGCGACCGATGAAAATATTGGTCGCGCAAACAGAACCACTCAATTTGATGAGGGTGGATGGACAGTAGGAGACTGTTTCAGAGCAGAAGCTATGCGAAATGTGATTCATATGTAAACGAGTGGAGCAGTGTTACCAGGTTACGATCCCTGGATCTGGTAAACAGGTAGAGCTAAGCTATCCCCTTCCATGATCCTTTCAGACGGCTGAGACATCAATGGGAATTGAGCAAGAGTCCAAGAAACATCCATTCTATACAAAGGTGCAATGTTGCTAAATGTCTTTGATTGGCCTAATCACCTAGAGCTTTCTGGGAGCAAGGGGACTCGGAGAAATGAGGGTTCTGTTAGGGGGAAACAAGGACTGGTCGGTGTTGCACACAATTCCGTTTTCGGGTAGCTGGAGAGATGCATGAATCGTGGGGAGTCTCACAGGTATATAGAATAGCTTCGTACCACTCCATGCAAGAAATATTCCCGAATTACACTTTGGGTACAGTCCGAGTTCTCTCCGAGGGTGGTATGCTATTCACAGATCAATAATGTCCTGTTAGGAGAATAAGACAGCCACTGACTCCGAATCCGTTGTGCTTGACAAGGCGAGCGCTATTTCCCAATGTTGCGGCCATTTTTTGGGCCCCTGGGAATGGCGTGATGGGGTCTGCCTGTCACAGCTGGCTTTAATTAAAGACGAATGGCCGATGCTGCAATGCAGACCTTGTTTCCGATGACTATGATTGGATTGGAGAGGTTGTGATTGAATGGTCCTGTGAATCGCTCCACTGCACGCACAGGGAAGCGGTGGCAAAACACTTGCCCCTACGTTTGGGACACAAATCATAAGACTATTCAGAATGGGCCTTTTCAGCAACAACCCACAGATAATACTACAGTTTCTCCAACTTCAGCATGATCAGTTGTTGGCAACTTTCGAACAAGGTAAAGACAATGCGAACCTGTCGGCGCAAGCTGTTGCGTGACATTAACTAATTCCTCAAACACCCGTTGCGTGGTCACATTTTCCTGGTCAATGCTATCCACGCAGGAGATAACGAGATCTCTGATTCCAGATTAGCAGTCACGTGAAACAAACTTCCTGAAGGCTACACACGACATAACCGACTGGACAGGGTCTGAGGTGTTGGATATCTTCAAACTATGAAGAGGACTTAAAGCCCCAGAGCTTGAACGACGCGGCTCCAGTGTCGTGGGCGTTGCGTTGGCCAATGTCGCAGCCCAAAATTCAAGCTGAGGAACCAACTGTGCATCCCAAAGAGTGGGGGTGTAAAATTCCCCTTCAAGGAATACTATGAACAATGTTAGAGGGGCCGTAGAGTGATGAATCTTCTCCAGGTATTACCGCGAATATCAAAGGAGGTGATATTAGAGCCACCTGCTTTGTGTACATCATATGCCGTCTGAATGCGGTCAGTATAAAAGGATTCTGGGAAAGTTTGTCATACGTTAATGAGATCTTTGACACTCTGTACAATCGAAGCAGGTGTCGCATCGTTCTGAGCAAGAGAACAATTTTGCGGGCCTGCCTGTGCACAGGCCCCCGCAAGCTCTTCCAAAACTGATTCGGTACCGGATAATGAAGCTTAAGACATCTCCTGATTAGTACGCCCCGGGAGGTGGCTGACAATCTGCTCACAGGCTGCTTGCTGTCATATCAAAGTTATTGTAGCACAAGCAAGAGAACGCGTGATATGCACTTACTGCAAACGTTGGTTGGGTGGCCCACCTGCACGAATAAGCCATATAATATATGATGCAAACAAGAAAGATAACTGATACTTGCACTATGGTATCTACCACACCGTCAATGACGACACGGCCAACACGCTGCAGGGAGATCAAAGAAGGGACGGAGCAGGTAACGCCGGCTGCACGTACATCTGGGAACACTAAAATTGATGGTTAGTCTAGGAGCACCAAATGACACGTGAACCCACTATTTACAAAGTACATTCCAATCACAGTCCCATAGCTAATGGCCAAGACAGTAACGTTAATTCGGTCCAAAGTTGACGAGCAGCGAGACCCACCTGAATCCCCAATAATTCACATGCTTTCCTGGGCCCTCGAGGAAGTCTGAGAGAGAAACCATATCACGTGCGACAGCAGCCTGGGAAGCAATAATGGGAATACAGTAAAACGTTAGTGGCGAGACAATACCGTTCCCATATATTTCAAGAATGCACCATCCGATCCTATGCATTTTTGGCCTGTTTCAACGATCTTCGCCTCTGTCTCATTCACTTTGGAGAAAAAAGAGTTCAAGTCGTCTTGATCTGTAAAACTTCCACGGGCCTCGACGCCTACTGACAACACTGTATTTCCCAAAAATTGGTTAAAGGAGTCAAGAGATGTGAATCCGCATGAGATTTGAGGACTGCCAAAAAAAATCAGACATTCTGAACAAGTCTGTCCTGAAGTGGTCCGCAGCACCGACCTGCTCTGGTTCACTCCACGAGGATCCCAACCTGCCATATTTTGGCCGTGGTCAGCAGAGGCAACGCCATGCTAAAAAGATCCTACGCACTGACTATGTCGTATTGGCCTCGGGTGATTGTGCTTATCAGTAAACCAGCTCCTCCGATCAGAAATGCGACACCACTGCCACCGGGACCACCTGTGAAACATGATCAGCTTGAAAGAGCTGGAGGGGGGATTATGTACCTGGATTGGTGAATATGGTTCCCAGTCGGGGATGCTTCGTGGCCTTCAGCCGCGCGATGGCCAGCGTTGCCTCACCCACTTCAGGATGTGCATAGTCGAGTGGTACCTTAGGGCCAAAATGTGATTAACCAGCTGGCTGATTGATGATTGCACAGTACATACTGGAAATGATGCACAGTCGAAATGAGCATCGTCTGGGCATGGCGCCCATCTGGTTCTTGGCGACGACTTGGCATGATAAAGATCCTTCGTGGACTAACTAGACCGATAGACTCACGCTTGAAGAAGATACTACACTGCCAGTTGTACGTAAAACCAGTGACAAAATACTAGACACGACTATGAAAGTAGTGCGTATGTTCAGGGTGACGAACAGCATGTTGAGGAGATTGGGCTGCAGGACGCAGTACACCTTGCATCGCTCAGTCCACTTATAAGCACCTGCACGGAAATTGTGACATCAATGTGGCATGTGTCGCGGTGCTAGACTGACAGTAGCATTTCCAACTTGAACAGCGCTGGTACGTGGATCAGCCGGCGACGTTCACGTTTGAAATTTCGATAATAATAGGACTTCCTTCGTCATTTCAGGCTTTTGTTGTGGACATAAAGTGCGGTGTATTCACAGCATTTTTAAAATTCCGCATCAAATAGCGATACTCTCTCACCCATTAACAGCCGTCGCCCCGTCTTCCTCATCGAGACCATCAGTAACTGTGTGCCTGTTGGTGTTTTGGCATGCATGGCTTTCGATGGGCTCGCTACACTGAGCCCCTACCAAGTTAGGTTACAAACCCTTCAAACGGGGTGATATACGTCCTATTTTTTTTCCACTAAGTATATCTATCCGTTATATCGTCATACATAGCGGTACTAACTATCCCAAAGTAACATAGCAAAGGCCTCAGCAAACAGAAGGATCACGGAATGGGACGTTGTCCGTAGAAATGATTCAGCATACTACGCGAATGGGTCATAGTCAGGTTGAACAAGGGGTGAGTCGCATTCTGAAATAAAACCCCTTGGTGACGATAGCCAATTCGATAAGGAAGAACAACATACGACTCGATTATCCGCCCCACCAAGCACTCGAGACATGCCTGGTGACTCATCCTCTGCCCAAGATTGGGCAGCAACAAAGACACGCCGCCTCCGTGCCTCCTGTTGCGCTGACGTCTCAGTATCGTCTAGAGAGTGTCCGTGGTCTACTTTGCAGTAATATAAAAGGAATAATATGTCCTACAGAAACAATGACTTACATGTTGGCGAGACCCAGTTCTGCTCAACATTATGATTGCGCACAAGAGAAAAATATACATGGTGCTGTGCCGCAGACAATCCGGCCAGGTTGTAAAGCGTGTGATAAGGATCGGGAGACCTGTAAATGAACATAAGATAGAGTAAAAGTTTTAATGCGGTCCTTACTTTGGGGGTTTATCGCACAAACCCCCAGATGGTGATTGAGCAGCGAGTAAGATATACGTTTGCAGCGCCGCTAGATCACTATAAGCATGATTTCTCTTGACAGAGCAGCCGCGCTCACTTTTGTTGAAAATCTCGTCTATCAAAGACAGATTCAGTCAGAATCGTGAGAGGATCTATTCAACTCACCGTCAAGGTCATGCCAAGCCTCTTCCTCTGACGTAAGACCCTCAGGCTTCTGGGAGTCACCGTTAATCACTGGGCCGGCAACCCCAGCGCCGACCTCCAAACCCTCGAGAAGTGCAAAGCAACTGCCTACCCACCACGAATAGCATCCATCTACGAGTTTATTTGTACGTCCACGAAACCCACCAAGATCCATCGGGCCACCTAACGATGCGACTCAGAAATGCCTATTATGTCACAAAGACTGCGTACATTGCATCTTGGCCAACCATCGAAGCGCATTTTTCACATCAATTTGCGGCCCACCCACTCCCTGCAAAAATGGTTGCAGGAGCAACCAACTCCCAAGCGCGCAGGCCGTATATCCTCCATGTGCCTCTCCGAGTGGTGGACGCGGCTCGGGAAAGACTCGCATATCTGCTGAATAGTACGGCTGACTTGCACTCGCAAAACCTCCTTCATATGTCTGACAGGACCGTACAAAATCAGGAACGCCCCGTATGAGCTCGGGAGTCATGAGGTCGAGAAGAGTTGCAACAGCTAATAGACAGTAAGTGCCACTAGGGAAAAGGATAAGTGTCCTGAAATAGTGAGGGAAGAAAGCCGAACCGAATGTCGACTTCGGCGTGTCTGGCAACACGGAAAGAACCATCAGGTTGTTTGAGAGACAAGAAGAAAGAATAGAGCTTTTTCCTACATTGAGCGTATATGACAGGGGGACCGCGATAGACAGTTGGAATGCATACCGATCGATTTGATCCCACCCGCCTCTGGGACCTGGCCTTCCTACTATTGCCAACGCGCATACCGACGCGTAGGTGGGTAGAAGATGCGGTGCTTGGTGAGGTCCTCCACCAAATCCACCGTCAGAATGTTGCGAGGACAAAATGGTGTCAATAGCTCTGAAAAGGCGTGTTAGACACGTCGACATGACAGTGATACGCCCATGCCCCTACCTCTGCTTATTGTCTGGGTCCAAGCCTGCACCAAGCAGACTGAACGACTGGAACAACCAGAAGATGAACCAAGGCTGGCTGGCGTCCTGGTACATGTAATGTCTTGGAAAACCTTGGAAGAGGTTGCGTGCTACATAGTCCAAATGGGCCTTGCGGTCGAGTGTGTATTTGGCTGCGGTTGACTCGGTGTCTGGTGGTGGCAAGGCGTTTGAGATTCTTGCTTCTGTTTCGCGCTGCTCGCGAGATGTAGGTGTGGGATTGCCATCGTCAGGCGTAGGTCTTAGCATGGCAGACGACGGTCGTGTTGCCACTCGGAACACTAACGGCTAGCCGGCATCTGCCGCGCGTAAAGTGCCAAAAATCATAAATGCCATCTCCATAGAGCTTTTTTTCTCTATGCCTCCAGTCATCTCAGGTACATGCAAAGCAGATGTTTCAATTGGTCGACTGCCGATGAAAAGTATGGTATATCAAGGAAGATCGCTCAAATGGAATATACTGAAATTAGTGAAAGTAATACAAGATTGTACAATGGTATATTGATCGAGACAGCTCCAACAATATCCATGTATATTCTTGGATGCAAGATATATATTTCGTCCCCGCATCCGTACTCTCTATCTTGCCCCATTTAACATTTGCATATAGCTGTCTCCGCCATTTACCTACCATTCTAAACAGAAAAGAAGGGCTGGTCGTTGTTAGTGGTGGCCTGTCGCCGTTGTTGTTGGAAAGGATTATGTCCCGTTTGCTGAGCTTGAAGGCCAGCTTGGGTGTGCCCATACCTGAGGATGCCCTGGTTGCCAAACGTGTCAAGACCATCCTCCCTAATAACAACATCACGAGTCAACAAATAACTCTTATGGAATGGAAGACGCACCGATTAGCCAAGAGATTGGCAAGATGTGAATGTCCGCCATCGTCGCGTTTCTTCGCTGGTACGGGCGATGAAGAGGAAGGAGTTGTAGAGGTGGCAATAGTTGGGGATGAAAAGGACGTCGGTGGAGTAACCGAGTTTGATGAAAAGCTAGGCTGAGAGAATGAAGGTAAAGGAGCAGGCGAGAAAGAGGACGGCGCAAATGGATTATTTGATCTAAATTGGCTTCAATAAGAACGAAATGTAGCAAGAGAGGGGGCATACCCAAATCCGGTGGGCTGTGGGGCTAGCTGTTGTTGTTGTGGCTGCTGCTGCTGCTGGAACTGCTGGAACTGCTGGAACTGTTGTTGACGCATCCATTCGTCATGTTGTGCTTGAGCCTGTGCCTGTGCTTGAGCCTGTGCCTGAGCCTGTGCTTGAGCCTGTGCTTGAGCCTGCGCCTGTTGCTGGAGCCATTGCTGTTGGTTCTGCATGTACTCAGCCTGTTGTAGAATGAACACCCCAATCGCATCGAAGAGCAGCTGACTACAAACCTGCATCGCCTCCTGTTGTTGCAATTGTGCATAAGGGTTAAACGACGTAAATTGTGGCTGCACCTGTGTGAACTGAGGTTGAAGCTGCGCAAATTGTGGCTGAAGACCGGAGGAGCCAGCGGTGGGGTCAATCAATGGGAATGGGTTTGTCGAAGCCGGTGCGCTATGAAAGGTCGGCATACGCGACATAGACAGAAACGACACTTACGCTTGTTGAGTATCATCGAATAGACTGCGAGCATTGTCATCCTCCAATGCCTTCCTTCGCTTCGTCTCCTCCTCTTCGCTGAGCCGGATGGCCTTTTGGAGGTCGTTCTCCTCCATCGTTCTTGCTTGTTCCTCTTGCAGACTACGTTTACTAGCCTCGATAGCCCGATTCAGCTCATCATCTTCACCTCGTCTTTTTCCACCTGGAGGTACGCTGCGACTGCGCCTGGTGAGGTTTTCGTCATCCAGACCATCGGTATCACCAGGTATGCCACCAGTCATACGGTCCCGCATGTGAGCACGGGAACGGCGCTCCTCACGAAGCCGGGATTCATCTTGAAGTAAATTAGTGATATCCTTGGCTTTTTGACGAACATTAGCGCCCTGGTCTTTCCCATAGTCGTCGACATATTGGAACTCCTTCAGAGTCTTGACAACATAAACGTTGTCACGGAAGTAAATGACAACGTTCTCAGAGCCTGCGTGAAGACAATAATCGAGCACAGTGAGTGCCTGATAGCGGACAGACGAAACAATGAGCCCTCGGTATGGCTATGCTATTTCAAGGAAAGTATCACCTTAAATACATGCCGCCAGTTCTTGCCTTTGTCATTGAGTCTTTTATCGAGCATCTCCATGATCTCGACGAAGTCATTCCTGTAAACAGTGCCTAATGTCGACAGTCACGAAGCAAATACTGCGTCTCGTACGAACTGGTTGTACGTCATTTGGGCTAGCTCGTTCATCTGTGTTCCACTTGGACCCCATGGATCGTTAGAGGTAGCATCTCGAACTTTGGCTTGCACATCTGAGTAACCCTACAGCAAACAAGGAAACTTCGCTAAGTCCGGCTGATGAAAACATGGTAGAAATCAATCAAGCCTTTGTGTAGTTCTTGACGACTCGGAGAGTTCCTTGGTTACCATTGTGAGATACGATTCACGCCACGGTTCGTGAGCCAAACTGACCTTTGCCCAAGTGCTGGAGAGACATGACGGAAGATGAGAAGACTAGACCAAACTGCGCCTTACGTGAGCATCGTGACCAAAAACTTCTCACGGCTGGCTATGCAGGACACTGTACAAAGTACCACTACTATAGAGCCTCGCGAGGCGTGGCCTCTGTGATACACAGGAGTATAGGTTTTGGCAGAGTCTGCACAACAAGGATTAGTCACGGTTCTCAATGTACCTGTAATTGGTATATCACAACACATATTGAAGCTGGTGATGGCGTCTCGTAAGCTAGGACAACCTGACTTGAAATTCATAATGATATTTTAAAAGCGCAAACAAATTTCTAGACAACGCTGATACATTAAGTATATGATACCAAGCCACCACCTGCGGCTCTGCCAATGGCGGTGAGTAGTTTATCTTTCCTCTTCTCCGTTCTCTCCCTCTCTTGCCTACTGCTCTCTCGTGTGCCATCTTCCTGTGCCCCCCTATCTCCCCTTTCCCTCTCAATGCTATCCATAAAATCCACCACAAAACTACCCACACCTTGCTCTCCGATTTCGGCGATTGCGCGGGTCCCCCATTTCCACTCAAAACTTTCGTCACCCTCATCAGCTCCGCCTAATACACCACCACCACGTACCCGCTTCTGAGCGCCCTGTGTAGATGCAGTTGATGCCTTCTGCTTGTCAAGGTAGTTCTGTTTTACTAATTGAGCCAAATACGCGTCGATAGTAAGTGGTTTCATCATCTGAGACGACACATTCGACGCAACCGCTGATCCCATGGGAAGTCGGAGCCGCTTAAGATATGTCCGGAGCTGCACTGAAGTACATTTGAGAAAACATCGCGATAGAGAAACTAATAATGCAATGTTACTTACTATCGGTAAGCAAACGACCGTTGACAAGAATGAGAGCTAGTATGACGTGCAAAATACCAGCCATTCCTAGCTGATCAGCGCTACTATGTCCCCATGTAAAAAGTGTTCCCTCGGGACGACTCTCTTCACTGTTGGGCTGCCACAGAGCAAGATCAGCCTTTTCCGCGTCTTCCATTTCAATGTCAAACACCGAAGCCGCCTCAATAATGGTACTGTCCAGGGTTGAACGTAAGATATATTGTTTTGATGATGTAGTCGCAGCTACAAAACAACAAGTCAGTCAACACCAGTGATCAGCATGGCATGTACCTTTCCTCTTGATGCCCGTGACAGTAGCCTCTCCTTCCGGCACCTGGGCTCCTTCTCTAGCCGCATCTACCCTGTCTCTCTCAGCCCGGCTCATGATTTCATGAAGCTCCATCCCAAATGTCTTGGCCAAGATTTGCTGAGCACGTTCAAGCACAGGCTGGAAATCAGCTTTAGTCGCACGTCCACCAAAGACTGCGTTAATCACTGTCAATCAAACATGTGGAGACAAAATGAGTTCAATGAATAGTTACTCTTCTTGGCTATATCGTCACGCTTGAGTGCGGTTCGTCGATATTCAGTAAAAAGAGCCAAGCGAACCAAGTCGCTGGCTTTGCGATCCAATGTCTGATTCCACCACCAGTTTTCGTTAAAAGAGTGAAATAGCGTGAAGGACCCACATTCGCCTCGCTTTCAGAGTCAGGCTCCTCTATATCCTCATCCTCATCCTCATCATGTTCTTCATCCTCTTCTCCTTCAGCGACGCGTCCATGCCTCCTTTGAGTGGCTTGACCATGTACTCCACCTTGTGCGCGCGACTGAGACTGAGTCTCTGATACCTTTGAACGCGTGGCACGCGGCATTATGACTGCAACGGAGTACTGTCACGCGATTTGGTCACGCGATTCGGAGATCTTGGCGGCGACAAAGTCTGGCAGAGGCAAGGATTCCAAGGGGAAATGCTAGCCAAACGGGAGTGATTCTGGGATAAGCAACCCCCCTGGGATTATTTCACTTTTCAAAATGATCAAGGCGTCACCATTGGATGCGGCAGCGCTCACACCCAAATCAGCTCTCCAGGACCTTTGTCCGCTTTTGGCGGGTCTTTCTTGAGCCCATTTCAACAAGCGTCCATTCTATCAGCCTTGTCATTGCCATTCAAATTTATAACTACTCAACCAGTTATGTATTCCAGACCTCTCAACCTACTCACGAAGATGGACATGCTTCAACTACACAACTAGCACAAATCACATCCTCAATGGTAATCGTCGTAGTCGCGCTCGATATCCCAGTATGTGTGACCACGGCCACCCAAGAATGTACCTTCCTATCGCGTTCCCTCAGCCTAAGCAAGGTGCCACATAGACCAACGGATCGTTCTTGGAAATAAGGCCGCGCTGCTAAATTTACCACACGGGGGACTAACGAGCATGCGGCCATTCTGCAGTTGAAAGCAATATTTTCCAACAATGCGAGCGCACTCCATTAAACTGATCTCTGGTCTAGAGCACCAGACAGACCTAACCAGTGCATTTGTTGGATGGGTCATGTCTAGACATGTGTCCTGAATATGAGCAACACGAAAGGGAGGATTGGGGAGATATAAACGACTGGGGAAAGGTTTGCAGGCTTGGACATGATCGACGAGTTGTCTGGCGTGGCGGGTAAGTTGTTCGGCGAGTGTGCTGCTGACGGATATACCCATATTGCGCTTAGATTCCAAGGACGAATCCGAAACGAATTGGTCACTCACGAGCAGTCAAAATATCTTGAGGCTCAGCGGCCCGCAACGACGAATCGTTAGTGAGCGATCTGGGGCCACCTGGGGTACTCAAGGTGTGTGACGAAATTTCCCTTTATGATTAGCATGTACAAGTACGGACCCGAGGCAACTTATACCACCTTTCACTTGATACCTCTAACGGTACGCCGTGGTACCTAAGTCTGACTGACAGTTTGTTAAAGCTGCGAGATCTAGCGGAGAAGAAAGAGCATTGTAATGACCAGAAGGATCCTGCGTGATATCTACAGTTAAAGTCAATAATGTTGTAACCCAGCACCCAAAGGATCCAAAGCACACTGAGCATGCCCAACAACTTCGTGGACATGGCATATCAAATGTGAGCATCATGGTGAATATGCATAATGACCACCAAACAAGCCTGAATAAAAAAATAGTGAGAGTGTCAGAATCGACGTTTGCATCAACCAGCAGCTCGGAGAGGCACTGAAAGAAACTGGCTATGAACTTGAAATATGCTCAGCACCGTCAGTGTCGTGCGTTCTTGTCGCGTGAGTGTTACCATGTGGCAGAACTAGAAGACAAACATGCATTCCAGAGATTCTAAATACATACACTATGCCCAAGGTCTACTGTACTGCCATTAAATGGGTTCTCCAAATACCTCATCATCCTCGCCGTCTGATCCACCACCCGTCCAGCACCCGTAAGGTGTCGCCAACCGACCAACACCATCATGCTCAATGACAATACGTCTGTGCCGCAATTTTGGGAGCGGGGGTGGGTAGATGCTATCAATCTGCGGAGAGAGTGTCAAGCCTGTCAAGAGGACGAGTCGGCCACCAGGACGGAGAATGTGAGCCATCGTCGATGCAATTTTTTTCTGCGACATCTGTGCTCCAAAGTTTGTTCTCTCCTGGCCTTCGATAGGTATCGAAAAATACCTCTGAATGGAATGGAGGATCTACCACCACCACATCCTGAGAACCACGAAGAGCCTCTGTCCGGGAAGATAACGGTTCGTCCAAGTCGTAATGAACAAAGCTGGCACCAGCGATGATGGAAAAACGCTTATCATACTCGAGCAACAGAATATTTTGAGTAGGGAGCGCGATTCCCTGTAAATCCAATGCTCTGATATGGACTGGTACCCCATCATCATGACAAGGTTCCGCACCTTGAAGGCTACGTATCCCGTGGGACAGCACACGAATGCGACCTGAGCATTTACATCACAGACCCGCTTGATTGCTAGGGCAAGCCTTCGTGCCGTGTCTAAAAAAAGGTTGAGGACTATGGCCAATACTAAACTAAATGTCGACACCTTGCGTGTACCAGAATTGACTGAGCTGCCAATTCTCTCTAGTAAGCGAGAAGAAAATAGCAGACGGTGGTTAGACGATGGGGATGATCAAGTGCGGCAGCAGTGGTGAAAATGGGATCATGGTGTCAGGGAACTAACTTGAACGCCCTTTTGTACTCATCAACCTGGAGAGGCTTGGGCTGTGGTGGGGATCCCCGCATATCGAAATGATCAGCCAGGCGGTCGGCATGAGAATGTGGCTGCCATGAATGTGGAATTTCAGTGCCGGCAAGGACATTGGGGACCTGTTGGGTAGTGAGCGAAGCCATCGCTTGGAGTTCTGCAGCCTGTTCGTCCAAGAAAGAGGTGAGAGCAGTGAGTGTTGAAGCTGGCAAGGTGAAAAGATCCCCATCCGACCCATCACCCTCCTCTGAGTCTGCAGCGTCAGACATAGGATCCATCGCGTGCTGAGCGCTAAAATACGTCAGACGTACATACGCGTCCTGGCAAAGCTCCACAACATCCTCATGTCAAACTCGAATGAAGACAGCCAACCTCAACGTGGCGGATACTCTTTGGGTGGATCAGGTCCTGCAGAGCCTCTGCCTACAGAATGGGCCCGCTCAGCGGGGAGGGGCGATGCTGCCGCACCTGCTCGTGGTGGGGGTGGCAATGGCTTTTCAAATAGAATAGGAAGGATCGGTGGAAGTGGGACCAGCTCGAGGTGAGACTCTTGCGGACGAGGAATTGGGGCATAATGATGAACATGACCACCTGCTGTAGCAGTGCTCCTCGTTCAGAAGGTCGTTTTGCAACACTCCGTGACATCGCTGGATCATCTGCTCCACCTGTGGGCCCAGCTCCTGCTGGTATGGGAGGCTTCGGTATGGGCGGACTTGGAACCGACGATGATGACGAGGAGGCTCCAGAGGGTGACGAGAACGATGGAGGCGAGAACTGGTACGCAGGAGGAGAACGAAGGTGGGTCGCTTGCTGCCAGTCGTAAGGGCCCATGTTCTCAATTGGGGGTAGTGGCATATCCGTCGAAAATCCAGAACGTCGTTCAGGAAACAATGTCGTACGCGACATTCTCCGTAAAGCAGCCGAGTACAGCATATTTTCATTTTCTGTCTCTTATACAACTTATTTTGTACTGCAGAGCAGGAGCAGCCCCCCAGCCCCCCGCGGCCCCATCTGGCCCATTCTCGGGCGCGGCTTATACTCTTGGTTCCGACGAAGTGGACTCATCATACATACCCGACCCTAACGAGCCACAAGGTAATGCTTTCATCGCTCCGACTGGAAATTTTGGTAGTCCCACCAATCACGTCCATGCTCCTGTACCAGGCGACACTCCTGCTGAAGACCAAGAGGTCGCGACGCGGCACATTACTTTCTGGCGAAACGGTTTTAGTGTCGAAGAAGGCCCGTTATTGAGATACGATGAGCCCGCCAACTCGCAACTCTTGGATGAAATCAATACGGGGTATGAATGCCCTTCTCGTCCCAGGGATGTGGTTTTCTGACGGACGTTGCGCCTCACCAGGCACGCGCCGCCTCAAATCTTGAACGTTCGTGTTGGACAGCCTGTTGAACTCCGCGTGACGCGCCGCCTCAATGAGGATTATGTGCCTCCACCGAAGCGTCCCATTGGCACATTCGAGGGACAGGGACACCGACTTGGCGCAATCGTGCCCGATGTCATCGGTACTTCTGCATCATCGTCCCTCTCTGAGGCTCTCAATGCCCCTGGTATGTGTGCTACGGAGTCGATCGGGTACCAGTTGCCTCATGGGAATGACATAGCTGTTCCTGGTGCTTTTCCGACGGGATCGAGCACAGGAAGCGCGGAGAGAAGCAACATTCAGACTCAGTTTGAGGTCGATCAATCGCTGCCGACAACGAGCGTGCAAGTTCGCTTGGCTGATGGAACAAGGTGCCATCAATTGTAACTGCGTTGGAAGCTCACACTCACTGCGGCGTAGGTTGGTAGCGAGGATGAATCTGCACCATACGGTTGGCGACATTAGAAGTTTCATCAACGCGTGAGTTCCTGGACAAATTCATGCTTTCATGGGGATTCATGGAATTACAGATCGCGGCCTGGATCTTCAATTACACCATACACGATACAAACCACCTTTCCCAATCGCATTTTGGAAGACCCGACGCAGACGATCGAGCAGGCTGGGCTGAAAAACAGTGTGGTGGTGCAGAGGCTGGTGTGAAAGCTGTGGGGACCCATCACACGTCTCCTACAATAGCGAACCGAGAGTTACACGTTTACTTCGGAAGTGCGATGTGGTAATTACAGCCCAAGGAATGTCAATGAGACTAAAAACGTGTCTATAAGCATATACACGACCCTGGATCCCCACCCATTCTTTCACGCCGCTCCCGGCTCCGGAACCATACGTAATAGGATGAGAACTCAGCGCTGTAAATTCTTCCTCACAATGTTTACTAACCCCGGGTCTTCTTCGACCATGCCCGTAATATGAGTCACCATCATGTAGAGCGCATTGTAGCCCTCATCAGAGACCAAGATTTATGGGTAAGCGAAGTCACATTGTTTACCATGGCGCAGCCTGGGGAAGACATCGGCTTCGGTTCGGCGTCTGGTCTCTTCATTCAATTTAGGGTTGTCCATGTGATAAATACAGAATCGTGGACCCATCGCCGAGATTGCATACATTCGGGGGACCTTGAGTTGCCGTACAAAACCAAAGAAGCGCCTGCGGATCTGGAAGTCCGTGGAATTACGCTTTGCAATGTCAGTCCGGTCGTCGTGTGCCTTCACATCCACAAAGCAGACTGGGGTGATGTGATATTTCACAAGGAAGTAGATCGTTGGATATTTGTAACTCTGAGGCATGGCAAGGAGTGACTTCAAATCCTTTATCAGGGTCGAAAAGTGTGTTGAGGGTAAGATTTTGATTCCACCAACGTGCTCTTCCTGACATCAAGAAATTTTGAACGCAGGGACACCAGGGCATGGTTGATTTGAAGAAAAAGCTGGTGTAGATAGGGGCACGGTAATGGCCTGACCTGACTTGGATAAGTTGAAGAGTGTAAGGCCTTAAGGATTCAGAACAGTTCAGTCTAAGAACCAAGATGGGAGGGTGATAGAGGCAAAAGCGAAGAATGCGTGTCGTTCAGACACCGACAAACTCAGACTTTACTCCTTGCTCAGAAAGCATCTCCCCCTGCACTGTGGTTGATCCAGATCAACGTGACGATATATGTATGACCCTGGAACCCCACCCATTCTTCCACGCCGCTCCCGGCTCCGGCTACTTTCCTCCACTCATAGGCAACAATCATTCTACCGCCGTGACTAGTTATGGTGCCTATGGTGGTTAACGCCAAGTGCACGCCTCAGCCATGTCTCTCCATGACTACATGATTCCTTGCCACGGGATTCGACGTTGCATAGAAATTCAGATGTCGGCTGAAGGGATCTTTGGTGCTGGGATATTGGAAATTGGAAGTTTTATGACATGAATTGCGCCACGTAGAGGTAGCCGTGAATGAATAGCTTCGGCTACGCTGTGACGTCGTAAGCAAGACCGAGTTCTCAAGTGGAGCCTGGCAGCGGTGGCGATCCCAAAGGGTTGAACGTCGTAGTTCCCTCGGAGATTGAGTCCGAGGTTAGGCTTAAGTAATAGTGGAGCCCAATAGGAGAAGGTGCAAATGGGTGTCAACACCATCATATGACATGAGAGAGCCGATGGAAATGCCTTATAACCCAATTTCACATCACATTCCCTCTTTCTTCCTCCCACAACAATGCCTTCCGCCCACGTATACAACATCAAGGAAACTCCCGTCTACACCACCTCCAACGGTGCCCCCGTCACCGAGCCCTATGCCGCCTCCAAGCTTGGAGGCCATGGCCCTCTCCTTCTCCAGGGTGCGCCCTCTTCCTAACCCCGATTCCCCTCCATTCACATCTCCTCATTTCAGACTTTCACCACATCGATCTCCTCGCCCACTTTGACCGAGAGCGTATCCCTGAGCGTGTCGTCCACGCCAAGGGCGCAGGAGCCCACGGCTACTTTGAGGTCACCCACGACATCACCGACCTGACGTGCGCACACCTCTTCCAAAAGGTACACTCCCCGTCTCTCTGCGCTACAGCATGCGGGCACTCATCCGCGCCGCATATAGGTGGGCACCAGGGCACGCACCACCATTCGCTTCTCCACTGTCGGGGGCGAATCTGGCTCGGCCGATACTGCTCGTGACCCTCGCGGCTTTGCCATCAAAATTCGCACGGAAGAGGGCAACATGGACTGGGTATGCTGATTTGTCGTCTTCCTCGACACCCTCTAACCACAGCACCCCCTTGCCCCCTCCTCTTCCAGGTCTTCAACAATACCCCCGTCTTCTTCATCCGTGACCCTGCCAAGTTCCCCCACTTTATTCACACCCAGAAGCGTGACCCCCAGACCCACCTCAAGGATCCGGACATGTTCTGGGACTATCTATCCCAGAACCCCGAGTCTATTCACCAGGTGATGATTCTCTTCTCCGATCGTGGTACCCCGGACGGGTATGTTAGCCCTTTGCTCCGACTATTCCCCGTGTTAAGCCTAGCGTAGTTACTTCCACCAGCACGGATATTCCGGTCACACCTTCAAGCTCGTCAAAGAAGACGGCTCGTTCGTGTACACTCAAATTCACGTCCGTGCCGATGGCGGCTTCAAGGTATACAAGCACTGCCGTCGTCTATTCCAAGCTGACTTAATCAATTCAGACCCTTCCTGCCGACAAAGCGGGAAAGCTGGCAGGTGACAACCCAGATTATGGCATCCAAGACCTGTTCGAGTCTATCGAAAAAGGCGACTACCCGTCGTGGACCGTCTATGTCCAGACCATGACTCCACAGCAGGCTGAGAAATTCAGGTACAACGTTTTGGACCTGACCAAGGTAGGAATAGACATGTTCACGCGGTTGAGTAAAATTCTCAGAGCCACTATAGGTCTGGCCGCATGCAGAGTATCCCCTTCGCCCGGTGGGCAAAATTGTCTTGAACGAGAACCCCCAAAATTACTTTGCCGAGATTGAACAAGTCCGTGTTTTTGCCACTTTCCAATCACTTTTTGCTGATCCGACATATTTCCCACGTAGGCTGCGTTCTCACCCTCGCACCTTGTACCCGGTTTTGAAGCCTCCGCGGACCCTGTCCTTCAATCCCGTCTTTTCTCTTACCCCGACACACACCGTCACAGGCTTGGCGTCAATTATCAACAGCTCCCTGTCAATGCTCCGATTTCGCCCGTCGCCAATTTCCGTGAGTAGTCCACCATTACATGTGACTCATCTAACGAGAGTCTTTATTGTCGATAGAGCGCGACGGCCTAGGCACGTTCGTTTCCCAAGGCGCGCGTCCCAACTATCAATCAACTATCGCGCCCCTCGCGTACACGAAGCGTCCGTTCTACACGCACAAGCACGAGCAGTTCCTCGGCGCTGCCACGCTCCACCTCTCGTAAGTTTACGTTTAGTCGTGCTTCTCGTCCTCCTGCCTGTCTGACGTTTCCGCCTTGTGATAGTGACATCACCGATCTCGACTTTGAGCAGCCTCGTGCGTTGTGGAGCAAGGTCTTTGACGATGGTGCCAGGGAGCGTTTGGTGCAGAATCTCGCTGGCCATCTTGGGGGTGCCAAGAGTGCCGAAGTTAAGGCTAGGCAATGTGGGTTTCGTCATCCATTGCACCCGCGTTTGACCGCTGATGACTCTTTTTGTCGGGTTAGTGTCGGTCTTTGCGGCCGTGGACCAAGGATTCTCCGACCGAGTCGCCAAGGCCATAGGCGCGCCTACTGTCAAGCCACTCAAAGTGCAGCCCGTGACTGATGTCCACAAGTTCAAGCCCAACGTTCACGCGAACCCTGTCTAGGCGATGTTGAGCCATCGCCGTCGTTGTAGAAATATCCAAATGTGCTATGGAGGTACCGTACGTGGCACAGAGATAACTCTAGTCGAAAGTGGAATAGAAATGGAAATGTACGCATGTACCAGTGAGTGACTTGGGTTCAACGATGAATCCGTGTCTATGGAAATATCCAATCAATCAAATCGTGTCTTTTTGCGAAATTATGTGTTTGGGCATTGTGGGTTGCGTGTACCGGTTGAAGCCAGGAACGTATCCTTGAGAATGGAAATATGTTTACGCAATGATTCTCAGCACTCTCACACGATGTCTCGAATGTGCATCCATGCGTGTCAGATAATGATCTTGCCACCATGGCCGTGAAGCTAACTTACTGTGTGCAGGGGCGATAGTGACCGATGTTCTTACTATTCTCAGGCACAGTAGCGGGCTTCGGGATCGTATGAGTTGTTTATAATCCCGAGACGAACCCGAAGCTCAAGGTTTCGGGGTGCCGCTTAGCGCCATGAAGCCGCCCCCAACAGCGAATAGAAAGTACAATTATAGGTATCAAGCATCTCTAAAAGAAGTCGAAGCCAAAATGCGCCTAATGGGTATTGCGTTGGAAACACGGCTGCGCTGTTCTATATGTACAGGCAGGCTCCTAATATGGGTTTATTTTTTTCAGACGAAGAGTGTGTTTTCGTGGTATGCGGTAGTGAGGGCCAATTCGAATGTTTGTTATTCACTTCTTTTGTGTCTTCATGCAGGAAGCCTTTTTGCTGGGTGATGGGGGCCACATGCATGCATCTATGACTCATTGCCTTTTGGCTGTCGATCTCCCGTGTTGATCTTGTGGCGAGTTGTTGCCTATTGGAACTGTTGCAAAGATCGCTGCGGTGACGTTCATGGGGCTCAGTCATGTTTATCCGATGTATCGATGATCGACTCCGTTTCACCCGATCGAGCATCATCGCAAGCCAACTTTAACCTCCTGTTCGTGTGCTGCGCAACTGCCTTGTATTTGGAAAGAAATATAGGGCCAACGGGACTCTCCTTAGAGCTGGAGTGTATGGTTTCAACTCAGTCACTCGACGGCGCAATGGATGGATCTTACATCTTTCAAAGCGGCCAGCCACATGTGAAAATCCCCCAATTGGTATTCACTGCCAATTGAGTCTAGCTTCTCAAAAGCGCCCGACGACTGGGGCACAACCATATGATTTACAACCTGCACGGCACTGATGTGTATGGCCCCCAGGAGGGCATGGCTGCTCTAGCTGTTCGACGTTCGACTCTTTTGCAGGTTTTTTCTTGATTCGCAGTGAGCAAGTTACCCCCTATTTCAGCGCATGCAAGCAACCTGCACAGAATTCCGCCTGGGGCATTAGAGTTTCCGAGCCAGCTGCAAGTCAGACTTTTGGCGTTGACGAGCAAGACAGACATCCATTGGCGCATCAAATGGCGGCGCATATGATGCGTAGTATGGCTGCCAGAGCATTAGGATTCCAAGCCAGCTTTTTTTGCACGAGCAGGTGTTGATCCGTTTCATGCGGTGTAATGACAAATAGCGTAAAGGGAGAGAGACGGTAGCAATGCACTATAGCCTAAACTACTTGCGGAGCTAGGCCGGCTGTAGAATCGCCACACTTGCAAGCGACCTGGTATTGTTCCACAATCCTGCGAGATGCGGTTGGTTGGCTGGCCAGTCTCATGACAGAAAGATGACCATCGTGGATGTTTGGGCAGCCCATCTCAGGCAATTTCGCTGATGGAAGCGCAAAACTCCCATGTCAACATGACACACGATCACCGTCCCGAGCTAAAGTCACTGCAGGGTCATTCCCTGTTTGAACAGTGATTTACGCGCCTATCATCTGCTGCCACTGAAAGGAGTCCTTGAGCCACTAGATCAGCGGTTATTCAAGCACGAATATTCACCAGACATGGCAGCTCACGCTCAACAAAATACAAAATCTTTACCAAAAACGCACACTAGTCTACATCGATGAGCTGCTAGGAACGTCATTCTTGACGCGTCATGAACAGCCATTTACCCTTGCGATTAATTCCTCTCACGCGGTGATTGAGGTACATATACTGTCCCGTCTTTTATACTATCTCACACCTAGCACATCGTCTCCTACTCCCGTCCATGACCTCGATACTTACCTCTGCTACGACCTCAGCCGCAGACGCTGCACACGCAGCGGCAGCGGCGGTCCTCGCTGCTTCCCAAATCAAGGTATACTCATCCCCTCTCGCGTTCCACTTGTCGCACGCGTCCTTGACCTTGTTACCACCAGCCTGGTGCATCGCTCCCCGACGTACCTGTGAAAGAAGATGGTCCCGAGAAAACGTTCTCTCTCGCTCATCTCCCCGGAAAGAATATCATTGTGAGTACGCCACACCGAATGAACACGGTTCATGGCATGATCCCAAGGCAGTAAATTGAATCGCATTGTAAACTCATCTTGCTTCGTGTTAGGTCGGTGTTCCTGGAGCCTTCACTCCTTCATGCTCTTCCCAAGTCCCAGGGTACATCTCCAACTATGAAAAGTTTACCGCCAAGGGCGTGCAAGGCATATATATAGTCTCTGTCAATGACGCCTTTGTCACCCAGGCGTGGAAGGAAAAGTTGGCGAGTGACGGCACCCGTACGTCAACCCCCCCCCCTCCCCTACGCCTTGTTTGACGTTTGCTCTCGCCATGGTAACATTGTCATGTTTCTAGCTGTTCACTTTGTCGCGGACGACAAGGGCGCATTCTGTTCTGCTGTCGGTCTTATTTTTGACGCTTCCCCCCTCCTGGGTGGCCCACGTGCAAAGGTGAATATCCTATCTTCTTGAAACGTCCCCTGACTGATAATGATATATCCACCTAAAGCGATTCGCCCTTGTCGTAGACAATAACAAAGTCACCTCCGTTCATGTTGAAGCCAACCCTGCTGCTGTTGAGGAGACAGCCGCAGAGAAGATTCTCTCTATCCTATAAGCTTTTCTTGGACAGTTGCACTTGTAGGCTGTTAACAATGTAGATCAGACACGAATAAACACGAGCGTCACGAGCATCTTTTATACCACCGTCGCAAGCCATACGACTAAATGTTGTCCTCCTGACTTTTTTCAATCATTGCGGCATAATCCTCATAGCTCGCAAAGGTTGCCAACTTTCTGCGCTTCTTTTTCCCCTCCCCTGCCTCCTTGTCTCTACCCCGTTTCCGCGTCTTCACGTCGGAGCCGAAGCCCTGCCACTCATCATCATCACCATCACTGTCTTCGCCTGACGAGCCAGATGGAAATGCAACAAGTCCAGTTGGATTGCCGCCCTCATCACTGATGATGTCGTCTTCGTCTTCGAGAAAGTCCATCTCTGATCCGCCACCACTGTCCGATGCCGCGGAATCGTCCAGCTTAACGTTCGCACTCTTGTCATCCTCGTCATCGCCATCATCGCCATCCCCCTGTGATCCTAGGGAACCTAAACTCTCGTCATCCAAGTCACTCTCTCCCAGCTCAGGCACCGATTTTTTCATTGCCTGATAAAGTTTCAATTTTCACAAACACGGACAACTGACACAGCATGGAGAGACTCACGCTCCAGATCTCAGCTTCATCCGGATCGCTAACACTCCCGTCATTCCTACCATCATCCAATTCGTCATCGTCATCGTCCTCTTCTCCATCGTCCCCTTTTTGCTTCCCTTTCCTTTTATCCGCTTTCCCAGCCCGTGCCTGCTCCTTTTCGTGCTTCCGCGAGAAGAACTTGTGGAAGAACACCTAACGCAACCGGGGAACCCATCAGAATCGTTTCATGCCTCACGCCTCCTCTGCGCAATGCAACGCACCTGGTCAGCCGGTACATCATGTTCGTTCCGTTTCCGGAAACCCTCAGCGGTGACAACATCACCAGCGCCCGCTGCCTTACCAGCATGCACCATCCCCGTACCGTTAGTATGTGCCGCTGGCTGCATCGCAGATGCGCCTTTTGGACGCGCCTTCTTAGGGTTCCGATACACAAACCGATCGAGAAAGTGAGAAAGCGAATTCAGTCCCAGGTCTGCAGTGGCCGTTACTCTGGCGTGCGTAAGGAGTTGGCGCGCGTGGAGCGCGACACTAGGGTGGTAATGGTTCAACAAGGGTAGCTGACGCGTAGAGATACAATATCAGCATGACAATATCCGCACGTCGCGCATCACTCACTAATTCCCATAAACATGACGATTCTGCATGCGCATATTGAGGATCGCGTTTTCGAGGGTCATAGACTTCTGGTTCCTCGTGTCCAACAGTTGTCATATCTGGCACATTAGCAGCGCTCGCGAACAGCTATACAAGACGCTGTCGTTAGTTGCAACAGGCGACTCAAGTATGCAACTTACTTCTCCCAGCAGATACAAGCCTCCACAAATAAACTCTGGCCGGTGCATCCCTAGTATTTGAACCACACGCTTGACAAATGCTGCGACGCGTGCATGCTCGCGATCCGCCTTGACAGCTTTGAACAGGAGGTTAAGATACATAGCTTGCTTGGCCGACGTCGCTAGCCGTGGGTCGACAAGCGATGCGTAAAGTGCCCGGTAGAACCTCGACGCGACGGCCGGTCTAGCTGCAGACACCTGGTGTATGAGCATTAGCGCTTGCAAGCTGACGCTGAACGTTGCCGTGTGTGTAATGCGGAAGAGTGTGTCAGTGTGCTTATTGAATGTCCTGCCACGGCGGGAAGTATATCAGATCTCTAACGAATCGCGTGCAAATACGCTTACTCGGAGTTTTCTGTCTTCGCAAAGGGAAGCGCGCGATTGACTCCAGTCAGTATAGCTGACACCAACTTGGAGTTTGCATCTGGGACCTCCTGGAAGCCCAAGTCCACGGCTTTCCCCTTTCCTTTGCGGTCTTTCTGTGTTGCCTTTGCTTTCCCTTTGAACCCTCTGCGTTTCTTCGGCGTATAATCTCGAGCTTCTGCATCCTGTACTTTCACCTCTGGAGCGTCCTCACCCAACAACTCTTTAAACAGTTCGAAATACACATCAACAAGCTTCGCAGCAACGTCCTTGTCCCCGGGAGTCAAGACAATCTGGTTAAAGGTGATGACAGCGTAATAACGCGAGTGGGTATTGCCTTCTCGTGGCTCCTTCTTTGGCGTGGGTGCAGAGGACGACGATGCGACTTGCGGTCTAAGAATGAGCGTAGACACCTCGTTCACGATGATACCCTTCATTTGAGGATGTAGTTGGAGCAGCTCAAGCAGGTGATGTGACGCTTTCGATGCCACGGACTTCTCAGAATCATTCTGCATTGAATTGGTGAATAGGATCAACAATAATATGAACCCAGACTTACCAATTTATTCACAAGGAGCCGGAGAAGATTTTGTTCTTGTTCGGGTTTGTCACGGAGAAGTTGAAATATTAGATTCATAGCCTGCGTACGAACATACGGTAATGGGTCCACAGAAAGGGCCTAGAGCACTAAAGTGAGTACATCCTTGAGTTCATCGGAGTCAGCTATTGAACATACCTCTAGCAACTGAAGAATGGCGAAAAAGTACTTTTTTAGCCAATCCTCAAAATACCACAATAGAAGGTGCTGATCGGTCACGTCTGGATGAGTCAAAGGCTGATCACGAAAGTATCTGTTGGAGACGTGGTGTCCATTGATGCACCCTCGTCTGACGAATATTAAGCTCACTTGAGTTTCCGATCCGGTGCGCCCCCACCAATCCACCAATCCACCACAGCTCGAAGTGCCTTTAAGCTCTCCTCGCGTCCCTTCTTGGAGGCCATACCCTTAAGACTTTCCAATGCGCGCATATTGTGCATGGGGGAGCCTTGCACCATGAGCGTTAGTGCTGAAAGCCGATCAGACAACGTGCCAGATGTAAGAACACGGGACAGAAAGCGCGCATCAGAGGAAGAGGTGGTATGCGAAGATGACTCAGTGTACTTTGTAGCATCCTTCGTAAGAAGGGATGACGCGAGATTGGATTTGGAAGACAGAAACTCCGGGGAGGCAGTCGGGAATGAAGTCAAAGACGTGAGGGCAGGGAGAATACGGTACCATTGAGAGGTAGGTGGTACAATCTATAGGACCCGTGAACTCACTTCTAGCAGTATACGAAACGACACGTACAAATTTGGTTTTATCACCTTTGGTGTTTCCTCCGACCTTGCCTGCGATCTCAGCCACTCTGGCATCTGCCTTTCCGTTGGAAGGGCGTCGTTGAGATTTGTTTTTATCTTCCGCTTTGTCTTCGTTGCTAGAGGACATAGCTCCCAATTCCTCTTCAGGCGTTGCCATTCGAGCAGAACCAAAGTCAAGCGATTTCATAAATTTAGCGACATCCTTTGTGAGCTTGGTCTGAATAGAAAATACATAAATAAACAGGTCAGCAGCAAACGACAACCTCACATTTGCAGGAGAGCTTTGTTTGTCTTCCAGACCATCACTATCCGCACCCTTGACTAGCTCAAAGTCTTCATCAACATCTCCACCCAAAGCGCGAATCTGACCCTTTAGATCATCTTCGCTTCGTCGCTCCGGTACATGAGCTCCCTTTCCGCCTTGCGTTTTACCGCGTTTTGCACGCGGAGGCTTCATGCAGGATTTTTCCCTAACAAAAATTAGCGAGGCGCTCAGCTTACGTACACGCCCTTTCCGTCGTTCATTGTTTCGACGATGGCTCTCGAAAAGGACCCATTCTACCTAAGGTACGGTGATCATCCCATCCACGGATGCCACTACTCTAAAGTCTTCGATCTTTAGATATTAGTTAGTCCGCGTTGCAAACGATCGCGTCCCTGCAACTGACCAGTCCGCGTCGTTCTCTAGCACAGGTCACTCCGGCAAGCATGGGCACGAATTCCTTGAGTTTGAGTACTCGCATGGACGTTTGCGATATGCCAACAACTCGAATTACCGTAATGACAGCTTAATTCGGAAAGAGAGTGCGTTTTTTTGCTTTTGCTCTGCCTGTGGCGTCTCGCTGATGGGACTCGTCTTACGTGGCGGCATGATGCAGTGTGGGTAGGCCCACTGATAGTGAAGGAGTTGAAACGCATTGTGGCTGCGAGTGAGATTACAAAGTGAGTAGTCTCATCCTAACTCGTGTTACATACACCTTAACCTCTCGTGTCGTTTTGTTCTACAGAGAGGACGATACCAACTGGCCGAAAAAGAACATCGTAGGCAAACAAGAGCTAGAAATCCGTCTTGGGAGCGACCATATCGCCTTCGAGGTAAGAAAAGAATGTCTTAATATCATAGAGGTAATAAACCAACACAATGTTAGACGGCAAAAATCGGGTCATTGGTCGACGTATCGGACAGCGAAGATCCAGATGGCTTACGAGTTTTCTACTATTTAGTTCAAGATCTGAAGGTGAGCACATGCTTCTATGCGTCAATCACATCGTTTGGGCCCGGTCCATTACGTCGGCTTGTGTTCGGTGGCAACGTTTATCGCCATTCAATGGCTTTGTTGAACCTCACTAACAAACGTCCCTAGTGTCTCATTTTCTCTCTGATATCTCTCCACTTCAAGATCAAGCCTATATAATTGATTCTCTGATGTCCCGACTACGCTGTGTGTAATACAGTCAGGCTGAAGTATAAATACTTGTTTGTGTAACTCCCCGTGATGGGGTGCTTGTCGTATCAATACCGTTCGAAACGTTCAAAGTGGCCAAATGAGAGGTTCTGATGCTCTACACTCGAAATCTGGCGGTGATGGGTAAATATAAAAAGTGTGTGAATGTTGACAAAATCCAGACGCACATCTACAACTGCTTCTCCCAGATGTCGATCCTTTCCAATGATTTTATGATGTTAGACTGCAGCAACAAATTTTTCGTATCAAGACCAACGGTAAAACTGAATAGCTCTTCCCTGTATGCCATGGTGCGAGTAGAGATGCGACAATTGACTGGAGCTTACCCTTCAAGTGTCATCGTCTTCGCTGTGTGTCTTGTCGTCTGCTCCTTTTCGCCTGCTGTAACAACTGGATCCGCTACTAGAAGGTAAGGCTAGAACAACCCCGGACATGGGTAGGCCAGCGGACTCTCTGCTAATGACACTATCAGCGACTTCTCAAAGTTGCGTGGTTGGCAGACTGCGGTTCAAGGAGAACCATTCGGTGGAATCTGCAGAGAAGAATCTGAGCTGTTACGGTCACGCATGCTTCAACGCTATGTACGAGCACCTTGCCGGCACCAAAGTAGATCCCACCCATTTAAGTCATTGCGCTCACGACAATGGAAATGTGGAGATGTTTTTCGCCAATTTGGTGTTTGATATAACGGGCTGGAAGAGGATTGATGCGAAGCTCGCCCATGGCGCCCGCCATGCATATTCGGGCCGGCGGAGTCTAACGGTTCTCGTCGTCGCTTGGGAAGGTTCTATACAGTAGGTACTTCCAGATCAATGTAGTGCCGGTTCCCAGTAGTCTGGGTTGGCTTCAATCCATAATCTTACTTCAGACTCGAAGCGCAAGAAGGCTGAAAAAGGTTCTGTAACAGCAATATTTAGTTTTCAGGAAGAATGGCTATATAGCCACTTACCACGGAAGTTGTGAGCAATATGTTGCCTGTTCGAGAGAATACATGCATGTGTACACGTTATGTACCCATCTTAACACTCAAGCGTAGATCACAATCAGACTAATTCCACGTATGATATAAAACAACATGGTATGATGATACATGCAACGCGAAACAGACGTACTTCAATAAAAATATCATAAAATCCTCCCTACCCTTGGCCATTAAACACAAGTTCCCCTCGCAAAGTCGACCGTAATTCCTCCCTCAAGACTTGGCGACTTCCGCCATCGAAGGTGATGTTTTCCTTCATTCCAAGACCATTCTCCTCCAACCCTCGCAACACAGGTCCATACACACCCTCCATCGTAGGACCGTGAACCCCTCTTACCTGAACTTCCCCATCTAGGACAGCCAATGTTGCAAGCGCAACAGGTAGACCAACTGTGCGAGACATCGCGGTGGAGGTCGGTGTACCATAAGCAATGAGAGTCGACGTATGTGTTTCCTCCCCCATAGTCCTCCCATGAGCCGAAGTCGGCTCAACTGTTATTTCATGAAGAAGAACCACCATATCGCGCTCATCACGTTGATAGCGAAGTTGATGGGACAAGATTATCGTTAGTAGATCGATTGGCACCAGCGGCTTGGCAGGAGGCAACAGGGAAAGTGTGTTGTTTTGCGGGGAGTGCGACGAACTGTGCTGAACGGGACTAATGCCGAGCCATGCAAGAGTGTGAATTAGTTGCGGGAGTACGTGTTTAGGAATATCGATTATATCGCTCAAGGCGGAGTGAAATGATGCTGCATCAGTATCGGATAGAGGAATAGCGAATTTCGATGCCAGAGCACGAGGGGCGAAAGATGCCCAATTGCTGAGCGAAATTGGACGCTCAGTCTCGAGTAATCCAATACGCTGGAAGAGATGCAGGAGTGTGCAAAAGCCTGGGTATCTGAAGGTGACAATCATTTATCGTGGATTGAACAGACACTCAGACGACCTACCTCAATGTTCCTCTGAGAACTGTGTCCAAAGAGTTGACAGGGCCCAAGTCGTAGGTCTTGGCATAAGGAAGGCTATCACGATTGGCGATGCCCTCAAATCTGAATACATTAGATAATGGTACAGTGCGGAAATATGATTTTAAGAGGTCTTCTCCGTGAATATTATATTCCTGTAACGATAATCAGTGGATGCAATTAAAGACTTCAAAAAGTATGTACTTCTTGTATCAGTTTGAAGCGTGCAGGATTGAGTGCGGCATTCAAGACTCCTCTAAAAAGTCATGTCAGAAATAAACCCATCGTTTGATACCGTTTGTACAACTACCTAGGACTCCACGAGAACTTGTACCCCAGAGGTACATCGGCAACTTCAGGTGCTGGGAGTCCACCACAGAAGGATATAAATGACTTGATGGTCTTATTCTGAGACCTTAGGCGTTGTAATAAGGAGATCGCTGAACAATGGTCAATGCCAGGATCCAGTCCAATTTCATTAAGCAAGAGAACATCAGACTCTATGGCCCTACATTTAAAAGCTGTCAGCGGTCAACCACGGATGAGTTGAAGACTGGCTAACGTTTCGTGTAACTCTCTCATGGCGGGAGATATATAGCTAGCGGTTACCATATGTTTCTTATGGGCAATACATAACCTGGCGACCGTTGGGTGGAAAGGTACGGGTAACAAGCTGGTCATGATAAGATGCAGAACACCGCATTAGAACATAAACGTAAGCATACACACTTCCTAGCTGCACCTTACAACAACGTCCGCCTCGCTGATCAAACTATCCACGGCAGTAAGATCGGCCAAATCGACCTGTTTGAATGTCACGTTCTCAAACTCCTTGATGAACGGAGCTTCGGAAACGTTGTTGCTTGCTGCCAGTAGATTGAGTATAGATATCATTCACGAAAATCACAGAGCCTTCAAAGGACTCACCAACAACAAGGCTCACATCTTTCCGCTTTAAAAATTGTTCCACTGCGGGACGTGCGACCATACCGGTGCCTAAGAGCAATACCTTCTTTTTCGGCGCCACATTCACCCATTTCTCTCTGTTGTCTACGTAATCCTGTGCCTGCACGGCAGCAGGAGAGGAAGTTGCATCTGTCGCTTGCGTCTGCTTTTGCCGGAAATCTCGCAGAGGTGTTGCGAGCCATTTATGCACACCCATGAGCTCTCCTCGCTGTGTAATGGAAGCTCTATTCAAAGCTTCAACCCTGTCCCGATCATCACTGGTGAGAGTCCCTTGATATTTCCGAATCAGCGTACGAAGATAAGGCATCAGGGCCTTGCTAAAATGGGCAGATGCGTCCTGGGGAATTTGGGTGGGTAAAATGTCGACAGACATAACTTGCACGCCAGAGAAAGATGAGGGTAACGAAGAGGGGCAAGATGTAAAGAAAGGGGAATCGATCTGTTCACATATCTCATGTAAACTATCACTTCAGTATGAGAATTATGTCTATTCACCGTCGTTGATTGTTCGACAAATTCCAAGCCACCTTTGACGTCGCAACTGACATCGGCGACAGTGCGGAATCGTCCATGACGGGACAGCGCACGAGAAGTACGAAGCGCGATAGCTAGCTGATCATTAGTCATAAGACGTGGAAAACCTGGTTGCCATCCAGCGCCATTAATAAGAAGTGTTGTATATGGGGCAATCTAGTCAAAGAGATGTGAAAGCGATTCCGTGAATCCAACGGACGGGTGAGTAACAATGACTGGAGAGATAAAGTTTGGTATAGCCGCACCCTCTCATGGAAAATGCTCCTCCAGTTGGATGGTTGGGCATAGTAGGATGCACGGTCAAACATTCGTGAAGAGCCGTCAGAAGGCACTAGGTAGTGGCTTGGTTTGGAATGAACAATGTAAACCTGTAACGTGTTCACGAAGACCAGTCATAGCAATTCTATCATACATACCTTCCGCAGGTCCGTATCTTCACAGAATGTTAATAACAATTAGGAGTTTCAGGTTATTTGCGCAATACATAGACGTACCAGGAGAAGAGACAAGAGCTGGCAAGTCCTCGGGAGGGATAAACGCATGCGGTAGATCCTTCAGGATCGCCAGGGCACCTTGGGCTACATTCCCATTTCTACATTATGCCATCAGACCCCTTGATCAGAACGCACAAATATATGTATACCCTGTGACAGTGATCACAAAAGGGCCGGTGGCTGCAGGAGTGCCGTGCTCTGCGATGAGTCTACCGACTGACCGTAAGGACTCTCGCAATCCTTCGATCGTGCGAGACATGTATGGCCGAGGAAGATGCTATAAAATGTGTTGTATGCTACTGCAATCATTGATATTTCGCAAGAGGGGGCGTACCAAGAAGGGAGACGCTACGCCAAACGACAAAAAGTCGTGGGCTGATGCGCAAAGGCCTTCAACAGCCCCAGTGGCTGGTAGATAATAGTTGTGGGTTGTGTGGGGTATACGGATCCCTTAGAGAGACGTACCGCCTGCAAACCATCCGAATGCAACAACTCGCTTGCCAACTGGTGTAGGTCCATCAGTAAGAAGCTCATAATCAATTAAGCGCGCCATCGCATCCGCTTTCTGATTCGCAGACTCTTCCGCATTTACGAATTTAGACAAGAGCGGCATATTATAAGGCTGCCCCTTGCCAGTGTGCGAGAACATCAAATGAGTTCGTGGCACTTGCAGAACGCGTCTCTCATCAGAAAAGAGTGGCCCAGAAAATGGTAAAGGACCAGATTGGTCTGTTAAATCACAGAGAGGAATTTCCTTAATTCCTAGAACTATGTGTGCTGGGGAGAGGTTCGGATGCACGATCGCACCAGCCTGGGAACGTCAATATATATATATGAGTTGTGGGCAACGATATTCTGCAAGAGTATACTCACTCTTTCAAACTCCCGCACTCCGAAGACACGTCGGTGACAATCCTGCACCAAAACACGTACCCCTGCGTCCCGCACGAGTTCCTCCACAGCAGACGGCGTCAGGGGACATCGACGCTCCCACAGCCTCGCAGGATCTTCACGCCTAATTCCTATAGTCAACACATTAGTTCTCTGATGGACAGAGCATGCAAAGAGCCGTTTCAAAAGAGGGCGAGAGGGCACTGCAGTCGCAGTGCTGTTATAGTAAAACATGATAGAGAGGGTGTGGAGTAAGAAAGTAAAGAGGGGTTAAATAGGGGACAGCATGCGCGCAGGGTTTGGACACGCGACATAATCAGGAAAAGATCCGCCCGACACAGGCGCATGGCACAGGGAGAGCGTCTCGTCACGTGATTCGTCGAAATGGATGGTCATGGTGGATCATTGCGGACGCGTCTGCCACCTCCCGTCATGGCAGCAGAACGACCTCGACGTTCCACGCGGCTGCCTTCAAAATATCAAGATACAAAACGCGTTGAAGAGACTTACACAGTTGGGCCACCCGCGACCAAGAAAAGGAAGGCATTCCCATCAAGCAGCCAAGATGTGACCTCACCTGAATTCTTGCTCACAAATCCAAAGAGTCCACTCGTCAATGTGGATATGTCTGTGAGTGTCTGATAAATAACAGGCACCTGTTAGAGTAAAGTTATCCATATCTTAGACACTAATAAACTATAATACTTGGTCCGCTTTATCACAAGATAATCAAGCGTTATTAGCAACGATGCTTCCTCCTACCGTATTTCCCTTTTTCAGACCAAGTCTCAGCCCAAATCATCCCTCAAACAAGCAAATCACGGAGGAAGCAGCTACGGACGCCTCACAAATGGATGTGGACAATATGGCTTTCGCATCCGAGCCAGATCCTTCCTTCTTCACAGAGCCATTTTTTGAAGCTGCTACCAAGACGTTCCAAGTATGTCTTTGTTTTTGTTTTTTTGTGTCTTCTGCAGCAATATGTTTCTTCTGCGAGCTAAATTATTTGTCTCTTCATTAAGGATCACCTATATTCCGGGTGGCTAACACCAGCGCATGACACTCTTGTACGTGAGTACACAGAAAAGCTGCAGAGAGGAGAGCTACATGCCGCATGGAAGGACGACGTTTGGGCATCAGAGCATCCCATCGTGGAGCGAAACGCTGCGGATCCAGCTGGACTGGCTGGGTTTGTAACATTTTACTTTAATTTTCTCGTCATATTTAGTGACCCTTATTATTTATTAAGTGATGCCTCCATGATCACGTTGAAGGACCTAGTCAAACACTCTATCATCCGCGTCGGAGACGTCTTAGCCTATCGCCGTCATTTCCCACAATTCAACTGTACCGTCGCCAAAGACGCACTCGTAAGGCTCCCCTACATAAAAAAACCTCATATAACCGCTCAATTCATCACTTAGGTCCATTCTGTTCAGCCCAGCACTCACTCCCTCACCGTCCTCGTTGCGACTTCCACCGAAATACACCTTCCCCCTGCACATCTCCAGCACCCCGAGTCTACCACACACGTCCCAGAGGACGACCTTGACACCCTTTTACGATCAATGACCATAACAAATCCCTCTCAACTAGAAAGTGCTCTCCTTGACATCGATGGCAGAATTGACAATGGCAGAAGACGCAGCGCTAGCGCCTGGAAATCATTCACCTTATGGCGGTGCGTCTTTCTTTGTCTACTTGGGTCTGAATTCTCTGCAACATATTGATTCTTCTATGTGCAGATGGAGAGACGGCGAAGTGCCCGATCCATCCTTATATGCAGAGGATACTGAAGAAGCTGCGAGGGGATATAGAGAGTACCGCGGTACCTTGTTCTATCTACGGGGGTGTTTCTACGATGATTTATAGCCATAGCGTGCTGTCAATTCACACAGGCCGCGTCCTATGAAAGGTAATCTCATTCATCCCTGCCATCAAGACAGCTAGCTATAGGTGGATGTACACCTCTATATGTTGGGTATTTTGAAGCGAGTGCATCAGCACGAGTGACAAGCAAGGTAGTAGAACAGCAAGGTGGATTGATTGATTTGAGCAGTGGCTGAACTCACGGGTCCTGGTTATGCGTTGCGCATTTATTCCTTGTTGATGAGTCGGAACTTACACTTGCATCGCAACAATTTTCATAATGCGAAGTTACAAGTACAGTTCGAAGTGAATAGATTCAAGAGCATGCCTTTGAGTCTTCTGCTACATTTTCACTTGGTAATGCAATAGTCAACCCTTGACCCAATCCTAAGTCATTTTATGAACTAGAATCACCGTTAAAAGGCAGCATACTTGAGTTGAACTTTAGAGTGTCTGACCCCAAGTGCCAGATCCAGAGACGCTGCTCGCAGGGTGGATAGGTTGGTTGAGCGTCCCCTCAATCTTGGGAGTGTTGGCGATGTTGAGGACAATGCCCTGCACCCCGATTTTTCCATTGAAATCCCTCGTAGCCGTCAAGTCGCCCACATTGTTATATGTGAGCGTAGCGTTGGTCGCAGTGAAATTCTGTACGCTGGGGAATAGCTGTCCCGAGAAGATGTACTGGAGCTCATTGATCTCGAAAGCACCGATGAAGTTGGTACCAGAGCCAGCAGACTTGATCCAGCCGTTAGCAGTTTGAGACATTGTATTAGATACTGGTACTACATTGAGCATTAGTATTGCTTTCTCTGTAGCACTTATGAACAGAGTTAAACTCACGATGAAGAGTACGGGGGAATGCTTTGGATGGGGTGTAAGTCGATGTGACTTACTGCTGGATACTTAAATAGCTCGTGGAGCCGGCTTTGAAGTAAGCTAGAAGGGGCGGATAGACATCCGTAGACTGTCAAACCCCATATCCAACGGTTATCAAAGCGTTTGCATCAGCGGAACAAATCTGGTAAAGAGTTCTTCGGTTGCTGAGGGTCTTCCAAATTCACCGAAAGAATTGCTCGGTTTCTGCTGGTCTTCCAACTTCGTCGTCACAGTGCTCATATAATGAGCTCCCCCTCGTGGACAGGTACATATGACATGGCCGCTTCCGGATTTCAAACCACCGTCAATGTATCTACCCTATCCAGACGCAAGGTTTAGCTTTGAAGTTTTCGCAAGTTTGGTGCTCACAAAAGACCTCATGAGGTGCAGCAAATCAATGAGAGGAGGTTCTCCGCTCAACCAGACAGTTTGTGAGTCGCTATTTACGTGTCATATATTTCGGAGACGGCCAGCTTTACCATCGACTATGCATATGCATTTAGTTCGGTGGCGACGTCATTAGGTCATAGTATGTATTATATTCCCTATCCATGAAGCGTTGAATTTCAGTGTCCAACAGGCTTGTGGCAATAGCCCCGTGACTGGTCTGTATGTTCTGCCAATACAGTACGTAGTTGCGGCGCTTAAGAGCATTTGCTTACGTAATGAACTGCTGTAATTGGAACATACAGACCAGTGACGAAACTGTTGTCACTGTTGTATTATCGACAAAGACCAAACGTTGGTACCACAAAACAAAAATGACCGCAAACATACACGTACAGTCAGCTGTAGGAAGCGGTAGTCCCTATTTTCTGTGTCAGGTGCTCATATGATTCGGTATGATATAAACCATATACCAGAAATTCAAAGCATTTAAAGTTTAACAGCAGCCACATTGGTTTCCCCTGGATAGGGAATATAATACATAGCATGACCTAATGACGTCGCCACCGAACTAAATGCATATGCATAGTCGATGGTAAAGCTGGCCGTCTCCGAAATATATGACACGTAAATAGCGACTCACAAACTGTCTGGTTGAGCGGAGAACCTCCTCTCATTGATTTGCTGCAGACCTTGTGAGGTCTTTTGTGAGCACCGAACTTGCGAACATTTCAAAGCTAAACCTTGCGTCTGGATAGGATAGATACATTGACGGTGGTTTGAAATTCGGAAGCGGCCATGTCATATGTACCTGTTCACGAGGGGGAGCTCATTATATGGGCACTGACGACGGAGTTGGAAGACCAGCAGAAGCCGAGCAATTTCGCTAGTTCTGTTCCGCTGATGCAAACCCTTTGACGGGCGTTGGACATAGGATTTGACAATCTGCGGGCGTCTTTCCATCACTTTAAAGCTGGCTCCACGAGCTGCTCAAGGATCCAGCAAGTCACACTAACTCACACCCCATCCAAAAGATTCTCTCGTATCCTTCATCGTGAGTTTAAATCTGTTCATAGCGTGCCACAGAGATAGCAACACTAATGCCCAATGCAGTATCTACTACAATGTCTCAAACTGCTACCGGCTGGATCAAGTCTGCCTCCTCTGGCACCAGACTCGTTGCAGATTTCACTATCGATGATCTCCAGTACACCTTCTCAGGACACTTCTCCCCCAGCGTACAGGCTTTCAGTGCGACCAACGCCACGCTCATATATAACAATGTGGGCCAATTGACGGCTACTAGGTCTTTCGATGGAAGAATCGGGGTGGATGGCATTACCCTCACCCTCTCCAATACCCCCAAGATTGAGGGGACGCTCGACCAACCTATCCATCCTGCGAGCACCGTCTCTGGATCTGGCACTTGGGGTCAGACACTCTAAAGTTCAACTAAGGTATGCTGCCTTTCAGCGGTGATTCTAGTTCATATTTTGATTTTGGATTAGATCAACAGTCGACTATTGCATTATCACCAAGTGAAAATGCAGCAGAAGACTCAAAGGCGTGCTCTTGAACCTGCTCATTTCGAAATGTACTTGTAGACTCGTGTTATGGAAACTTTTTTGAATCGTAGTGTCAGTCCTGGCTCATCAACACAGAATGGATGCGCAACGCATAGCCAGGACCCCTGAGTCCGGTTACCGCCGCCTACATCAATCAATCAATCCATTTTAATATTATACCGTCTTACGCAAGCCGCTGAATGGATTCCAAGTTCTGAATATAAGTGACCAACTCATTTTTTATTTATTCAAGTAGACACGCAATTGGTAAATAAATAAATAACGCACACGGTGGTTTATTCGATGTAAGGAATTACAAACACGACGGAGCAGGGGATGAAATGTTTCTTTTCACTTATTTATCAAGGACTATGGTTAGTTCTCAGTCTTCTTGCCTCTCCAGGGAAGCACATGGATACATGGACGTTCGGGACGATAACAATGGGCGGAATGTCGGTGTAAGTTAGACGATTCAAAAGATTCAGGCGGCGGCTTCGATGGGCTTCTTGTCTGTCTTGCCGTGACTTTTCCCCCCACACGGCATGAACCTCCCCAGTTTCTTTTTCTTGTTGCGGAGTTTCGCCCCCCACTGGATGAGCTTCCGCAGCTTCTTGTCCGAGAGGTGTTTTTTGGATGTTCCGAGGAATGTCATGGCAGGTTTAGGCAAAGACGTTGGGACGTGAATAGAGAAGGTGGAGATCTTTGCGCGTTCACCACGCTTTTCACGAGGCTAGGAAACGTCAGCCGACTCAGTAATCATAGCGTGTCTGGTAATCGGCACTCACGATCAACCCAACTGCAGTTGAGCCCAAAAACTTGGTAACGCAGCCGTCGTACACCGCGTCAAGCTTTGTGTTGTTCGCAAACTTGACTGCAAGTTTCGCAGTGCCACTGGCGACCTTGTCGTCGTGCGTGATGACGATGTCGCCTCCTGAGAGAGTGTCGTGCACAATGAGAGAGTGGCTGAGGGGAATCGTGACAGCGAGACCATCCGCATGTTCACCAGGAGTGATGGCCATGCACTTGAGAGACTTCATGGCCTTGTAAGTCGTCTGTGCAGTGAGCGATTGCATCAGCATGAGCGAAGCGTAGGGAGTTCACTACGCACGATTCCTACCATGGAGAGGCGGATGATGTTCAGAAGCATCCAGGCTGCGAAGATAAACATGATCGCGCGCAGGATCTTTCTCTTGCGACCTCCACCTTCATTCCTTCGTTGCCACTGTCAGTGCTAGTCGCCATGTCACACCCAATACACTTACCCTTCGGCAAAACCGTGATATCTAGTCCTAAGACCCCTGGTCCAAACAACAAACCTAGGAACGCGATTCCAAGGTCCCCCCACGGTGAGCTCTTCAGTCTCATGGAAAGGGGATTTAGATGAGGGCGGCGGGTTGACCCTGCCATCCTCAGTAGGTAGGTTAGCAAAGTCGGAGTGCTTGTCGTCTTTCATTAGTCGTGTGTGGATGTACGTGGTTGTAAGGAGAGATGTCCCGTGCGTGCAGCGCTCACTAGGGAAACTGACCGCAGTCAACGTCAGGCACGTGATGATATAACCTGCGACAATAACATGCAGGGCGTATTTTACACGTATAGCTCAGTTAATCAATCAATGTACGCCAAGCACGTCCTGGTATACCAGTACCAATGTTAGATTACTGGCTGTCTGTGGCATAAGATGACGAGCAGACAATACAGTACGTTTGGCTGTTCGGCTGTTCGGGTAGGTAGGCACAGGCTGTGCAGATTGTGACCTGCATGTGCTATATGCTAAGGCCTAGATATCTCTTTCAAAATGCTAGCAACTCCTGTGGATTCAGAGACATCGATGAAAGGCGAACTGCTATACCTTGACGAAACACTCATAGGCAGTGAGCTCTGGGACATAGGGAAGAGGAGGATGAGGAGGGGGGCAAGTTGATTGTGGGAAGTGGTCAAGGGGAAAGATATGAGTTGCGCCTCGCATCTGAAGATGTTCGGACCATTTCCAACGTCAATAATTAATATGTTAGCCAAAGTCACTAAGCCAGAGCAGCGTAGGACTTACGTAGAGCGGCTCGCAGGCATACGCACTTCCTCAGATGCTCTAAGAGGTCGTATCAGGTATTCTCACGTGTTCAAGTGGCAAGGTATGATTTGCGTCCCGCGTCTGAATTAAAGTGCTTGGAACATTCATAATTAATATGTTAGTCAAATTTCGCTAAGCCAGAGCAGCCTAGGACTTACGTAGAGCGGTTCGCAGGCGTACGCACTTCCTCGGATGCTCTAAGAAGTCATGTCAGGTATTCTCACGTGTTCAAGTGGCAAGGTATGAGTTGCCCCCCGCGTCTGAATTAAGGTGTTCGGACCATGTCCAACATTCATGATTAACATGTTAGTCAAATTTCACTAAGCCAGAGCAGTGTGAGACTTACGTAGAGCGGTTCGCAGGCGTACGCATTCCCTCATGCAGATGCTCTAGAGGTCATAATAGGTATTCTCACTTGCCCAAGCGCTCACGGTTTGAGCATACTTGTTCCCTGGAGCCATTCTGAACTGGATGTCAATATGTCGGCTGCCCACCAGGCTGCCGATTATAACAGCTAGCCCTCCAGATATAAACTGACAAAACGCAGTGACTGTCACCGTGGATTTGGAAGACCATTACGAACAATTGTTTGCCAGTTCTGCTCCATTGATGCAAACAGAAACGCTTTGACTGGCGTTGGACATGGGATCTGATAGCCTGTGAGCGTCTTCCCACCACTTTAAAGCTGGCCTACGAGCTGTCCAGGTATCCAGCAAGTCGCATTGACTTACACCCCGTCCATCCAAAAGATTCTCTCATATCCTTCATCGTGAGTTTAACTCTGTTCATATTGTGCTACTGAGATAGCAACACTAATGCCCAATGTAGTACCAGTATCTAGTACAATGTCTCAAACTGCTAACGGATGGATCAAGTCTGCCGCCTCTGGCAACAGATTCGTTGCGGATTTCATGATCGATGGGCTCCAGTACACCTTCACAGGAAACCTGTCCCCCAGGGTACAGAATTTTAATGCGAACAACACCACACTCAGATATAACCATGTTGGCCAATTGACGGCTACGAGGACTTTCCATGGAAGAGTCGGGGTGCAGACCATTGTCCTCAACATCGCCGGTACCTCCAATATTGAGGGGAGGCTCGACCAACCTATCCACCCTGCGAGCAGCGTCTCTGGAACTGGCGTTTGGCATCAGTCCTGAAAGCTCGACCAAGGTATGCTTGCCTTTCACCGGTGATTTTATATTTTGACTTTGGATAACAGTTGGCTATCGCATTATCACCAAGCACCAAGTGGAAATGCAGCGGAAGACAAAGGGCGTGCTCTTAAATTTGTTCACATTGAAATGTGCTTGTAGCCTCGCGTTATGGAAAATTTCTTGATTCATAGTGATGCAACCGTCAGTCCCGGCTCAACAACACGGAATGGATGTGCAACGCATGACCACTGGCAGGATCCATAAGTTCAGTCACCACCTATCAATCAATCAATCGAGCTTGCTGTTCCACCACCTTGCGCAAGCTGGCGTTGAATGGTTTCAAGTTATGAACCAACTCACGGCATTTTAAATGGCTTTCATTCAGATAGACATGCAATTGGTAAATAAATAACGCACACGGCAGTTTATTGAAAACAACAGGACAGACACAGGGCGTGTTAACTGTGACCTGCATGTGTTATATGTCTAGGGTCTAGAGGTTTGCAAAGGCTAGCGACTCCTGTGGATTTAGAGACCTCAGTGAAAAGGCGAACTGCTAAACCTCGACTCATAGGTGACTACATGCACAAGCGCCTATTATAATCTGAAGCCTTTGCAGTCTTTAGTATACTTGTCTGGGGCAAGGTCTAATAATTAAGGCACGACTAAAGTATAGTACTAGTAAGCTAATTAGGTGTGACACCGACGTGGCCGTTCAAAGGTAATTCAGACTCGGACGGTTTGCATAATCACCCCTACCTTCTCACGGATAGCGAAAACGCAGTCTCTCTCGCAACAGCCGCTGCATAATAATATAAGTGAGTACGATGGCATCAAGCAGCTGCGGGGCGTCCGAGTTCGAGTCCGCGTCGAGGAGGGAAGGGTGCAGGGAGAGCGAGGGGTGGGATGGACGGGGATCGCGGCATGCCGTGGGTTTATTTGTAAAAATACTGGGGATGGCCGCGGCGTGTGTAGTAAGGCTTGTTATCCCCATGAGTGAAAGTTGCAGGGAGACTTTGGGGGGGCGGGGGTTGGAGTGTGCAATGAGGGCGTGGGTGGTGGTGTTGAAGAGCTAGCGGGGATAGACCATCCGTCGGATGAGGGGGTATAGGGAAGAGGAGTGGAAGAGGTACGTACCTCGAGTCTCTCCCCATTGACACGCCATTTGTATACTATACCATCAGCACCCACAAAGATCCTCGAGCTATAGCAGCAAGTAAGAATTCTGCGCTTCAAAATAGGGATATACTTACTTGCTATACGCCTTCCTCCGCCGCAGGAACGCATCTAGATCCAACCCCTCCTGCTCTCCCACCGCCTGACCCTCCTCTCCGTCAAACAGATCCCTCGCAAACGTAACACGCGTCGTACCGGCGTCGATGTAGAACACCGTAGCGAGTTCCGTGCGTCTCTTGTGGGAGTCATTGGGTGTGGCTTCCGCATCCCGTTCAACACGATAAACGACATCGGCCCAGCTCCCATCAGAGTCCCGACGCGATACAATGGTGTATAGTGTCGATTCGTCGAAGGGCGAGACGAGACTTGTGGAGAAGGGGGTGTTCTGGACTATGGAGAGAGAGTCCATGGGGGGGTGCTGGCTGCATGGGTACTAGGACGGCATTATATATTAATCGTATATTGTGCGAAGTGGTAAATGAGTAAGATGACATGGAAGAGGGACTCGGAGGTGATCGTTATACCCGGTCTGCCGGCTGATCCCCTGGTAATTGATTGGTAATTGCCATTCCGAACCGCTTCGTTTCGGAATTGAGTGGACGATCAATGGCGTGCCAATTGATGGATATATTACCGGCAATCTCACAACACCTGTGCGCATCTCTTCTTTCTTCCTCATCAAACCGTCGACCGGGTTTCTCAACTTGACCTCGAGTTTTCCATTTTTGGCACCGCTCCGAGTGTTGATAAGATAATGATATCATCCCGGTGATCGGTGTCGTGCCAAGGAATATCACGTGAACAAGCTTCGGGATATTAACTTAAATCGTGTGCTGTATGTCATCTATCCACTCCGAGTCTTTACCGGAGCGGACTCGGAGTGTGTCCTTATGTTACACTGCTTCAATTACCTCAGTCTTCAAGTGGACCCACGTCTGTTAACTACCGGTTGTACGTAATGGGTTAGTAGCGATACGCGATGAGTTAACGCTGGTAAAACCCGAGCCTGAAGGCCTCACCCTGTATATCACTGAAGCGTTTCATGCAGGCTCGACACGGGTCAGACTAGACACCGAGCACTCGAAACAAGAAAGAGAAAGGTATGGCCTGACGCTCGCGAGAGAGTCGCAAAACTGGTCAGCCCCAAGGAAACCTGGGGGTGCCTTGCCGAGTCCACCATAACTAAACGACGACGATAGACGTTTATAGAATCCATATTGACTCAGACTCTCCAAGTCTGGTGGAAGGTTACTGGCTTTGATGAGGAAGACCCAGACGTGGCCGGCAAGAAGAACAATGTTTATTGCTATGTCATTCAGTATAGCTCGAGTTCTCGTATTGCCGGATCCCTGGATATTATGGTGACCCAGGCGCTGCGTTAGAGTACTAAGCAACAGTTCGTGACTCCCTGGATTCTGATACTGATACACAACATAATGTGCGGGCCTAGTCCTTTCACGCTCTGTAACATGATGCTTATACTTTGCAGAACTGGATTATAGCCGCGTCAACATGCCGGTGGATGACGACAGGCTGCACTATTTTTTGTTCCCCAGTCTTATCTGTGCTCCCAGTTTCCGCAGTTTGTGACGCCACATTTACCCGAATAATTGACCTTGTCAACCCTGGCGGAATGTCCGTAATCGAAGACGCGTGGTGAGGTTATTGCTGAGGATATTGCTGAGGATATGGATGATCCAGTGACGAGGAGGACCGGCAGGCAACGTTAGGAAGTGACGCGAGAATGGGGGATACACAATAGGCTACGTCTTCCCTGACCGATCGCCTCCCCACCCTTATACAGTCAGAGCCTAACTCTTTCCACGGCCCCTACTCTTCCTGCTCAGACGCTTTCCACCGCGAGCCCATGCCTATTCCCGAGCATATGCCGCTCTCAGCCGATCCTTCCACCCTCCACGGCCACCCCAACGACGAGCTCTATTTATTGTCCGCCTCTGCTCCCCACTCCATTCACGGATTTGATTCCATCGACAGCAACCATCCCTCTCCCGTAACCGTCCCCTCACTCCCATACCTTCTCTATTTTATTACCTTATGGACAGTTGCCTCGATCTTTCTCCAGACTCCTCTGCGCCCTGCACACCGTCTTCCCAGTTCACACGCACCCCGACGCTCCCCTGGCCAACGTCAAAATCCACTCAGATATCGACAACTAGCCCATCCCCGACCATCCCCGCTCCAGCTCCTCCCGCGGTTCCTATCTCTCCGACCTCTACGACGACCGCAAGGAGGTTGACGTTGCTGCCCCCCTATGTGTCACATCTTGCAGAGTCGGATGGTTAACAGCGAGGTTAATATGAATGCCCTGATGTCGGGTCAAACAGATGGCGAGGATGTGAAATTCTCTGATGGGGAATTGACGGAACCGATGTCGGGGCAATAGGAGACTCGGGTGGTGATGCATGATGCAACTAACGTGTGCGCTCGGAAACCATTGCGACTTCTTGCACGTATCCGATATTGTATCGTAATGTGATCACGCTGAAAATATGATGCTGAAACAACAGAGTTTACTATAACTCGTGCTAACTGGAGTTGGCGCAAGAGCGTCGTCCGGATACTTTACAGTCAGACGGCCCGTCAACCACTCTGAAATGAGACTTGAGCGCAGCTTAACCTCGCGTTTTCTATTTTGGTACCATCTGCGGTGTGTATTCGAGTATGAGGCGAGAACATGGTGCTGTGACCTATGCTAATTGATGATTGGAGTGTCTGGGGAGGGTGAAAGGCTTGGATTAGGTCTGAGCCAGGATGTGAGGATGTGCCATTGGCATGCCTGCGATGGCGTATGGGCAATCATACTATGGCATGGCTCTCCCCACCCCATTCATATCGTTGTCACTTACCGAACCCAAGGGAAGACCGTATGTGTCCCTACGCACATGAGGCTTTCAGGTTGCTGGCACTGGAGCCAGCCTAAAGCCTTGCCCGGTCGAGGCTTCAAAGGTGTTCCCACAGACACTTGCAGGTCTCGCATATGCCATGAGTTGCCGATGATAATCGAATCGATAGAGGATAGCAAATGGGTGATGCATCCCATCTATGAGGGACCTGGGCTTGTCGGTTGGTTACTGACTATGACCGGCTTGGCTGTCTCGTGTCACTGGCCGACAATGAGTGTGTCTATGGCGTTATTCATTTATGTGGTGGGTTAATTTTAGTCCGGAGGGGCATGGATGCAGGCGCAGTGGCAAGACTGGTCAAGGGCATGTCTGGTTGATGTTATAGGATATTGGTCGAGGAAAGGATGTCCGGCTGGTTCACAGACTTACACGTGAACTTTTATCGGCATCATTATTTGTCGTAGACTGGTAGTACAATCATTGCGTGCATAGGCACTGTGCGACGCTTGCGAGTTGTATACCAGGCACCATGCAACAACTGACGAATGAGACTCTTGCCCTCGTATGCAACGCAGCAACGAGCACCACGCGTCTGGAGGTGTTCATAGTTCCCCCTCGCCCCGCCGTGCTGAGTCGATCATCGATGGGGTCTAAAGATCTGAGGGTGTGTGGTCGGTGGTGCGAGTCAATCCAAGGTCGCTAACTTGGGACGCTGCATCAAATGAATCTGGAAGATAAGGTGGGGCGCAGGGGCGGCGGGCATCAGTGAAATTGACATTTGCAGCGGCGACCCAAAAGAGGATGACCTAATCGGGTGGATATGGATAAATAGACGGTGGCTAGACGGTAGTTGTCCAACTTATGCTCCTGTCCTCCATCCTCGCCTATTTCTACACAGAGTACAATGAACATTCCAGGCGTTCTCCTCTCTCCACCCTTGGGGATGAGCCTGTCCTCCACACCCTCGCGCGTCGCGCCCAGCCACACACCCACGCCACTTTCTTCGTCGTCGCCGCCTGTCTCATCCCCATCCTCGTTGTCCTCTCAGGCATCTTTGCCGGACTTACGCTGGGTTATATGAGTCTTGATGAGACTCAGCTGAATGTGCTCGCGAGCTCCGGGACTGCGTGAGTGGCTGCATCTATTCACATAATACCTCTATGCCTTGTTGCCCTCCTTGTCCACTTTTCTCGCATTCCTATGCCACTCATGCTCCCACGCGTCTTCATTTCCTTCATCCATTCACTAATGTTTCGTCATAGCAAGCAACGCGAATACGCAAATAAGATCATCCCGGTCCGCAAGAACGGCCATCTTCTCCTCGTCTCCCTCCTCCTCGCCAACATGGTCGTCAACGAGTCCCTTCCCATCATTTCTGACGAGGTCCTAGGCGGAGGAGTGCCTGCCGTTGCGGTCTCGACCGTCCTCATCGTCATGTATGGCGTCTTTTTTGACTCCTTCCCGCCTTTTTGGCGGTCCCATCCTTTTCGGATGATCTTACTTCTCAAATGATTTTATACGTTTGCGGCTCATCTAATACCACGTGCTTCCCTAGATTCTCGGAAATTATTCCCCAGTCCATATGCACCCGTTACGGCCTCTACATTGGAGCCAAATGCGCGATTCCAGTGCGGATTCTAATGTATTCATTGGTGAGTAGCGTTTGCGCACGCATTTTCCTTTGTTTTACACGTTTTCTTTCCATCCCGGTTTTGGTCATTTGAGTGCGTCGGCCAGTGCTGGACCTGCCTCGCAAAATGCTCTCCCTCCCCGACCCTCTAACGCTCCCTTTTTCCTCTTCCCCTCAGTACATTGTTGCCTGGCCCGTTGCCAAACTGCTCGAGACTGTCCTCGGTCCACACCATGGCATCATCTATCGTCGCGGTGAACTTAAGGAGCTCATTAACATGCACTCGAGCGTTTCGCCCCATGGGGGTGATTTGAAGGATGACACTGTCGCGATCATTGGTGAGTATCTTCCCTACGTATCCTTTCCTACATATCCTTTCCCCCGACCAATCTGAATCAAGTTGACGATTTTTTATTCTATTCTCCAGGCCACACCCTCGATCTCCAAGAGAAAGTTGTCAAAGACGCCATGACGCCCATCGAGAACGTTTTCATGCTCCCCCTTGACGCCCGTCTTGACTACGCAACTCTCCGCATGGTGTGCGAGTCCGGTCATTCGCGTGTGCCGGTGTATGAGGAGATTGACGTGCCGGTGTATAAGGGGGGCGATGGAAAGAGTGATGGTGGGAAAGCGAAGAAGATTGTGGGCATATTGTTGGTGAAACAGTGTGTGCTTCTGGACCCCAAGGGTAAGTTCACTAGCATATGCTGATTTATTTATTAAATTACGTTTGAACTCTTACCCGCGCGCAATTAGAAGCGACCCCCGTTCGCTCTATTCCCCTCAACAAGGTGCCTTCTGTACCCTTTGACGAGCCCCTCCTTGGCATCCTGGACCGTTTTCAGGAAGGCCGCTCTCACATGGCCATCGTCTCCCTCTACAGCAAGGGGCGTGCCGCGAGCGTCAAGGAAGCTGTCAAGACGGGTCTGACAAGGCGTTTCCTGAATAGCGTGGGGCTTGGCGAAGACGGGAACGAGGAAAGTGGGGGGAAGAAGGATAAGGATTTGGAGAAGGCGTGGGGGGATCTGAGGGAGGGGAAGATTGGGGGTGTTGGGGGAGACGGTGCTGAGAAGGAGAAACCAAGAAGGTTTACAGCGAGCATCGAGGGGAGAGAGCAGGCTATGCCTGCAGATGCCGTGCTTGCAAGTGAGGATGCAGATGATGTATGTTGGCTTCTTTGGGCAGGAAACAGGATGTTAACGAGCGTTTTAGTTTCTTCGTGGAATCGACACCGACGTCAACCCTCTCGGTATTATCACGCTCGAGGATGTCCTCGAAGGTACATTCTCACTCATAATATGTACTCCGCGCTTACTCACGCCACACTCATAGAACTCATTGGTGAAGAGATTCTTGATGAGTTTGACCTCACTGGCCCGCAAGCTGCATCTTCCTATGTTCCCCCGTCTGCCAAACGTGCCGCCGAAGAACAATCCCGGCGTACCCTCTCGTACACTGTCCCTTCCGGCACCACGACGCTCCCTGCACCGGTACCTGTTGCGGTCACACGAGCACCCGTGCTCTCTACGCTCCAGTTCCCTCGCGTTGCGTCGGGCCTTAGCATCTTCACCCGTGCGCGCACTCAGCCGGGAACGCCACGGCTTGAGACGCCGGGACTGCCGGAGCATGTGTCTGCGCGCGACAAGGAGAAGGAGCACTTGATGATGATGGGAAGTGGGGGCCTAGGAGTAGGCACTGTGGATGGTGGGAGCGTCGTGCCGGAATTGATGCGTGACGGGACGGATGCGTCGACGCTGCGTGCGACGCTGACGTCGGAGACGGGTACGACGGCCGTTGTGAGTGCGGCGGGGGGCTACGGCAACAGGGAAGATATAACGGATGTGCCGAATATTCTCGTGTCGGACGAGCATGGACAGTCCAGGGTGCCGGTGGCGCCACCTACTGTGCCCCTCGTGCCGCGCGTTACAGAGGCGATCTTGCAGACGCACACGCGGCGTCGCGCACAGCAGCTGCAGCAGGCAGCACTGGCGCAGGGACAGCATTCGCATTCTGCGAGTAGTTTACCTCTGCCCACGTCGCTCGTAGCTGGAGGCGTCGGCGGAGCAGGAGAGATGCAACTTCCGGCTCCGGTACCGCGCCAAGCCCACAAGGGAGGATTCAAGAGCAGTCCGCTGGTGCTACCCGCGGCGGAAATGCAGCCTCGTGCGGCGGAAGAGGAGGGCGGGGATGATGATAAGGTGGTTGACGAGAGCGTGGGTATGAGGGTGTCCCAGTCGGATCCGAAGTTGAAGGATCTCAAGGAGGGTCTATAACATAGGCTATGAAGTTGGATTCGCATATCGATGGGAACGAGAGTCTGCGAATCCGACGTTAACTTTGATCATTCTTGTTTAGTTGTGCGGATTAATCGAACGTTCTGTACAATACACGGAATTACCCTAGGAGCCTTTTGAAAATCAAGTGCTTGGAGCCAGATCTAGAACTGGAAGTGCATTGTAAAAACGCGTGTATTAAATCTACTTCAATCTTTCAAACATGGACCGCGACAGCTGCAGCGTCGTGATCTCCGCCTCTGCCGTCCGCAACTGGCAGGTGATCACTTGATTGTCAGAAGCGAGATACCTTACCAACGCAGCTGCACTCACCTTTTCCGAGTTGGATGCACGCACGGTTTCTGGTATCATGGTTTCGTAATCCGGTTGCGCCTCGATCTTGCGTAGTTTGTCTGCGTTCAACGTGGCGAGACCTAGCTTCTTGTCGCATTTAGCGATCTCGCTATCAAGGTCTACCAAACCCTGTGTGCGAGAAAAACACCAGTTCAGTCAGCTTTCCTGGATAAGTAGTGAAACGCAACGCACGCGAACGAGAATGTACACCGTCAGCGTGTCGCTGAGCACAACGGAGCCACACCCGGCCGGCACGTTGTCCACGCGGCGCACTACCCTGGCACTCTTGCATCCCTTGGTGAGCGCCACGATGGTGGGCATCTGCGATTCGAACACGGCCTCATCTGCACTTGCCTGCACGTGGAAATACACTAAGAGCAACGGTATCAGCGATATGTCACGTTCCTTTTTTTTGTTTGTTTGTGTGGTAGAGAAACGCACGTTGGATATCGGATTGTAGCGAGTATGAGGCCGCGAGAGATCGGGAGGCCCGGATGGCAGCGAACACAGTGTCAAACTCCTTCTCCGCCTTGTCGAAGACCATATCATCGTCCTGCAGCATCTCATGGTCACCTTGCGGCTAATAGCAGAAAGGATCAAAACTCACTAGCACAGGGTATGATGTCAGCATTAGCGAAGAAGGATCTCTCTCCCGGCGAGGTAATCGCTGCCATAGCTCCTCGGTCACGAAAGGCATGAATGGATGTAATAATCGCAGTCCATAGTCAAGGCAAGTGTAAAGAGTGTGTTGTGCCGACTTCTTCATCGCCTCTGGTGCAGCTTCCTCCGTCATTGGTTTCATCGCTTCCTATGGAGCCATATGCACATCAGCATTAAATACCCCAGCGTAGTCCCTGAATTACGCACAATATATACATCGCAAAGTTCATACAACCAAAAGTTGTACGCTGCGCTCGTCGCGAGCATGAAATTTCGCTCGATAAGTTGGCGATTGACCTCGGTAGCAGCGATGTTGAGCTTATGAAGAATCCACTTCTCGACCAGGCTCTCTCTGCCAATAGGCTGAAAAGATTGAGATACATAAGTATTAAAACCAACGAACATAACGTGTTGCTGACCTTGGGTGGTGCGGGAACAAACGCTTCATCTAGTTTAAGCATGGCAAAACGAGTGGCGTTCCAAATCTTGTTGCAGAACTTGCGGTAACCTTCGACCCTCAAGATATCCAAATTGATATCTCGACCTATATCAATCGATCGATAAGAGGTGGAGGCGGGTATTAATTTTAAACTACGTACCTCCAGCACTATAGGCGCATAGCGCCATACGAAGGGCATCTGTACCACACTGAGGAATTCCTTTGGGGAAATCCTTCTTTTGGCCCTGCTTGGCCTTTTGGATTTCCTTGTCATCAAGATTACCCTCGAGCAATTGCTCATGCAGTCGCTCAAGTGGTACCCCTGTGATGACGTCGACGGGGTCGATAACATTGCCGAGAGACTTGCTCATCTTGCGGCCATGTGCATCACGAATCATCGCGTGGCATAGCACTTCTTGGAATGGCACTTTCCCGGTAAGCCTGATGCCTAACATCACCATCCGCGCCACCCAGAAGAACAAAATGTCCCAGCCCGTCTCAAGCATGGAGGAAGGGTAAAAGTGCTTCATGTCAGCCGTCTACGACTCGCTGAGATGGTAAAATACGCCAAGAAGATACACAATGAAGCGCACCTCTGAGGGCCAGCCAAGAATAGACCATGGCCACAGCCCCGATGAGAACCATGTGTCGAGGACATCCTCGTCCTGCTCCAGCTGAAATGGCGCACCGTTCGCCACCTTCTTTGCGCGTTCAGTTGCCTCTTCCAAGTTTCGTCCCACGACCCAGTATTTCTCGTCGGTATTCTGTGAGAAACATCATGTCAACACTACTAGGATCTCTAACATATTGAATATAAGGAAAAACATTTTGCTCGATTCCCTGTATACGAACGAAATACGCAGGAACACGGTGGCCCCACCAAAGTTGGCGTGAAATACACCAGTCTTGGATGTTCTCCAGCCACCGATACCATTCATTCTCAGATAGCTTGGGGGTTATCACGAGCTCACCCACTCGTGTGCGCTGTGTAGACATGCAGAGTAAGGCATCGTGAAACGCAGCTCCCAGAGTTGCGCACCTTGATTGCCTCATCAGCTAGTGGTTTGCAACTGACCCACCACTGCGGCTTCATCACAGGCTCTATGACGTCTCCGGATTTCCTGTATAAGTGAACTACGAGTTGAATTTCGTACATAGAAGCTTAGGGCTACTCACGCGCATATAGGGACCGTCATGGGGTTATCTTTGGTATCGACGTAAAGTCCCAAATCCTTGAGTTTATTAACCACCTGCACTCTGGCATGGAACCGTTTCATACCCTATCATACACTAAACAAACTGTCCGACACAAACATATGATGTACGTACCTCAAATTTGGGACCAGCGTTAGCATTAAAGGTTCCATCATCGTTCAATATGTTGACAAACTCCAATTTGTGGCGTACGCCGACCTCGTAATCATTTGGGTCATGCGCCGGTGTAATCTTCACTGCACCAGTCCCGAACTCCATATCGACAATGATAGCATCGGTGACAATGGGCATGCGACGGTTAGGGAGGAATGGGTGGCGAGCAAACTTTCCGTGGAGATGCTTGTACCGTGGATCATCAGGATGTACTGCAATTGCAGTGTCGCCAAGCATTGTCTCCGGACGTGTGGTCGCTACAACGATTCTTTCATCTTGACATTATCGCATATGTCATTGGATGAAAAGAAACAACGCCTGTAAAATGCAATCATACCAGAACCCTCAATAGGGTATGCAAACTCTGTGATCACGCCGAACTCAAACTTCTCTTTGCCGTCATAGCCTGGCACATTCATTAGCGTTCGGCCCTCTAGTTTCTTTTGGTCCACCTGGGTAAGATAATGTCAGTATCGTGCTTAATGACTAAGATTCAATCGTACCTCAAGGTTAGACAGGGTGGTATTCAGTTTTATGCACCAGTTGACGAGACGGTTGGCGCGGTAGATGATTCCATCCTCATGAAGGCGGCAAAATGTCTCTGCAACGGCCTTTGACAGATTCTAAATAAGAAATAAAAGGATTAAACAGGACATTCATTGCAGGTAATACATATACACGAACCTCATCCATGGTAAATGCTACTCGATTCCAGTCATACGACCCGCCCAGACGACGCAGTTGACCAGAGATCCGGTTCTGGTAACTGGGACACAACTGTTAGCTTTCTTACAATGTAATCGTATAGCCCGTTGACACATACTCATGCTTCCATTGCCAAACAGTCTCAAGAAATCTCTCTCGACCAAGGTCATGACGCGTCTTGCCGGAAGTTTTATACAGACGCTTTTCGACGACTGATTGAGTGGAAATCCCGGCATGATCAAACCCAGGAACAAACAATGTTGCTTTCCCAAGCATGCGGTTCCTTGTTACACGCAGCAGATCAGTATATCTCCTACATTCATTGATAGATATTGGATATACCATCGAACCAGAGCATCCTGAATGGCCACTGTCAAGCCATGTCCAATATGCAGAGCCCCGGTGACATTTGGTGGTGGCGCTGGAATGACAAAGGCGCCTTTACTAGCGTCCTGCGGCGACCCATCCTCGTTTATTTTGGGTGCAAAGAAGCCCTGCCCTTCCCACCAGTCATACCAGGCAGATTCTACTGCGATTGGATTGTAGCCACTGGCCATGGGTTGCGACATGTCTATACGGAAGCCATGTTATCAACACGCAAAAGCCACACACTAATAACACTATGGGACCTTTCTTATGACCCTTTGGAGTGGTGTTGACGAACGGCACGTCCTCTTCTTTCTTTTCCTTCATCGGCTTGACCTTCTCCTTCTTCTCTCCGGTAGCAACTTCTTTGACTACCTTGGCAGCCTGCTTGGCCTGCTTTTCGGCCATTTTGGCGGCCTTTTTCGCTGACCAAACGAATGCAGCATGTCAGCATGATATATGTTGAATGATATGGTCAGCAGACCTTGACTCTTGGAGTTTGGATTGGGTACATCAATGCCTGGAGTGGCTGTTCCATTGGCGATATCTGACATTTTGCGTAAAAAGCGGACTGTGGGCAGACGATGTGGTGCTAAAGCTCGAGTCAAGGCGAACCAACCAACTCGCATGCAAGGTCGGTGACTCAAGAAATTTTACTTCCGCGCGCCATCAAATTACCATATTTGTCACTGCATTCTGAACGCGTACAGGTATGTACTCAGCAGAAACTTTGTGAGACAGTAATTGGTTGAACATGAAACAAGGCATTCATGGACACGCTTGGCACCATTTCATTTGATTCCTCAGGAAAGGCTCCACCACTGGTTGTAACTTTTTATTGGATGCTGGTGTCTCGATGCTCGGCATTATGCTGCTTATAGCATAGAACGTTTGGCAGTGACCTCCAATTTCTTTTCCGTTGTTCAACTAATTGTTGATGGAATCTAGGGATGAAAAGGTACAAACGAGTTGATCAAATCAGAAACGCTCAAACACTGGCTTAAGCTGACGAGCGACCACTGCTCTACCATTTACACCCCAATGGCTTGATTAGAAGTGCTCTGTTCAAAACCGCTGGCTATATGATGCACTCACTACCCTTGCCTGCCTGCTGGTTAGATTCACAAACTCCAATTCCACCTACACCATCATCTCCCATTCTTGCATCTTGACCATCCGATCATTAACATCACTTGTGTCGCATTCCTGGTAATGTAAGGTCGTTCAGTACATGTAACATATATCCCATGTCCAGAGTCGCCATTTCCCTGGCCCTGCGCATGATATCAAATTGTGTGGGTGGAGCCTTAGGGTCAAGCCAACTATTGCACAAACAATGTTCTGGAAGCCATCTGTTTTCATAAATCTCAGGTTTTCAGCACTTCAGTGATGAAACACAGTCAAAAGACTAAGGACTAATTGGCTGACAGTATTTTCTCTCTTCCAATGTTGAGTTGAAAGTTTATACATGGGACAAGAGCACAAGGAGATCCCCCATCATCTGGAAAGAAGAGGATGTGTATATAGCTATAGTCTATATATCTGTCATACCTGCCTAGACAACCCCTAAATATAGCCCATAACCAATCCACATGGATTGGTAAGCAAAAAGTCTTGGTGCATCCCAAGCATCCTGTATCACTTACTTGTTATGCACTAAGTCTGTTGGGGTTTGAAGCTTCAGGGTCAGAGCAAGGGTTGGGATTGGTTGGATCAGACATGGATTCAGCTTATGTGCTGCACCCTCACATATACCTACATCTGATATTTTGGAGTTGGAGAAATAGAGACAGATAGGAGATGGGCTCAGGACTTGGACAAACTTTGATATTGTTAAGGGTTGATGTTACATTCTGTAATGTTACATCTGTATGGGAACCACCTTTTCCCTATCAAATTCCATTTATGCAGCACCAATGTGCTATTCTTTGCTTTTCCATTCCTAAATATCAGCATATATTTGATGCTTGTACCTGGAATGGACTTATTCAAATATTCTCTATTTTTCCATATTTTTTCAGGAATATTCCATGCAGAACTCGGCCCAGAATCATTTATTTCTGCTGTGCTACAGTTGTGGACCCATAGGCACCCACAAACCTTCCCACAGCCGGCTCTCCCCTTTTGGACCAGGCATTTGGCCTGAATTCAACCTCAGATGTCTCTCATCAATAAATATTCTCTAACTTGACAACCACAGCCTCTCAGGGCACTATTTTCCATGCAGATCATCACATGACATGTGGCTATCCATGGCTGTCCAAACCAGTGCAGAAAACAGGGTGGACACCCTTCTTTTTGCCTGATCAGTGCCTAGTTCAGGGATCAAATCAGCTGATGGGTGATCAAATCAGGTGATTGCCTTGGAATATTCTACCCCTTTCCATAACATTCTAGCTGTTTCCCTCTATTATTAGATAGAACTTTCCAGAACCATTATTCAGCTCCTGATCAGTGTTAGTGCTGTGATCAGATCCTGTGATTGGCTTGGAATATTCTACCCCTTTCTTCCACCTTCCACAACCTTCCAGTAGTTTCCATCTATTGATAGGTAGAATATTCCAGAAGCATTAGTCAGCCCCTGTAAATACAATATATAAGGAGGCCATTCTGCCTCTGAAAGAATAACATATTCTACCATTTCTACCCATCTTCTGCACACCAGTGTGACTAGAGTGGCATACAGTGTCATCCTCTATCTCAGTAACTGTTGATTACCAGTTCAAGGATCTTTTACAGTTGTGTAACTGTACTTGATTGCACTCAAAGTAGTGATATTCCTGCTTTGGGCGTGAGTGTAGTATCTGCCTCACGTGACTATGAATCTACAGGGTGAGATTGTCTGTCGATAGTCCTGCCATTAGTGCTCTTGTTTAAGTTACTAGTGTGTACTGCCTTTGCAGAGCATTAGAAGCTTTGTTGGGGTATATGCAGTTCTAAACTACTTCAAATAAGGACTATTATTTAGTAGTTTATAGGTATTTCAAATGTTCTATTGAATGTACTTATATTTCGCTTTTTTGTGTATTTGAGCCCACAAGTGTACACAAGGGGTCAGTTGCTGATATAATCTGTCATTCAACTCCGACGAGCACTCGCGTGCGAGCAAACGATGTGCGCTGTCGGTTCGCTTAAGGAATAGATCCTATAAGCCTGCGCGCAACGGTCCTAGCAAACAGACGGTGTGTAACGCAGTTGTTCAGCACTCCAAAGATCAATCAGGGCGAGGGGTACGTAACAGGGAAGTGGGATAGTGCTCTGTGGTTGGATGAGGATGGGAGCAAAAGGTCGGTCCCGATGGCTGATCGTGCTCTGTGACTGGATGACAATGCGGAGCCCGGTTGGGAGGTACGCGAAAGCTGGTTTCAGGAGAATCAACCTCTCAGTGGCGGAGGGAAATCTGATCGTTGAACCAAGGTGTTTTACCTCAGTGTAGAGATGATGGATTGTGATGTAGAGCGTAGAGCGTAGACTTAGAGCGTGGACTTTGACTTTAGAGCATTGGCTGGGAACTTGTTGGTTGGTTCCGAAGGCGGAGGCTAGCGCCCTTTTATATACAAATCCCCAGGGGACAACGACACAATATGAGGAGCAAATGATGCGATATGATGCAAGAAATGCTGATCAAGCCAGCTGACGAAGCGTGTGAAGTTGAACTACTAAAGGGGAAATCATGGAGAAATGAAACGACAGATAGGGGTAATCTTTGTAAGAATAGGGGGCGATGAGTAATAAAAGAACCAAAAATAGAACAAGGATGAGTAAGTCGTGTATGAATGAATTAAAAGATGAAACAGGGGTGAATCATATAAAAGAACAATAGAAACGTCCACCAATACCATCTTTCCTACGGCTCCGAAGGTTAATTGACCCTGAGTCACATGAGGACTTCCGTCAGCATCCACAACAAATACTCCTTATTGTCTTAGTGATCCGTCTCCATATGGTATCCCGCTCCAAGAGTATTTGGTCCCTTTGCCTGACACGATGTAACCTGAGTCGGATTGAAGTGGGAGGATAGGTCGGCAATGGCGACTGAAATTCTACCTCACGTTCGACTCTTCTATCCGTGTTACGATATAGAGGTGAAATGTCGAGGAATGTATATGGTTCAACGGAATTGTGAAAGAATATGGGATCGCCAATGGCATAAGAGAGACATGGTGGGGATCTTGGACGTTGAAAGAGTTTTGGAAGTATTTTGACATGTGGAGGTGGCTTAACATGCCCGTGGAGCTCGGCGTATTTTTGATAGTCCTCTGTGTCCAGAGACCAGTGTGACGCATTATTAGAAGTGATGTTGGAGAGGGGAATAGAATGGGAAGCCATGTGAATGATGATGAAAGGATCGGTGTGAATAGAAGGCTGATAATGATCGATGGCGATGAAACACGAGTGACGATCGATGGCTAGAATTAGAGACTGAGGTGGAGAGGGAGTTGTGGCGCTATTTAAAAGTTGATACGAAAAGACGCTGGCGGAGTTGGACTGTCAGAGTGGTTCGATATGCGTCCTCGATGCGTCCTGGCTCGTCAGCGCATTACATAATCATTGGAGTTCACGCACTTCAGCCAAAAGTGGCCACAGAAGGTTCTGACACCTTCCTGGACCTTCCACAAGGTTCCCCGGCCTTCTCTTTCCTTCCAGGGGCTTCCCTAAGCACCAGGAATGTTCTCTGATTAGTTACATAAGCTAGATAGTCCATGTATATAAAAAGGGCTGCAACAGCTGTGCAATAAATAAGATCTTTTTACCACACACACACAGCAGTGTCTACTCAAGCATTGAGTAATCATCACATAAGCCAGAAGTTATTATATTACAAGTGCAGCAGGCTCTAATATTAATCAAACTTGGAGAAGAGGTTAATACGGAGTAACTGATTAGTAATTAACACACTACAAACCCACTCGGAGCAGTAACTTGAAGTGTATTAATTGTTATTCATTGATCAAGAACCTTACACGTGTAATTGAGACTCTGAGGTTAGTCAAATTATCACATATTGGGCTATTGGTTATAATCAAGAATCTTGCACGTTTAATTGAGACTCTGAGGTTAGTCAGGTTAATACATACTAGGCTATTGATTGGTCAAGAATACTGCATGTTTAATTGAGACTCTGAGGTTAGTCAGGTTAACACATACTTTGCTATTGATCGGTTGGTTCAATTGTGGGCATTTCAATAAATCAACAACACAGTCTATTAACTCACCTCTTTGAGACGAGATTAATATCCCTTGACTGTTGATTCTATCACGGATAAACACGTACAGTGAATATGCTTGTTCAGAAGGAAGTGTTCAAGTGCATATCTATCTTTTTACGTTGAAGGGATTATTGTTAGCTTTAATCCACTCAACCTGCGGTACTAAGGCACTAGGTTACTTCCCCCTTTGAAGTATCTGAACCCTTGAACGCCTGTTAATCTTTGACTTTACATTGCATCAGCAGTAAAGTGTGAACTACACGTGACAACCATAAATCTCTATTGCTTCACTTCCTGTGGCAACATTGATTGTGATTGTTCACCGGAGTATAATTTCTTAATTGGGTTCTCCGTTAAAATAGTTTCAAGCTTATTGCTAGCCTTGAAAGGTCATACATCCTTGGGCTAAACTTAGATTGTGATTAACACCACAGTTTAGGTTGAAGTTCACGGTTCCAAAACAAGCTTGAACTCGTGTGAAGCAGTTGCTAGACTACTTCACACATCACTGTTACCCGCTTCTGAGTGCCACTGGTTGGACGGTTGGATTCATCCACCTACTTCCTTTAGCCTCTAAGTGCATTCCCCTCTTTTTGGAATATCTGGACCCCTAAGCGTCTGTGAACTCTAGACTCTGGAAGTCTTATTCATTTCTTGCTGCTAAGAAACATATTACTTTTCTGCGTATAGTCTGCATTGACCAATACAAAGGATTGTAACCAAAGTACAAACATTAAATTGTTTCTGGAGTTGTGCTGCAGCAGGGTTTGATATTCTTCTCAGCTGTTCATTCACGGAATTGTGGTGATTTAGAGTTTGCCCTAACACCATAATTTTGCGGGTTCCAAAACAATAGGAACCTGGACATCCATCCCCGTCGGACTCAGACATACTCATGTAAGGCCGTTGGCCTCAGAGACCCATCACCAGAGTAATTATTATTAGATTTCAAAATATGTATTTAAGTTGCCCAACTGGGGACTTCATTCCCCAGTTTGAATATTGAATCACGCCTAGTTCCTAAGTCTGATTCTAACTCTCTAAGTCATACTCCGTCTCCGAAATCTCAGACACCGGTATTAGTGAGGGCGCAGCACATAAGCTGATGTTTTGGAACCCGCAAAATTATGGTGTTAGGGCAAACTCTAAATCACCACAATTCCATGAATGAACAGCTGAGAAGAATATCAAACCCTGCTGCAGCACAACTCCAGAAACAATTTAACGTTTGTACTTTGGTTACAATCCTTTGTATTGGTCAATGCAGACTATACGCAGAAAGGTAATATGTTTCTTAGCAGCAAGAAATGAATAAGACTTCCAGAGTCTAGAGTTCACAGACGCTTAGGGGTCCAGATATTCCAAAAAGAGGGGAATGCACTTAGAGGCTAAAGGAAGTAGGTGGATGAATCCAACCGTCCAACCAGTGGCACTCAGAAGCGGGTAACAGCAATGTGTGAAGTAGTCTAGCAACTGCTTCACACGAGTTCAAGCTTCTAATGCTCTGCAAAGGCAGTACACACTAGTAACTTAAACAAAGAGCACTAATGGCAGGACTATCGACAGACAATCTCACCCTGTAGATTCGTAGTCACGTGAGGCAGATACTACACTCACGCCCAAAGCAGGAATATCACTACTTTGAGTGCAATCAAGTACAGTTACACAACTGTAAAAGATCCTTGAACTGGTAATCAACAGTTACTGAGATAGAGGATGACACTGTATGCCACTCTAGTCACACTGGTGTGCAGAAGATGGGTAGAAATGGTAGAATATGTTATTCTTTCAGAGGCAGAATGGCCTCCTTATATATTGTATTTACAGGGGCTGACTAATGCTTCTGGAATATTCTACCTATCAATAGATGGAAACTACTGGAAGGTTGTGGAAGGTGGAAGAAAGGGGTAGAATATTCCAAGCCAATCACAGGATCTGATCACAGCACTAACACTGATCAGGAGCTGAATAATGGTTCTGGAAAGTTCTATCTAATAATAGAGGGAAACAGCTAGAATGTTATGGAAAGGGGTAGAATATTCCAAGGCAATCACCTGATTTGATCACCCATCAGCTGATTTGATCCCTGAACTAGGCACTGATCAGGCAAAAAGAAGGGTGTCCACCCTGTTTTCTGCACTGGTTTGGACAGCCATGGATAGCCACATGTCATGTGATGATCTGCATGGAAAATAGTGCCCTGAGAGGCTGTGGTTGTCAAGTTAGAGAATATTTATTGATGAGAGACATCTGAGGTTGAATTCAGGCCAAATGCCTGGTCCAAAAGGGGAGAGCCGGCTGTGGGAAGGTTTGTGGGTGCCTATGGGTCCACAACTGTAGCACAGCAGAAATAAATGATTCTGGGCCGAGTTCTGCATGGAATGTTCCTGAAAAAAACATGAAAAATTAGAGAATATTTGAATAAGTCAATTCCAGGTACAAGCATCAAATATATGCTGATATTTAGGAATGGAAAAGCAAAGAATAGCACATTGGTGCTGCATAAATGGAATTTGATAGGGAAAAGGTGGTTCCCATACAGCTACAAAGATCTCAAACTCTTTGAGATCCATGTCTCCTGTGTATTGCTCAGGAGGCGATACCTTAATGCCCACCTTGGCAAGTACAGACTTCTCCAGGTCTGTGTCTCTATTATCAACTATGGCTACTTGCACCATGCAATTAATGCTGTCAATAGGATCAATTGTATCCAATTGATCTGGTATGCCTTGACCTTCTAGGGTCAATGACACTGATTGTTCCCTTTTATGGGGAACATCTTCTTGAGGTACCCATTGGGTATCTCATTGCTCATGGTGGGTGTCTCCTAAAAGGTCCGCCACTCATACATGCTGATAACTGTTCAGTGCATGTTGGGACTGTTGGTTTAAGTTGACAGCTACATTGAGCTCTTGCTGGGGCTGCTGCTCTCTAAACAGCTGGCTGAGCTCCTGCTCTGCATGTTTAGCCTTTTGTTCAAGGGCTAATCTGTGTTTATGAGAAGCCTCAACTTCTCGTTGTTTCCATAGCTTGATCTCTTGATCAAGCTCCTTTGCCGTAGATTGAGAAGAAGAAACACCTGAGAAAACAGGCAAACTATCGGCATCAGTGAGCCCGAGAGGGAAACATCAGTATCTTCAATCTCCCTCGCAGCTTCACTCCCATAAGAGTCTGTGCACACACTGGGGAGACCGGGCGACAACAAGTAATAAGATGACACGTACAGTGGTCGCATATTAATATCAATACGGTGTGAACGCACTTGCAACCAAACCAGCTGTTTATTTGATACGGCAGTGACAAGCTGTGTGAACCATGATCCTTATCATGGTAAAAATATTCACAAATGACAGATCCATGTCCCCTTCCCATTTTACTTGTGAATCAACGGCATTTTTCAAACATGGGATAGCTTCATGCAAAGTGAGAAATACAATACACAGCGGAGCTAGAATCCTGGCGTTTTCCGTCGATTTACAATGGCCGAAGCATTGCAGTGCGCCGCCTCTAGCAGTACAGAGCTCCTAGTACAATTTCTAACAGTAGTATTCGCAGTACAATAGCTACCGCAGACCGTTCCAAACAGGTGCAAAGTACAAATCGGTAAAGCATACATAGCCTGCATCTCTACAGTGATGAGTATCATCACAGCGCGAGTGTATAACTACCAAGTTTTTTGAGGGGTGGTGATGAAGCAAGATGTTCGTGGGCGAGACGTTCATAATAGGTTGGTTACTAGGGTGTGGGGTGGTCTGATGCGAGTACATTTGATGATGTGACTTTGGAATAATGAACCATGCAAGAGATGAAAAAAAGTGAAATGCTGGATGTAAATTATGATGGAGCCGACGACCGTTCCTGATGTGGCGATATTACAGCGACCAACACGGAAATGTCTGCCAATCTCTTAGCACCATCGAGGCAACAATACTTAGGAAACAACACACCATCACACTTTCCACCAACAAACTTAATGCCCTCTTCCCTTGCTCGCCTTGCAAACGGTACTTCATCCGATGTCTCCCCCAACGACGACACATGCGCCTCACTAACCCGCTTGGCTCTCGAGCACAGCGCCTGACTTAGCATGCTGGGAAGCGTCTTTTTCCACTTGTCCCCAAT